>OZ007557.1:35564797-36164797 GCA_963931855.1 Philhelius festivus
CAATACACATACAATACACTTACAATACACATACAATACACATACAATACACATACAATACACATGCAATACACATACAATACACATACAATACACATACAATACACATACAATACACATACAATACACATACAATACACATACAATACAAATACAATACACATACAATACACACATAATACACATACAATACACATACAATACACATACAATACAAATACAATACACATACAATACACATACAATACACATACAATACAAATACAATACACATACAATACACACATAATACACATACAATACACATACAATACACATACAATACACATACAATACAAATACAATACACATACAACACACATACAACACACATACAATACACATACAATACACATACAATATACATACAATACACATACCATACACATACAATACACATACAATACACATACATATACACATACAAAACACATACAATACACATACAATACACATACAATACACATACAATACACATACAATACATATAAGTTAACGACACAAACATTCAAATATCAAACCGCTGATGCTTAACTTTTATCATTTCCCATGAAATGAACAACAAACTGCTGATGTTTTTTGCTTTCGTCATTCTCATGACATTCCGAGGAATCAAAATTCAGCAAAACAATATCGAACACCATCGTGGGAACGAAGAAAACAACTGTAGTGCTGATTAGGTAGAAAAAATAGTATTTAAGATTTAATTTTTAAGAACATTTTGTCAATTGTAATCTAGAAGGCCGAATCGCTGCCCGTTTGAATTTTAAATAAATTTTTTTTAATAAAAATAAACGTGTAAAATATTTACTGGCGCCCGAGCAGGGACATAGATGGCGTGTTAATAAAGTCCTTAAGTAGTAAAAATTAATAACGTTTTTTCATTTTCCTAATACCGAACCGAAAAACCCTCAAGAAGTGTAACCGGTCGAGAAAAAGATCTATGTCCTGAACCCCTACGACGTGTTCATTGTTTTATCTCAATATAAAACTCTCAAGAAATGTTAACGTGTGGTAAAAAGGTGAAATTTCGTTAGAAAAAATAAAAATAAAAACCAAAGACAAGAACAGTGATCAAACCGTGCAAGGTTAATAGTGTGGAGAAACAAAAGGAAAGGGCGCCAGTAAATATTTTACACGTTTATTTTTATTAAAAAAAATTTATTTAAAATTCAAATGGGCATCGATTCCGCCTTCTAGATTACAATTGACAAAATGTTCTTAAAAATTAAATCTTAAATACTATATTTCTACCTAATCAGCACTACAGTTGTTTCTTCGTTCCCACGATGGTGTTCGATATTGTTTTGCTGAATTTTGATTCCTGGGAATGTCATGAGAATGACGAAAGCAAAAACATCAGCAGTTTGTTGTTCATTTCATGGGAATGATAAAAGTTAAGCATCAGCGGTTTGATATTTGAATGTTTGTGTCGTTAACTTATATGTATTGTATGTGTATTGTATGTGTATTGTATGTGTATTGTATGTGTTTTGTATGTGTATTGTATGTGTATTGTATGTGTATTGTATGTGTATGGTATGTGTATTGTATGTATATTGTATGTGTATTGTATGTGTATTGTATGTGTGTTGTATGTGTGTTGTATGTGTATTGTATGTGTATTGTATGTGTATTGTATGTGTATTGTATGTGCATTGTATGTGTATTGTATGTGTGTTGTATGTGTATTGTATGTGTATGTATGTGTATTGTATGTGTATTATGTGTATTGTATGTGTATTGTATGTGTATTGTATGTGTATTGTATGTGTATTGTATGTGTATTGTATGTGTATTGTATGTGTATTGTATGTATATTGTATGTGTATTGTATGTGTATTATATGTGTATTGTATGTGTATTGTATGCGTATTGTATGTGTATTGTATGTGTATTGTATGTGTATTGTATGTGTATTGTATGTGTATTGTATGTGTATTGTATGTGTATTGTATTTGTATTGTATATACAATATGTATATATTTTGGTTTTTATGTTAGCATGAGATGAATAACATCCTCATTAGTTGCCAAACAGGAGCATTTTCTATTGTTATGAATTCTGTTATAGCTATAATCCTTATTTCTGCTTTCTTGTGCTTCCTCTTACAGGGACTCTATGGGCAATACTGGTGACGTTATAATTTCTGCTCCCTGGAATAATATTTTGTGCACAGTTGCTGGCATATATTACCAAGGATATAGTTCAAGGACCAACAAAGCTGTTTCCTCAGTATAGGTCCGAAATTTGGACTGGATTAAAGTTGAATCTATCTTCGTTGTGTCTGCTGTTAAAGAAGGATTTCCAAAAAACCCCACGAGGTGTTGCCATCGTTCGTTGTACCTAATCCGTGCTAAACAAAGTCTACCTTTAAACTTATTTTTTCAATAAACGCCTTTTGAATGTTATTTTTGAAGAATCTTCTCTTTACTGCTGAAACAATTTTGTTAATTTGAACCGGTTGTAAATTTCGGTAGTCTTCACTTAAAAAGTTTTCAAAATTATTGGGTAATATTACACAACACTTTGTAATCAATTACAAAATTTTCCATGATGAAACCAGCTTTATAACTTCCACTCAACGAAAGTTCATAAGCAACTGCAGTGATGACTACATTTATGTAGATCTATTATAATGTAACCAACTTTTTTTTACCAAAAAAAGGCGTTACATTAGTTATGCCAGAAGCTGATTTCAGATTTTGTTTGCATGGCATGCATTGTTTCACTTAAGACCCTTGTGGCTAAATGGGTCAAAATGGGTAATTTGTTTTAACATCATGAATGCAATATATTAGCTGTGTTTTATTTTCCCCGAGATCTGATCCAGATTGGATCTTCAACACAAGGCCCTGTTTTGTTTGTATTTTTTGTTTTACATATTATTTTGAAAAAAAAATCCGGATCTTGGGGAAAATAAAACACAGCTATTATAAGCGTCATAATAATCTATGAATCCACGTGGAGCATCGTGGAACTTTTTTTTATAGACCATCAAACTGAAAGAACTGGACTGAAAGCATCAACTAAGAGCCTCGTTTGTGAAATTGATAGAAAAATTTAATAAACGGTAAATGTCATTTTAAGGCCAAATACAATATTAATCAAAATTAAAAAAAAATATAAATTTGATTAAAATATTAATAATATTAAATATATATGTAAAAAAATATTACTCTAAAATTGTTAAAAAAAAATATATAAATCTTGGACTTTTGCAAGAAGTCACTTTGGTATAAGCCATACTCAGCTAAAAAATTCTAAAAAAAAAATTGTGGATTGTACCCCTTACTCATCCATATATCTAGAATCGAAAAATAGTATTAACTACGCTTTAGAAAATACTTTACATTTTGGGTTTTTCCAGCTGGGAACCACTATGCGCTGTGGAATTGGGCCTCAACTGACAGGACGTGTCTACGTTAAACAAATTTCGGTTCTGTCCTTATTGTTAGAAAAGCTTAGTACATCGTCTACGTAAATAGCCAAAAAAGTTTGATTTTCGCCGGATCGCCGCACAGTGTGGGAATTCGCGAATTTAGCGGAATTTAATTCGAAAAATGACTAGTCTCGATTGATGCCAAAACCGGTTTTTCTTAAAGCTAAAAGATTGTAGAAAGTGATAACAAAAGCACTGTTGGGTGGGGAGCATGTAAGCAAAAAAAAATTGCATTGAAGTTGCAGTTGGCGATTTTTATTCTGTATATTTGCTGGAAGAGATTACTTTGCTCTTAATTTTTTTTCATGCGTTTGGTGTGTGTTTTAATAAAAGTGTTATTTTTTTTATATTTCCTAAATATCAAGGTATAAGAATGTAAGTAATTTTTTATTTCACAGGGTGTTTGACATTTTTGTTTTGGTGGTTGAAGTTAAAAAAATGTGTTTTTTTTCGATGTTTGTACCTTTATTAGAGCAAAACTTTAGTTATTCCGCGTTATTGCGCCTCGAAACAATATTCACTGCAAAGCTTGATTTATTATCTATCAAGAATCACTAAAATTTGACACCCCAAATATGTTGTGATATATTTTTTTTCAATGTTTCTTAATGACTATCCAGCAAAAAAATGATGGCATACCGTCAAAATCGAATAACTTTTTGGGATTTGGTTAGAAGAAGAATGTTATAAACTAAAAAAACTTTTTTTATTTCACGGGGTGTTCCAAAAAAAATAATTTTGTGAATTTGATAGTTACAACAAAAATACAGGGTGTTCAAATTCAAAGTTAACAGTAAGAAAAAAAAGAACTAAGTTATTTAAAAAATTAAAAACGGAAACTATCAATTAATAAACAAAAAACTACTATATCGGATAAAGGGTATTCCAATAATAGTCACAAAAATAAATTAATTTAAAAATAAAAAAACGAATTTTTTATTTGAAGAGCAAAAGTGCTTTTTATGCGTATTTTACATAAAATTTGATTTCATAGGTTGCTTCTTACATCAGATCCATATCTAGCAAGCCTAAGGTGTATTCCTAAAAGAAAACGAAGTAACTTAGAGCCTGAGGTTCTTGAAATTTTGGATATTGCAAACTAATCTAAAATGTAAATAAAATGTGTTATATGTACATACATAAATATATTGAATTGTTGAATGTAGTTAAAATTATAGTAAAGGTAAAATTGTTCACAATAAAAAACAAAACATATAAAAAACAATTTAATAAAATTGTTTTAAACTTGCTCTTTATTTTACAAGAATCACAGAATTGATAAATAAAAATTGTCTATTCCAGTGAAACTGTATTTTTTCGACAGGAAGTTTTCGGTTCTTTTAATTTTTGGTATCTTTGATGATGTATGTCAGAAAAATTTCGTGATACAACAATTACCTATATTAAAATAAACATTGATTGTCTAGAAATAAAACTAATTTAAGACTTCCTTTGAAATAGAATTTCTTGTACGTTTTAATACCCTTTTTAAGAATGGAATTTCTTTAGTTCATAAACAACGGCATTGACATATCGGTTTGCAAAAAAAAACTAGTAAATTCTGATAATAATTAACTTTTTTCTTTATTTTATTCATATTTGTAATAAAATTAAACAATACATCATTCCTCAAAAGATTTTTTTGTAAATTATGATTTTCAAAAAAAAAGTACTTTTTGGTGTGAACAACCTGTCACTTCAAAGCCCATTTTACAAAAACTTAAATAAAATATGACCAAAATGTGAGTTACATTTGATTGTATAGACATTTTCAATGAACTAAACAGAAAAAAAATTACAAAAAAATTTAAAATGCAAGCGTTATTAATTTTATTCCGCTAAATTCGCGAATTCCCACACTGTGCGCCGGTCGTCTCGTAATATATGCAAGGGTCTGTTTTTGATTGTAAAGGTCCTATGTTTTTCAATATTTTATACAGTTTCTTATTAAATGCTTGATTAGCCTATTTAAGACCATACAATGACTTTTTAAGCTTACAAACTTTTCCTTGAAGAAAGACCTCTTCTTAAAGTTCACTTTACAAGAAAACATTAACAACGTTCATTTGATCAATATCCAAGTCATAACATACTGCTAAACTTAACAGCAACCTAATCGATGTGTACCTTACGATTGAAGACAAAATTTCTCGGTAATTGATCCCTTCACGTTGCGAGTAGTCTTGCTTTAATTTTTGTAATTGGCTATTTCTGTTGTGTTGTGTTGTGTTAAATATTGACTTACTTGGTTGATTGGTTTGTTTCCTTTTGTTAATGACACTAACTTCCAAGTATCGTTTTTGATATGAGCAGCATATTCTCCATTCATTGCTTCTTTTCAACGGGAATCGTTCGTACTCTTCAGTGCATCGGCAACAATTTTCGGATCTTCATCGTTGAATGTAGCGATATATGAAACACAACCATCTCTCACAGGTGCATTTCTTGGGCGAGCTGACTTTTAGGGAGATGTGATTCTTTCGGATGATTATTCATCAGTGAAATCGTGGTGTCCGTTTATGTAATCCTTTTCTATAAAAGGAAAAATATTTCGTATCTACTCGTACATTAAGAAATAATAATGATAAAAATCACGTGACAGAGACCGTACCTTAATGCCCAAGGCAGAAATTGTACCTACACACTATAAATGCCAACAAACTTCTTAATATTCTTTTCCTGTGAACATAAAATTTGCCTACTAATGACGTTGAACAGGTTGTCATGTAATTGGAAGCGATTAGTTGAGCAACTTGATTACCTACACAGCCAAGGTTTAACAACTAAGTTCGTTACCGAATACACTATACATACTTTAGAATAACTACAACAGGATTCGAGTAAATCTTAATGCACATGTCGGCAAGTGCTCTATCTGACTTAGAGTTACGAGTATGTGGAATATAAACTACTTCATATTGTCAAGGCGAATACCACAACAAAATATGTATGTCAATTGTATTCTGAAGAACATTATATTCATTTCAAAGAACTGTCAGGATTTTTGAAATTTACAATAGAAAATGTTTTAGATTACAAAAGTTGTCTATACATTTCAAGGATTGGGAATATTTTTCTTTCTGAGAAGACGAGGGATGGAGGGTGAGAATTATATGTATGCATAATAACGATGTATCGAAAAGTTTGGTAGCAGAAAATTCTATAGTCAATATAACGTGTTTTCGAGAAGTAGAGGTAGTAGAAGCATTAAGCAGATTGAAGTATATTTGTATTGCTTTCTTAGATTTTAATACGATATTTTCAACATTCTGACACATTTGTTACTATTATTTCACTTTAGTCAGGCTTATTATATTCGGATCATGGCAAGATATCAAAGAAGAAAGCTTTGAATCAAGTTGAATGTTCTTGGCAGTTAAGACCGAGAGAAAACCCAACCCACTTGATTCGAAAAGTGGTCCTTTCACTGTCAAACGATTGCCATCACTGAGAACATTGAAATTGAGGTCACTCTTTTCAAATGTTGTTGGTTATCAAATTTGTGTTTCTGCACAAGCTTGACTATGAGCCAGCTTTAAAATTAAAATCCAGGAAAACTGTTCAGTTTTTGTTTTGTCTTGGAGCTTGGGAAAGTCTTTGAACACATCATTGAAATCCCAATTGAAACTTTATATTTTGAAATACGTACAACATGTTTCAGGTATTTCAAAAACTAAATGAGAAAAATGGTCTGGTGACTAACAACTCTGGATCATTCTTTATTTGCATATATGGAGCTAACCTACAATTTTCTGCCGAACGGCTAAGATGAGAAGCGCTTATGGAGGAATTATCATTTTCTCACAAGAGCAAGAATATTCTAAGAAAACACTTTCGTTTTTCGATCTCAGATATCCGGCCAGAGGCGTAACAGCCGAATGACCACTAACCATTATGCCAAGGTGTACTACTACCAGCAATGTTATGGATGCTTTTCTTAACAAAATATTTAAGTAACCGATTGAACCCAAAAATCCCGACGTGAAAGAAGAGTACAATTCTCGTCGTTGAAGCCTTTGTATTGAAGTTGACAAATTATTAACGCAATCACAGAATTCAAAAAATTGCAGTCAAGATAATTTGACAATATTTGATCGTTTTCATTTTGTTAAAATCACGCTAATTCTATTAAAAGCCTTTCACTTCTATTTCAAAATGTCTCTTATATCCTTACCTTATTCAAGTGTATTGGCATTAAGAGTCCAAATAATTGTCGTTAATCTAAGAGCACTGTCCAATTAATCCTAACGGAACGAGTTTGGTTTAAGAAAAATGCTAAAAGTACCTTCCACAGAATTTAACAGAACAATATTACATCTCAAAATCTAGTACAGGGTGCGTTTGATCTTTCAGATCGATTTTATTTACATATGTATGTACATAGTTGCCATTTTTGCATGAATGAAATTTGTGAGTTGGCATTTGACAGTCGTAGAGAGCGGGCGATAAAAATGTATTATGGAGCATTTAAAGCACCAACAAACATCGTGTTGAAATTATTAAAACCTTTTATCCAAATTATAGGTAAATTGCAAATACGCAAAATAAGTTATGTGACTTTTTTGGTGTTAATCAAGTGCTAAGCCCCCACGATAACCCGATTTGAGACCTCCCGAGTTCTTTTTATAAGGGTACTTGAAAGAAAAGGCGTACACCAACAAACCAGTCCCAACCTGAAAGCTTAATCAGCCTCATTTTGAAATTCGTTTTCATGCGAAAGTAAGTCGATTTTAAAAAATTAGTGTTTTGAGATTCTCACGATTGAGAGTTCATAATGGATGATGGAGCCATCATAAGTGAAGACCCGATATCCCTACAACGAGCACTTGACGTATGGGTGGATGTTCTAGAAGGAAGTGGGTACCGCATAAGCGCGAAAAAGACAGAATACCTATGCTGCCCATTTTCTGATCCACACAGGCCTATTCCAGACATTTATTTGAATGGAGTAGTGCTTCCCAAGTGTGAAAAGTTTAAATATCTGGGGTCTATGATAAATAACGAAGCTACTTGTGATGACGATATCAATCATCGCGTAAGCGTAGGGTGGATGAAGTGGCGGGAAAATTCTGCTATCTTCTGTGACCGAAAAATGCCCCCTAAGCTGAAAGCAAAGCTCTACACTTCAGTTGTGCGTCCAGCACTCACATACGGTTCACAATGTTGAACAATGTACAAAAAGTATGAGAGTAAGCTAACGGCAGCTGAGATGAAGATGCTTCGTATGACAGCAGGAGTTACAAAGCTTGATCGAATTAGAAGTACGAAGATCCGAGGAAGCCTTCATGTTAAGAATACCATTTCCCAAAAAATTGAACACGACCGACTCAGTTGGTATTGCCATGTTCAAAGGAGAGATCCTGAGAACCCCGTCAAAAAGGCAATATCATACAACGTTCCAATTCGGAATAAAAAGAAAGGTAGGCCTAAACACTCCTGGTACAAACAAATGCAAAAACACCAGCATTCAGTTGGCCTCAGAAATGGAACAATACAAAACCGGGAGGCTTGCCGCCGATTTCTGAGGTCAACCCGGCGAACCCCACAGGCGGATCACTAGTGTGAAGCAGATACGTGGGAGAGTTATGATCCCCTCGACATCGAGATCATAACAGCGCCGAAGCAAAGGAAGAAGAAGAAGAGAGTTCATAATTCATAATCAATCGAAAGTTTATTTAGCTTTCGAAATCTAATTTAGCTTTGACTTTTGAATCGTTCCAAACAAATGTCATTTCAATCTCGTTCATTTTTTTCTGGCATATATGTAGTAGATTCATAAAATTTGTATCCTTAGTATTTTTGTTGAAAAATAAATAAAATAAAATACTTTTATGAATTATTTGTTGGTGTTTTTATTTAAGGTCGCAATTGCATTCCAATTAACCCAACCGGGAGCACAAAGCAGTTCCGAACAGGTTGATGAAAGGGATTTTCAATAAACCGGGTTGACTTCAAACCATGAAGAAAACTTGGAAACAGATGTTATAAATGGAGGAGCAGAAGAGCAGCATGTACCATGCCGCAACGGTGCAGAAAAAGGACACATCAGTGTTAATATTGCACAAGTAAAATGATGAACAAGTAGTTATTTTTTAAGTAATTTGTTTGATTTTGACAGTTCGAATTTTAAAAGTGGGACCAGATATGTATAAAGTAAAAAAGAAGTTTTGAAGTTGCCGGCTGAATATCTTTTTTTTTTATTAAACCATTTTTGACGGCTATGAAAGTTCAAACCAATTAATTAGGTCTTTTTTTCAACAAAATTTTTCATAAAAAAAAAACAATTTAGTTCATTTCGAAAATGAAAATCATTAAAGTTAATCTTATGAAATCAGTTGACAATGAACATTTTTTGTAAGTGGTCAGTCCATGATTTTCTTAAAAATTGCAAAAAATATGTTTTCGAAATTTGCAAGGATTGGCACATCCATGTAAAGGTATGTTCATTATCTATTCCGATGACTTTTTTAGATTTGGGTCAATTTTCAGAAAAATCATTTTGGGTGGCCATATTTCGATAACCAGACCTCGCAGAACCTTCTGGTTTTCACCCGTGAATAGCTCTTACAAAATTGACTAGAAATTTTGGAAACCGCAACCTTTTACAAGGCCTGGTTTCGGAAATATCGCCACTAAAGCACATTGTTAGGTAGTTAAAGCTCAAAAATCTGTGGAATCAGTGAAATCACTTTGGATGACCATATTTTGCTAACCAGACCACGCAGGACGATTTGGCTTACAGGTGTGTGCAGGTATTGAACAGACCTTTCGTTTGATGTATATGGGTCATTTTTTTAAAAATTGACATTTTTTATTCATCGTTTGAAAAAATTTTTTTTTCAGTTTTTCTTGGGTTTTAGTTTTTTAAATCTATAGTTAACAAGTAGAAAAGGAGTTCTCCGAGTTGCCCAAAAATAATTTCAAATATTTTTCATTTTACGAGTATTTTTCGATAAAAATTAAAATTAAAAATTTCGAATGTATTAAAAATGTTCTTTTCTTGCATAAAATAACAATAATCCACAAAATAAATAGTAACAACAAATAGTTGAAATTTTGTGGAAAGCAAATAAATTTAAAAGGATAATTAAATTTTGTTTAAAAGCATGAAAGAATCAAAAAAATATTTTTAAATAACAACACATAACTTTCTTGGCACTTTTACGGTACCAATACTCTAAGGCAGGAGTCGGCAACGAAGTGCCCGCGGGCACCAAGGTGCCCGTGAGATAGTTTTGAAATGCCCGCATTATGACATTTTAAATTATATTTTTACTGAGGACATCTATATTTTGTTAAGTGAGTTGATGAGAAACAGGAAAAACAATTTCTGAGCAATAAAATAGTGTATTTTCAATAAAACTTTATAAAAATGAGTATTACAACTTCTAAACTATTGTTATCACACCTTTTGATTCTGAAAAATGTCATGAAAGGGATATTTGGTGCATTGAATCCATATTTATAGAAAAAAAACGCCAGCAGTGCTTGAGAAACAGGATTATACTAGCGCACACTAGCTTTTCGTCTTTCGGGCCCCAGCTGTTGCGTGATTTTTTTGTTTCTGCCATTTTCTGTAAGTTGTTATGTTAATTAAAATAATAAGTTCTTTTTCGTATAAAAACTTAGATTTTGTCCTAGAAAGTGTCTGGCCTTTTAGTAAATAACCAAATACAACAAGTTTGATAGATATTTCTATTTTGAGTTGATTGTCAATGAAGGAAGTGGGGCTTACTCGTACAGTGCGATTCACATGATTAGACGCACCATTTTTCTCTCAATAAATTGCAGTTTTCTTTTTGTTTTTCTTCATGAACTACAAAAGAATTGCATTCATTTGAAAGGTTATTAAATTCTCTGGGAAAAAAACCTAAATTCAAGATTAGTGAGAGACACTTTGTTTTGATCTCTTTCTTCGCATTAGTGCAAAAAAAGCTCAAATAAATCGGTTCACTTGATTAGACGCACCTGTTAAAAGTTAAAAAAAAAGAGGTTGATCAATTTCTAACATTTTCTATTTACTTTTTTATTGTTATTGAAGTTATTTTTCACAGTTTCAATACTTTGTGCAACCTCTACGATTTGAAATTACATCAAAAATTTTACTTTTAAGAGATTCATACAATTTTCTTAATGATCTAATGAAATCTTAGACAAGGCTTCTTTAATTGCGGCAATTATCTCCTTGCAGCTTTCATACTGCTTACCTTTTTCATAAATTTGATGGGTCAGCCATCCAGAAAATTCCACATTTTCACTGGGGATAAATGCTTTTACAACGTGCGCGTTGTGAATCGGAGCATTGTCTAGTTGTCAGATCTACTGGATAGGTCCAAAAAGACTCTCTTATGGCTCGAAAAGCTGTTTGCATAATAGCCTTATAAGAAATTTCTGTCATTTTGTGACACACAAAACCAACTCAAAGGCGCGCTAGTACGAAATGGCACCCCACACCCATACTTCTCCTTTCTTGGAATGATTTCGGTTCAAAAAGCATTCGGATGTCATAGAAAAAAAACTTATACCCATCAGAACCATCTAGGTTGAACTTTTTCTTATCAGAAAACACCACATTTCTTCAATTTAAGACACTTCCAACCTGCGTATACCATGTCATGTGAAGACGCGCGAACTCCAACCGCTGTTCTTTTCTTGCAGCGTTAAGTTTTTTTTTTTTTTGCTTTTTGAATTTCAAGTGTTGAATACTTAAAAAAGCTCGAAGAACAGTTGATTTGATTGCACTTACCCCCGCTAATTGTTTGATTTTCATCGTGGAGTTAGTTAAATTTGAGGCAATTCATATAATTTTTCGGTTCTCGTGTGGTGTAAAGGGTGTTTTTGTCCTTCCTTTGTTGTTTTTTTCGTAGGTGGCAGGATTTGATAAAACATTTCGAACAGCTTTATCATTTCGTGCTATTTTCTTTGCAATTTTGGGCATAAAATACCCTTCTGAGTGGTAGGCCTCAATTTTTGCTATTTCCGCCGAAGTTAACATTTTCTTTTTACCCATTTTCACCTTAAACACTCGGAAAAACTTTAATAACGTACACTCATCAACCAAATTTAATTTGTATTACCCAGCATTAAGAAACTAACTGAATTAATTCGTGCGTCTAATCAAGTGAACCGATTTATTTCAGCTTTTTTAGCACTAATGCGAAGAAAGAGATAAAAACAACCGTTAAGTGTCTCTCACTAATCTTGAATTTAGGTTTGTTTTACAGAGAATTTAATAACCTTTCAAATGAATACAATTCTTTCGTAGTTCATGAAGAAAAACAAAAAGAAAACTGCAATTTATTGAGAGAACAATGGTGCGTCTAATCATGTGAACTGCACTGTACATAGGTGAGTTCTGTGAGAAGATTTCAAGGAGATTTATTTTAAATCTTCATTTGAGGTGATTTATATTTGTATGGTAAATCTACGAGATTTAAAGGAGATTTAACTTAAATCCCGGATTTACTCTTGGTGAAAACGTAGTAATAACTGATTTAACGTTAAAATTAAAAGAACTAAATTTGACATTACAAGGAAGAAATCACCATATTGCTTCAACGATAAGTGCTATAAATTCATTTAAGGTGAAATTAAAACTCTGGAAAACACATGTGGAGAAGGACAATTGTTCTAATTTTCCAAACTTAAAATAAATAATTCAAAATTATTGGGATGGAAAAGCCCTAATTCATCAATTTGCCAAAAATTTCGATTCTTTATTGGAAGAATTTAATAACCGATTTGAAGATTTCAATAATTTAGAAAAAATCGTTATATTCTTCATTAACTCTTTTACCTAACTATTGCTATTAAAATTGCAAACTATTTCGATATTTCAAATAAAGAGGACCTAGAATTGGAAATTAAAGTCATATTATCACGATGAAACATTTTGGAGTTTGGTTAGCAAATGTAATAACCCATTGTTAAGAAATTGTGCTTTAATATTGAGCTCTCTTTGCGCATCCACATATTTTTGGGAATGTGTGTTTTCAAATATGAAGTTCATAAAATCGAAGTACCGAACGACCCTTGCAGCTGCTCATTTGGACCAATGCCTAAGAACTGCCATACGAATTATGTGCCAAATTATAATGAATTAGCTTATAACTTGCAATGTCAAACTTCACATTGAATTTAAATAATAAATGAAATAAATTTAATTTTATTTAATATTATTGCCATATTAAAAAATTGATTTTTCATTGGGTCGTGCCCGCTGAACTTTTGGATTTCAAAACTGTGCCCGACTACTTAAAAAGGTTGCCGACGGCTGCTCTAAGGAATGATGAAATTCAGTATATTTATCTAGAATATAAAAAAATAATAATAACATGAGCCATTATAAACTAAAAGAACATTTATTAAAAAACAAACACGAAAATGGCCACGGAGATTACAAAATCGACTATTTCTTAATTTTAATATAGTCAATGTAATTCAATGTCATCCAAATTATATTAGGTTCAAGTATGATTAAATACCTTTCTTTTGGCGGTGGTTAGACTGAAAATATTAATATGGTACAAAGATAACAAGGCCACGGAGATTACACTGAATTTTTACTCGGATGAAAAAATTATTTTGTATATAAATTTTAAAGAAATTAACTGCAATAATTAAATTATAATAAAACATAAAATTGAAGGTTTTTTGACGTACTATAAGATGATGCATCGTAAAAAATTATTAAAAATTGTTTAGTTGTGTGAAAAAGCGAAAATGTTTAATTATGTTTGTTTTTTCAAAATCTTGTCACACTCATTCAACTAAGTTTTGGGACAAAAAAAAAAAATTTTTTGTTTGCATATCATAAATTTGAAGTTTAGGAAAAGGCCTTTCAAACGACAAGGCCCAAAATAAAAATTAAAAACATTTTCATCATTAAAAATATTAATAAAACTGATTAAGCATCAAAATCACATCCCGAAAAGGCCACGGAGATTACACATTACATTATTAATTACGAGTACCATGGATATTCGTTACCATCAATCGATCTGCAAATTTTTTCTTATAATGCTGACATATCAACACAGTTTCATGCCAAATTTCAAGTCTTTACATTGAAATGCAAAAAAATAGAATCTATAACGCTAAAAATGATTTTTATAGACAAGTGGTTAGTCCATGATTTTTCCCAAAATTAATTGAAAAAAAAAATTTTGAGTTTGGCACATCCATGGAAAGGTCTGTTAATTCTCTATTCAGAATTGGAAACCGCAACGCGTTACGAGCCTTGGTTGCGGAAATATTTCCATCCGCATCCGATGACTTTTTTAGATTTGGGTCAATTTTCAGTAAAATCACTTTGGGTGGCCATATTTCGATAACCAGACCTCGCAGAACCTTCTGGTTTTCACCCGTGAATAGCTCTTACAAAATTGACTAGAAATTTTGGAAACCGCAACCTTTTACAAGGCCTGGTTTCGGAAATATCGCCACCCAAGCACATTGTTAGGTAGTTAAAGCTCAAAAATCTGTGGAATCAGTGAAATCACTTTGGATGGCCATATTTCGCTAACCAGACCACGCAGGACGATTTGGCTTACAGGTGTGTGTAGGTATTGAACAGACCTTTCGTTTGATGTATATCTTGATGGGATTGGTGAACTTCGAAAAAATAATGATTTTTATAGACAAGTGGTTAGTCCATGATTTTTCCCAAAATTAATTGAAAAAAAAAATTTTGAGTTTGGCACATCCATGGAAAGGTCTGTTAATTCTCTATTCAGAATTGGAAACCGCAACGCGTTACGAGCCTTGGTTGCGGAAATATCTCCATCCGCATCCGATGACTTTTTTAGATTTGGGTCAATTTTCAGTAAAATCACTTTGGGTGGCCATATTTCGATAACCAGACCTCGCAGAACCTTCTGGTTTTCACCCGAGTTATGTTGTAAATCCTCTGGGATTCGAAAAAAATATAAAAATATACTCTTCTCCTTCAACGTGGAGGGACAAATGAAAACGCAACGAATTATTTAAAGATTTGAAATGGATCTTTAGAGATCCTCTTTATTTGAGATGTGAAATAGAACTGAACTTAAAGCTAAGATACAAAATAATGCTTAAGACTAATGTGCCTGATGAGATGATCATACGATCATCGAATTATGCTGACTTTGTTATTTTGTTGATGCTGGATGAGATGATCCAACGATCGTCGAATTATGCTGACTTCGTTATTGATTTTGCATCATTGTTTATGTCTGGCTGCCTCATCGGAATTTTTATGGATATGATTTGTGGGTTATATGATGTGTTGATATCTGATGTCATGGGGATCGGCATGGGTACCTTTGTAACTCCCCCCTCCTTAGATTGAAGACTCTCCTGAGGCTTCACGATTTCGTTCATTGGTATGTTATCAGTATTTTTTATTTCTTCGGCACTTATAATTTTATTTATAATTTTAATTTTCTTATGTTTATGTTTAATTATAAAGTAGCAAATAGCTATTACAATGATTATAGTTACTATTAATGTAAATGAAATCGTATTACGATTGTTCTTATATTCTATTAATTTGATTTTATTTTGATGCTCTATATCATTTATAACCAGGTCTTTTATTATTACTTCTGAGTCAATAAGACTCATATTCAAATTTGGACTAATAATTATTTTGTGATTGAAAGTTTTTACTTTATTATTATAAGATTTATTATTTAATTTTACGGTACATTTGTTAAAATTCACAATAAAATTTTTGTAATAATGGTATATTTTTTCATTGCAATTGTGTTCTATAATATTTTCAAAATTTATAACAAGTAGTAGACCTTTATTTATTTCCTCTACATAATTTTTTGTTTTATATTCAATTGTTTTACATGGAGAGCATTCTATAGGATTTTTAAAATTCTTTAAATATTTACTTATAGGATATATTTTGTTTTGATATTTAACAATTTTTTGTTCTATTATATTTTCAATTATTGTATTGTTTATAAATGGTATTAATCGTAAATAATAAGTTGGAAGTTCTTGATCTAAAAATATGGGTATGCTTATAATAATTATGAAAGTATTTGAATTGTTTTTTCCAAAAATATTTATTTTTATTTCTTTTAATTCGTTTAAGCCTATAAAATTTTCTTCAATTTCATCAATATCCAAAATGGATCTTGACATGATTCCTTCTTTGGCTGCATTTACATTATCAATTAATTTTTCGATTTCTTGATCCAATTCCGAAACATAATTGGATAGCTTCAATAATAAAATCTCATTTTTAATTATATTAATTTCATTTCTATTATTTGTGTTAAGTTTGAGTATTTGAGATTTTGTCTCTTCTATGTTATTTTTAATATTTATAAAATTGGTTTGAAAAATATCGTTAATTTCTATTTGTTGATTATATGCTTCTGCAAGTTTCTTATCATTTTGGTCTATAACGTCTAATTGATTTGTAATTTCTTCTCTATCATCATTATCCATGATTCCATATAGTAATTTAAAAATTGATCCTATTGGATTAAGTAGACCTCTTTTTGTTCTATTATTGTGTAATTTCATATTATTTTTCACAGAGTGTTCATTTGAACTTAATAGCATTTTTATATTAGTTTGGATTTTCATAATTTTCTGAAATAATGCTGGGTTGCTTTGAATAATTTTTATTATATCTGTATTTTGGTTCTTACATGTTGTTAAATTGTTAAGAGTATCTATATACTCTTGAAGGTTTACCCTATGGTAAATTCGATAATAGTCACTAACTATTGGTATATCTTCATCTTTTATTAATAAAACTCCTTGATCTTCAATATTCTCTATTTGAATATCTGCACTTGAGTGTGTTATAACACTTATTATCATTGTTAAAATTAGAAAAATAGTTTTTATGTTGAGATGAGTTGAAATCTGTAATGAAAAACAGAATTTCATTGAATTGGAATTTGTTGATCTGAATTATTTTGATTTTTCTCTTTAATTGGACCTTTGAAATATTTTTTCTGTCTTTTTATCCGTGTAGGATGGATCTTTAAATTTCTTTTGCCTTTGCTGTGTAAAATATTTCCTTTGTCATCATGTTTTATTCCTACTTTTCTGAACTTGGGTTTTTCTTTATGTCTAACCTGATTATAGTTTTTAATGTAAGCTTTATCATAAGGATAAGGTTTGTTTGTTTCTCTATTTCTGTTATGATAACCTAACCATTGATTTTTCTTTAATTCTAGTATTTTAAAGATTTCGTCTTTATCTACATTTCCAAATTGTATCTCTATTGGTTTTCTTTCTATAGTTGAATGAATTGTATTATTATAATAATTAGCTGCTTTAAGGATCTTTTCTGTAATTTCTAGATTGGGTTCTGTAATATTAAGTATTCTAATATGTTCAAGTAACGAGGAGTGACATCTACTCATATCGGCATTGCCTGTATGGCTATTGGGAGAATTAAAATGAATTGATAGATCTTCTTCTTCTATGAATTCTAAAATGTTATTCTAAAATGTTAGCTGTATTAAATTCATTATCTGCTACTATTAATTTTGGTTTACTAAAATTCAATATGTATTCTTTTATCAATTCAACTAAGGTAGTTGAACTTTTATCAGTAGTTTCTTTAACGTATAGATGTTTCGAAAATTTGTCAATAACTGTAAAATAATATTTCTTTTCGATATGAAAAATATCCAAATGAATTATTTCATTTTTGTTTCTTGGTGTAACTGTGTATTTAAATTTTGGTTTAGGGGGTTTCCTATCATATTTTGCTAAATTGCACACTTCGCAATTATTTATATATTCAATTATTATTTCTTGTAATTTCACAAAATAGAATTTTGATTTTAATTCTGTGTAATTTTCATAAATACCTCTATGGTTTGTTAACTCGTGAATTTCCTTTATTTTTTCTAAACATGCGGTTTTGTTTAATAAATCTTCTGCTAATAATGCACATTTTATTAATTTATAATGTGACACTGTAAAATTTGAAAATAGCTTATCTTTAAATACATTAAATGAATTGTCTTCTAATTCTGAATAAAATGCTAATACTCCTTTCTCAGGTAAATATTCTTTTAATATTTGTATCATTTCATTATTATTAATTTCTTCTTCTGTTATAAAAATCTTCTTCTTGCTATGTACTTTCTTGTATGTTTGTTCCTTTTCTTTTAATAAAATTATTTGAGTTTTAAATTTATTCACTATACCTTTGTTTTCTGTTATTTCATTTTCTTTTCTTACGATATTATTACCTTCGTTAATATTTATTTCATTTTCATTTCTTACGATATTATTACCTTTGTTAATATTTATTTCATTTTCATTTCTTACGATATTATTACCTTCGTTAATATTTATTTCATTTTCACTTGTATTTATTCTTGACAGAAAATCTGCCACTTTATTTTCTTTACCTTTAACGTATTCTATATTGTAATTATATTCATTTAATTTAGTTTTCCACCTAATCATTTTTGATCCAGGGTCTTTAAGATTATTTAACCAGACTAATGGTCTATGATCTGTTTTAATATTAAATTTGACTCCATAAAGATAGGGTCGGAAATATTTAGTTGCCCAAACTATAGATAATAATTCTTTTTCAATTGTTGCATAGTTTTTCTCATGTTCATTGAGGGTTCTAGATGCAAATGAAATTGGATGATTATCTTGTGATAGAACGGCTCCGATAGCTTTATCTGAAGCATCGGTTGTGAGAGTAAAACTTTTCTTGAAGTCAGGATATCGTAATACCGGATGACTCGTAATCAAGTGTTTTAATTTCTCAAAGGCATTTATATATTGTGGATCTTTTTCATTAATCCTAAAGCCTTTTTTTAAACATTCCGTTAGTGGGATAGCGATTTTGGAGTAATTCTCGATGAATTTCCTATAATATCCTGTTATTCCTAAAAAGGATTTTATTTGTTTCGTTGTTTTGGGTATACAGAGATTTTGTATTGCTTCTAATTTAGATGGGTTAGGTTTAATGCCTTTGTCGGTCAGTATATGTCCTAAGTATTCGGTGCTCTTTGAAAAGAACTTACATTTGTCAATTTGGATTTTTAGATTATGTTTTCTTAATTCTTCAAAAATTAATTTTATGTTTACTTCCATTTCTTGGAGTGAAGTTGAAAATATTAAAATATCGTCTAAGTAAACGACACAAATTTTGTTAATGTGTTGTCTCAGAATCTCATTCATCATTCTTTGAAATGTAGCCGGGGCATTTTTTAATCCGAACGGCATTCTTACAAATTCATAGTGACCTTGTGGGGTGCTAAATGCTGTTTTATATATATCTTTTTTGTCAACTAAAATTTGATGAAAACCTTTAGCAAGGTCGAGTGTTGTGAAATATTGGGCTTTGCCAAGTTTGTCAAATATTGATTCAATGTTTGGAAGAGGAAACTTATCTTCGAGAGTTTTTTCATTTAACTTGCGGTAGTCGACTACTATCCGCCATTTGTTTGTCATAGAGTTGTCAATTTTCTTTGGTACTACCCAAATAGGTGCATTATAAGGTGAATTAGAAGGTTTTATTATGTTTTGTTTGAGCATATCTTGTATTTGTTTTTCTACTTCATCTTCATGTATTTTTGGAAGACGGTAGATTTTTGAAAAAATGGGTATATTGTCAGTGGTAGTTATGCTATGTTTCGTATTTGAAGTACAACTAAGGTCAGTGCCTTCCTTATAGAATAAATCTTTATTATTTTTTAATACTCGACTTAAAGATTCATGTTCTTCTTTATTTAAGTCTTTGTATAGACAGTTTAAATTGTTTGCTTCTTGAAGATCTATGTGACAGTTATTAATTTCTTGAGGACAAGCGTAGTTAAAGTAGAGTTTTACATCGAAAATTTGTAAAGAGCCTTCTCCTAAATTAAGGATGGCGTTTAGTGGAAAAAGAATATTTTGACCAATAATACGAGGGCGGGTCAATAAGTCCGTGACTTTTTGAATTTCTGACCTCTTTACTGAAACAGCAACACTGCTCCTGTCAACAGGCATCTGTCAGTTGACTCCTGTAAAAATTTAAACTTGCTGCGTCAGTTAGTTTGTGTTTGACAGCTATTTTTATCAGACTACTCACTAATTTGAGGAGAAAATGGAAAAAAGTGAATTTCGTGTGCTTATTAAGCATTATTTCTTGCGAAAAAAAACCATTACCGAGACCAAGGCTAAGCTTGATAAATACTATGGGGACTCTGCACCATCGATTTCAATGGTAAAAAAGTGGTTTACTGAATTTCGTTGTGGCCGTACAAGCACTGAAGATGCCGAACGTCCTGGACGCCCAGTTGAGGTCTCTACACCCGAAACAATCGAAAAAATTCACGATATGGTGTTGGCCGACCGAAGATTGAAAGTGCGAGAGATTGTGGAAGCCATAGGGATCTCGCATGGCTCAGTGGTTTCAATTTTGAATGATCACTTGGGCATGAGAAAGCTTTCCGCAAGATGGGTGCCGCGTTTGCTCACAGTCGACCACAAACGCAATCGTGTAACAACTTCACAGGAAGGTTTGGCGTTGTTTAATCGCAATATGGAGGAGTTTTTGCGCCGTTTTGTAACCGTGGACGAAACATGGATCCATCAGAACACACCAGAGACCAAACAACAGTCAAAACAGTGGTTTCTAAGGGTGAATCGGCGCCAAAGAAGGCCAAGGTGGGTTTGTCAGCCAATAAAGTTATGGCGACTGTTTTTTGGGATGCAAGCGGGATAATCCACATTGACTACCTTCAAAAGGGAAGAACAATCAATGGGGAATATTTTGCCAACTTATTGGACCGATTCAATGACGATTTGAAAAAAAACCGACCTCATTTGGCCAAGAAAAAAGTTCTTTTCCACCAAAACAATGCAAGGGTGCACACATGTGCAGTTGCCATGGCAAAAATCCATGAATTGGGCTATGAATTGCTCCCTCATCCACCCTATTCTCCAAATTTGGCTCCGAGCGACTACTTCTTGTTCCCAAAACTGAAGAAATGGCTTGGTGGAAAAAGATTTGACTCCAATGATGAAGTCATCTCGCAAACAAAGGCCTATTTTGAGGACCTCGACAAATCATTTTTTTTGGAAGGGATACAAAAATTGGAGAAGCGTTGGACAAAGTGTATAGAGCTCAAGGGAGACTACGTTGAAAAATAAAATTATTTTTGTATCAAAAAATCTGTGTTTTATTCCAAAAGTCACGGACTTATTGACCCGCCCTCGTAGCTTTGAAATTTTTTTCTGACAGGTTTATCAGTTTCCAAGTCATTTTGAAATTTGCAGGTGCATTAAATTCTTTTGGGAAGGAAGTTTTTATTTGTTGAGTCACTAAAGTTTTACCGGTTAATCCATTTATTTCAAGTGGATATTCTAAATTAAATCTTTCAAAGGATTTTAAACAATTAAAATCGATACTGGAAGTTGAGGCTCCACAGTCTATTAGAACAGGTATTATTTCTGTTCCTATTGTTAGGTTAACTATGGGAAGAGGACCTCGGAGGCCTGTTCCTGAAAATTTATATCACGGTTAGAATTTCGTTGATTTTCAGTATTTCTGAATGGTGGTGGATTTTGTTCATTTGATCTAAAATAATTTTGGTTATTTTGATTCTCGTTATTATTTGTAGTAAAATTTCTTTGATTTTGATATCTGAAATTATTATTAAAACTTCCACGGTTATTCCTATTATTATGGTTTAAATTATGATTTATATTATTCATGTTATTGTAATTGTTATAGCTTCCGTTGTTATTCCTATTGTTAAAAGTAAAATTTGGGTTTCTATTTCCTGTATTAAAGTTAGAGTTCCCATTAAAACTATGGTTTCTATTTGTGTTATTATTAAAGTTAGAGTTTCCATTATTGAAGCCCCTTGAATTTATATTTCTATTGGAATTATTTCTATTTATATTAATGCGGTATCCATCTGGATATTGAGGAAATATATTATTTTGAGGGTTAGAATTTTTATACGTGTTTAACAATTTATATGCTTTTTGCATTGAACTTATATTTCTACTAAGGACAAAACTTTCCTGATTTGTGTTCAGTTGTGAACAAAATATTCTAAAAAACATTGTATTTACATTGTGAGGTGAAAATTCTAATGATTTTACTGGCTCGAAATTATATTTAATATTAATTCTATCCATTAGTTCACACAATTTCAAATAATAATTTTCTAAATTTGTATTTCTTACACTCACTGCCTGTTGGTATAAAGTTATATAGCTCTCCTGTGGTCCAAAGTGTTTGATAAGTGTGTCTTTCATTGTGGTCCACGTTGCAAATGGTCCCAACATCCTTATACTCTGCTGTGCTCGTCCTTGTATCCTCTGACAACGTTTTGTGTAGCAAATGCGTTTGTTGCTGGTGTGAGGTATTGTAAATTTATATCGACATCATATATAAATGACGCGACGTCTCGTGGTCCTTCTCCACTAAATGGTTTGATCCTTTGAATAATCTTTATTATCTCCATCTCTGGTAGGATGAGTGAAACAGGTTTTGGTTCCAGGATTTCCTGTTGTTGTTGCTGCTGTTGTTGTAAAATATGTTGTTGTTGCTCTTGTTGTTGCTGCTGCTGCTGTTGTTGTAGAAGTTGTTGTTGCTGCTGCAGGAGTTCTTTCTGCTCCTCTGTTGCGCCCAAAAGTAATTCCACTTGTCTCTCCATTTTTTTATACTTTATTTAGTGATTTTTGCTTTTAATTTTATTTATGGCCAGAGTTTTTTATTTTATTGGGTCAACCTACCAGTCTCAGTAGGCGTTTTCAGAGTGCATTTAATAGACTTTCCCTTTTTTTGAAAAAGGTCACACAACCCCAATATTAACTCAATTTAAGACCAAATTAATTAATAAAAAAAAATATTCACTTTTTCTTTACCGATTTTTAAGAACAACCGATAAACGAACGGATACTGGGTATCCTACCGACTGCGCCAGTTATGTTGTAAATCCTCTGGGATTCGAAAAAAATATAAAAATATACTCTTCTCCTTCAACGTGGAGGGACAAATGAAAACGCAACGAATTATTTAAAGATTTGAAATGGATCTTTAGAGATCCTCTTTATTTGAGATGTGAAATAGAACTGAACTTAAAGCTAAGATACAAAATAATGCTTAAGACTAATGTGCCTGATGAGATGATCATACGATCATCGAATTATGCTGACTTCGTTATTGATTTTGCATCATTGTTTATGTCTGGCTGCCTCATCGGAATTTTTATGGATATGATTTGTGGGTTATATGATGTGTTGATATCTGATGTCATGGGGATCGGCATGGGTACCTTTGTAACTCCCGTGAATAGCTCTTACAAAATTGACTAGAAATTTTGGAAACCGCAACCTTTTACAAGGCCTGGTTTCGGAAATATCGCCACCCAAGCACATTGTTAGGTAGTTAAAGCTCAAAAATCTGTGGAATCAGTGAAATCACTTTGGATGGCCATATTTCGCTAACCAGACCACGCAGGACGATTTGGCTTACAGGTGTGTGTAGGTATTGAACAGACCTTTCGTTTGATGTATATCTTGATGGGATTGGTGAACTTCGAAAAAATAATGATTTTTATAGACAAGTGGTTAGTCCATGATTTTTCCCAAAATTAATTGAAAAAAAAAATTTTGAGTTTGGCACATCCATGGAAAGGTCTGTTAATTCTCTATTCAGAATTGAAAACCGCAACGCGTTACGAGCCTTGGTTGCGGAAATATCTCCATCCGCATCCGATGACTTTTTTAGATTTGGGTCAATTTTCAGTAAAATCACTTTGGGTGGCCATATTTCGATAACCAGACCGCGCAGAACCTTCTGGTTTTCACCCGTGAATAGCTCTTACAAAATTGACTAGAAATTTTGGAAACCGCAACCTTTTACAAGGCCTGGTTTCGGAAATATCGCCACCCAAGCACATTGTTAGGTAGTTAAAGCTCAAAAATCTGTGGAATCAGTGAAATCACTTTGGATGGCCATATTTCGCTAACCAGACCACGCAGGACGATTTGGCTTACAGGTGTGTGTAGGTATTGAACAGACCTTTCGTTTGATGTATATCTTGATGGGATTGGTGAACTTCGAAAAAATAATGATTTTTATAGACAAGTGGTTATCCATGATTTTTCCCAAAATTAATTGAAAAAAAAAATTTTGAGTTTGGCACATCCATGGAAAGGTCTGTTAATTCTCTATTCAGAATTGAAAACCGCAACGCGTTACGAGCCTTGGTTGCGGAAATATCTCCATCCGCATCCGATGACTTTTTTAGATTTGGGTCAATTTTCAGTAAAATCACTTTGGGTGGCCATATTTCGATAACCAGACCTCGCAGAACCTTCTGGTTTTCACCCGTGAATAGCTCTTACAAAATGGACTAGAAATTTTGGAAACCGCAACCTTTTACAAGGCCTGGTTTCGGAAATATCGGCACCCAAGCACATTGTTAGGTAGTTAAAGCTCAAAAATCTGTGGAATCAGTGAAATCACTTTAATCACTTTGGATGGCCCTATTTCGCTAACCAGACCACGCAGGACGATTTGGCTTACAGGTGTGTGTAGGTATTGAACAGACTTTTCGTTTGATGTATATCTTGATGGGATTGGTGAACTTCGAAAAAATAATGATTTTTATAGACAAGTGGTTATCCATGATTTTTCCCAAAATTAATTGAAAAAAAAAATTTTGAGTTTGGCACATCCATGGAAAGGTCTGTTAATTCTCTATTCAGAATTGAAAACCGCAACGCGTTACGAGCCTTGGTTGCGGAAATATCTCCATCCGCATCCGATGACTTTTTTAGATTTGGGTCAATTTTCAGTAAAATCACTTTGGGTGGCCATATTTCGATAACCAGACCTCGCAGAACCTTCTGGTTTTCACCCGTGAATAGCTCTTACAAAATTGACTAGAAATTTTGGAAACCGCAACCTTTTACAAGGCCTGGTTTCGGAAATATCGCCACCCAAGCACATTGTTAGGTAGTTAAAGCTCAAAAATCTGTTGGATCACTTTGGATGGCCCTATTTCGCTAACCAGACCACGCAGGACGATTTGGCTTACAGGTGTGTGTAGGTATTGAACAGACCTTTCGTTTGATGTATATCTTGATGGGATTGGTGAACTTCGAAAAAATAATGATTTTTATAGACAAGTGGTTAGTCCATGATTTTTCCCAAAATTAATTGAAAAAAAAAATTTTGAGTTTGGCACATCCATGGAAAGGTCTGTTAATTCTCTATTCAGAATTGAAAACCGCAACGCGTTACGAGCCTTGGTTGCGGAAATATCTCCATCCGCATCCGATGACTTTTTTAGATTTGGGTCAATTTTCAGTAAAATCACTTTGGGTGGCCATATTTCGATAACCAGACCTCGCAGAACCTTCTGGTTTTCACCCGTGAATAGCTCTTACAAAATTGACTAGAAATTTTGGAAACCGCAACCTTTTACAAGGCCTGGTTTCGGAAATATCGCCACCCAAGCACATTGTTAGGTAGTTAAAGCTCAAAAATCTGTGGAATCAGTGAAATCACTTTAATCACTTTGGATGGCCCTATTTCGCTAACCAGACCACGCAGGACGATTTGGCTTACAGGTGTGTGTAGGTACTGAACAGACCTTTCGTCTGATGTATATCTTGATGGGATTGGTGAACTTCGAAAAAATAATGATTTTTATAGACAAGTGGTTAGTCCATGATTTTTCCCAAAATTAATTGAGAAAAAAATTTTTGAGTTTGGCACATCCATGGAAAGGTCTGTTAATTCTCTATTCAGAATTGAAAACCGCAACGCGTTACGAGCCTTGGTTGCGGTTTTAGATTTGGGTCAATTTTCAGTAAAATCACTTTGGGTGGCCATATTTCGATAACCAGACCTCGCAGAACCTTCTGGTTTTCACCCGTGAATAGCTCTTACAAAATTGACTAGAAATTTTGGAAACCGCAACCTTTTACAAGGCCTGGTTTCGGAAATATCGCCACCCAAGCACATTGTTAGGTAGTTAAAGCTCAAAAATCTGTGGAATCAGTGAAATCACTTTGGATGGCCATATTTCGCTAACCAGACCACGCAGGACGATTTGGCTTACAGGTGTGTGTAGGTATTGAACAGACCTTTCGTTTGATGTATATCTTGATGGGATTGGTGAACTTCGAAAAAATAATGATTTTTATAGACAAGTGGTTAGTCCATGATTTTTCCCAAAATTAATTGAAAAAAAAATTTTTGAGTTTGGCACATCCATGGAAAGGTCTGTTAATTCTCTATTCAGAATTGAAAACCGCAACGCGTTACGAGCCTTGGTTGCGGAAATATCTCCATCCGCATCCGATGACTTTTTTAGATTTGGGTCAATTTTCAGTAAAATCACTTTGGGTGGCCATATTTCGATAACCAGACCTCGCAGAACCTTCTGGTTTTCACCCGTGAATAGCTCTTACAAAATGGACTAGAAATTTTGGAAACCGCAACCTTTTACAAGGCCTGGTTTCGGAAATATCGGCACCCAAGCACATTGTTAGGTAGTTAAAGCTCAAAAATCTGTGGAATCAGTGAAATCACTTTAATCACTTTGGATGGCCCTATTTCGCTAACCAGACCACGCAGGACGATTTGGCTTACAGGTGTGTGTAGGTATTGAACAGACTTTTCGTTTGATGTATATCTTGATGGGATTGGTGAACTTCGAAAAAATAATGATTTTTATAGACAAGTGGTTATCCATGATTTTTCCCAAAATTAATTGAAAAAAAAAATTTTGAGTTTGGCACATCCATGGAAAGGTCTGTTAATTCTCTATTCAGAATTGAAAACCGCAACGCGTTACGAGCCTTGGTTGCGGAAATATCTCCATCCGCATCCGATGACTTTTTTAGATTTGGGTCAATTTTCAGTAAAATCACTTTGGGTGGCCATATTTCGATAACCAGACCTCGCAGAACCTTCTGGTTTTCACCCGTGAATAGCTCTTACAAAATTGACTAGAAATTTTGGAAACCGCAACCTTTTACAAGGCCTGGTTTCGGAAATATCGCCACCCAAGCACATTGTTAGGTAGTTAAAGCTCAAAAATCTGTTGGATCACTTTGGATGGCCCTATTTCGCTAACCAGACCACGCAGGACGATTTGGCTTACAGGTGTGTGTAGGTATTGAACAGACCTTTCGTTTGATGTATATCTTGATGGGATTGGTGAACTTCGAAAAAATAATGATTTTTATAGACAAGTGGTTAGTCCATGATTTTTCCCAAAATTAATTGAAAAAAAAAATTTTGAGTTTGGCACATCCATGGAAAGGTCTGTTAATTCTCTATTCAGAATTGAAAACCGCAACGCGTTACGAGCCTTGGTTGCGGAAATATCTCCATCCGCATCCGATGACTTTTTTAGATTTGGGTCAATTTTCAGTAAAATCACTTTGGGTGGCCATATTTCGATAACCAGACCTCGCAGAACCTTCTGGTTTTCACCCGTGAATAGCTCTTACAAAATGGACTAGAAATTTTGGAAACCGCAACCTTTTACAAGGCCTGGTTTCGGAAATATCGGCACCCAAGCACATTGTTAGGTAGTTAAAGCTCAAAAATCTGTGGAATCAGTGAAATCACTTTAATCACTTTGGATGGCCCTATTTCGCTAACCAGACCACGCAGGACGATTTGGCTTACAGGTGTGTGTAGGTATTGAACAGACCTTTCGTTTGATGTATATCTTGATGGGATTGGTGAACTTCGAAAAAATAATGATTTTTATAGACAAGTGGTTAGTCCATGATTTTTCCCAAAATTAATTGAAAAAAAAATTTTTGAGTTTGGCACATCCATGGAAAGGTCTGTTAATTCTCTATTCAGAATTGAAAACCGCAACGCGTTACGAGCCTTGGTTGCGGAAATATCTCCATCCGCATCCGATGACTTTTTTAGATTTGGGTCAATTTTCAGTAAAATCACTTTGGGTGGCCATATTTCGATAACCAGACCTCGCAGAACCTTCTGGTTTTCACCCGTGAATAGCTCTTACAAAATGGACTAGAAATTTTGGAAACCGCAACCTTTTACAAGGCCTGGTTTCGGAAATATCGGCACCCAAGCACATTGTTAGGTAGTTAAAGCTCAAAAATCTGTGGAATCAGTGAAATCACTTTAATCACTTTGGATGGCCCTATTTCGCTAACCAGACCACGCAGGACGATTTGGCTTACAGGTGTGTGTAGGTATTGAACAGACTTTTCGTTTGATGTATATCTTGATGGGATTGGTGAACTTCGAAAAAATAATGATTTTTATAGACAAGTGGTTATCCATGATTTTTCCCAAAATTAATTGAAAAAAAAAATTTTGAGTTTGGCACATCCATGGAAAGGTCTGTTAATTCTCTATTCAGAATTGAAAACCGCAACGCGTTACGAGCCTTGGTTGCGGAAATATCTCCATCCGCATCCGATGACTTTTTTAGATTTGGGTCAATTTTCAGTAAAATCACTTTGGGTGGCCATATTTCGATAACCAGACCTCGCAGAACCTTCTGGTTTTCACCCGTGAATAGCTCTTACAAAATTGACTAGAAATTTTGGAAACCGCAACCTTTTACAAGGCCTGGTTTCGGAAATATCGCCACCCAAGCACATTGTTAGGTAGTTAAAGCTCAAAAATCTGTTGGATCACTTTGGATGGCCCTATTTCGCTAACCAGACCACGCAGGACGATTTGGCTTACAGGTGTGTGTAGGTATTGAACAGACCTTTCGTTTGATGTATATCTTGATGGGATTGGTGAACTTCGAAAAAATAATGATTTTTATAGACAAGTGGTTAGTCCATGATTTTTCCCAAAATTAATTGAAAAAAAAAATTTTGAGTTTGGCACATCCATGGAAAGGTCTGTTAATTCTCTATTCAGAATTGAAAACCGCAACGCGTTACGAGCCTTGGTTGCGGAAATATCTCCATCCGCATCCGATGACTTTTTTAGATTTGGGTCAATTTTCAGTAAAATCACTTTGGGTGGCCATATTTCGATAACCAGACCTCGCAGAACCTTCTGGTTTTCACCCGTGAATAGCTCTTACAAAATTGACTAGAAATTTTGGAAACCGCAACCTTTTACAAGGCCTGGTTTCGGAAATATCGCCACCCAAGCACATTGTTAGGTAGTTAAAGCTCAAAAATCTGTGGAATCAGTGAAATCACTTTAATCACTTTGGGTGGCCCTATTTCGCTAACCAGACCACGCAGGACGATTTGGCTTACAGGTGTGTGTAGGTATTGAACAGACTTTTCGTTTGATGTATATCTTGATGGGATTGGTGAACTTCGAAAAAATAATGATTTTTATAGACAAGTGGTTAGTCCATGATTTTTCCCAAAATTAATTGAAAAAAAAATTTTTGAGTTTGGCACATCCATGGAAAGGTCTGTTAATTCTCTATTCAGAATTGAAAACCGCAACGCGTTACGAGCCTTGGTTGCGGAAATATCTCCATCCGCATCCGATGACTTTTTTAGATTTGGGTCAATTTTCAGTAAAATCACTTTGGGTGGCCATATTTCGATAACCAGACCTCGCAGAACCTTCTGGTTTTCACCCGTGAATAGCTCTTACAAAATTGACTAGAAATTTTGGAAACCGCAACCTTTTACAAGGCCTGGTTTCGGAAATATCGCCACCCAAGCACATTGTTAGGTAGTTAAAGCTCAAAAATCTGTGGAATCAGTGAAATCACTTTAATCACTTTGGATGGCCCTATTTCGCTAACCAGACCACGCAGGACGATTTGGCTTACAGGTGTGTGTAGGTACTGAACAGACCTTTCGTCTGATGTATATCTTGATGGGATTGGTGAACTTCGAAAAAATAATGATTTTTATAGACAAGTGGTTAGTCCATGATTTTTCCCAAAATTAATTGAGAAAAAAATTTTTGAGTTTGGCACATCCATGGAAAGGTCTGTTAATTCTCTATTCAGAATTGAAAACCGCAACGCGTTACGAGCCTTGGTTGCGGTTTTAGATTTGGGTCAATTTTCAGTAAAATCACTTTGGGTGGCCATATTTCGATAACCAGACCGCGCAGAACCTTCTGGTTTTCACCCGTGAATAGCTCTTACAAAATTGACTAGAAATTTTGGAAACCGCAACCTTTTACAAGGCCTGGTTTCGGAAATATCGCCACCCAAGCACATTGTTAGGTAGTTAAAGCTCAAAAATCTGTGGAATCAGTGAAATCACTTTGGATGGCCATATTTCGCTAACCAGACCACGCAGGACGATTTGGCTTACAGGTGTGTGTAGGTATTGAACAGACCTTTCGTTTGATGTATATCTGGATGGGATTGGTGAACTTCGAAAAAATAATGATTTTTATAGACAAGTGGTTAGTCCATGATTTTTCCCAAAATTAATTGAAAAAAAAATTTTTGAGTTTGGCACATCCATGGAAAGGTCTGTTAATTCTCTATTCAGAATTGAAAACCGCAACGCGTTACGAGCCTTGGTTGCGGAAATATCTCCATCCGCATCCGATGACTTTTTTAGATTTGGGTCAATTTTCAGTAAAATCACTTTGGGTGGCCATATTTCGATAACCAGACCTCGCAGAACCTTCTGGTTTTCACCCGTGAATAGCTCTTACAAAATTGACTAGAAATTTTGGAAACCGCAACCTTTTACAAGGCCTGGTTTCGGAAATATCGCCACCCAAGCACATTGTTAGGTAGTTAAAGCTCAAAAATCTGTGGAATCAGTGAAATCACTTTAATCACTTTGGGTGGCCCTATTTCGCTAACCAGACCACGCAGGACGATTTGGCTTACAGGTGTGTGTAGGTATTGAACAGACTTTTCGTTTGATGTATATCTTGATGGGATTGGTGAACTTCGAAAAAATAATGATTTTTATAGACAAGTGGTTAGTCCATGATTTTTCCCAAAATTAATTGAAAAAAAAAATTTTGAGTTTGGCACATCCATGGAAAGGTCTGTTAATTCTCTATTCAGAATTGAAAACCGCAACGCGTTACGAGCCTTGGTTGCGGAAATATCTCCATCCGCATCCGATGACTTTTTTAGATTTGGGTCAATTTTCAGTAAAATCACTTTGGGTGGCCATATTTCGATAACCAGACCTCGCAGAACCTTCTGGTTTTCACCCGTGAATAGCTCTTACAAAATTGACTAGAAATTTTGGAAACCGCAACCTTTTACAAGGCCTGGTTTCGGAAATATCGCCACCCAAGCACATTGTTAGGTAGTTAAAGCTCAAAAATCTGTGGAATCAGTGAAATCACTTTAATCACTTTGGATGGCCCTATTTCGCTAACCAGACCACGCAGGACGATTTGGCTTACAGGTGTGTGTAGGTACTGAACAGACCTTTCGTCTGATGTATATCTTGATGGGATTGGTGAACTTCGAAAAAATAATGATTTTTATAGACAAGTGGTTAGTCCATGATTTTTCCCAAAATTAATTGAGAAAAAAATTTTTGAGTTTGGCACATCCATGGAAAGGTCTGTTAATTCTCTATTCAGAATTGAAAACCGCAACGCGTTACGAGCCTTGGTTGCGGTTTTAGATTTGGGTCAATTTTCAGTAAAATCACTTTGGGTGGCCATATTTCGATAACCAGACCTCGCAGAACCTTCTGGTTTTCACCCGTGAATAGCTCTTACAAAATTGACTAGAAATTTTGGAAACCGCAACCTTTTACAAGGCCTGGTTTCGGAAATATCGCCACCCAAGCACATTGTTAGGTAGTTAAAGCTCAAAAATCTGTGGAATCAGTGAAATCACTTTGGATGGCCATATTTCGCTAACCAGACCACGCAGGACGATTTGGCTTACAGGTGTGTGTAGGTATTGAACAGACCTTTCGTTTGATGTATATCTTGATGGGATTGGTGAACTTCGAAAAAATAATGATTTTTATAGACAAGTGGTTAGTCCATGATTTTTCCCAAAATTAATTGAAAAAAAAAATTTTGAGTTTGGCACATCCATGGAAAGGTCTGTTAATTCTCTATTCAGAATTGAAAACCGCAACGCGTTACGAGCCTTGGTTGCGGAAATATCTCCATCCGCATCCGATGACTTTTTTAGATTTGGGTCAATTTTCAGTAAAATCACTTTGGGTGGCCATATTTCGATAACCAGACCTCGCAGAACCTTCTGGTTTTCACCCGTGAATAGCTCTTACAAAATGGACTAGAAATTTTGGAAACCGCAACCTTTTACAAGGCCTGGTTTCGGAAATATCGGCACCCAAGCACATTGTTAGGTAGTTAAAGCTCAAAAATCTGTGGAATCAGTGAAATCACTTTAATCACTTTGGATGGCCCTATTTCGCTAACCAGACCACGCAGGACGATTTGGCTTACAGGTGTGTATAGGTATTGAACAGACCTTTCGTTTGATGTATATCTTGATGGGATTGGTGAACTTCGAAAAAATAATGATTTTTATAGACAAGTGGTTAGTCCATGATTTTTCCCAAAATTAATTGAAAAAAAAATTTTTGAGTTTGGCACATCCATGGAAAGGTCTGTTAATTCTCTATTCAGAATTGAAAACCGCAACGCGTTACGAGCCTTGGTTGCGGAAATATCTCCATCCGCATCCGATGACTTTTTTAGATTTGGGTCAATTTTCAGTAAAATCACTTTGGGTGGCCATATTTCGATAACCAGACCTCGCAGAACCTTCTGGTTTTCACCCGTGAATAGCTCTTACAAAATGGACTAGAAATTTTGGAAACCGCAACCTTTTACAAGGCCTGGTTTCGGAAATATCGGCACCCAAGCACATTGTTAGGTAGTTAAAGCTCAAAAATCTGTGGAATCAGTGAAATCACTTTAATCACTTTGGATGGCCCTATTTCGCTAACCAGACCACGCAGGACGATTTGGCTTACAGGTGTGTGTAGGTATTGAACAGACTTTTCGTTTGATGTATATCTTGATGGGATTGGTGAACTTCGAAAAAATAATGATTTTTATAGACAAGTGGTTATCCATGATTTTTCCCAAAATTAATTGAAAAAAAAAATTTTGAGTTTGGCACATCCATGGAAAGGTCTGTTAATTCTCTATTCAGAATTGAAAACCGCAACGCGTTACGAGCCTTGGTTGCGGAAATATCTCCATCCGCATCCGATGACTTTTTTAGATTTGGGTCAATTTTCAGTAAAATCACTTTGGGTGGCCATATTTCGATAACCAGACCTCGCAGAACCTTCTGGTTTTCACCCGTGAATAGCTCTTACAAAATTGACTAGAAATTTTGGAAACCGCAACCTTTTACAAGGCCTGGTTTCGGAAATATCGCCACCCAAGCACATTGTTAGGTAGTTAAAGCTCAAAAATCTGTTGGATCACTTTGGATGGCCCTATTTCGCTAACCAGACCACGCAGGACGATTTGGCTTACAGGTGTGTGTAGGTATTGAACAGACCTTTCGTTTGATGTATATCTTGATGGGATTGGTGAACTTCGAAAAAATAATGATTTTTATAGACAAGTGGTTAGTCCATGATTTTTCCCAAAATTAATTGAAAAAAAAAATTTTGAGTTTGGCACATCCATGGAAAGGTCTGTTAATTCTCTATTCAGAATTGAAAACCGCAACGCGTTACGAGCCTTGGTTGCGGAAATATCTCCATCCGCATCCGATGACTTTTTTAGATTTGGGTCAATTTTCAGTAAAATCACTTTGGGTGGCCATATTTCGATAACCAGACCTCGCAGAACCTTCTGGTTTTCACCCGTGAATAGCTCTTACAAAATTGACTAGAAATTTTGGAAACCGCAACCTTTTACAAGGCCTGGTTTCGGAAATATCGCCACCCAAGCACATTGTTAGGTAGTTAAAGCTCAAAAATCTGTGGAATCAGTGAAATCACTTTAATCACTTTGGATGGCCCTATTTCGCTAACCAGACCACGCAGGACGATTTGGCTTACAGGTGTGTGTAGGTACTGAACAGACCTTTCGTCTGATGTATATCTTGATGGGATTGGTGAACTTCGAAAAAATAATGATTTTTATAGACAAGTGGTTAGTCCATGATTTTTCCCAAAATTAATTGAGAAAAAAATTTTTGAGTTTGGCACATCCATGGAAAGGTCTGTTAATTCTCTATTCAGAATTGAAAACCGCAACGCGTTACGAGCCTTGGTTGCGGTTTTAGATTTGGGTCAATTTTCAGTAAAATCACTTTGGGTGGCCATATTTCGATAACCAGACCTCGCAGAACCTTCTGGTTTTCACCCGTGAATAGCTCTTACAAAATTGACTAGAAATTTTGGAAACCGCAACCTTTTACAAGGCCTGGTTTCGGAAATATCGCCACCCAAGCACATTGTTAGGTAGTTAAAGCTCAAAAATCTGTGGAATCAGTGAAATCACTTTGGATGGCCATATTTCGCTAACCAGACCACGCAGGACGATTTGGCTTACAGGTGTGTGTAGGTATTGAACAGACCTTTCGTTTGATGTATATCTTGATGGGATTGGTGAACTTCGAAAAAATAATGATTTTTATAGACAAGTGGTTAGTCCATGATTTTTCCCAAAATTAATTGAAAAAAAAAATTTTGAGTTTGGCACATCCATGGAAAGGTCTGTTAATTCTCTATTCAGAATTGAAAACCGCAACGCGTTACGAGCCTTGGTTGCGGAAATATCTCCATCCGCATCCGATGACTTTTTTAGATTTGGGTCAATTTTCAGTAAAATCACTTTGGGTGGCCATATTTCGATAACCAGACCTCGCAGAACCTTCTGGTTTTCACCCGTGAATAGCTCTTACAAAATTGACTAGAAATTTTGGAAACCGCAACCTTTTACAAGGCCTGGTTTCGGAAATATCGCCACCCAAGCACATTGTTAGGTAGTTAAAGCTCAAAAATCTGTGGAATCAGTGAAATCACTTTAATCACTTTGGATGGCCCTATTTCGCTAACCAGACCACGCAGGACGATTTGGCTTACAGGTGTGTGTAGGTATTGAACAGACCTTTCGTTTGATGTATATCTTGATGGGATTGGTGAACTTCGAAAAAATAATGATTTTTATAGACAAGTGGTTAGTCCATGATTTTTCCCAAAATTAATTGAAAAAAAAAATTTTGAGTTTGGCACATCCATGGAAAGGTCTGTTAATTTTCTATTCAGAATTGAAAACCGCAACGCGTTACGAGCCTTGGTTGCGGAAATATCTCCATCCGCATCCGATGACTTTTTTAGATTTGGGTCAATTTTCAGTAAAATCACTTTGGGTGGCCATATTTCGATAACCAGACCTCGCAGAACCTTCTGGTTTTCACCCGTGAATAGCTCTTACAAAATTGACTAGAAATTTTGGAAACCGCAACCTTTTACAAGGCCTGGTTTCGGAAATATCGCCACCCAAGCACATTGTTAGGTAGTTAAAGCTCAAAAATCTGTGGAATCAGTGAAATCACTTTAATCACTTTGGATGGCCCTATTTCGCTAACCAGACCACGCAGGACGATTTGGCTTACAGGTGTGTGTAGGTATTGAGCAGACTTTTCGTTTGATGTATATCTTGATGGGATTGGTGAACTTCGAAAAAATAATGATTTTTATAGACAAGTGGTTATCCATGATTTTTCCCAAAATTAATTGAAAAAAAAAAATTTTGAGTTTGGCACATCCATGGAAAGGTCTGTTAATTCTCTATTCAGAATTGAAAACCGCAACGCGTTACGAGCCTTGGTTGCGGAAATATCTCCATCCGCATCCGATGACTTTTTTAGATTTGGGTCAATTTTCAGTAAAATCACTTTGGGTGGCCATATTTCGATAACCAGACCTCGCAGAACCTTCTGGTTTTCACCCGTGAATAGCTCTTACAAAATTGACTAGAAATTTTGGAAACCGCAACCTTTTACAAGGCCTGGTTTCGGAAATATCGCCACCCAAGCACATTGTTAGGTAGTTAAAGCTCAAAAATCTGTGGAATCAGTGAAATCACTTTAATCACTTTGGATGGCCCTATTTCGCTAACCAGACCACGCAGGACGATTTGGCTTACAGGTGTGTGTAGGTATTGAACAGACCTTTCGTTTGATGTATATCTTGATGGGATTGGTGAACTTCGAAAAAATAATGATTTTTATAGACAAGTGGTTAGTCCATGATTTTTCCCAAAATTAATTGAAAAAAAAAATTTTGAGTTTGGCACATCCATGGAAAGGTCTGTTAATTTTCTATTCAGAATTGAAAACCGCAACGCGTTACGAGCCTTGGTTGCGGAAATATCTCCATCCGCATCCGATGACTTTTTTAGATTTGGGTCAATTTTCAGTAAAATCACTTTGGGTGGCCATATTTCGATAACCAGACCTCGCAGAACCTTCTGGTTTTCACCCGTGAATAGCTCTTACAAAATTGACTAGAAATTTTGGAAACCGCAACCTTTTACAAGGCCTGGTTTCGGAAATATCGCCACCCAAGCACATTGTTAGGTAGTTAAAGCTCAAAAATCTGTGGAATCAGTGAAATCACTTTAATCACTTTGGATGGCCCTATTTCGCTAACCAGACCACGCAGGACGATTTGGCTTACAGGTGTGTGTAGGTATTGAACAGACTTTTCGTTTGATGTATATCTTGATGGGATTGGTGAACTTCGAAAAAATAATGATTTTTATAGACAAGTGGTTATCCATGATTTTTCCCAAAATTAATTGAAAAAAAAAAAATTTTGAGTTTGGCACATCCATGGAAAGGTCTGTTAATTCTCTATTCAGAATTGAAAACCGCAACGCGTTACGAGCCTTGGTTGCGGAAATATCTCCATCCGCATCCGATGACTTTTTTAGATTTGGGTCAATTTTCAGTAAAATCACTTTGGGTGGCCATATTTCGATAACCAGACCTCGCAGAACCTTCTGGTTTTCACCCGTGAATAGCTCTTACAAAATTGACTAGAAATTTTGGAAACCGGAACCTTTTACAAGGCCTGGTTTCGGAAATATCGCCACCCAAGCACATTGTTAGGTAGTTAAAGCTCATAAATCTGTGGAATCAGTGAAATCACTTTAATCACTTTGGATGGCCCTATTTCGCTAACCAGACCACGCAGGACGATTTGGCTTACATGTGTGTGTAGGTATTGAACAGACCTTTCGTTTGATGTATATCTCGATGGGATTGGTGAACTTCGAAAAAATAATGATTTTTATAGACAAGTGGTTAGTCCATGATTTTTCCCAAAATTAATTGAAAAAAAAAATTTTGAGTTTGGCACATCCATGGAAAGGTCTGTTAATTTTCTATTCAGAATTGAAAACCGCAACGCGTTACGAGCCTTGGTTGCGGAAATATCTCCATCCGCATCCGATGGCTTTTTTAGATTTGGGTCAATTTTCAGTAAAATCACTTTGGGTGGCCATATTTCGATAACCAGACCTCGCAGAACCTTCTGGTTTTCACCCGTGAATAGCTCTTACAAAATTGACTAGAAATTTTGGAAACCGCAACCTTTTACAAGGCCTGGTTTCGGAAATATCGCCACCCAAGCACATTGTTAGGTAGTTAAAGCTCAAAAATCTGTGGAATCAGTGAAATCACTTTAATCACTTTGGATGGCCCTATTTCGCTAACCAGACCACGCAGGACGATTTGGCTTACAGGTGTGTGTAGGTATTGAACAGACCTTTCGTTTGATGTATATCTCGATGGGATTGGTGAACTTCGAAAAAATAATGATTTTTATAGACAAGTGGTTAGTCCATGATTTTTCCCAAAATTAATTGAAAAAAAAAAATTTTGAGTTTGGCACATCCATGGAAAGGTCTGTTAATTTTCTATTCAGAATTGAAAACCGCAACGCGTTACGAGCCTTGGTTGCGGAAATATCTCCATCCGCATCCGATGGCTTTTTTAGATTTGGGTCAATTTTCAGTAAAATCACTTTGGGTGGCCATATTTCGATAACCAGACCTCGCAGAACCTTCTGGTTTTCACCCGTGAATAGCTCTTACAAAATTGACTAGAAATTTTGGAAACCGCAACCTTTTACAAGGCCTGGTTTCGGAAATATCGCCACCCAAGCACATTGTTAGGTAGTTAAAGCTCAAAAATCTGTGGAATCAGTGAAATCACTTTAATCACTTTGGATGGCCCTATTTCGCTAACCAGACCACGCAGGACGATTTGGCTTACAGGTGTGTGTAGGTATTGAACAGACCTTTTGTTTGATGTATATCTCGATGGGATTGGTGAACTTCGAAAAAATAATGATTTTTATAGACAAGTGGTTAGTCCATGATTTTTCCCAAAATTAATTGAAAAAAAAAATTTTGAGTTTGGCACATCCATGGAAAGGTCTGTTAATTTTCTATTCAGAATTGAAAACCGCAACGCGTTACGAGCCTTGGTTGCGGAAATATCTCCATCCGCATCCGATGACTTTTTTAGATTTGGGTCAATTTTCAGTAAAATCACTTTGGGTGGCCATATTTCGATAACCAGACCTCGCAGAACCTTCTGGTTTTCACCCGTGAATAGCTCTTACAAAATTGACTAGAAATTTTGGAAACCGAAACCTTTTACAAGGCCTGGTTTCGGAAATATCGCCACCCAAGCACATTGTTAGGTAGTTAAAGCTCAAAAATCTGTGGAATCAGTGAAATCACTTTAATCACTTTGGATGGCCCTATTTCGCTAACCAGACCACGCAGGACGATTTGGCTTACAGGTGTGTGTAGGTATTGAACAGACCTTTCGTTTGATGTATATCTTGATGGGATTGGTGAACTTCGAAAAAATAATGATTTTTATAGACAAGTGGTTAGTCCATGATTTTTCCCAAAATTAATTGAAAAAAAAAATTTTGAGTTTGGCACATCCATGGAAAGGTCTGTTAATTTTCTATTCAGAATTGAAAACCGCAACGCGTTACGAGCCTTGGTTGCGGAAATATCTCCATCCGCATCCGATGACTTTTTTAGATTTGGGTCAATTTTCAGTAAAATCACTTTGGGTGGCCATATTTCGATAACCAGACCTCGCAGAACCTTCTGGTTTTCACCCGTGAATAGCTCTTACAAAATTGACTAGAAATTTTGGAAACCGGAACCTTTTACAAGGCCTGGTTTCGGAAATATCGCCACCCAAGCACATTGTTAGGTAGTTAAAGCTCAAAAATCTGTGGAATCAGTGAAATCACTTTGGATGGCCATATTTCGCTAACCAGACCACGCAGGACGATTTGGCTTACAGGTGTGTGTAGGTATTGAACAGACCTTTCGTTTGATGTATATCTTGATGGGATTGGTGAACTTCGAAAAAATAATGATTTTTATAGACAAGTGGTTAGTCCATGATTTTTCCCAAAATTAATTGAAAAAAAAAATTTTGAGTTTGGCACATCCATGGAAAGGTCTGTTAATTCTCTATTCAGAATTGAAAACCGCAACGCGTTACGAGCCTTGGTTGCGGAAATATCTCCATCCGCATCCGATGACTTTTTTAGATTTGGGTCAATTTTCAGTAAAATCACTTTGGGTGGCCATATTTCGATAACCAGACCTCGCAGAACCTTCTGGTTTTCACCCGTGAATAGCTCTTACAAAATTGACTAGAAATTTTGGAAACCGCAACCTTTTACAAGGCCTGGTTTCGGAAATATCGCCACCCAAGCACATTGTTAGGTAGTTAAAGCTCAAAAATCTGTGGAATCAGTGAAATCACTTTAATCACTTTGGGTGGCCCTATTTCGCTAACCAGACCACGCAGGACGATTTGGCTTACAGGTGTGTGTAGGTATTGAACAGACTTTTCGTTTGATGTATATCTTGATGGGATTGGTGAACTTCGAAAAAATAATGATTTTTATAGACAAGTGGTTAGTCCATGATTTTTCCCAAAATTAATTGAAAAAAAAATTTTTGAGTTTGGCACATCCATGGAAAGGTCTGTTAATTCTCTATTCAGAATTGAAAACCGCAACGCGTTACGAGCCTTGGTTGCGGAAATATCTCCATCCGCATCCGATGACTTTTTTAGATTTGGGTCAATTTTCAGTAAAATCACTTTGGGTGGCCATATTTCGATAACCAGACCTCGCAGAACCTTCTGGTTTTCACCCGTGAATAGCTCTTACAAAATTGACTAGAAATTTTGGAAACCGCAACCTTTTACAAGGCCTGGTTTCGGAAATATCGCCACCCAAGCACATTGTTAGGTAGTTAAAGCTCAAAAATCTGTGGAATCAGTGAAATCACTTTGGATGGCCATATTTCGCTAACCAGACCACGCAGGACGATTTGGCTTACAGGTGTGTGTAGGTATTGAACAGACCTTTCGTTTGATGTATATCTTGATGGGATTGGTGAACTTCGAAAAAATAATGATTTTTATAGACAAGTGTTAGTCCATGATTTTTCCCAAAATTAATTGAAAAAAAAAATTTTGAGTTTGGCACATCCATGGAAAGGTCTGTTAATTTTCTATTCAGAATTGAAAACCGCAACGCGTTACGAGCCTTGGTTGCGGAAATATCTCCATCCGCATCCGATGACTTTTTTAGATTTGGGTCAATTTTCAGTAAAATCACTTTGGGTGGCCATATTTCGATAACCAGACCTCGCAGAACCTTCTGGTTTTCACCCGTGAATAGCTCTTACAAAATTGACTAGAAATTTTGGAAACCGCAACCTTTTACAAGGCCTGGTTTCGGAAATATCGCCACCCAAGCACATTGTTAGGTAGTTAAAGCTCAAAAATCTGTGGAATCAGTGAAATCACTTTGGATGGCCATATTTCGCTAACCAGACCACGCAGGACGATTTGGCTTACAGGTGTGTGTAGGTATTGAACAGACCTTTCGTTTGATGTATATCTTGATGGGATTGGTGAACTTCGAAAAAATAATGATTTTTATAGACATTTGGCTTACAGGTGTGTGTAGGTATTGAACAGACCTTTCGTTTGATGTATATCTTGATGGGATTGGTGAACTTCGAAAAAATAATGATTTTTATAGACAAGTGGTTAGTCCATGATTTTTCCCAAAATTAATTGAAAAAAAAAATTTTGAGTTTGGCACATCCATGGAAAGGTCTGTTAATTCTCTATTCAGAATTGAAAACCGCAACGCGTTACGAGCCTTGGTTGCGGAAATATCTCCATCCGCATCCGATGACTTTTTTAGATTTGGGTCAATTTTCAGTAAAATCACTTTAGGTGGCCATATTTCGATAACCAGACCTCGCAGAACCTTCTGGTTTTCACCCGTGAATAGCTCTTACAAAATTGACTAGAAATTTTGGAAACCGCAACCTTTTACAAGGCCTGGTTTCGGAAATATCGCCACCCAAGCACATTGTTAGGTAGTTAAAGCTCAAAAATCTGTGGAATCAGTGAAATCACTTTAATCACTTTGGATGGCCCTATTTCGCTAACCAGACCACGCAGGACGATTTGGCTTACAGGTGTGTGTAGGTATTGAACAGACTTTTCGTTTGATGTATATCTTGATGGGATTGGTGAACTTCGAAAAAATAATGATTTTTATAGACAAGTGGTTAGTCCATGATTTTTCCCAAAATTAATTGAAAAAAAAAAATTTTGAGTTTGGCACATCCATGGAAAGGTCTGTTAATTCTCTATTCAGAATTGAAAACCGCAACGCGTTACGAGCCTTGGTTGCGGAAATATCTCCATCCGCATCCGATGACTTTTTTAGATTTGGGTCAATTTTCAGTAAAATCACTTTGGGTGGCCATATTTCGATAACCAGACCTCGCAGAACCTTCTGGTTTTCACCCGTGAATAGCTCTTACAAAATTGACTAGAAATTTTGGAAACCGCAACCTTTTACAAGGCCTGGTTTCGGAAATATCGCCACCCAAGCACATTGTTAGGTAGTTAAAGCTCAAAAATCTGTGGAATCAGTGAAATCACTTTGGATGGCCATATTTCGCTAACCAGACCACGCAGGACGATTTGGCTTACAGGTGTGTGTAGGTATTGAACAGACCTTTCGTTTGATGTATATCTTGATAGGATTGGTGAACTTCGAAAAAATAATGATTTTTATAGACAAGTGAGTCCATGATTTTTCCCAAAATTAATTGAAAAAAAAAATTTTTGAGTTTGGCACATCCATGGAAAGGTCTGTTAATTCTCTATTCAGAATTGAAAACCGCAACGCGTTACGAGCCTTGGTTGCGGAAATATCTCCATCCGCATCCGATGACTTTTTTAGATTTGGGTCAATTTTCAGTAAAATCACTTTGGGTGGCCATATTTCGATAACCAGACCTCGCAGAACCTTCTGGTTTTCACCCGTGAATAGCTCTTACAAAATTGACTAGAAATTTTGGAAACCGCAACCTTTTACAAGGCCTGGTTTCGGAAATATCGCCACCCAAGCACATTGTTAGGTAGTTAAAGCTCAAAAATCTGTGGAATCAGTGAAATCACTTTAATCACTTTGGATGGCCCTATTTCGCTAACCAGACCACGCAGGACGATTTGGCTTACAGGTGTGTGTAGGTATTGAACAGACCTTTCGTTTGATGTATATCTTGATGGGATTGGTGAACTTCGAAAAAATAATGATTTTTATAGACAAGTGGTTATCCATGATTTTTCCCAAAATTAATTGAAAAAAAAAATTTTGAGTTTGGCACATCCATGGAAAGGTCTGTTAATTCTCTATTCAGAATTGAAAACCGCAACGCGTTACGAGCCTTGGTTGCGGAAATATCTCTATCCGCATCCGATGACTTTTTTAGATTTGGGTCAATTTTCAGTAAAATCACTTTGGGTGGCCATATTTCGATAACCAGACCTCGCAGAACCTTCTGGTTTTCACCCGTGAATAGCTCTTACAAAATTGACTAGAAATTTTGGAAACCGCAACCTTTTACAAGGCCTGGTTTCGGAAATATCGCCACCCAAGCACATTGTTAGGTAGTTAAAGCTCAAAAATCTGTGGAATCAGTGAAATCACTTTAATCACTTTGGATGGCCCTATTTCGCTAACCAGACCACGCAGGACGATTTGGCTTACAGGTGTGTGTAGGTATTGAACAGACTTTTCGTTTGATGTATATCTTGATGGGATTGGTGAACTTCGAAAAAATAATGATTTTTATAGACAATTGGTTAGTCCATGATTTTTCCCAAAATTAATTGAAAAAAAAAATTTTGAGTTTGGCACATCCATGGAAAGGTCTGTTAATTCTCTATTCAGAATTGAAAACCGCAACGCGTTACGAGCCTTGGTTGCGGAAATATCTCCATCCGCATCCGATGACTTTTTTAGATTTGGGTCAATTTTCAGTAAAATCACTTTAGGTGGCCATATTTCGATAACCAGACCTCGCAGAACCTTCTGGTTTTCACCCGTGAATAGCTCTTACAAAATTGACTAGAAATTTTGGAAACCGCAACCTTTTACAAGGCCTGGTTTCGGAAATATCGCCACCCAAGCACATTGTTAGGTAGTTAAAGCTCAAAAATCTGTGGAATCAGTGAAATCACTTTAATCACTTTGGATGGCCCTATTTCGCTAACCAGACCACGCAGGACGATTTGGCTTACAGGTGTGTGTGTAGGTATTGAACAGACCTTTCGTTTGATGTATATCTTGATGGGATTGGTGAACTTCGAAAAAATAATGATTTTTATAGACAAGTGTTAGTCCATGATTTTTCCCAAAATTAATTGAAAAAAAAAATTTTGAGTTTGGCACATCCATGGAAAGGTCTGTTAATTTTCTATTCAGAATTGAAAACCGCAACGCGTTACGAGTCTTGGTTGCGGAAATATCTCCATCCGCATCCGATGACTTTTTTAGATTTGGGTCTATTTTCAGTAAAATCACTTTGGGTGGCCATATTTCGATAACCAGACCTCGCAGAACCTTCTGGTTTTCACCCGTGAATAGCTCTTACAAAATTGACTAGAAATTTTGGAAACCGCAACCTTTTACAAGGCCTGGTTTCGGAAATATCGCCACCCAAGCACATTGTTAGGTAGTTAAAGCTCAAAAATCTGTGGAATCAGTGAAATCACTTTAATCACTTTGGATGGCCCTATTTCGCTAACCAGACCACGCAGGACGATTTGGCTTACAGGTGTGTGTAGGTATTGAACAGACCTTTCGTTTGATGTATATCTTGATGGGATTGGTGAACTTCGAAAAAATAATGATTTTTATAGACAAGTGGTTAGTCCATGATTTTTCCCAAAATTAATTGAAAAAAAAATTTTGAGTTTGGCACATCCATGGAAAGGTCTGTTAATTCTCTATTCAGAATTGAAAACCGCAACGCGTTACGAGCCTTGGTTGCGGAAATATCTCCATCCGCATCCGATGACTTTTTTAGATTTGGGTCAATTTTCAGTAAAATCACTTTGGGTGGCCATATTTCGATAACCAGACCTCGCAGAACCTTCTGGTTTTCACCCGTGAATAGCTCTTACAAAATTGACTAGAAATTTTGGAAACCGCAACCTTTTACAAGGCCTGGTTTCGGAAATATCGCCACCCAAGCACATTGTTAGGTAGTTAAAGCTCAAAAATCTGTGGAATCAGTGAAATCACTTTGGATGGCCATATTTCGCTAACCAGACCACGCAGGACGATTTGGCTTACAGGTGTGTGTAGGTATTGAACAGACCTTTCGTTTGATGTATATCTTGATGGGATTGGTGAACTTCGAAAAAATAATGATTTTTATAGACAAGTGGTTATCCATGATTTTTCCCAAAATTAATTGAAAAAAAAAAATTTTGAGTTTGGCACATCCATGGAAAGGTCTGTTAATTCTCTATTCAGAATTGAAAACCGCAACGCGTTACGAGCCTTGGTTGCGGAAATATCTCCATCCGCATCCGATGACTTTTTTAGATTTGGGTCAATTTTCAGTAAAATCACTTTGGGTGGCCATATTTCGATAACCAGACCTCGCAGAACCTTCTGGTTTTCACCCGTGAATAGCTCTTACAAAATTGACTAGAAATTTTGGAAACCGCAACCTTTTACAAGGCCTGGTTTCGGAAATATCGCCACCCAAGCACATTGTTAGGTAGTTAAAGCTCAAAAATCTGTGGAATCAGTGAAATCACTTTGGATGGCCATATTTCGCTAACCAGACCACGCAGGACGATTTGGCTTACAGGTGTGTGTAGGTATTGAACAGACCTTTCTTTTGATGTATATCTCGATGGGATTGGTGAACTTCGAAAAAATAATGATTTTTATAGACAAGTGGTTATCCATGATTTTTCCCAAAATTAATTGAAAAAAAAAAATTTTGAGTTTGGCACATCCATGGAAAGGTCTGTTAATTCTCTATTCAGAATTGAAAACCGCAACGCGTTACGAGCCTTGGTTGCGGAAATATCTCCATCCGCATCCGATGACTTTTTTAGATTTGGGTCAATTTTCAGTAAAATCACTTTGGGTGGCCATATTTCGATAACCAGACCTCGCAGAACCTTCTGGTTTTCACCCGTGAATAGCTCTTACAAAATTGACTAGAAATTTTGGAAACCGCAACCTTTTACAAGGCCTGGTTTCGGAAATATCGCCACCCAAGCACATTGTTAGGTAGTTAAAGCTCAAAAATCTGTGGAATCAGTGAAATCACTTTGGATGGCCATATTTCGCTAACCAGACCACGCAGGACGATTTGGCTTACAGGTGTGTGTAGGTATTGAACAGACCTTTCTTTTGATGTATATCTCGATGGGATTGGTGAACTTCGAAAAAATAATGATTTTTATAGACAAGTGGTTAGTCCATGATTTTTCCCAAAATTAATTGAAAAAAAAAATTTTGAGTTTGGCACATCCATGGAAAGGTCTGTTAATTTTCTATTCAGAATTGAAAACCGCAACGCGTTACGAGCCTTGGTTGCGGAAATATCTCCATCCGCATCCGATGGCTTTTTTAGATTTGGGTCAATTTTCAGTAAAATCACTTTGGGTGGCCATATTTCGATAACCAGACCTCGCAGAACCTTCTGGTTTTCACCCGTGAATAGCTCTTACAAAATTGACTAGAAATTTTGGAAACCGGAACCTTTTACAAGGCCTGGTTTCGGAAATATCGCCACCCAAGCACATTGTTAGGTAGTTAAAGCTCAAAAATCTGTGGAATCAGTGAAATCACTTTAATCACTTTGGATGGCCCTATTTCGCTAACCAGACCACGCAGGACGATTTGGCTTACAGGTGTGTGTAGGTATTGAACAGACCTTTCGTTTGATGTATATCTCGATGGGATTGGTGAACTTCGAAAAAATAATGATTTTTATAGACAAGTGGTTAGTCCATGATTTTTCCCAAAATTAATTGAAAAAAAAAATTTTGAGTTTGGCACATCCATGGAAAGGTCTGTTAATTTTCTATTCAGAATTGAAAACCGCAACGCGTTACGAGCCTTGGTTGCGGAAATATCTCCATCCGCATCCGATGACTTTTTTAGATTTGTGTCAATTTTCAGTAAAATCACTTTGGGTGGCCATATTTCGATAACCAGACCTCGCAGAACCTTCTGGTTTTCACCCGTGAATAGCTCTTACAAAATTGACTAGAAATTTTGGAAACCGGAACCTTTTACAAGGCCTGGTTTCGGAAATATCGCCACCCAAGCACATTGTTAGGTAGTTAAAGCTCAAAAATCTGTGGAATCAGTGAAATCACTTTGGATGGCCATATTTCGCTAACCAGACCACGCAGGACGATTTGGCTTACAGGTGTGTGTAGGTATTGAACAGACCTTTCGTTTGATGTATATCTCGATGGGATTGGTGAACTTCGAAAAAATAATGATTTTTATAGTTAGTCCATGATTTTTCCCAAAATTAATTGAAATAAAAATTTTTGAGTTTGGCACATCCATGGAAAGGTCTGTTAATTTTCTATTCAGAATTGAAAACCGCAACGCGTTACGAGCCTTGGTTGCGGAAATATCTCCATCCGCATCCGATGACTTTTTTAGATTTGGGTCAATTTTCAGTAAAATCACTTTGGGTGGCCATATTTCGATAACCAGACCTCGCAGAACCTTCTGGTTTTCACCCGTGAATAGCTCTTACAAAATTGACTAGAAATTTTGGAAACCGCAACCTTTTACAAGGCCTGGTTTCGGAAATATCGCCACCCAAGCACATTGTTAGGTAGTTAAAGCTCAAAAATCTATGGAATCAGTGAAATCACTTTGGATGGCCATATTTCGCTAACCAGACCACGCAGGACGATTTGGCTTACAGGTGTGTGTAGGTATTGAACAGACCTTTCGTTTGATGTATATCTCGATGGGATTGGTGAACTTCGAAAAAATAATGATTTTTATAGACAATTGGTTAGTCCATGATTTTTCCCAAAATTAATTGAAAAAAAAATTTTTGAGTTTGGCACATCCATGGAAAGGTCTGTTAATTCTCTATTCAGAATTGAAAACCGCAACGCGTTACGAGCCTTGGTTGCGGAAATATCTCCATCCGCATCCAATGACTTTTTTAGATTTGGGTCAATTTTCAGTAAAATCACTTTGGGTGGCCATATTTCGATAACCAGACCTCGCAGAACCTTCTGGTTTTCACCCGTGAATAGCTCTTACAAAATTGACTAGAAATTTTGGAAACCGCAACCTTTTACAAGGCCTGGTTTCGGAAATATCGCCACCCAAGCACATTGTTAGGTAGTTAAAGCTCAAAAATCTGTGGAATCAGTGAAATCACTTTAATCACTTTGGATGGCCCTATTTCGCTAACCAGACCACGCAGGACGATTTGGCTTACAGGTGTGTGTAGGTATTGAACAGACCTTTCGTTTGATGTATATCTTGATGGGATTGGTGAACTTCGAAAAAATAATGATTTTTATAGACAAGTGGTTATCCATGATTTTTCCCAAAATTAATTGAAAAAAAAAATTTTGAGTTTGGCACATCCATGGAAAGGTCTGTTAATTCTCTATTCAGAATTGAAAACCGCAACGCGTTACGAGCCTTGGTTGCGGAAATATCTCTATCCGCATCCGATGACTTTTTTAGATTTGGGTCAATTTTCAGTAAAATCACTTTGGGTGGCCATATTTCGATAACCAGACCTCGCAGAACCTTCTGGTTTTCACCCGTGAATAGCTCTTACAAAATTGACTAGAAATTTTGGAAACCGCAACCTTTTACAAGGCCTGGTTTCGGAAATATCGCCACCCAAGCACATTGTTAGGTAGTTCAAAGCTCAAAAATCTGTGGAATCAGTGAAATCACTTTAATCACTTTGGATGGCCCTATTTCGCTAACCAGACCACGCAGGACGATTTGGCTTACAGGTGTGTGTAGGTATTGAACAGACTTTTCGTTTGATGTATATCTTGATGGGATTGGTGAACTTCGAAAAAATAATGATTTTTATAGACAATTGGTTAGTCCATGATTTTTCCCAAAATTAATTGAAAAAAAAATTTTGAGTTTGGCACATCCATGGAAAGGTCTGTTAATTCTCTATTCAGAATTGAAAACCGCAACGCGTTACGAGCCTTGGTTGCGGAAATATCTCCATCCGCATCCGATGACTTTTTTAGATTTGGGTCAATTTTCAGTAAAATCACTTTAGGTGGCCATATTTCGATAACCAGACCTCGCAGAACCTTCTGGTTTTCACCCGTGAATAGCTCTTACAAAATTGACTAGAAATTTTGGAAACCGCAACCTTTTACAAGGCCTGGTTTCGGAAATATCGCCACCCAAGCACATTGTTAGGTAGTTAAAGCTCAAAAATCTGTGGAATCAGTGAAATCACTTTAATCACTTTGGATGGCCCTATTTCGCTAACCAGACCACGCAGGACGATTTGGCTTACAGGTGTGTGTGTAGGTATTGAACAGACCTTTCGTTTGATGTATATCTTGATGGGATTGGTGAACTTCGAAAAAATAATGATTTTTATAGACAAGTGTTAGTCCATGATTTTTCCCAAAATTAATTGAAAAAAAAAATTTTGAGTTTGGCACATCCATGGAAAGGTCTGTTAATTTTCTATTCAGAATTGAAAACCGCAACGCGTTACGAGTCTTGGTTGCGGAAATATCTCCATCCGCATCCGATGACTTTTTTAGATTTGGGTCTATTTTCAGTAAAATCACTTTGGGTGGCCATATTTCGATAACCAGACCTCGCAGAACCTTCTGGTTTTCACCCGTGAATAGCTCTTACAAAATTGACTAGAAATTTTGGAAACCGCAACCTTTTACAAGGCCTGGTTTCGGAAATATCGCCACCCAAGCACATTGTTAGGTAGTTAAAGCTCAAAAATCTGTGGAATCAGTGAAATCACTTTAATCACTTTGGATGGCCCTATTTCGCTAACCAGACCACGCAGGACGATTTGGCTTACAGGTGTGTGTAGGTATTGAACAGACCTTTCGTTTGATGTATATCTTGATGGGATTGGTGAACTTCGAAAAAATAATGATTTTTATAGACAAGTGGTTAGTCCATGATTTTTCCCAAAATTAATTGAAAAAAAAATTTTGAGTTTGGCACATCCATGGAAAGGTCTGTTAATTCTCTATTCAGAATTGAAAACCGCAACGCGTTACGAGCCTTGGTTGCGGAAATATCTCCATCCGCATCCGATGACTTTTTTAGATTTGGGTCAATTTTCAGTAAAATCACTTTGGGTGGCCATATTTCGATAACCAGACCTCGCAGAACCTTCTGGTTTTCACCCGTGAATAGCTCTTACAAAATTGACTAGAAATTTTGGAAACCGCAACCTTTTACAAGGCCTGGTTTCGGAAATATCGCCACCCAAGCACATTGTTAGGTAGTTAAAGCTCAAAAATCTGTGGAATCAGTGAAATCACTTTGGATGGCCATATTTCGCTAACCAGACCACGCAGGACGATTTGGCTTACAGGTGTGTGTAGGTATTGAACAGACCTTTCGTTTGATGTATATCTTGATGGGATTGGTGAACTTCGAAAAAATAATGATTTTTATAGACAAGTGGTTATCCATGATTTTTCCCAAAATTAATTGAAAAAAAAAAATTTTGAGTTTGGCACATCCATGGAAAGGTCTGTTAATTCTCTATTCAGAATTGAAAACCGCAACGCGTTACGAGCCTTGGTTGCGGAAATATCTCCATCCGCATCCGATGACTTTTTTAGATTTGGGTCAATTTTCAGTAAAATCACTTTGGGTGGCCATATTTCGATAACCAGACCTCGCAGAACCTTCTGGTTTTCACCCGTGAATAGCTCTTACAAAATTGACTAGAAATTTTGGAAACCGCAACCTTTTACAAGGCCTGGTTTCGGAAATATCGCCACCCAAGCACATTGTTAGGTAGTTAAAGCTCAAAAATCTGTGGAATCAGTGAAATCACTTTGGATGGCCATATTTCGCTAACCAGACCACGCAGGACGATTTGGCTTACAGGTGTGTGTAGGTATTGAACAGACCTTTCTTTTGATGTATATCTCGATGGGATTGGTGAACTTCGAAAAAATAATGATTTTTATAGACAAGTGGTTAGTCCATGATTTTTCCCAAAATTAATTGAAAAAAAAAATTTTGAGTTTGGCACATCCATGGAAAGGTCTGTTAATTTTCTATTCAGAATTGAAAACCGCAACGCGTTACGAGCCTTGGTTGCGGAAATATCTCCATCCGCATCCGATGGCTTTTTTAGATTTGGGTCAATTTTCAGTAAAATCACTTTGGGTGGCCATATTTCGATAACCAGACCTCGCAGAACCTTCTGGTTTTCACCCGTGAATAGCTCTTACAAAATTGACTAGAAATTTTGGAAACCGGAACCTTTTACAAGGCCTGGTTTCGGAAATATCGCCACCCAAGCACATTGTTAGGTAGTTAAAGCTCAAAAATCTGTGGAATCAGTGAAATCACTTTAATCACTTTGGATGGCCCTATTTCGCTAACCAGACCACGCAGGACGATTTGGCTTACAGGTGTGTGTAGGTATTGAACAGACCTTTCGTTTGATGTATATCTCGATGGGATTGGTGAACTTCGAAAAAATAATGATTTTTATAGACAAGTGGTTATCCATGATTTTTCCCAAAATTAATTGAAAAAAAAAATTTTGAGTTTGGCACATCCATGGAAAGGTCTGTTAATTTTCTATTCAGAATTGAAAACCGCAACGCGTTACGAGCCTTGGTTGCGGAAATATCTCCATCCGCATCCGATGACTTTTTTAGATTTGGGTCAATTTTCAGTAAAATCACTTTGGGTGGCCATATTTCGATAACCAGACCTCGCAGAACCTTCTGGTTTTCACCCGTGAATAGCTCTTACAAAATTGACTAGAAATTTTGGAAACCGGAACCTTTTACAAGGCCTGGTTTCGGAAATATCGCCACCCAAGCACATTGTTAGGTAGTTAAAGCTCAAAAATCTGTGGAATCAGTGAAATCACTTTGGATGGCCATATTTCGCTAACCAGACCACGCAGGACGATTTGGCTTACAGGTGTGTGTAGGTATTGAACAGACCTTTCGTTTGATGTATATCTCGATGGGATTGGTGAACTTCGAAAAAATAATGATTTTTATAGTTAGTCCATGATTTTTCCCAAAATTAATTGAAATAAAAATTTTTGAGTTTGGCACATCCATGGAAAGGTCTGTTAATTTTCTATTCAGAATTGAAAACCGCAACGCGTTACGAGCCTTGGTTGCGGAAATATCTCCATCCGCATCCGATGACTTTTTTAGATTTGGGTCAATTTTCAGTAAAATCACTTTGGGTGGCCATATTTCGATAACCAGACCTCGCAGAACCTTCTGGTTTTCACCCGTGAATAGCTCTTACAAAATTGACTAGAAATTTTGGAAACCGCAACCTTTTACAAGGCCTGGTTTCGGAAATATCGCCACCCAAGCACATTGTTAGGTAGTTAAAGCTCAAAAATCTGTGGAATCAGTGAAATCACTTTAATCACTTTGGATGGCCCTATTTCGCTAACCAGACCACGCAGGACGATTTGGCTTACAGGTGTGTGTAGGTATTGAACAGACTTTTCGTTTGATGTATATCTTGATGGTATTGGTGAACTTCGAAAAAATAATGATTTTTATAGACAATTGGTTAGTCCATGATTTTTCCCAAAATTAATTGAAAAAAAAATTTTTGAGTTTGGCACATCCATGGAAAGGTCTGTTAATTCTCTATTCAGAATTGAAAACCGCAACGCGTTACGAGCCTTGGTTGCGGAAATATCTCCATCCGCATCCGATGACTTTTTTAGATTTGGGTCAATTTTCAGTAAAATCACTTTGGGTGGCCATATTTCGATAACCAGACCTCGCAGAACCTTCTGGTTTTCACCCGTGAATAGCTCTTACAAAATTGACTAGAAATTTTGGAAACCGCAACCTTTTACAAGGCCTGGTTTCGGAAATATCGCCACCCAAGCACATTGTTAGGTAGTTAAAGCTCAAAAATCTGTGGAATCAGTGAAATCACTTTAATCACTTTGGATGGCCCTATTTCGCTAACCAGACCACGCAGGACGATTTGGCTTACAGGTGTGTGTAGGTATTGAACAGACTTTTCGTTTGATGTATATCTTGATGGGATTGGTGAACTTCGAAAAAATAATGATTTTTATAGACAATTGGTTAGTCCATGATTTTTCCCAAAATTAATTGAAAAAAAAAATTTTGAGTTTGGCACATCCATGGAAAGGTCTGTTAATTCTCTATTCAGAATTGAAAACCGCAACGCGTTACGAGCCTTGGTTGCGGAAATATCTCCATCCGCATCCGATGACTTTTTTAGATTTGGGTCAATTTTCAGTAAAATCACTTTAGGTGGCCATATTTCGATAACCAGACCTCGCAGAACCTTCTGGTTTTCACCCGTGAATAGCTCTTACAAAATTGACTAGAAATTTTGGAAACCGCAACCTTTTACAAGGCCTGGTTTCGGAAATATCGCCACCCAAGCACATTGTTAGGTAGTTAAAGCTCAAAAATCTGTGGAATCAGTGAAATCACTTTAATCACTTTGGATGGCCCTATTTCGCTAACCAGACCACGCAGGACGATTTGGCTTACAGGTGTGTGTGTAGGTATTGAACAGACCTTTCGTTTGATGTATATCTTGATGGGATTGGTGAACTTCGAAAAAATAATGATTTTTATAGACAAGTGTTAGTCCATGATTTTTCCCAAAATTAATTGAAAAAAAAAATTTTGAGTTTGGCACATCCATGGAAAGGTCTGTTAATTTTCTATTCAGAATTGAAAACCGCAACGCGTTACGAGTCTTGGTTGCGGAAATATCTCCATCCGCATCCGATGACTTTTTTAGATTTGGGTCTATTTTCAGTAAAATCACTTTGGGTGGCCATATTTCGATAACCAGACCTCGCAGAACCTTCTGGTTTTCACCCGTGAATAGCTCTTACAAAATTGACTAGAAATTTTGGAAACCGCAACCTTTTACAAGGCCTGGTTTCGGAAATATCGCCACCCAAGCACATTGTTAGGTAGTTAAAGCTCAAAAATCTGTGGAATCAGTGAAATCACTTTGGATGGCCATATTTCGCTAACCAGACCACGCAGGACGATTTGGCTTACAGGTGTGTGTAGGTATTGAACAGACCTTTCGTTTGATGTATATCTCGATGGGATTGGTGAACTTCGAAAAAATAATGATTTTTATAGACAAGTGGTTAGTCCATGATTTTTCCCAAAATTAATTGAAAAAAAAAATTTTGAGTTTGGCACATCCATGGAAAGGTCTGTTAATTTTCTATTCAGAATTGAAAACCGCAACGCGTTACGAGCCTTGGTTGCGGAAATATCTCCATCCGCATCCGATGGCTTTTTTAGATTTGGGTCAATTTTCAGTAAAATCACTTTGGGTGGCCATATTTCGATAACCAGACCTCGCAGAACCTTCTGGTTTTCACCCGTGAATAGCTCTTACAAAATTGACTAGAAATTTTGGAAACCGGAACCTTTTACTAGGCCTGGTTTCGGAAATATCGCCACCCAAGCACATTGTTAGGTAGTTAAAGCTCAAAAATCTGTGGAATCAGTGAAATCACTTTGGATGGCCATATTTCGCTAACCAGACCACGCAGGACGATTTGGCTTACAGGTGTGTGTAGGTATTGAACAGACCTTTCGTTTGATGTATATCTCGATGGGATTGGTGAACTTCGAAAAAATAATGATTTTTATAGACAAGTGGTTAGTCCATGATTTTTCCCAAAATTAATTGAAAAAAAAAATTTTGAGTTTGGCACATCCATGGAAAGGTCTGTTAATTTTCTATTCAGAATTGAAAACCGCAACGCGTTACGAGCCTTGGTTGCGGAAATATCTTCATCCGCATCCGATGGCTTTTTTAGATTTGGGTCAATTTTCAGTAAAATCACTTTGGGTGGCCATATTTCGATAACCAGACCTCGCAGAACCTTCTGGTTTTCACCCGTGAATAGCTCTTACAAAATTGACTAGAAATTTTGGAAACCGCAACCTTTTACAAGGCCTGGTTTCGGAAATATCGCCACCCAAGCACATTGTTAGGTAGTTAAAGCTCAAAAATCTGTGGAATCAGTGAAATCACTTTAATCACTTTGGATGGCCCTATTTCGCTAACCAGACCACGCAGGACGATTTGGCTTACAGGTGTGTGTAGGTATTGAACAGACTTTTCGTTTGATGTATATCTTGATGGGATTGGTGAACTTCGAAAAAATAATGATTTTTATAGACAATTGGTTAGTCCATGATTTTTCCCAAAATTAATTGAAAAAAAAAATTTTGAGTTTGGCACATCCATGGAAAGGTCTGTTAATTCTCTATTCAGAATTGAAAACCGCAACGCGTTACGAGCCTTGGTTGCGGAAATATCTCCATCCGCATCCGATGACTTTTTTAGATTTGGGTCAATTTTCAGTAAAATCACTTTAGGTGGCCATATTTCGATAACCAGACCTCGCAGAACCTTCTGGTTTTCACCCGTGAATAGCTCTTACAAAATTGACTAGAAATTTTGGAAACCGCAACCTTTTACAAGGCCTGGTTTCGGAAATATCGCCACCCAAGCACATTGTTAGGTAGTTAAAGCTCAAAAATCTGTGGAATCAGTGAAATCACTTTAATCACTTTGGATGGCCCTATTTCGCTAACCAGACCACGCAGGACGATTTGGCTTACAGGTGTGTGTGTAGGTATTGAACAGACCTTTCGTTTGATGTATATCTTGATGGGATTGGTGAACTTCGAAAAAATAATGATTTTTATAGACAAGTGTTAGTCCATGATTTTTCCCAAAATTAATTGAAAAAAAAAATTTTGAGTTTGGCACATCCATGGAAAGGTCTGTTAATTTTCTATTCAGAATTGAAAACCGCAACGCGTTACGAGTCTTGGTTGCGGAAATATCTCCATCCGCATCCGATGACTTTTTTAGATTTGGGTCTATTTTCAGTAAAATCACTTTGGGTGGCCATATTTCGATAACCAGACCTCGCAGAACCTTCTGGTTTTCACCCGTGAATAGCTCTTACAAAATTGACTAGAAATTTTGGAAACCGCAACCTTTTACAAGGCCTGGTTTCGGAAATATCGCCACCCAAGCACATTGTTAGGTAGTTAAAGCTCAAAAATCTGTGGAATCAGTGAAATCACTTTGGATGGCCATATTTCGCTAACCAGACCACGCAGGACGATTTGGCTTACAGGTGTGTGTAGGTATTGAACAGACCTTTCGTTTGATGTATATCTTGATGGGATTGGTGAACTTCGAAAAAATAATGATTTTTATAGACAAGTGGTTATCCATGATTTTTCCCAAAATTAATTGAAAAAAAAAAATTTTGAGTTTGGCACATCCATGGAAAGGTCTGTTAATTCTCTATTCAGAATTGAAAACCGCAACGCGTTACGAGCCTTGGTTGCGGAAATATCTCCATCCGCATCCGATGACTTTTTTAGATTTGGGTCAATTTTCAGTAAAATCACTTTGGGTGGCCATATTTCGATAACCAGACCTCGCAGAACCTTCTGGTTTTCACCCGTGAATAGCTCTTACAAAATTGACTAGAAATTTTGGAAACCGCAACCTTTTACAAGGCCTGGTTTCGGAAATATCGCCACCCAAGCACATTGTTAGGTAGTTAAAGCTCAAAAATCTGTGGAATCAGTGAAATCACTTTGGATGGCCATATTTCGCTAACCAGACCACGCAGGACGATTTGGCTTACAGGTGTGTGTAGGTATTGAACAGACCTTTCTTTTGATGTATATCTCGATGGGATTGGTGAACTTCGAAAAAATAATGATTTTTATAGACAAGTGGTTAGTCCATGATTTTTCCCAAAATTAATTGAAAAAAAAAATTTTGAGTTTGGCACATCCATGGAAAGGTCTGTTAATTTTCTATTCAGAATTGAAAACCGCAACGCGTTACGAGCCTTGGTTGCGGAAATATCTCCATCCGCATCCGATGGCTTTTTTAGATTTGGGTCAATTTTCAGTAAAATCACTTTGGGTGGCCATATTTCGATAACCAGACCTCGCAGAACCTTCTGGTTTTCACCCGTGAATAGCTCTTACAAAATTAACTAGAAATTTTGGAAACCGCAACCTTTTACAAGGCCTGGTTTCGGAAATATCGCCACCCAAGCACATTGTTAGGTAGTTAAAGCTCAAAAATCTGTGGAATCAGTGAAATCACTTTGGATGGCCATATTTCGCTAACCAGACCACGCAGGACGATTTGGCTTACAGGTGTGTGTAGGTATTGAACAGACCTTTCGTTTGATGTATATCTCGATGGGATTGGTGAACTTCGAAAAAATAATGATTTTTATAGACAAGTGGTTAGTCCATGATTTTTCCCAAAATTAATTGAAAAAAAAAATTTTGAGTTTGGCACATCCATGGAAAGGTCTGTTAATTTTCTATTCAGAATTGAAAACCGCAACGCGTTACGAGCCTTGGTTGCGGAAATATCTCCATCCGCATCCGATGGCTTTTTTAGATTTGGGTCAATTTTCAGTAAAATCACTTTGGGTGGCCATATTTCGATAACCAGACCTCGCAGAACCTTCTGGTTTTCACCCGTGAATAGCTCTTACAAAATTGACTAGAAATTTTGGAAACCGGAACCTTTTACTAGGCCTGGTTTCGGAAATATCGCCACCCAAGCACATTGTTAGGTAGTTAAAGCTCAAAAATCTGTGGAATCAGTGAAATCACTTTGGATGGCCATATTTCGCTAACCAGACCACGCAGGACGATTTGGCTTACAGGTGTGTGTAGGTATTGAACAGACCTTTCGTTTGATGTATATCTCGATGGGATTGGTGAACTTCGAAAAAATAATGATTTTTATAGACAAGTGGTTAGTCCATGATTTTTCCCAAAATTAATTGAAAAAAAAAATTTTGAGTTTGGCACATCCATGGAAAGGTCTGTTAATTTTCTATTCAGAATTGAAAACCGCAACGCGTTACGAGCCTTGGTTGCGGAAATATCTTCATCCGCATCCGATGGCTTTTTTAGATTTGGGTCAATTTTCAGTAAAATCACTTTGGGTGGCCATATTTCGATAACCAGACCTCGCAGAACCTTCTGGTTTTCACCCGTGAATAGCTCTTACAAAATTGACTAGAAATTTTGGAAACCGCAACCTTTTACAAGGCCTGGTTTCGGAAATATCGCCACCCAAGCACATTGTTAGGTAGTTAAAGCTCAAAAATCTGTGGAATCAGTGAAATCACTTTGGATGGCCATATTTCGCTAACCAGACCACGCAGGACGATTTGGCTTACAGGTGTGTGTAGGTATTGAACAGACCTTTCGTTTGATGTATATCTCGATGGGATTGGTGAACTTCGAAAAAATAATGATTTTTATAGACAAGTGGTTAGTCCATGATTTTTCCCAAAATTAATTGAAAAAAAAAATTTTGAGTTTGGCACATCCATGGAAAGGTCTGTTAATTTTCTATTCAGAATTGAAAACCGCAACGCGTTACGAGCCTTGGTTGCGGAAATATCTCCATCCGCATCCGATGGCTTTTTTAGATTTGGGTCAATTTTCAGTAAAATCACTTTGGGTGGCCATATTTCGATAACCAGACCTCGCAGAACCTTCTGGTTTTCACCCGTGAATAGCTCTTACAAAATTAACTAGAAATTTTGGAAACCGCAACCTTTTACAAGGCCTGGTTTCGGAAATATCGCCACCCAAGCACATTGTTAGGTAGTTAAAGCTCAAAAATCTGTGGAATCAGTGAAATCACTTTGGATGGCCATATTTCGCTAACCAGACCACGCAGGACGATTTGGCTTACAGGTGTGTGTAGGTATTGAACAGACCTTTCGTTTGATGTATATCTCGATGGGATTGGTGAACTTCGAAAAAATAATGATTTTTATAGACAAGTGGTTAGTCCATGATTTTTCCCAAAATTAATTGAAAAAAAAAATTTTGAGTTTGGCACATCCATGGAAAGGTCTGTTAATTTTCTATTCAGAATTGAAAACCGCAACGCGTTACGAGCCTTGGTTGCGGAAATATCTCCATCCGCATCCGATGACTTTTTTAGATTTGGGTCAATTTTCAGTAAAATCACTTTGGGTGGCCATATTTCGATAACCAGACCTCGCAGAACCTTCTGGTTTTCACCCGTGAATAGCTCTTACAAAATTGACTAGAAATTTTGGAAACCGCAACCTTTTACAAGGCCTGGTTTCGGAAATATCGCCACCCAAGCACATTGTTAGGTAGTTAAAGCTCAAAAATCTGTGGAATCAGTGAAATCACTTTAATCACTTTGGATGGCCCTATTTCGCTAACCAGACCACGCAGGACGATTTGGCTTACAGGTGTGTGTAGGTATTGAACAGACCTTTCGTTTGATGTATATCTCGATGGGATTGGTGAACTTCGAAAATATAATGATTTTTATAGACAATTGGTTAGTCCATGATTTTTCCCAAAATTAATTGAAAAAAAAAATTTTGAGTTTGGCACATCCATGGAAAGGTCTGTTAATTTTCTATTCAGAATTGAAAACCGCAACGCGTTACGAGCCTTGGTTGCGGAAATATCTCCATCCGCATCCGATGGCTTTTTTAGATTTGGGTCAATTTTCAGTAAAATCACTTTGGGTGGCCATATTTCGATAACCAGACCTCGCAGAACCTTCTGGTTTTCACCCGTGAATAGCTCTTACAAAATTAACTAGAAATTTTGGAAACCGCAACCTTTTACAAGGCCTGGTTTCGGAAATATCGCCACCCAAGCACATTGTTAGGTAGTTAAAGCTCAAAAATCTGTGGAATCAGTGAAATCACTTTGGATGGCCATATTTCGCTAACCAGACCACGCAGGACGATTTGGCTTACAGGTGTGTGTAGGTATTGAACAGACCTTTCGTTTGATGTATATCTCGATGGGATTGGTGAACTTCGAAAAAATAATGATTTTTATAGACAAGTGGTTAGTCCATGATTTTTCCCAAAATTAATTGAAAAAAAAAATTTTGAGTTTGGCACATCCATGGAAAGGTCTGTTAATTTTCTATTCAGAATTGAAAACCGCAACGCGTTACGAGCCTTGGTTGCGGAAATATCTCCATCCGCATCCGATGGCTTTTTTAGATTTGGGTCAATTTTCAGTAAAATCACTTTGGGTGGCCATATTTCGATAACCAGACCTCGCAGAACCTTCTGGTTTTCACCCGTGAATAGCTCTTACAAAATTAACTAGAAATTTTGGAAACCGCAACCTTTTACAAGGCCTGGTTTCGGAAATATCGCCACCCAAGCACATTGTTAGGTAGTTAAAGCTCAAAAATCTGTGGAATCAGTGAAATCACTTTGGATGGCCATATTTCGCTAACCAGACCACGCAGGACGATTTGGCTTACAGGTGTGTGTAGGTATTGAACAGACCTTTCGTTTGATGTATATCTCGATGGGATTGGTGAACTTCGAAAAAATAATGATTTTTATAGACAAGTGGTTAGTCCATGATTTTTCCCAAAATTAATTGAAAAAAAAAAATTTGAGTTTGGCACATCCATGGAAAGGTCTGTTAATTTTCTATTCAGAATTGAAAACCGCAACGCGTTACGAGCCTTGGTTGCGGAAATATCTCCATCCGCATCCGATGGCTTTTTTAGATTTGGGTCAATTTTCAGTAAAATCACTTTGGGTGGCCATATTTCGATAACCAGACCTCGCAGAACCTTCTGGTTTTCACCCGTGAATAGCTCTTACAAAATTAACTAGAAATTTTGGAAACCGCAACCTTTTACAAGGCCTGGTTTCGGAAATATCGCCACCCAAGCACATTGTTAGGTAGTTAAAGCTCAAAAATCTGTGGAATCAGTGAAATCACTTTGGATGGCCATATTTCGCTAACCAGACCACGCAGGACGATTTGGCTTACAGGTGTGTGTAGGTATTGAACAGACCTTTCGTTTGATGTATATCTCGATGGGATTGGTGAACTTCGAAAAAATAATGATTTTTATAGACAAGTGGTTAGTCCATGATTTTTCCCAAAATTAATTGAAAAAAAAAATTTTGAGTTTGGCACATCCATGGAAAGGTCTGTTAATTTTCTATTCAGAATTGAAAACCGCAACGCGTTACGAGCCTTGGTTGCGGAAATATCTCCATCCGCATCCGATGGCTTTTTTAGATTTGGGTCAATTTTCAGTAAAATCACTTTGGGTGGCCATATTTCGATAACCAGACCTCGCAGAACCTTCTGGTTTTCACCCGTGAATAGCTCTTACAAAATTAACTAGAAATTTTGGAAACCGCAACCTTTTACAAGGCCTGGTTTCGGAAATATCGCCACCCAAGCACATTGTTAGGTAGTTAAAGCTCAAAAATCTGTGGAATCAGTGAAATCACTTTGGATGGCCATATTTCGCTAACCAGACCACGCAGGACGATTTGGCTTACAGGTGTGTGTAGGTATTGAACAGACCTTTCGTTTGATGTATATCTCGATGGGATTGGTGAACTTCGAAAAAATAATGATTTTTATAGACAAGTGGTTAGTCCATGATTTTTCCCAAAATTAATTGAAAAAAAAAATTTTGAGTTTGGCACATCCATGGAAAGGTCTGTTAATTTTCTATTCAGAATTGAAAACCGCAACGCGTTACGAGCCTTGGTTGCGGAAATATCTCCATCCGCATCCGATGGCTTTTTTAGATTTGGGTCAATTTTCAGTAAAATCACTTTGGGTGGCCATATTTCGATAACCAGACCTCGCAGAACCTTCTGGTTTTCACCCGTGAATAGCTCTTACAAAATTAACTAGAAATTTTGGAAACCGCAACCTTTTACAAGGCCTGGTTTCGGAAATATCGCCACCCAAGCACATTGTTAGGTAGTTAAAGCTCAAAAATCTGTGGAATCAGTGAAATCACTTTGGATGGCCATATTTCGCTAACCAGACCACGCAGGACGATTTGGCTTACAGGTGTGTGTAGGTATTGAACAGACCTTTCGTTTGATGTATATCTCGATGGGATTGGTGAACTTCGAAAAAATAATGATTTTTATAGACAAGTGGTTAGTCCATGATTTTTCCCAAAATTAATTGAAAAAAAAAATTTTGAGTTTGGCACATCCATGGAAAGGTCTGTTAATTTTCTATTCAGAATTGAAAACCGCAACGCGTTACGAGCCTTGGTTGCGGAAATATCTCCATCCGCATCCGATGACTTTTTTAGATTTGGGTCAATTTTCAGTAAAATCACTTTGGGTGGCCATATTTCGATAACCAGACCTCGCAGAACCTTCTGGTTTTCACCCGTGAATAGCTCTTACAAAATTGACTAGAAATTTGGGAAACCGCAACCTTTTACAAGGCCTGGTTTCGGAAATATCGCCACCCAAGCACATTGTTAGGTAGTTAAAGCTCAAAAATCTGTGGAATCAGTGAAATCACTTTAATCACTTTGGATGGCCCTATTTCGCTAACCAGACCACGCAGGACGATTTGGCTTACAGGTGTGTGTAGGTATTGAACAGACCTTTCGTTTGATGTATATCTCGATGGGATTGGTGAACTTCGAAAAAATAATGATTTTTATAGACAAGTGGTTAGTCCATGATTTTTCCCAAAATTAATTGAAAAAAAAAAATTTGAGTTTGGCACATCCATGGAAAGGTCTGTTAATTTTCTATTCAGAATTGAAAACCGCAACGCGTTACGAGCCTTGGTTGCGGAAATATCTCCATCCGCATCCGATGGCTTTTTTAGATTTGGGTCAATTTTCAGTAAAATCACTTTGGGTGGCCATATTTCGATAACCAGACCTCGCAGAACCTTCTGGGTTTTCACCCGTGAATAGCTCTTACAAAATTAACTAGAAATTTTGGAAACCGCAACCTTTTACAAGGCCTGGTTTCGGAAATATCGCCACCCAAGCACATTGTTAGGTAGTTAAAGCTCAAAAATCTGTGGAATCAGTGAAATCACTTTGGATGGCCATATTTCGCTAACCAGACCACGCAGGACGATTTGGCTTACAGGTGTGTGTAGGTATTGAACAGACCTTTCGTTTGATGTATATCTCGATGGGATTGGTGAACTTCGAAAAAATAATGATTTTTATAGACAAGTGGTCCATGATTTTTCCCAAAATTAATTGAAAAAAAAAATTTTGAGTTTGGCACATCCATGGAAAGGTCTGTTAATTTTCTATTCAGAATTGAAAACCGCAACGCGTTACGAGCCTTGGTTGCGGAAATATCTCCATCCGCATCCGATGACTTTTTTAGATTTGGGTCAATTTTCAGTAAAATCACTTTGGGTGGCCATATTTCGATAACCAGACCTCGCAGAACCTTCTGGTTTTCACCCGTGAATAGCTCTTACAAAATTAACTAGAAATTTTGGAAACCGCAACCTTTTACAAGGCCTGGTTTCGGAAATATCGCCACCCAAGCACATTGTTAGGTAGTTAAAGCTCAAAAATCTGTGGAATCAGTGAAATCACTTTGGATGGCCATATTTCGCTAACCAGACCACGCAGGACGATTTGGCTTACAGGTGTGTGTAGGTATTGAACAGACCTTTCGTTTGATGTATATCTCGATGGGATTGGTGAACTTCGAAAAAATAATGATTTTTATAGACAAGTGGTTAGTCCATGATTTTTCCCAAAATTAATTGAAAAAAAAAATTTTGAGTTTGGCACATCCATGGAAAGGTCTGTTAATTTTCTATTCAGAATTGAAAACCGCAACGCGTTACGAGCCTTGGTTGCGGAAATATCTCCATCCGCATCCGATGACTTTTTTAGATTTGGGTCAATTTTCAGTAAAATCACTTTGGGTGGCCATATTTCGATAACCAGACCTCGCAGAACCTTCTGGTTTTCACCCGTGAATAGCTCTTACAAAATTGACTAGAAATTTGGGAAACCGCAACCTTTTACAAGGCCTGGTTTCGGAAATATCGCCACCCAAGCACATTGTTAGGTAGTTAAAGCTCAAAAATCTGTGGAATCAGTGAAATCACTTTAATCACTTTGGATGGCCCTATTTCGCTAACCAGACCACGCAGGACGATTTGGCTTACAGGTGTGTGTAGGTATTGAACAGACCTTTCGTTTGATGTATATCTCGATGGGATTGGTGAACTTCGAAAAAATAATGATTTTTATAGACAAGTGGTTAGTCCATGATTTTTCCCAAAATTAATTGAAAAAAAAAAATTTGAGTTTGGCACATCCATGGAAAGGTCTGTTAATTTTCTATTCAGAATTGAAAACCGCAACGCGTTACGAGCCTTGGTTGCGGAAATATCTCCATCCGCATCCGATGGCTTTTTTAGATTTGGGTCAATTTTCAGTAAAATCACTTTGGGTGGCCATATTTCGATAACCAGACCTCGCAGAACCTTCTGATGGTTTTCACCCGTGAATAGCTCTTACAAAATTAACTAGAAATTTTGGAAACCGCAACCTTTTACAAGGCCTGGTTTCGGAAATATCGCCACCCAAGCACATTGTTAGGTAGTTAAAGCTCAAAAATCTGTGGAATCAGTGAAATCACTTTGGATGGCCATATTTCGCTAACCAGACCACGCAGGACGATTTGGCTTACAGGTGTGTGTAGGTATTGAACAGACCTTTCGTTTGATGTATATCTCGATGGGATTGGTGAACTTCGAAAAAATAATGATTTTTATAGACAAGTGGTCCATGATTTTTCCCAAAATTAATTGAAAAAAAAAATTTTGAGTTTGGCACATCCATGGAAAGGTCTGTTAATTTTCTATTCAGAATTGAAAACCGCAACGCGTTACGAGCCTTGGTTGCGGAAATATCTCCATCCGCATCCGATGGCTTTTTTAGATTTGGGTCAATTTTCAGTAAAATCACTTTGGGTGGCCATATTTCGATAACCAGACCTCGCAGAACCTTCTGGTTTTCACCCGTGAATAGCTCTTACAAAATTGACTAGAAATTTTGGAAACCGGAACCTTTTACAAGGCCTGGTTTCGGAAATATCGCCACCCAAGCACATTGTTAGGTAGTTAAAGCTCAAAAATCTGTGGAATCAGTGAAATCACTTTAATCACTTTGGATGGCCCTATTTCGCTAACCAGACCACGCAGGACGATTTGGCTTACATGTGTGTGTAGGTATTGAACAGACCTTTCGTTTGATGTATATCTCGATGGGATTGGTGAACTTCGAAAAAATAATGATTTTTATAGACAAGTGGTCCATGATTTTTCCCAAAATTAATTGAAAAAAAAAATTTTGAGTTTGGCACATCCATGGAAAGGTCTGTTAATTTTCTATTCAGAATTGAAAACCGCAACGCGTTACGAGCCTTGGTTGCGGAAATATCTCCATCCGCATCCGATGACTTTTTTAGATTTGGGTCAATTTTCAGTAAAATCACTTTGGGTGGCCATATTTCGATAACCAGACCTCGCAGAACCTTCTGGTTTTCACCCATGAATAGCTCTTACAAAATTGACTAGAAATTTTGGAAACCGCAACCTTTTACAAGGCCTGGTTTCGGAAATATCGCCACCCAAGCACATTGTTAGGTAGTTAAAGCTCAAAAATCTGTGGAATCAGTGAAATCACTTTGGATGGCCATATTTCGCTAACCAGACCACGCAGGACGATTTGGCTTACAGGTGTGTGTAGGTATTGAACAGACCTTTCGTTTGATGTATATCTCGATGGGATTGGTGAACTTCGAAAAAATAATGATTTTTATAGACAAGTGGTTAGTCCATGATTTTTCCCAAAATTAATTGAAAAAAAAAATTTTGAGTTTGGCACATCCATGGAAAGGTCTGTTAATTTTCTATTCAGAATTGAAAACCGCAACGCGTTACGAGCCTTGGTTGCGGAAATATCTCCATCCGCATCCGATGGCTTTTTTAGATTTGGGTCAATTTTCAGTAAAATCACTTTGGGTGGCCATATTTCGATAACCAGACCTCGCAGAACCTTCTGGTTTTCACCCGTGAATAGCTCTTACAAAATTGACTAGAAATTTTGGAAACCGCAACCTTTTACAAGGCCTGGTTTCGGAAATATCGCCACCCAAGCACATTGTTAGGTAGTTAAAGCTCAAAAATCTGTGGAATCAGTGAAATCACTTTAATCACTTTGGATGGCCCTATTTCGCTAACCAGACCACGCAGGACGATTTGGCTTACATGTGTGTGTAGGTATTGAACAGACCTTTCGTTTGATGTATATCTCGATAGGATTGGTGAACTTCGAAAAAATAATGATTTTTATAGACAAGTGGTCCATGATTTTTCCCAAAATTAATTGAAAAAAAAAATTTTGAGTTTGGCACATCCATGGAAAGGTCTGTTAATTTTCTATTCAGAATTGAAAACCGCAACGCGTTACGAGCCTTGGTTGCGGAAATATCTCCATCCGCATCCGATGACTTTTTTAGATTTGGGTCAATTTTCAGTAAAATCACTTTGGGTGGCCATATTTCGATAACCAGACCTCGCAGAACCTTCTGGTTTTCACCCGTGAATAGCTCTTACAAAATTGACTAGAAATTTTGGAAACCGCAACCTTTTACAAGGCCTGGTTTCGGAAATATCGCCACCCAAGCACATTGTTAGGTAGTTAAAGCTCAAAAATCTGTGGAATCAGTGAAATCACTTTGGATGGCCATATTTCGCTAACCAGACCACGCAGGACGATTTGGCTTACAGGTGTGTGTAGGTATTGAACAGACCTTTCGTTTGATGTATATCTCGATGGGATTGGTGAACTTCGAAAAAATAATGATTTTTATAGACAAGTGGTTAGTCCATGATTTTTCCCAAAATTAATTGAAAAAAAAAATTTTGAGTTTGGCACATCCATGGAAAGGTCTGTTAATTTTCTATTCAGAATTGAAAACCGCAACGCGTTACGAGCCTTGGTTGCGGAAATATCTCCATCCGCATCCGATGGCTTTTTTAGATTTGGGTCAATTTTCAGTAAAATCACTTTGGGTGGCCATATTTCGATAACCAGACCTCGCAGAACCTTCTGGTTTTCACCCGTGAATAGCTCTTACAAAATTGACTAGAAATTTTGGAAACCGCAACCTTTTACAAGGCCTGGTTTCGGAAATATCGCCACCCAAGCACATTGTTAGGTAGTTAAAGCTCAAAAATCTGTGGAATCAGTGAAATCACTTTAATCACTTTGGATGGCCCTATTTCGCTAACCAGACCACGCAGGACGATTTGGCTTACATGTGTGTGTAGGTATTGAACAGACCTTTCGTTTGATGTATATCTCGATGGGATTGGTGAACTTCGAAAAAATAATGATTTTTATAGACAAGTGGTCCATGATTTTTCCCAAAATTAATTGAAAAAAAAAATTTTGAGTTTGGCACATCCATGGAAAGGTCTGTTAATTTTCTATTCAGAATTGAAAACCGCAACGCGTTACGAGCCTTGGTTGCGGAAATATCTCCATCCGCATCCGATGACTTTTTTAGATTTGGGTCAATTTTCAGTAAAATCACTTTGGGTGGCCATATTTCGATAACCAGACCTCGCAGAACCTTCTGGTTTTCACCCGTGAGTAGCTCTTACAAAATTGACTAGAAATTTTGGAAACCGGAACCTTTTACAAGGCCTGGTTTCGGAAATATCGCCACCCAAGCACATTGTTAGGTAGTTAAAGCTCAAAAATCTGTGGAATCAGTGAAATCACTTTAATCACTTTGGATGGCCCTATTTCGCTAACCAGACCACGCAGGACGATTTGGCTTACAGGCGTGTGTAGGTATTGAACAGACCTTTTGTTTGATGTATATCTCGATGGGATTGGTGAACTTTGAAAAAATAATGATTTTTATAGACAAGTGGTTAGTCCATGATTTTTCCCAAAATTAATTGAAAAAAAAAATTTTGAGTTTGGCACATCCATGGAAAGGTCTGTTAATTTTCTATTCAGAATTGAAAACCGCAACGCGTTACGAGCCTTGGTTGCGGAAATATCTCCATCCGCATCCGATGGCTTTTTTAGATTTGGGTCAATTTTCAGTAAAATCACTTTGGGTGGCCATATTTCGATAACCAGACCTCGCAGAACCTTCTGGTTTTCACCCGTGAATAGCTCTTACAAAATTGACTAGAAATTTTGGAAACCGGAACCTTTTACAAGGCCTGGTTTCGGAAATATCGCCACCCAAGCACATTGTTAGGTAGTTAAAGCTCAAAAATCTGTGGAATCAGTGAAATCACTTTGGATGGCCATATTTCGCTAACCAGACCACGCAGGACGATTTGGCTTACAGGTGTGTGTAGGTATTGAACAGACCTTTCGTTTGATGTATATCTCGATGGGATTGGTGAACTTCGAAAAAATAATGATTTTTATAGACAAGTGGTTAGTCCATGATTTTTCCCAAAATTAATTGAAAAAAAAAATTTTGAGTTTGGCACATCCATGGAAAGGTCTGTTAATTTTCTATTCAGAATTGAAAACCGCAACGCGTTACGAGCCTTGGTTGCGGAAATATCTCCATCCGCATCCGATGACTTTTTTAGATTTGGGTCAATTTTCAGTAAAATCACTTTGGGTGGCCATATTTCGATAACCAGACCTCGCAGAACCTTCTGGTTTTCACCCGTGAATAGCTCTTACAAAATTGACTAGAAATTTTGGAAACCGGAACCTTTTACAAGGCCTGGTTTCGGAAATATCGCCACCCAAGCACATTGTTAGGTAGTTAAAGCTCAAAAATCTGTGGAATCAGTGAAATCACTTTGGATGGCCATATTTCGCTAACCAGACCACGCAGGACGATTTGGCTTACAGGTGTGTGTAGGTATTGAACAGACCTTTCGTTTGATGTATATCTCGATGGGATTGGTGAACTTCGAAAAAATAATGATTTTTATAGACAAGTGGTTAGTCCATGATTTTTCCCAAAATTAATTGAAAAAAAAAATTTTGAGTTTGGCACATCCATGGAAAGGTCTGTTAATTTTCTATTCAGAATTGAAAACCGCAACGCGTTACGAGCCTTGGTTGCGGAAATATCTCCATCCGCATCCGATGGCTTTTTTAGATTTGGGTCAATTTTCAGTAAAATCACTTTGGGTGGCCATATTTCGATAACCAGACCTCGCAGAACCTTCTGGTTTTCACCCGTGAATAGCTCTTACAAAATTGACTAGAAATTTTGGAAACCGCAACCTTTTACAAGGCCTGGTTTCGGAAATATCGCCACCCAAGCACATTGTTAGGTAGTTAAAGCTCAAAAATCTGTGGAATCAGTGAAATCACTTTAATCACTTTGGATGGCCCTATTTCGCTAACCAGACCACGCAGGACGATTTGGCTTACAGGTGTGTGTAGGTATTGAACAGACCTTTCGTTTGATGTATATCTCGATGGGATTGGTGAACTTCGAAAAAATAATGATTTTTATAGACAAGTGGTTAGTCCATGATTTTTCCCAAAATTAATTGAAAAAAAAATTTTGAGTTTGGCACATCCATGGAAAGGTCTGTTAATTTTCTATTCAGAATTGAAAACCGCAACGCGTTACGAGCCTTGGTTGCGGAAATATCTCCATCCGCATCCGATGACTTTTTTAGATTTGGGTCAATTTTCAGTAAAATCACTTTGGGTGGCCATATTTCGATAACCAGACCTCGCAGAACCTTCTGGTTTTCACCCGTGAATAGCTCTTACAAAATTGACTAGAAATTTTGGAAACCGGAACCTTTTACAAGGCCTGGTTTCGGAAATATCGCCACCCAAGCACATTGTTAGGTAGTTAAAGCTCATAAATCTGTGGAATCAGTGAAATCACTTTAATCACTTTGGATGGCCCTATTTCGCTAACCAGACCACGCAGGACGATTTGGCTTACATGTGTGTGTAGGTATTGAACAGACCTTTCGTTTGATGTATATCTCGATGGGATTGGTGAACTTCGAAAAAATAATGATTTTTATAGACAAGTGGTTAGTCCATGATTTTTCCCAAAATTAATTGAAAAAAAAAATTTTGAGTTTGGCACATCCATGGAAAGGTCTGTTAATTTTCTATTCAGAATTGAAAACCGCAACGCGTTACGAGCCTTGGTTGCGGAAATATCTCCATCCGCATCCGATGGCTTTTTTAGATTTGGGTCAATTTTCAGTAAAATCACTTTGGGTGGCCATATTTCGATAACCAGACCTCGCAGAACCTTCTGGTTTTCACCCGTGAATAGCTCTTACAAAATTGACTAGAAATTTTGGAAACCGGAACCTTTTACAAGGCCTGGTTTCGGAAATATCGCCACCCAAGCACATTGTTAGGTAGTTAAAGCTCAAAAATCTGTGGAATCAGTGAAATCACTTTAATCACTTTGGATGGCCCTATTTCGCTAACCAGACCACGCAGGACGATTTGGCTTACAGGTGTGTGTAGGTATTGAACAGACCTTTCGTTTGATGTATATCTCGATGGGATTAGTGAACTTCGAAAAAATAATGATTTTTATAGACAAGTGGTTAGTCCATGATTTTTCCCAAAATTAATTGAAAAAAAAAATTTTGAGTTTGGCACATCCATGGAAAGGTCTGTTAATTTTCTATTCAGAATTGAAAACCGCAACGCGTTACGAGCCTTGGTTGCGGAAATATCTCCATCCGCATCCGATGGCTTATTTAGATTTGGGTCAATTTTCAGTAAAATCACTTTGGGTGGCCATATTTCGATAACCAGACCTCGCAGAACCTTCTGGTTTTCACCCGTGAATAGCTCTTACAAAATTGACTAGAAATTTTGGAAACCGCAACCTTTTACAAGGCCTGGTTTCGGAAATATCGCCACCCAAGCACATTGTTAGGTAGTTAAAGCTCAAAAATCTGTGGAATCAGTGAAATCACTTTAATCACTTTGGATGGCCCTATTTCGCTAACCAGACCACGCAGGACGATTTGGCTTACAGGTGTGTGTAGGTATTGAACAGACCTTTCGTTTGATGTATATCTCGATGGGATTGGTGAACTTCGAAAAAATAATGATTTTTATAGACAAGGTCCATGATTTTTCCCAAAATTAATTGAAAAAAAAAATTTTGAGTTTGGCACATCCATGGAAAGGTCTGTTAATTTTCTATTCAGAATTGAAAACCGCAACGCGTTACGAGCCTTGGTTGCGGAAATATCTCCATCCGCATCCGATGGCTTATTTAGATTTGGGTCAATTTTCAGTAAAATCACTTTGGGTGGCCATATTTCGATAACCAGACCTCGCAGAACCTTCTGGTTTTCACCCGTGAATAGCTCTTACAAAATTGACTAGAAATTTTGGAAACCGCAACCTTTTACAAGGCCTGGTTTCGGAAATATCGCCACCCAAGCACATTGTTAGGTAGTTAAAGCTCAAAAATCTGTGGAATCAGTGAAATCACTTTAATCACTTTGGATGGCCCTATTTCGCTAACCAGACCACGCAGGACGATTTGGCTTACAGGTGTGTGTAGGTATTGAACAGACCTTTCGTTTGATGTATATCTCGATGGGATTGGTGAACTTCGAAAAAATAATGATTTTTATAGACAAGTGGTTAGTCCATGATTTTTCCCAAAATTAATTGAAAAAAAAAATTTTGAGTTTGGCACATCCATGGAAAGGTCTGTTAATTTTCTATTCAGAATTGAAAACCGCAACGCGTTACGAGCCTTGGTTGCGGAAATATCTCCATCCGCATCCGATGACTTTTTTAGATTTGGGTCAATTTTCAGTAAAATCACTTTGGGTGGCCATATTTCGATAACCAGACCTCGCAGAACCTTCTGGTTTTCACCCGTGAATAGCTCTTACAAAATTGACTAGAAATTTTGGAAACCGGAACCTTTTACAAGGCCTGGTTTCGGAAATATCGCCACCCAAGCACATTGTTAGGTAGTTAAAGCTCATAAATCTGTGGAATCAGTGAAATCACTTTAATCACTTTGGATGGCCCTATTTCGCTAACCAGACCACGCAGGACGATTTGGCTTACATGTGTGTGTAGGTATTGAACAGACCTTTCGTTTGATGTATATCTCGATGGGATTGGTGAACTTCGAAAAAATAATGATTTTTATAGACAAGTGGTTAGTCCATGATTTTTCCCAAAATTAATTGAAAAAAAAAATTTTGAGTTTGGCACATCCATGGAAAGGTCTGTTAATTTTCTATTCAGAATTGAAAACCGCAACGCGTTACGAGCCTTGGTTGCGGAAATATCTCCATCCGCATCCGATGGCTTTTTTAGATTTGGGTCAATTTTCAGTAAAATCACTTTGGGTGGCCATATTTCGATAACCAGACCTCGCAGAACCTTCTGGTTTTCACCCGTGAATAGCTCTTACAAAATTGACTAGAAATTTTGGAAACCGCAACCTTTTACAAGGCCTGGTTTCGGAAATATCGCCACCCAAGCACATTGTTAGGTAGTTAAAGCTCAAAAATCTGTGGAATCAGTGAAATCACTTTAATCACTTTGGATGGCCCTATTTCGCTAACCAGACCACGCAGGACGATTTGGCTTACAGGTGTGTGTAGGTATTGAACAGACCTTTCGTTTGATGTATATCTCGATGGGATTGGTGAACTTCGAAAAAATAATGATTTTTATAGACAAGTGGTTAGTCCATGATTTTTCCCAAAATTAATTGAAAAAAAAAATTTTGAGTTTGGCACATCCATGGAAAGGTCTGTTAATTTTCTATTCAGAATTGAAAACCGCAACGCGTTACGAGCCTTGGTTGCGGAAATATCTCCATCCGCATCCGATGACTTTTTTAGATTTGGGTCAATTTTCAGTAAAATCACTTTGGGTGGCCATATTTCGATAACCAGACCTCGCAGAACCTTCTGGTTTTCACCCGTGAATAGCTCTTACAAAATTGACTAGAAATTTTGGAAACCGAAACCTTTTACAAGGCCTGGTTTCGGAAATATCGCCACCCAAGCACATTGTTAGGTAGTTAAAGCTCAAAAATCTGTGGAATCAGTGAAATCACTTTAATCACTTTGGATGGCCCTATTTCGCTAACCAGACCACGCAGGACGATTTGGCTTACAGGTGTGTGTAGGTATTGAACAGACCTTTCGTTTGATGTATATCTTGATGGGATTGGTGAACTTCGAAAAAATAATGATTTTTATAGACAAGTGGTTAGTCCATGATTTTTCCCAAAATTAATTGAAAAAAAAAATTTTGAGTTTGGCACATCCATGGAAAGGTCTGTTAATTTTCTATTCAGAATTGAAAACCGCAACGCGTTACGAGCCTTGGTTGCGGAAATATCTCCATCCGCATCCGATGACTTTTTTAGATTTGGGTCAATTTTCAGTAAAATCACTTTGGGTGGCCATATTTCGATAACCAGACCTCGCAGAACCTTCTGGTTTTCACCCGTGAATAGCTCTTACAAAATTGACTAGAAATTTTGGAAACCGGAACCTTTTACAAGGCCTGGTTTCGGAAATATCGCCACCCAAGCACATTGTTAGGTAGTTAAAGCTCAAAAATCTGTGGAATCAGTGAAATCACTTTAATCACTTTGGATGGCCCTATTTCGCTAACCAGACCACGCAGGACGATTTGGCTTACAGGTGTGTGTAGGTATTGAACAGACCTTTCGTTTGATGTATATCTTGATGGGATTGGTGAACTTCGAAAAAATAATGATTTTTATAGACAAGTGGTTAGTCCATGATTTTTCCCAAAATTAATTGAAAAAAAAAATTTTGAGTTTGGCACATCCATGGAAAGGTCTGTTAATTTTCTATTCAGAATTGAAAACCGCAACGCGTTACGAGCCTTGGTTGCGGAAATATCTCCATCCGCATCCGATGGCTTTTTTAGATTTGGGTCAATTTTCAGTAAAATCACTTTGGGTGGCCATATTTCGATAACCAGACCTCGCAGAACCTTCTGGTTTTCACCCGTGAATAGCTCTTACAAAATTGACTAGAAATTTTGGAAACCGCAACCTTTTACAAGGCCTGGTTTCGGAAATATCGCCACCCAAGCACATTGTTAGGTAGTTAAAGCTCAAAAATCTGTGGAATCAGTGAAATCACTTTAATCACTTTGGATGGCCCTATTTCGCTAACCAGACCACGCAGGACGATTTGGCTTACAGGTGTGTGTAGGTATTGAACAGACCTTTCGTTTGATGTATATCTCGATGGGATTGGTGAACTTCGAAAAAATAATGATTTTTATAGACAAGTGGTTAGTCCATGATTTTTCCCAAAATTAATTGAAAAAAAAATTTTGAGTTTGGCACATCCATGGAAAGGTCTGTTAATTTTCTATTCAGAATTGAAAACCGCAACGCGTTACGAGCCTTGGTTGCGGAAATATCTCTATCCGCATCCGATGACTTTTTTAGATTTGGGTCAATTTTCAGTAAAATCACTTTGGGTGGCCATATTTCGATAACCAGACCTCGCAGAACCTTCTGGTTTTCACCCGTGAATAGCTCTTACAAAATTGACTAGAAATTTTGGAAACCGGAACCTTTTACAAGGCCTGGTTTCGGAAATATCGCCACCCAAGCACATTGTTAGGTAGTTAAAGCTCATAAATCTGTGGAATCAGTGAAATCACTTTAATCACTTTGGATGGCCCTATTTCGCTAACCAGACCACGCAGGACGATTTGGCTTACATGTGTGTGTAGGTATTGAACAGACCTTTCGTTTGATGTATATCTCGATGGGATTGGTGAACTTCGAAAAAATAATGATTTTTATAGACAAGTGGTTAGTCCATGATTTTTCCCAAAATTAATTGAAAAAAAAAATTTTGAGTTTGGCACATCCATGGAAAGGTCTGTTAATTTTCTATTCAGAATTGAAAACCGCAACGCGTTACGAGCCTTGGTTGCGGAAATATCTCCATCCGCATCCGATGGCTTTTTTAGATTTGGGTCAATTTTCAGTAAAATCACTTTGGGTGGCCATATTTCGATAACCAGACCTCGCAGAACCTTCTGGTTTTCACCCGTGAATAGCTCTTACAAAATTGACTAGAAATTTTGGAAACCGCAACCTTTTACAAGGCCTGGTTTCGGAAATATCGCCACCCAAGCACATTGTTAGGTAGTTAAAGCTCAAAAATCTGTGGAATCAGTGAAATCACTTTAATCACTTTGGATGGCCCTATTTCGCTAACCAGACCACGCAGGACGATTTGGCTTACAGGTGTGTGTAGGTATTGAACAGACCTTTCGTTTGATGTATATCTCGATGGGATTGGTGAACTTCGAAAAAATAATGATTTTTATAGACAAGTGGTTAGTCCATGATTTTTCCCAAAATTAATTGAAAAAAAAAATTTTGAGTTTGGCACATCCATGGAAAGGTCTGTTAATTTTCTATTCAGAATTGAAAACCGCAACGCGTTACGAGCCTTGGTTGCGGAAATATCTCCATCCGCATCCGATGGCTTTTTTAGATTTGGGTCAATTTTCAGTAAAATCACTTTGGGTGGCCATATTTCGATAACCAGACCTCGCAGAACCTTCTGGTTTTCACCCGTGAATAGCTCTTACAAAATTGACTAGAAATTTTGGAAACCGCAACCTTTTACAAGGCCTGGTTTCGGAAATATCGCCACCCAAGCACATTGTTAGGTAGTTAAAGCTCAAAAATCTGTGGAATCAGTGAAATCACTTTAATCACTATGGATGGCCCTATTTCGCTAACCAGACCACGCAGGACGATTTGGCTTACAGGTGTGTGTAGGTATTGAACAGACCTTTCGTTTGATGTATATCTCGATGGGATTGGTGAACTTCGAAAAAATAATGATTTTTATAGACAAGTGGTTAGTCCATGATTTTTCCCAAAATTAATTGAAAAAAAAAATTTTGAGTTTGGCACATCCATGGAAAGGTCTGTTAATTTTCTATTCAGAATTGAAAACCGCAACGCGTTACGAGCCTTGGTTGCGGAAATATCTCCATCCGCATCCGATGGCTTTTTTAGATTTGGGTCAATTTTCAGTAAAATCACTTTGGGTGGCCATATTTCGATAACCAGACCTCGCAGAACCTTCTGGTTTTCACCCGTGAATAGCTCTTACAAAATTGACTAGAAATTTTGGAAACCGCAACCTTTTACAAGGCCTGGTTTCGGAAATATCGCCACCCAAGCACATTGTTAGGTAGTTAAAGCTCAAAAATCTGTGGAATCAGTGAAATCACTTTAATCACTTTGGATGGCCCTATTTCGCTAACCAGACCACGCAGGACGATTTGGCTTACAGGTGTGTGTAGGTATTGAACAGACCTTTTGTTTGATGTATATCTCGATGGGATTGGTGAACTTCGAAAAAATAATGATTTTTATAGACAAGTGGTTAGTCCATGATTTTTCCCAAAATTAATTGAAAAAAAAAATTTTGAGTTTGGCACATCCATGGAAAGGTCTGTTAATTTTCTATTCAGAATTGAAAACCGCAACGCGTTACGAGCCTTGGTTGCGGAAATATCTCCATCCGCATCCGATGACTTTTTTAGATTTGGGTCAATTTTCAGTAAAATCACTTTGGGTGGCCATATTTCGATAACCAGACCTCGCAGAACCTTCTGGTTTTCACCCGTGAATAGCTCTTACAAAATTGACTAGAAATTTTGGAAACCGAAACCTTTTACAAGGCCTGGTTTCGGAAATATCGCCACCCAAGCACATTGTTAGGTAGTTAAAGCTCAAAAATCTGTGGAATCAGTGAAATCACTTTAATCACTTTGGATGGCCCTATTTCGCTAACCAGACCACGCAGGACGATTTGGCTTACAGGTGTGTGTAGGTATTGAACAGACCTTTCGTTTGATGTATATCTTGATGGGATTGGTGAACTTCGAAAAAATAATGATTTTTATAGACAAGTGGTTAGTCCATGATTTTTCCCAAAATTAATTGAAAAAAAAAATTTTGAGTTTGGCACATCCATGGAAAGGTCTGTTAATTTTCTATTCAGAATTGAAAACCGCAACGCGTTACGAGCCTTGGTTGCGGAAATATCTCCATCCGCATCCGATGACTTTTTTAGATTTGGGTCAATTTTCAGTAAAATCACTTTGGGTGGCCATATTTCGATAACCAGACCTCGCAGAACCTTCTGGTTTTCACCCGTGAATAGCTCTTACAAAATTGACTAGAAATTTTGGAAACCGGAACCTTTTACAAGGCCTGGTTTCGGAAATATCGCCACCCAAGCACATTGTTAGGTAGTTAAAGCTCAAAAATCTGTGGAATCAGTGAAATCACTTTAATCACTTTGGATGGCCCTATTTTGCTAACCAGACCACGCAGGACGATTTGGCTTACAGGTGTGTGTAGGTATTGAACAGACCTTTCGTTTGATGTATATCTCGATGGGATTGGTGAACTTCGAAAAAATAATGATTTTTATAGACAAGTGAGTCCATGATTTTTCCCAAAATTAATTGAAAAAAAAAATTTTGAGTTTGGCACATCCATGGAAAGGTCTGTTAATTTTCTATTCAGAATTGAAAACCGCAACGCGTTACGAGCCTTGGTTGCGGAAATATCTCCATCCGCATCCGATGACTTTTTTAGATTTGGGTCAATTTTCAGTAAAATCACTTTGGGTGGCCATATTTCGATAACCAGACCTCGCAGAACCTTCTGGTTTTCACCCGTGAATAGCTCTTACAAAATTGACTAGAAATTTTGGAAACCGGAACCTTTTACAAGGCCTGGTTTCGGAAATATCGCCACCCAAGCACATTGTTAGGTAGTTAAAGCTCAAAAATCTGTGGAATCAGTGAAATCACTTTGGATGGCCATATTTCGCTAACCAGACCACGCAGGACGATTTGGCTTACAGGTGTGTGTAGGTATTGAACAGACCTTTCGTTTGATGTATATCTTGATGGGATTGGTGAACTTCGAAAAAATAATGATTTTTATAGACAAGTGGTTAGTCCATGATTTTTCCCAAAATTAATTGAAAAAAAAAATTTTGAGTTTGGCACATCCATGGAAAGGTCTGTTAATTTTCTATTCAGAATTGAAAACCGCAACGCGTTACGAGCCTTGGTTGCGGAAATATCTCCATCCGCATCCGATGACTTTTTTAGATTTGGGTCAATTTTCAGTAAAATCACTTTGGGTGGCCATATTTCGATAACCAGACCTCGCAGAACCTTCTGGTTTTCACCCGTGAATAGCTCTTACAAAATTGACTAGAAATTTTGGAAACCGCAACCTTTTACAAGGCCTGGTTTCGGAAATATCGCCACCCAAGCACATTGTTAGGTAGTTAAAGCTCAAAAATCTGTGGAATCAGTGAAATCACTTTAATCACTTTGGATGGCCCTATTTTGCTAACCAGACCACGCAGGACGATTTGGCTTACAGGTGTGTGTAGGTATTGAACAGACCTTTCGTTTGATGTATATCTCGATGGGATTGGTGAACTTCGAAAAAATAATGATTTTTATAGACAAGTGAGTCCATGATTTTTCCCAAAATTAATTGAAAAAAAAAATTTTGAGTTTGGCACATCCATGGAAAGGTCTGTTAATTTTCTATTCAGAATTGAAAACCGCAACGCGTTACGAGCCTTGGTTGCGGAAATATCTCCATCCGCATCCGATGACTTTTTTAGATTTGGGTCAATTTTCAGTAAAATCACTTTGGGTGGCCATATTTCGATAACCAGACCTCGCAGAACCTTCTGGTTTTCACCCGTGAATAGCTCTTACAAAATTGACTAGAAATTTTGGAAACCGGAACCTTTTACAAGGCCTGGTTTCGGAAATATCGCCACCCAAGCACATTGTTAGGTAGTTAAAGCTCAAAAATCTGTGGAATCAGTGAAATCACTTTGGATGGCCATATTTCGCTAACCAGACCACGCAGGACGATTTGGCTTACAGGTGTGTGTAGGTATTGAACAGACCTTTCGTTTGATGTATATCTTGATGGGATTGGTGAACTTCGAAAAAATAATGATTTTTATAGACAAGTGGTTAGTCCATGATTTTTCCCAAAATTAATTGAAAAAAAAAATTTTGAGTTTGGCACATCCATGGAAAGGTCTGTTAATTTTCTATTCAGAATTGAAAACCGCAACGCGTTACGAGCCTTGGTTGCGGAAATATCTCCATCCGCATCCGATGACTTTTTTAGATTTGGGTCAATTTTCAGTAAAATCACTTTGGGTGGCCATATTTCGATAACCAGACCTCGCAGAACCTTCTGGTTTTCACCCGTGAATAGCTCTTACAAAATTGACTAGAAATTTTGGAAACCGCAACCTTTTACAAGGCCTGGTTTCGGAAATATCGCCACCCAAGCACATTGTTAGGTAGTTAAAGCTCAAAAATCTGTGGAATCAGTGAAATCACTTTAATCACTTTGGATGGCCCTATTTTGCTAACCAGACCACGCAGGACGATTTGGCTTACAGGTGTGTGTAGGTATTGAACAGACCTTTCGTTTGATGTATATCTCGATGGGATTGGTGAACTTCGAAAAAATAATGATTTTTATAGACAAGTGAGTCCATGATTTTTCCCAAAATTAATTGAAAAAAAAAATTTTGAGTTTGGCACATCCATGGAAAGGTCTGTTAATTTTCTATTCAGAATTGAAAACCGCAACGCGTTACGAGCCTTGGTTGCGGAAATATCTCCATCCGCATCCGATGACTTTTTTAGATTTGGGTCAATTTTCAGTAAAATCACTTTGGGTGGCCATATTTCGATAACCAGACCTCGCAGAACCTTCTGGTTTTCACCCGTGAATAGCTCTTACAAAATTGACTAGAAATTTTGGAAACCGGAACCTTTTACAAGGCCTGGTTTCGGAAATATCGCCACCCAAGCACATTGTTAGGTAGTTAAAGCTCAAAAATCTGTGGAATCAGTGAAATCACTTTGGATGGCCATATTTCGCTAACCAGACCACGCAGGACGATTTGGCTTACAGGTGTGTGTAGGTATTGAACAGACCTTTCGTTTGATGTATATCTTGATGGGATTGGTGAACTTCGAAAAAATAATGATTTTTATAGACAAGTGGTTAGTCCATGATTTTTCCCAAAATTAATTGAAAAAAAAAATTTTGAGTTTGGCACATCCATGGAAAGGTCTGTTAATTTTCTATTCAGAATTGAAAACCGCAACGCGTTACGAGCCTTGGTTGCGGAAATATCTCCATCCGCATCCGATGACTTTTTTAGATTTGGGTCAATTTTCAGTAAAATCACTTTGGGTGGCCATATTTCGATAACCAGACCTCGCAGAACCTTCTGGTTTTCACCCGTGAATAGCTCTTACAAAATTGACTAGAAATTTTGGAAACCGGAACCTTTTACAAGGCCTGGTTTCGGAAATATCGCCACCCAAGCACATTGTTAGGTAGTTAAAGCTCAAAAATCTGTGGAATCAGTGAAATCACTTTAATCACTTTGGATGGCCCTATTTCGCTAACCAGACCACGCAGGACGATTTGGCTTACAGGTGTGTGTAGGTATTGAACAGACCTTTCGTTTGATGTATATCTCGATGGGATTGGTGAACTTCGAAAAAATAATGATTTTTATAGACAAGTGGTTAGTCCATGATTTTTCCCAAAATTAATTGAAAAAAAAAATTTTGAGTTTGGCACATCCATGGAAAGGTCTGTTAATTTTCTATTCAGAATTGAAAACCGCAACGCGTTACGAGCCTTGGTTGCGGAAATATCTCCATCCGCATCCGATGACTTTTTTAGATTTGGGTCAATTTTCAGTAAAATCACTTTGGGTGGCCATATTTCGATAACCAGACCTCGCAGAACCTTCTGGTTTTCACCCGTGAATAGCTCTTACAAAATTGACTAGAAATTTTGGAAACCGCAACCTTTTACAAGGCCTGGTTTCGGAAATATCGCCACCCAAGCACATTGTTAGGTAGTTAAAGCTCAAAAATCTGTGGAATCAGTGAAATCACTTTAATCACTTTGGATGGCCCTATTTCGCTAACCAGACCACGCAGGACGATTTGGCTTACAGGTGTGTGTAGGTATTGAACAGACCTTTCGTTTGATGTATATCTCGATGGGATTGGTGAACTTCGAAAAAATAATGATTTTTATAGACAAGTGAGTCCATGATTTTTCCCAAAATTAATTGAAAAAAAAAATTTTGAGTTTGGCACATCCATGGAAAGGTCTGTTAATTTTCTATTCAGAATTGAAAACCGCAACGCGTTACGAGCCTTGGTTGCGGAAATATCTCCATCCGCATCCGATGACTTTTTTAGATTTGGGTCAATTTTCAGTAAAATCACTTTGGGTGGCCATATTTCGATAACCAGACATCGCAGAACCTTCTGGTTTTCACCCGTGAATAGCTCTTACAAAATTGACTAGAAATTTTGGAAACCGGAACCTTTTACAAGGCCTGGTTTCGGAAATATCGCCACCCAAGCACATTGTTAGGTAGTTAAAGCTCAAAAATATGTGGAATCAGTGAAATCACTTTAATCACTTTGGCCCTATTCGCTAACCAGACCACGCAGGACGATTTGGCTTACAGGTGTGTGTAGGTATTGAACAGACCTTTCGTTTGATTTATATCTCGATGGGATTGGTGAACTTCGAAAAAATAATGATTTTTATAGACAAGTGGTTAGTCCATGATTTTTCCCAAAATTAATTGAAAAAAAAAATTTTGAGTTTGGCACATCCATGGAAAGGTCTGTTAAATCTCTATTCAGAATTGAAAACCGCAACGCGTTACGAGCCTTGGTTGCGGAAATATCTCCATCCGCATCCGATGACTTTTTTAGATTTGGGTCAATTTTCAGTAAAATCACTTTGGGTGGCCATATTTCGATAACCAGACCTCGCAGAACCTTCTGGTTTTCACCCGTGAATAGCTCTTACAAAATTGACTAAAAATTTTGGAAACCGCAACCTTTTACAAGGCCTGGTTTCGGAAATATCGCCACCCAAGCACATTGTTAGGTAGTTAAAGCTCAAAAATCTGTGGAATCAGTGAAATCACTTTAATCACTTTGGCCCTATTCGCTAACCAGACCACGCAGGACGATTTGGCTTACAGGTGTGTGTAGGTATTGAACAGACCTTTCGTTTGATGTATATCTCGATGGGATTGGTGAACTTCGAAAAAATAATGATTTTTATAGACAAGTGGTTAAGTCCATGATTTTTCCCAAAATTAATTGAAAAAAAAAATTTTGAGTTTGGCACATCCATGGAAAGGTCTGTTAATTTTCTATTCAGAATTGAAAACCGCAACGCGTTACGAGCCTTGGTTGCGGAAATATCTCCATCCGCATCCGATGACTTTTTTAGATTTGGGTCAATTTTCAGTAAAATCACTTTGGGTGGCCATATTTCGATAACCAGACCTCGCAGAACCTTCTGGTTTTCACCCGTGAATAGCTCTTACAAAATTGACTAGAAATTTTGGAAACCGGAACCTTTTACAAGGCCTGGTTTCGGAAATATCGCCACCCAAGCACATTGTTAGGTAGTTAAAGCTCAAAAATCTGTGGAATCAGTGAAATCACTTTAATCACTTTGGATGGCCCTATTTCGCTAACCAGACCACGCAGGACGATTTGGCTTACAGGTGTGTGTAGGTATTGAACAGACCTTTCGTTTGATGTATATCTCGATGGGATTGGTGAACTTCGAAAAAATAATGATTTTTATAGACAAGTGGTTAGTCCATGATTTTTCCCAAAATTAATTGAAAAAAAAAATTTTGAGTTTGGCACATCCATGGAAAGGTCTGTTAATTTTCTATTCAGAATTGAAAACCGCAACGCGTTACGAGCCTTGGTTGCGGAAATATCTCCATCCGCATCCGATGACTTTTTTAGATTTGGGTCAATTTTCAGTAAAATCACTTTGGGTGGCCATATTTCGATAACCAGACCTCGCAGAACCTTCTGGTTTTCACCCGTGAATAGCTCTTACAAAATTGACTAGAAATTTGGGAAACCGCAACCTTTTACAAGGCCTGGTTTCGGAAATATCGCCACCCAAGCACATTGTTAGGTAGTTAAAGCTCAAAAATCTGTGGAATCAGTGAAATCACTTTAATCACTTTGGATGGCCCTATTTCGCTAACCAGACCACGCAGGACGATTTGGCTTACAGGTGTGTGTAGGTATTGAACAGACCTTTCGTTTGATGTATATCTCGATGGGATTGGTGAACTTCGAAAAAATAATGATTTTTATAGACAAGTGGTTAGTCCATGATTTTTCCCAAAATTAATTGAAAAAAAAAATTTTGAGTTTGGCACATCCATGGAAAGGTCTGTTAATTTTCTATTCAGAATTGAAAACCGCAACGCGTTACGAGCCTTGGTTGCGGAAATATCTCCATCCGCATCCGATGACTTTTTTAGATTTGGGTCAATTTTCAGTAAAATCACTTTGGGTGGCCATATTTCGATAACCAGACCTCGCAGAACCTTCTGGTTTTCACCCGTGAATAGCTCTTACAAAATTGACTAGAAATTTTGGAAACCGGAACCTTTTACAAGGCCTGGTTTCGGAAATATCGCCACCCAAGCACATTGTTAGGTAGTTAAAGCTCAAAAATCTGTGGAATCAGTGAAATCACTTTGGATGGCCATATTTCGCTAACCAGACCACGCAGGACGATTTGGCTTACAGGTGTGTGTAGGTATTGAACAGACCTTTCGTTTGATGTATATCTCGATGGGATTGGTGAACTTCGAAAAAATAATGATTTTTATAGACAAGTGGTTAGTCCATGATTTTTCCCAAAATTAATTGAAAAAAAAAAATTTTGAGTTTGGCACATCCATGGAAAGGTCTGTTAATTTTCTATTCAGAATTGAAAACCGCAACGCGTTACGAGCCTTGGTTGCGGAAATATCTCCATCCGCATCCGATGACTTTTTTAGATTTGGGTCAATTTTCAGTAAAATCACTTTGGGTGGCCATATTTCGATAACCAGACCTCGCAGAACCTTCTGGTTTTCACATGTGAATAGCTCTTACAAAATTGACTAGAAATTTTGGAAACCGGAACCTTTTACAAGGCCTGGTTTCGGAAATATCGCCACCCAAGCACATTGTTAGGTAGTTAAAGCTCAAAAATCTGTGGAATCAGTGAAATCACTTTGGATGGCCATATTTCGCTAACCAGACCACGCAGGACGATTTGGCTTACAGGTGTGTGTAGGTTTTGAACAGACCTTTCGTTTGATGTATATCTCGATGGGATTGGTGAACTTCGAAAAAATAATGATTTTTATAGACAAGTGGTTAGTCCATGATTTTTCCCAAAATTAATTGAAAAAAAAAATTTTGAGTTTGGCACATCCATGGAAAGGTCTGTTAATTTTCTATTCAGAATTGAAAACCGCAACGCGTTACGAGCCTTGGTTGCGGAAATATCTCCATCCGCATCCGATGACTTTTTTAGATTTGGGTCAATTTTCAGTAAAATCACTTTGGGTGGCCATGTTTCGATAACCAGACCTCGCACAACCTTCTGGTTTTCACCCGTGAATAGCTCTTACAAAATTGACTAGAAATTTGGGAAACCGCAACCTTTTACAAGGCCTGGTTTCGGAAATATCGCCACCCAAGCACATTGTTAGGTAGTTAAAGCTCAAAAATCTGTGGAATCAGTGAAATCACTTTAATCACTTTGGATGGCCTTATTTCGCTAACCAGACCACGCAGGACGATTTGGCTTACAGGTGTGTGTAGGTATTGAACAGACCTTTCGTTTGATGTATATCTCGATGGGATTGGTGAACTTCGAAAAAATAATGATTTTTATAGACAAGTAGTCCATGATTTTTCCCAAAATTAATTGAAAAAAAAAAATTTGAGTTTGGCACATCCATGGAAAGGTCTGTTAATTTTCTATTCAGAATTGAAAACCGCAACGCGTTACGAGCCTTGGTTGCGGAAATATCTCCATCCGCATCCGATGACTTTTTTAGATTTGGGTCAATTTTCAGTAAAATCACTTTGGGTGGCCATATTTCGATAACCAGACCTCGCAGAACCTTCTGGTTTTCACCCGTGAATAGCTCTTACAAAATTGACTAGAAATTTTGGAAACCGGAACCTTTTACAAGGCCTGGTTTCGGAAATATCGCCACCCAAGCACATTGTTAGGTAGTTAAAGCTCAAAAATCTGTGGAATCAGTGAAATCACTTTAATCACTTTGGATGGCCCTATTTCGCTAACCAGACCACGCAGGACGATTTGGCTTACAGGTGTGTGTAGGTATTGAACAGACCTTTCGTTTGATGTATATCTCGATGGGATTGGTGAACTTCGAAAAAATAATGATTTTTATAGACAAGTGGTTAGTCCATGATTTTTCCCAAAATTAATTGAAAAAAAAAAATTTTGAGTTTGGCACATCCATGGAAAGGTCTGTTAATTTTCTATTCAGAATTGAAAACCGCAACGCGTTACGAGCCTTGGTTGCGGAAATATCTCCATCCGCATCCGATGACTTTTTTAGATTTGGGTCAATTTTCAGTAAAATCACTTTGGGTGGCCATATTTCGATAACCAGACCTCGCAGAACCTTCTGGTTTTCACCCGTGAATAGCTCTTACAAAATTGACTAGAAATTTGGGAAACCGCAACCTTTTACAAGGCCTGGTTTCGGAAATATCGCCACCCAAGCACATTGTTAGGTAGTTAAAGCTCAAAAATCTGTGGAATCAGTGAAATCACTTTAATCACTTTGGATGGCCCTATTTCGCTAACCAGACCACGCAGGACGATTTGGATTACAGGTGTGTGTAGGTATTGAACAGACCTTTCGTTTGATGTATATCTCGATGGGATTGGTGAACTTCGAAAAAATAATGATTTTTATAGACAAGTGAGTCCATGATTTTTCCCAAAATTAATTGAAAAAAAAAATTTTGAGTTTGGCACATCCATGGAAAGGTCTGTTAATTTTCTATTCAGAATTGAAAACCGCAACGCGTTACGAGCCTTGGTTGCGGAAATATCTCCATCCGCATCCGATGACTTTTTTAGATTTGGGTCAATTTTCAGTAAAATCACTTTGGGTGGCCATATTTCGATAACCAGACCTCGCAGAACCTTCTGGTTTTCACCCGTGAATAGCTCTTACAAAATTGACTAGAAATTTGGGAAACCGCAACCTTTTACAAGGCCTGGTTTCGGAAATATCGCCACCCAAGCACATTGTTAGGTAGTTAAAGCTCAAAAATCTGTGGAATCAGTGAAATCACTTTAATCACTTTGGATGGCCCTATTTCGCTAACCAGACCACGCAGGACGATTTGGCTTACAGGTGTGTGTAGGTATTGAACAGACCTTTCGTTTGATGTATATCTCGATGGGATTGGTGAACTTCGAAAAAATAATGATTTTTATAGACAAGTGGTTAGTCCATGATTTTTCCCAAAATTAATTGAAAAAAAAAATTTTGAGTTTGGCACATCCATGGAAAGGTCTGTTAATTTTCTATTCAGAATTGAAAACCGCAACGCGTTACGAGCCTTGGTTGCGGAAATATCTCCATCCGCATCCGATGACTTTTTTAGATTTGGATCAATTTTCAGTAAAATCACTTTGGGTGGCCATATTTCGATAACCAGACCTCGCAGAACCTTCTGGTTTTCACCCGTGAATAGCTCTTACAAAATTGACTAGAAATTTGGGAAACCGCAACCTTTTACAAGGCCTGGTTTCGGAAATATCGCCACCCAAGCACATTGTTAGGTAGTTAAAGCTCAAAAATCTGTGGAATCAGTGAAATCACTTTAATCACTTTGGATGGCCCTATTTCGCTAACCAGACCACGCAGGACGATTTGGCTTACAGGTGTGTGTAGGTATTGAACAGACCTTTCGTTTGATGTATATCTCGATGGGATTGGTGAACTTCGAAAAAATAATGATTTTTATAGACAAGTGGTTAGTCCATGATTTTTCCCAAAATTAATTGAAAAAAAAAATTTTGAGTTTGGCACATCCATGGAAAGGTCTGTTAATTTTCTATTCAGAATTGAAAACCGCAACGCGTTACGAGCCTTGGTTGCGGAAATATCTCCATCCGCATCCGATGACTTTTTTAGATTTGGGTCAATTTTCAGTAAAATCACTTTGGGTGGCCATATTTCGATAACCAGACCTCGCAGAACCTTCTGGTTTTCACCCGTGAATAGCTCTTACAAAATTGACTAGAAATTTGGGAAACCGCAACCTTTTACAAGGCCTGGTTTCGGAAATATCGCCACCCAAGCACATTGTTAGGTAGTTAAAGCTCAAAAATCTGTGGAATCAGTGAAATCACTTTAATCACTTTGGATGGCCCTATTTCGCTAACCAGACCACGCAGGACGATTTGGCTTACAGGTGTGTGTAGGTATTGAACAGACCTTTCGTTTGATGTATATCTCGATGGGATTGGTGAACTTCGAAAAAATAATGATTTTTATAGACAAGTGGTTAGTCCATGATTTTTCCCAAAATTAATTGAAAAAAAAAATTTTGAGTTTGGCACATCCATGGAAAGGTCTGTTAATTTTCTATTCAGAATTGAAAACCGCAACGCGTTACGAGCCTTGGTTGCGGAAATATCTCCATCCGCATCCGATGACTTTTTTAGATTTGGGTCAATTTTCAGTAAAATCACTTTGGGTGGCCATATTTCGATAACCAGACCTCGCAGAACCTTCTGGTTTTCACCCGTGAATAGCTCTTACAAAATTGACTAGAAATTTTGGAAACCGGAACCTTTTACAAGGCCTGGTTTCGGAAATATCGCCACCCAAGCACATTGTTAGGTAGTTAAAGCTCAAAAATCTGTGGAATCAGTGAAATCACTTTAATCACTTTGGATGGCCCTATTTCGTTAACCAGACCACGCAGGACGATTTGGCTTACAGGTGTGTGTAGGTATTGAACAGACCTTTCGTTTGATGTATATCTCGATGGGATTGGTGAACTTCGAAAAAATAATGATTTTTATAGACAAGTGGTTAGTCCATGATTTTTCCCAAAATTAATTGAAAAAAAAAATTTTGAGTTTGGCATATCCATGGAAAGGTCTGTTAATTTTCTATTCAGAATTGAAAACCGCAACGCGTTACGAGCCTTGGTTGCGGAAATATCTCCATCCGCATCCGATGGCTTTTTTAGATTTGGGTCAATTTTCAGTAAAATCACTTTGGGTGGCCATATTTCGATAACCAGACCTCGCAGAACCTTCTGGTTTTCACCCGTGAATAGCTCTTACAAAATTGACTAGAAATTTTGGAAACCGCAACCTTTTACAAGGCCTGGTTTCGGAAATATCGCCACCCAAGCACATTGTTAGGTAGTTAAAGCTCAAAAATCTGTGGAATCAGTGAAATCACTTTAATCACTTTGGATGGCCCTATTTCGCTAACCAGACCACGCAGGACGATTTGGCTTACAGGTGTGTGTAGGTATTGAACAGACCTTTCGTTTGATGTATATCTCGATGGGATTGGTGAACTTCGAAAAAATAATGATTTTTATAGACAAGTGGTTAGTCCATGATTTTTCCCAAAATTAATTGAAAAAAAAATTTTGAGTTTGGCACATCCATGGAAAGGTCTGTTAATTTTCTATTCAGAATTGAAAACCGCAACGCGTTACGAGCCTTGGTTGCGGAAATATCTCCATCCGCATCCGATGACTTTTTTAGATTTGGGTCAATTTTCAGTAAAATCACTTTGGGTGGCCATATTTCGATAACCAGACCTCGCAGAACCTTCTGGTTTTCACCCGTGAATAGCTCTTACAAAATTGACTAGAAATTTTGGAAACCGGAACCTTTTACAAGGCCTGGTTTCGGAAATATCGCCACCCAAGCACATTGTTAGGTAGTTAAAGCTCAAAAATCTGTGGAATCAGTGAAATCACTTTGGATGGCCATATTTCGCTAACCAGACCACGCAGGACGATTTGGCTTACAGGTGTGTGTAGGTATTGAACAGACCTTTCGTTTGATGTATATCTCGATGGGATTGGTGAACTTCGAAAAAATAATGATTTTTATAGACAAGTGGTTAGTTAGTCCATGATTTTTCCCAAAATTAATTGAAAAAAAAAATTTTGAGTTTGGCACATCCATGGAAAGGTCTGTTAATTTTCTATTCAGAATTGAAAACCGCAACGCGTTACGAGCCTTGGTTGCGGAAATATCTCCATCCGCATCCGATGACTTTTTTAGATTTGGGTCAATTTTCAGTAAAATCACTTTGGGTGGCCATATTTCGATAACCAGACCTCGCAGAACCTTCTGGTTTTCACCCGTGAATAGCTCTTACAAAATTGACTAGAAATTTTGGAAACCGGAACCTTTTACAAGGCCTGGTTTCGGAAATATCGCCACCCAAGCACATTGTTAGGTAGTTAAAGCTCAAAAATCTGTGGAATCAGTGAAATCACTTTGGATGGCCATATTTCGCTAACCAGACCACGCAGGACGATTTGGCTTACAGGTGTGTGTAGGTATTGAACAGACCTTTCGTTTGATGTATATCTTGATGGGATTGGTGAACTTCGAAAAAATAATGATTTTTATAGACAAGTGAGTCCATGATTTTTCCCAAAATTAATTGAAAAAAAAAAATTTTGAGTTTGGCACATCCATGGAAAGGTCTGTTAATTTTCTATTCAGAATTGAAAACCGCAACGCGTTACGAGCCTTGGTTGCGGAAATATCTCCATCCGCATCCGATGACTTTTTTAGATTTGGGTCAATTTTCAGTAAAATCACTTTGGGTGGCCATATTTCGATAACCAGACCTCGCAGAACCTTCTGGTTTTCACCCGTGAATAGCTCTTACAAAATTGACTAGAAATTTTGGAAACCGGAACCTTTTACAAGGCCTGGTTTCGGAAATATCGCCACCCAAGCACATTGTTAGGTAGTTAAAGCTCATAAATCTGTGGAATCAGTGAAATCACTTTAATCACTTTGGATGGCCCTATTTCGCTAACCAGACCACGCAGGACGATTTGGCTTACAGGTGTGTGTAGGTATTGAACAGACCTTTCGTTTGATGTATATCTCGATGGGATTGGTGAACTTCGAAAAAATAATGATTTTTATAGACAAGTGGTTAGTCCATGATTTTTCCCAAAATTAATTGAAAAAAAAAATTTTGAGTTTGGCACATCCATGGAAAGGTCTGTTAATTTTCTATTCAGAATTGAAAACCGCAACGCGTTACGAGCCTTGGTTGCGGAAATATCTCCATCCGCATCCGATGACTTTTTTAGATTTGGGTCAATTTTCAGTAAAATCACTTTGGGTGGCCATATTTCGATAACCAGACCTCGCAGAACCTTCTGGTTTTCACCCGTGAATAGCTCTTACAAAATTGACTAGAAATTTGGGAAACCGCAACCTTTTACAAGGCCTGGTTTCGGAAATATCGCCACCCAAGCACATTGTTAGGTAGTTAAAGCTCAAAAATCTGTGGAATCAGTGAAATCACTTTAATCACTTTGGATGGCCCTATTTCGCTAACCAGACCACGCAGGACGATTTGGCTTACAGGTGTGTGTAGGTATTGAACAGACCTTTCGTTTGATGTATATCTCGATGGGATTGGTGAACTTCGAAAAAATAATGATTTTTATAGACAAGTGGTTAGTTAGTCCATGATTTTTCCCAAAATTAATTGAAAAAAAAAATTTTGAGTTTGGCACATCCATGGAAAGGTCTGTTAACTTTCTATTCAGAATTGAAAACCGCAACGCGTTACGAGCCTTGGTTGCGGAAATATCTCCATCCGCATCCGATGACTTTTTTAGATTTGGGTCAATTTTCAGTAAAATCACTTTGGGTGGCCATATTTCGATAACCAGACCTCGCAGAACCTTCTGGTTTTCACCCGTGAATAGCTCTTACAAAATTGACTAGAAATTTGGGAAACCGCAACCTTTTACAAGGCCTGGTTTCGGAAATATCGCCACCCAAGCACATTGTTAGGTAGTTAAAGCTCAAAAATCTGTGGAATCAGTGAAATCACTTTAATCACTTTGGATGGCCCTATTTCGCTAACCAGACCACGCAGGACGATTTGGCTTACAGGTGTGTGTAGGTATTGAACAGACCTTTCGTTTGATGTATATCTTGATGGGATTGGTGAACTTCGAAAAAATAATGATTTTTATAGACAAGTGGTTAGTCCATGATTTTTCCCAAAATTAATTGAAAAAAAAAATTTTGAGTTTGGCACATCCATGGAAAGGTCTGTTAATTTTCTATTCAGAATTGAAAACCGCAACGCGTTACGAGCCTTGGTTGCGGAAATATCTCCATCCGCATCCGATGACTTTTTTAGATTTGGGTCAATTTTCAGTAAAATCACTTTGGGTGGCCATATTTCGATAACCAGACCTCGCAGAACCTTCTGGTTTTCACCCGTGAATAGCTCTTACAAAATTGACTAGAAATTTTGGAAACCGGAACCTTTTACAAGGCCTGGTTTCGGAAATATCGCCACCCAAGCACATTGTTAGGTAGTTAAAGCTCAAAAATCTGTGGAATCAGTGAAATCACTTTGGATGGCCATATTTCGCTAACCAGACCACGCAGGACGATTTGGCTTACAGGTGTGTGTAGGTATTGAACAGACCTATCGTTTGATGTATATCTTGATGGGATTGGTGAACTTCGAAAAAATAATGATTTTTATAGACAAGTGGTTAGGCCATGATTTTTCCCAAAATTAATTGAAAAAAAAAATTTTGAGTTTGGCACATCCATGGAAAGGTCTGTTAATTTTCTATTCAGAATTGAAAACCGCAACGCGTTACGAGCCTTGGTTGCGGAAATATCTCCATCCGCATCCGATGACTTTTTTAGATTTGGGTCAATTTTCAGTAAAATCACTTTGGGTGGCCATATTTCGATAACCAGACCTCGCAGAACCTTCTGGTTTTCACCCGTGAATAGCTCTTACAAAATTGACTAGAAATTTGGGAAACCGCAACCTTTTACAAGGCCTGGTTTCGGAAATATCGCCACCCAAGCACATTGTTAGGTAGTTAAAGCTCAAAAATCTGTGGAATCAGTGAAATCACTTTAATCACTTTGGATGGCCCTATTTCGCTAACCAGACCACGCAGGACGATTTGGCTTACAGGTGTGTGTAGGTATTGAACAGACCTTTCGTTTGATGTATATCTTGATGGGATTGGTGAACTTCGAAAAAATAATGATTTTTATAAACAAGTGGGTGGCCATATTTCGATAACCAGACCTCGCAGAACCTTCTGGTTTTCACCCGTGAATAGCTCTTACAAAATTGACTAGAAATTTGGGAAACCGCAACCTTTTACAAGGCCTGGTTTCGGAAATATCGCCACCCAAGCACATTGTTAGGTAGTTAAAGCTCAAAAATCTGTGGAATCAGTGAAATCACTTTAATCACTTTGGATGGCCCTATTTCGCTAACCAGACCACGCAGGACGATTTGGCTTACAGGTGTGTGTAGGTATTGAACAGACCTTTCGTTTGATGTATATCTCGATGGGATTGGTGAACTTCGAAAAAATAATGATTTTTATAGACAAGTGGTTAGTCCATGATTTTTCCCAAAATTAATTGAAAAAAAAAATTTTGAGTTTGGCACATCCATGGAAAGGTCTGTTAATTTTCTATTCAGAATTGAAAACCGCAACGCGTTACGAGCCTTGGTTGCGGAAATATCTCCATCCGCATCCGATGACTTTTTTAGATTTGGGTCAATTTTCAGTAAAATCACTTTGGGTGGCCATATTTCGATAACCAGACCTCGCAGAACCTTCTGGTTTTCACCCGTGAATAGCTCTTACAAAATTGACTAGAAATTTTGGAATTGAAAAAAAAAATTTTGAGTTTGGCACATCCATGGAAAGGTCTGTTAATTTTCTATTCAGAATTGAAAACCGCAACGCGTTACGAGCCTTGGTTGCGGAAATATCTCCATCCGCATCCGATGACTTTTTTAGATTTGGGTCAATTTTCAGTAAAATCACTTTGGGTGGCCATATTTCGATAACCAGACCTCGCAGAACCTTCTGGTTTTCACCCGTGAATAGCTCTTACAAAATTGACTAGAAATTTTGGAAACCGGAACCTTTTACAAGGCCTGGTTTCGGAAATATCGCCACCCAAGCACATTGTTAGGTAGTTAAAGCTCAAAAATCTGTGGAATCAGTGAAATCACTTTAATCACTTTGGATGGCCCTATTTCGCTAACCAGACCACACAGGACGATTTGGCTTACAGGTGTGTGTAGGTATTGAACAGACCTTTCGTTTGATGTATATCTCGATGGGATTGGTGAACTTCGAAAAAATAATGATTTTTATAGACAAGTGGTTAGTCCATGATTTTTCCCAAAATTAATTGAAAAAAAAATTTTGAGTTTGGCACATCCATGGAAAGGTCTGTTAATTTTCTATTCAGAATTGAAAACCGCAACGCGTTACGAGCCTTGGTTGCGGAAATATCTCCATCCGCATCCGATGACTTTTTTAGATTTGGGTCAATTTTCAGTAAAATCACTTTGGGTGGCCATATTTCGATAACCAGACCTCGCAGAACCTTCTGGTTTTCACCCGTGAATAGCTCTTACAAAATTGACTAGAAATTTTGGAAACCGGAACCTTTTACAAGGCCTGGTTTCGGAAATATCGCCACCCAAGCACATTGTTAGGTAGTTAAAGCTCAAAAATCTGTGGAATCAGTGAAATCACTTTGGATGGCCATATTTCGCTAACCAGACCACGCAGGACGATTTGGCTTACAGGTGTGTGTAGGTATTGAACAGACCTTTCGTTTGATGTATATCTCGATGGGATTGGTGAACTTCGAAAAAATAATGATTTTTATAGACAAGTGGTTAGTCCATGATTTTTCCCAAAATTAATTGAAAAAAAAAATTTTGAGTTTGGCACATCCATGGAAAGGTCTGTTAATTTTCTATTCAGAATTGAAAACCGCAACGCGTTACGAGCCTTGGTTGCGGAAATATCTCCATCCGCATCCGATGACTTTTTTAGATTTGGGTCAATTTTCAGTAAAATCACTTTGGGTGGCCATATTTCGATAACCAGACCTCGCAGAACCTTCTGGTTTTCACCCGTGAATAGCTCTTACAAAATTGACTAGAAATTTTGGAAACCGCAACCTTTTACAAGGCCTGGTTTCGGAAATATCGCCACCCAAGCACATTGTTAGGTAGTTAAAGCTCAAAAATCTGTGGAATCAGTGAAATCACTTTGGATGGCCATATTTCGCTAACCAGACCACGCAGGACGATTTGGCTTACAGGTGTGTGTGTGTAGGTATTGAACAGACCTTTCGTTTGATGTATATCTCGATGGGATTGGTGAACTTCGAAAAAATAATGATTTTTATAGACAAGTGGTTAGTCCATGATTTTTCCCAAAATTAATTGAAAAAAAAAATTTTGAGTTTGGCACATCCATGGAAAGGTCTGTTAATTTTCTATTCAGAATTGAAAACCGCAACGCGTTACGAGCCTTGGTTGCGGAAATATCTCCATCCGCATCCGATGACTTTTTTAGATTTGGGTCAATTTTCAGTAAAATCACTTTGGGTGGCCATATTTCGATAACCAGACCTCGCAGAACCTTCTGGTTTTCACCCGTGAATAGCTCTTACAAAATTGACTAGAAATTTTGGAAACCGGAACCACATTGTTAGGTAGTTAAAGCTCAAAAATCTGTGGAATCAGTGAAATCACTTTGGATGGCCATATTTCGCTAACCAGACCACGCAGGACGATTTTGCTTACAGGTGTGTGTAGGTATTGAACAGACCTTTCGTTTGATGTATATCTTGATGGGATTGGTGAACTTCGAAAAAATAATGATTTTTATAGACAAGTGGTTATCCATGATTTTTCCCAAAATTAATTGAAAAAAAAAATTTTGAGTTTGGCACATCCATGGAAAGGTCTGTTAATTTTCTATTCAGAATTGAAAACCGCAACGCGTTACGAGCCTTGGTTGCGGAAATATCTCCATCCGCATCCGATGACTTTTTTAGATTTGGGTCAATTTTCAGTAAAATCACTTTGGGTGGCCATATTTCGATAACCAGACCTCGCAGAACCTTCTGGTTTTCACCCGTGAATAGCTCTTACAAAATTGACTAGAAATTTGGGAAACCGCAACCTTTTACAAGGCCTGGTTTCGGAAATATCGCCACCCAAGCACATTGTTAGGTAGTTAAAGCTCAAAAATCTGTGGAATCAGTGAAATCACTTTAATCACTTTGGATGGCCCTATTTCGCTAACCAGACCACGCAGGATGATTTGGCTTACAGGTGTGTGTAGGTATTGAACAGACCTTTCGTTTGATGTATATCTCGATGGGATTGGTGAACTTCGAAAAAATAATGATTTTTATAGACAAGTGGTTAGTTAGTCCATGATTTTTCCCAAAATTAATTGAAAAAAAAAAATTTTGAGTTTGGCACATCCATGGAAAGGTCTGTTAATTTTCTATTCAGAATTGAAAACCGCAACGCGTTACGAGCCTTGGTTGCGGAAATATCTCCATCCGCATCCGATGACTTTTTTAGATTTGGGTCAATTTTCAGTAAAATCACTTTGGGTGGCCATATTTCGATAACCAGACCTCGCAGAACCTTCTGGTTTTCACCCGTGAATAGCTCTTACAAAATTGACTAGAAATTTTGGAAACCGGAACCTTTTACAAGGCCTGGTTTCGGAAATATCGCCACCCAAGCACATTGTTAGGTAGTTAAAGCTAAAAAATCTGTGGAATCAGTGAAATCACTTTGGATGGCCATATTTCGCTAACCAGACCACGCAGGACGATTTGGCTTACAGGTGTGTGTAGGTATTGAACAGACCTTTCGTTTGATGTATATCTCGATGGGATTGGTGAACTTCGAAAAAATAATGATTTTTATAGACAAGTGGTTAGTCCATGATTTTTCCCAAAATTAATTGAAAAAAAAAATTTTGAGTTTGGCACATCCATGGAAAGGTCTGTTAATTTTCTATTCAGAATTGAAAACCGCAACGCGTTACGAGCCTTGGTTGCGGAAATATCTCCATCCGCATCCGATGACTTTTTTAGATTTGGGTCAATTTTCAGTAAAATCACTTTGGGTGGCCATATTTCGATAACCAGACCTCGCAGAACCTTCTGGTTTTCACCCGTGAATAGCTCTTACAAAATTGACTAGAAATTTTGGAAACCGGAACCTTTTACAAGGCCTGGTTTCGGAAATATCGAAACCCAAGCACATTGTTAGGTAGTTAAAGCTCAAAAATCTGTGGAATCAGTGAAATCACTTTAATCACTTTGGATGGCCCTATTTCGCTAACCAGACCACGCAGGACGATTTGGCTTACAGGTGTGTGTAGGTATTGAACAGACCTTTCGTTTGATGTATATCTCGATGGGATTGGTGAACTTCGAAAAAATAATGATTTTTATAGACAAGTGTTAGTCCATGATTTTTCCCAAAATTAATTGAAAAAAAAAATTTTGAGTTTGGCACATCCATGGAAAGGTCTGTTAATTTTCTATTCAGAATTGAAAACCGCAACGCGTTACGAGCCTTGGTTGCGGAAATATCTCCATCCGCATCCGATGACTTTTTTAGATTTGGGTCAATTTTCAGTAAAATCACTTTGGGTGGCCATATTTCGATAACCAGACCTCGCAGAACTTTTTTAGATTTGGGTCAATTTTCAGTAAAATCACTTTGGGTGGCCATATTTCGATAACCAGACCTCGCAGAACCTTCTGGTTTTCACCCGTGAATAGCTCTTACAAAATTGACTAGAAATTTTGGAATTGAAAAAAAAAATTTTGAGTTTGGCACATCCATGGAAAGGTCTGTTAATTTTCTATTCAGAATTGAAAACCGCAACGCGTTACGAGCCTTGGTTGCGGAAATATCTCCATCCGCATCCGATGACTTTTTTAGATTTGGGTCAATTTTCAGTAAAATCACTTTGGGTGGCCATATTTCGATAACCAGACCTCGCAGAACCTTCTGGTTTTCACCCGTGAATAGCTCTTACAAAATTGACTAGAAATTTTGGAAACCGGAACCTTTTACAAGGCCTGGTTTCGGAAATATCGCCACCCAAGCACATTGTTAGGTAGTTAAAGCTCAAAAATCTGTGGAATCAGTGAAATCACTTTAATCACTTTGGATGGCCCTATTTCGCTAACCAGACCACACAGGACGATTTGGCTTACAGGTGTGTGTAGGTATTGAACAGACCTTTCGTTTGATGTATATCTCGATGGGATTGGTGAACTTCGAAAAAATAATGATTTTTATAGACAAGTGGTTAGTCCATGATTTTTCCCAAAATTAATTGAAAAAAAAATTTTGAGTTTGGCACATCCATGGAAAGGTCTGTTAATTTTCTATTCAGAATTGAAAACCGCAACGCGTTACGAGCCTTGGTTGCGGAAATATCTCCATCCGCATCCGATGACTTTTTTAGATTTGGGTCAATTTTCAGTAAAATCACTTTGGGTGGCCATATTTCGATAACCAGACCTCGCAGAACCTTCTGGTTTTCACCCGTGAATAGCTCTTACAAAATTGACTAGAAATTTTGGAAACCGGAACCTTTTACAAGGCCTGGTTTCGGAAATATCGCCACCCAAGCACATTGTTAGGTAGTTAAAGCTCAAAAATCTGTGGAATCAGTGAAATCACTTTGGATGGCCATATTTCGCTAACCAGACCACGCAGGACGATTTTGCTTACAGGTGTGTGTAGGTATTGAACAGACCTTTCGTTTGATGTATATCTTGATGGGATTGGTGAACTTCGAAAAAATAATGATTTTTATAGACAAGTGGTTAGTCCATGATTTTTCCCAAAATTAATTGAAAAAAAAAATTTTGAGTTTGGCACATCCATGGAAAGGTCTGTTAATTTTCTATTCAGAATTGAAAACCGCAACGCGTTACGAGCCTTGGTTGCGGAAATATCTCCATCCGCATCCGATGACTTTTTTAGATTTGGGTCAATTTTCAGTAAAATCACTTTGGGTGGCCATATTTCGATAACCAGACCTCGCAGAACCTTCTGGTTTTCACCCGTGAATAGCTCTTACAAAATTGACTAGAAATTTGGGAAACCGCAACCTTTTACAAGGCCTGGTTTCGGAAATATCGCCACCCAAGCACATTGTTAGGTAGTTAAAGCTCAAAAATCTGTGGAATCAGTGAAATCACTTTAATCACTTTGGATGGCCCTATTTCGCTAACCAGACCACGCAGGATGATTTGGCTTACAGGTGTGTGTAGGTATTGAACAGACCTTTCGTTTGATGTATATCTCGATGGGATTGGTGAACTTCGAAAAAATAATGATTTTTATAGACAAGTGGTTAGTTAGTCCATGATTTTTCCCAAAATTAATTGAAAAAAAAAAATTTTGAGTTTGGCACATCCATGGAAAGGTCTGTTAATTTTCTATTCAGAATTGAAAACCGCAACGCGTTACGAGCCTTGGTTGCGGAAATATCTCCATCCGCATCCGATGACTTTTTTAGATTTGGGTCAATTTTCAGTAAAATCACTTTGGGTGGCCATATTTCGATAACCAGACCTCGCAGAACCTTCTGGTTTTCACCCGTGAATAGCTCTTACAAAATTGACTAGAAATTTTGGAAACCGGAACCTTTTACAAGGCCTGGTTTCGGAAATATCGCCACCCAAGCACATTGTTAGGTAGTTAAAGCTAAAAAATCTGTGGAATCAGTGAAATCACTTTGGATGGCCATATTTCGCTAACCAGACCACGCAGGACGATTTGGCTTACAGGTGTGTGTAGGTATTGAACAGACCTTTCGTTTGATGTATATCTCGATGGGATTGGTGAACTTCGAAAAAATAATGATTTTTATAGACAAGTGGTTAGTCCATGATTTTTCCCAAAATTAATTGAAAAAAAAAATTTTGAGTTTGGCACATCCATGGAAAGGTCTGTTAATTTTCTATTCAGAATTGAAAACCGCAACGCGTTACGAGCCTTGGTTGCGGAAATATCTCCATCCGCATCCGATGACTTTTTTAGATTTGGGTCAATTTTCAGTAAAATCACTTTGGGTGGCCATATTTCGATAACCAGACCTCGCAGAACCTTCTGGTTTTCACCCGTGAATAGCTCTTACAAAATTGACTAGAAATTTTGGAAACCGGAACCTTTTACAAGGCCTGGTTTCGGAAATATCGAAACCCAAGCACATTGTTAGGTAGTTAAAGCTCAAAAATCTGTGGAATCAGTGAAATCACTTTAATCACTTTGGATGGCCCTATTTCGCTAACCAGACCACGCAGGACGATTTGGCTTACAGGTGTGTGTAGGTATTGAACAGACCTTTCGTTTGATGTATATCTCGATGGGATTGGTGAACTTCGAAAAAATAATGATTTTTATAGACAAGTGTTAGTCCATGATTTTTCCCAAAATTAATTGAAAAAAAAAATTTTGAGTTTGGCACATCCATGGAAAGGTCTGTTAATTTTCTATTCAGAATTGAAAACCGCAACGCGTTACGAGCCTTGGTTGCGGAAATATCTCCATCCGCATCCGATGACTTTTTTAGATTTGGGTCAATTTTCAGTAAAATCACTTTGGGTGGCCATATTTCGATAACCAGACCTCGCAGAACTTTTTTAGATTTGGGTCAATTTTCAGTAAAATCACTTTGGGTGGCCATATTTCGATAACCAGACCTCGCAGAACCTTCTGGTTTTCACCCGTGAATAGCTCTTACAAAATTGACTAGAAATTTGGGAAACCGCAACCTTTTACAAGGCCTGGTTTCGGAAATATCGCCACCCAAGCACATTGTTAGGTAGTTAAAGCTCAAAAATCTGTGGAATCAGTGAAATCACTTTAATCACTTTGGATGGCCCTATTTCGCTAACCAGACCACGCAGGACGATTTGGCTTACAGGTGTGTGTAGGTATTGAACAGACCTTTCGTTTGATGTATATCTTGATGGGATTGGTGAACTTCGAAAAAATAATGATTTTTATAGACAAGTCCATGATTTTTCCCAAAATTAATTGAAAAAAAAAATTTTGAGTTTGGCACATCCATGGAAAGGTCTGTTAATTTTCTATTCAGAATTGAAAACCGCAACGCGTTACGAGCCTTGGTTGCGGAAATATCTCCATCCGCATCCGATGACTTTTTTAGATTTGGGTCAATTTTCAGTAAAATCACTTTGGGTGGCCATATTTCGATAACCAGACCTCGCAGAACCTTCTGGTTTTCACCCGTGAATAGCTCTTACAAAATTGACTAGAAATTTGGGAAACCGCAACCTTTTACAAGGCCTGGTTTCGGAAATATCGCCACCCAAGCACATTGTTAGGTAGTTAAAGCTCAAAAATCTGTGGAATCAGTGAAATCACTTTAATCACTTTGGATGGCCCTATTTCGCTAACCAGACCACGCAGGACGATTTGGCTTACAGGTGTGTGTAGGTATTGAACAGACCTTTCGTTTGATGTATATCTTGATGGGATTGGTGAACTTCGAAAAAATAATGATTTTTATAGACAAGTGGGTGGCCATATTTCGATAACCAGACCTCGCAGAACCTTCTGGTTTTCACCCGTGAATAGCTCTTACAAAATTGACTAGAAATTTGGGAAACCGCAACCTTTTACAAGGCCTGGTTTCGGAAATATCGCCACCCAAGCACATTGTTAGGTAGTTAAAGCTCAAAAATCTGTGGAATCAGTGAAATCACTTTAATCACTTTGGATGGCCCTATTTCGCTAACCAGACCACGCAGGACGATTTGGCTTACAGGTGTGTGTAGGTATTGAACAGACCTTTCGTTTGATGTATATCTCGATGGGATTGGTGAACTTCGAAAAAATAATGATTTTTATAGACAAGTGAACGTCCATGATTTTTCCCAAAATTAATTGAAAAAAAAAATTTTGAGTTTGGCACATCCATGGAAAGGTCTGTTAATTTTCTATTCAGAATTGAAAACCGCAACGCGTTACGAGCCTTGGTTGCGGAAATATCTCCATCCGCATCCGATGACTTTTTTAGATTTGGGTCAATTTTCAGTAAAATCACTTTGGGTGGCCATATTTCGATAACCAGACCTCGCAGAACCTTCTGGTTTTCACCCGTGAATAGCTCTTACAAAATTGACTAGAAATTTTGGAATTGAAAAAAAAAATTTTGAGTTTGGCACATCCATGGAAAGGTCTGTTAATTTTCTATTCAGAATTGAAAACCGCAACGCGTTACGAGCCTTGGTTGCGGAAATATCTCCATCCGCATCCGATGACTTTTTTAGATTTGGGTCAATTTTCAGTAAAATCACTTTGGGTGGCCATATTTCGATAACCAGACCTCGCAGAACCTTCTGGTTTTCACCCGTGAATAGCTCTTACAAAATTGACTAGAAATTTTGGAAACCGGAACCTTTTACAAGGCCTGGTTTCGGAAATATCGCCACCCAAGCACATTGTTAGGTAGTTAAAGCTCAAAAATCTGTGGAATCAGTGAAATCACTTTAATCACTATGGATGGCCCTATTTCGCTAACCAGACCACACAGGACGATTTGGCTTACAGGTGTGTGTAGGTATTGAACAGACCTTTCGTTTGATGTATATCTCGATGGGATTGGTGAACTTCGAAAAAATAATGATTTTTATAGACAAGTGGTTAGTCCATGATTTTTCCCAAAATTAATTGAAAAAAAAATTTTGAGTTTGGCACATCCATGGAAAGGTCTGTTAATTTTCTATTCAGAATTGAAAACCGCAACGCGTTACGAGCCTTGGTTGCGGAAATATCTCCATCCGCATCCGATGACTTTTTTAGATTTGGGTCAATTTTCAGTAAAATCACTTTGGGTGGCCATATTTCGATAACCAGACCTCGCAGAACCTTCTGGTTTTCACCCGTGAATAGCTCTTACAAAATTGACTAGAAATTTTGGAAACCGGAACCTTTTACAAGGCCTGGTTTCGGAAATATCGCCACCCAAGCACATTGTTAGGTAGTTAAAGCTCAAAAATCTGTGGAATCAGTGAAATCACTTTGGATGGCCATATTTCGCTAACCAGACCACGCAGGACGATTTGGCTTACAGGTGTGTGTAGGTATTGAACAGACCTTTCGTTTGATGTATATCTCGATGGGATTGGTGAACTTCGAAAAAATAATGATTTTTATAGACAAGTGGTTAGTCCATGATTTTTCCCAAAATTAATTGAAAAAAAAAAATTTGAGTTTGGCACATCCATGGAAAGGTCTGTTAATTTTCTATTCAGAATTGAAAACCGCAACGCGTTACGAGCCTTGGTTGCGGAAATATCTCCATCCGCATCCGATGACTTTTTTAGATTTGGGTCAATTTTCAGTAAAATCACTTTGGGTGGCCATATTTCGATAACCAGACCTCGCAGAACCTTCTGGTTTTCACCCGTGAATAGCTCTTACAAAATTGACTAGAAATTTTGGAAACCGGAACCTTTTACAAGGCCTGGTTTCGGAAATATCGCCACCCAAGCACATTGTTAGGTAGTTAAAGCTCAAAAATCTGTGGAATCAGTGAAATCACTTTAATCACTTTGGATGGCCCTATTTCGCTAACCAGACCACACAGGACGATTTGGCTTACAGGTGTGTGTAGGTATTGAACAGACCTTTCGTTTGATGTATATCTCGATGGGATTGGTGAACTTCGAAAAAATAATGATTTTTATAGACAAGTGGTTAGTCCATGATTTTTCCCAAAATTAATTGAAAAAAAAAAATTTGAGTTTGGCACATCCATGGAAAGGTCTGTTAATTTTCTATTCAGAATTGAAAACCGCAACGCGTTACGAGCCTTGGTTGCGGAAATATCTCCATCCGCATCCGATGACTTTTTTAGATTTGGGTCAATTTTCAGTAAAATCACTTTGGGTGGCCATATTTCGATAACCAGACCTCGCAGAACCTTCTGGTTTTCACTCGTGAATAGCTCTTACAAAATTGACTAGAAATTTTGGAAACCGCAACCTTTTACAAGGCCTGGTTTCGGAAATATCGCCACCCAAGCACATTGTTAGGTAGTTAAAGCTCAAAAATCTGTGGAATCAGTGAAATCACTTTGGATGGCCATATTTCGCTAACCAGACCACGCAGGACGATTTGGCTTACAGGTGTGTGTAGGTATTGAACAGACCTTTCGTTTGATGTATATCTCGATGGGATTGGTGAACTTCGAAAAAATAATGATTTTTATAGACAAGTGGTTAGTCCATGATTTTTCCCAAAATTAATTGAAAAAAAAAATTTTGAGTTTGGCACATCCATGGAAAGGTCTGTTAATTTTCTATTCAGAATTGAAAACCGCAACGCGTTACGAGCCTTGGTTGCGGAAATATCTCCATCCGCATCCGATGACTTTTTTAGATTTGGGTCAATTTTCAGTAAAATCACTTTGGGTGGCCATATTTCGATAACCAGACCTCGCAGAACCTTCTGGTTTTCACCCGTGAATAGCTCTTACAAAATTGACTAGAAATTTTGGAAACCGGAACCTTTTACAAGGCCTGGTTTCGGAAATATCGCCACCCAAGCACATTGTTAGGTAGTTAAAGCTCAAAAATCTGTGGAATCAGTGAAATCACTTTGGATGGCCATATTTCGCTAACCAGACCACGCAGGACGATTTTGCTTACAGGTGTGTGTAGGTATTGAACAGACCTTTCGTTTGATGTATATCTTGATGGGATTGGTGAACTTCGAAAAAATAATGATTTTTATAGACAAGTGGTTAGTCCATGATTTTTCCCAAAATTAATTGAAAAAAAAAATTTTGAGTTTGGCACATCCATGGAAAGGTCTGTTAATTTTCTATTCAGAATTGAAAACCGCAACGCGTTACGAGCCTTGGTTGCGGAAATATCTCCATCCGCATCCGATGACTTTTTTAGATTTGGGTCAATTTTCAGTAAAATCACTTTGGGTGGCCATATTTCGATAACCAGACCTCGCAGAACCTTCTGGTTTTCACCCGTGAATAGCTCTTACAAAATTGACTAGAAATTTTGGAAACCGGAACCTTTTACAAGGCCTGGTTTCGGAAATATCGCCACCCAAGCACATTGTTAGGTAGTTAAAGCTCAAAAATCTGTGGAATCAGTGAAATCACTTTGGATGGCCATATTTCGCTAACCAGACCACGCAGGACGATTTGGCTTACAGGTGTGTGTAGGTATTGAACAGACCTTTCGTTTGATGTATATCTCGATGGGATTGGTGAACTTCGAAAAAATAATGATTTTTATAGACAAGTGGTTAGTCCATGATTTTTCCCAAAATTAATTGAAAAAAAAAATTTTGAGTTTGGCACATCCATGGAAAGGTCTGTTAACTTTCTATTCAGAATTGAAAACCGCAACGCGTTACGAGCCTTGGTTGCGGAAATATCTCCATCCGCATCCGATGACTTTTTTAGATTTGGGTCAATTTTCAGTAAAATCACTTTGGGTGGCCATATTTCGATAACCAGACCTCGCAGAACCTTCTGGTTTTCACCCGTGAATAGCTCTTACAAAATTGACTAGAAATTTGGGAAACCGGAACCTTTTACAAGGCCTGGTTTCGGAAATATCGCCACCCAAGCACATTGTTAGGTAGTTAAAGCTCAAAAATCTGTGGAATCAGTGAAATCACTTTAATCACTTTGGATGGCCCTATTTCGCTAACCAGACCACGCAGGACGATTTGGCTTACAGGTGTGTGTAGGTATTGAACAGACCTTTCGTTTGATGTATATCTCGATGGGATTGGTGAACTTCGAAAAAATAATGATTTTTATAGACAAGTGGTTAGTCCATGATTTTTCCCAAAATTAATTGAAAAAAAAAATTTTGAGTTTGGCACATCCATGGAAAGGTCTGTTAATTTTCTATTCAGAATTGAAAACCGCAACGCGTTACGAGCCTTGGTTGCGGAAATATCTCCATCCGCATCCGATGACTTTTTTAGATTTGGGTCAATTTTCAGTAAAATCACTTTGGGTGGCCATATTTCGATAACCAGACCTCGCAGAACCTTCTGGTTTTCACCCGTGAATAGCTCTTACAAAATTGACTAGAAATTTGGGAAACCGCAACCTTTTACAAGGCCTGGTTTCGGAAATATCGCCACCCAAGCACATTGTTAGGTAGTTAAAGCTCAAAAATCTGTGGAATCAGTGAAATCACTTTAATCACTTTGGATGGCCCTATTTCGCTAACCAGACCACGCAGGATGATTTGGCTTACAGGTGTGTGTAGGTATTGAACAGACCTTTCGTTTGATGTATATCTCGATGGGATTGGTGAACTTCGAAAAAATAATGATTTTTATAGACAAGTGGTTAGTTAGTCCATGATTTTTCCCAAAATTAATTGAAAAAAAAAAATTTTGAGTTTGGCACATCCATGGAAAGGTCTGTTAATTTGCTATTCAGAATTGAAAACCGCAACGCGTTACGAGCCTTGGTTGCGGAAATATCTCCATCCGCATCCGATGACTTTTTTAGATTTGGGTCAATTTTCAGTAAAATCACTTTGGGTGGCCATATTTCGATAACCAGACCTCGCAGAACCTTCTGGTTTTCACCCGTGAATAGCTCTTACAAAATTGACTAGAAATTTTGGAAACCGGAACCTTTTACAAGGCCTGGTTTCGGAAATATCGCCACCCAAGCACATTGTTAGGTAGTTAAAGCTAAAAAATCTGTGGAATCAGTGAAATCACTTTGGATGGCCATATTTCGCTAACCAGACCACGCAGGACAATTTGGCTTACAGGTGTGTGTAGGTATTGAACAGACCTTTCGTTTGATGTATATCTCGATGGGATTGGTGAACTTCGAAAAAATAATGATTTTTATAGACAAGTGGTTAGTCCATGATTTTTCCCAAAATTAATTGAAAAAAAAAATTTTGAGTTTGGCACATCCATGGAAAGGTCTGTTAATTTTCTATTCAGAATTGAAAACCGCAACGCGTTACGAGCCTTGGTTGCGGAAATATCTCCATCCGCATCCGATGACTTTTTTAGATTTGGGTCAATTTTCAGTAAAATCACTTTGGGTGGCCATATTTCGATAACCAGACCTCGCAGAACCTTCTGGTTTTCACCCGTGAATAGCTCTTACAAAATTGACTAGAAATTTTGGAAACCGGAACCTTTTACAAGGCCTGGTTTCGGAAATATCGCCACCCAAGCACATTGTTAGGTAGTTAAAGCTCAAAAATCTGTGGAATCAGTGAAATCACTTTAATCACTTTGGATGGCCCTATTTCGCTAACCAGACCACGCAGGACGATTTGGCTTACAGGTGTGTGTAGGTATTGAACAGACCTTTCGTTTGATGTATATCTCGATGGGATTGGTGAACTTCGAAAAAATAATGATTTTTATAGACAAGTGTTAGTCCATGATTTTTCCCAAAATTAATTGAAAAAAAAAATTTTGAGTTTGGCACATCCATGGAAAGGTCTGTTAATTTTCTATTCAGAATTGAAAACCGCAACGCGTTACGAGCCTTGGTTGCGGAAATATCTCCATCCGCATCCGATGACTTTTTTAGATTTGGGTCAATTTTCAGTAAAATCACTTTGGGTGGCCATATTTCGATAACCAGACCTCGCAGAACCTTCTGGTTTTCACCCGTGAATAGCTCTTACAAAATTGACTAGAAATTTGGGAAACCGCAACCTTTTACAAGGCCTGGTTTCGGAAATATCGCCACCCAAGCACATTGTTAGGTAGTTAAAGCTCAAAAATCTGTGGAATCAGTGAAATCACTTTAATCACTTTGGATGGCCCTATTTCGCTAACCAGACCACGCAGGACGATTTGGCTTACAGGTGTGTGTAGGTATTGAACAGACCTTTCGTTTGATGTATATCTTGATGGGATTGGTGAACTTCGAAAAAATAATGATTTTTATAGACAAGTGGTTAGTCCATGATTTTTCCCAAAATTAATTGAAAAAAAAAATTTTGAGTTTGGCACATCCATGGAAAGGTCTGTTAATTTTCTATTCCGAATTGAAAACCGCAACGCGTTACGAGCCTTGGTTGCGGAAATATCTCCATCCGCATCCGATGACTTTTTTAGATTTGGGTCAATTTTCAGTAAAATCACTTTGGGTGGCCATATTTCGATAACCAGACCTCGCAGAACCTTCTGGTTTTCACCCGTGAATAGCTCTTACAAAATTGACTAGAAATTTTGGAAACCGCAACCTTTTACAAGGCCTGGTTTCGGAAATATCGCCACCCAAGCACATTGTTAGGTAGTTAAAGCTCAAAAATCTGTGGAATCAGTGAAATCACTTTAATCACTTTGGATGGCCCTATTTCGCTAACCAGACCACGCAGGACGATTTGGCTTACAGGTGTGTGTAGGTATTGAACAGACCTTTCGTTTGATGTATATCTCGATGGGATTGGTGAACTTCGAAAAAATAATGATTTTTATAGACAAGTGGTTAGTCCATGATTTTTCCCAAAATTAATTGAAAAAAAAAATTTTGAGTTTGGCACATCCATGGAAAGGTCTGTTAATTTTCTATTCAGAATTGAAAACCGCAACGCGTTACGAGCCTTGGTTGCGGAAATATCTCCATCCGCATCCGATGACTTTTTTAGATTTGGGTCAATTTTCAGTAAAATCACTTTGGGTGGCCATATTTCGATAACCAGACCTCGCAGAACCTTCTGGTTTTCACCCGTGAATAGCTCTTACAAAATTGACTAGAAATTTTGGAAACCGGAACCTTTTACAAGGCCTGGTTTCGGAAATATCGCCACCCAAGCACATTGTTAGGTAGTTAAAGCTCAAAAATCTGTGGAATCAGTGAAATCACTTTGGATGGCCGCTAACCAGACCACGCAGGACGATTTGGCTTACAGGTGTGTGTAGGTATTGAACAGACCTTTCGTTTGATGTATATCTTGATGGGATTGGTGAACTTCGAAAAAATAATGATTTTTATAGACAAGTGGTTAGTCCATGATTTTTCCCAAAATTAATTGAAAAAAAAAATTTTGAGTTTGGCACATCCATGGAAAGGTCTGTTAATTTTCTATTCAGAATTGAAAACCGCAACGCGTTACGAGCCTTGGTTGCGGAAATATCTCCATCCGCATCCGATGGCTTTTTTAGATTTGGGTCAATTTTCAGTAAAATCACTTTGGGTGGCCATATTTCGATAACCAGACCTCGCAGAACCTTCTGGTTTTCACCCGTGAATAGCTCTTACAAAATTGACTAGAAATTTTGGAAACCGGAACCTTTTACAAGGCCTGGTTTCGGAAATATCGCCACCCAAGCACATTGTTAGGTAGTTAAAGCTCAAAAATCTGTGGAATCAGTGAAATCACTTTAATCACTTTGGATGGCCCTATTTCGCTAACCAGACCACGCAGGACGATTTGGCTTACAGGTGTGTGTAGGTATTGAACAGACCTTTCGTTTGATGTATATCTCGATGGGATTGGTGAACTTCGAAAAAATAATGAATTTTATAGACAAGTGGTTAGTCCATGATTTTGCCCAAAATTAATTGAAAAAAAAAATTTTGAGTTTGGCACATCCATGGAAAGGTCTGTTAATTTTCTATTCAGAATTGAAAACCGCAACGCGTTACGAGCCTTGGTTGCGGAAATATCTCGATCCGCATCCGATGACTTTTTTAGATTTGGGTCAATTTTCAGTAAAATCACTTTGGGTGGCCATATTTCGATAACCAGACCTCGCAGAACCTTCTGGTTTTCACCCGTGAATAGCTCTTACAAAATTGACTAGAAATTTTGGAAACCGCAACCTTTTACAAGGCCTGGTTTCAGAAATATCGCCACCCAAGCACATTGTTAGGTAGTTAAAGCTCAAAAATCTGTGGAATCAGTGAAATCACTTTAATCACTTTGGATGGCCCTATTTCACTAACCAGACCACGCAGGACGATTTGGCTTACAGGTGTGTGTAGGTATTGAACAGACCTTTCGTTTGATGTATATCTCGATGGGATTGGTGAACTTCGAAAAAATAATGATTTTTATAGACAAGTGGTTAGTCCATGATTTTTCCCAAAATTAATTGAAAAAAAAAATTTTGAGTTTGGCACATCCATGGAAAGGTCTGTTAATTTTCTATTCAGAATTGAAAACCGCAACGCGTTACGAGCCTTGGTTGCAGAAATATCTCCATCCGCATCCGATGACTTTTTTAGATTTGGGTCAATTTTCAGTAAAATCACTTTGGGTGGCCATATTTCGATAACCAGACCTCGCAGAACTTTTTTAGATTTGGGTCAATTTTCAGTTAAATCACTTTGGGTGGCCATATTTCGATAACCAGACCTCGCAGAACCTTCTGGTTTTCACCCGTGAATAGCTCCTACAAAATTGACTAGAAATTTTGGAAACCGCAACCTTTTACAAGGCCTGGTTTCGGAAATATCGCCACCCAAGCACATTGTTAGGTAGTTAAAGCTCAAAAATCTGTGGAATCAGTGAAATCACTTTAATCACTTTGGATGGCCCTATTTCGCTAACCAGACCACGCAGGACGATTTGGCTTACAGGTGTGTGTAGGTATTGAACAGACCTTTCGTTTGATGTATATCTCGATGGGATTGGTGAACTTCGAAAAAATAATGATTTTTATAGACAAGTGGTTAGTCCATGATTTTTCCCAAAATTAATTGAAAAAAAAAATTTTGAGTTTGGCACATCCATGGAAAGGTCTGTTAATTTTCTATTCAGAATTGAAAACCGCAACGCGTTACGAGCCTTGGTTGCGGAAATATCTCCATCCGCATCCGATGACTTTTTTAGATTTGGGTCAATTTTCAGTAAAATCACTTTGGGTGGCCATATTTCGATAACCAGACCTCGCAGAACTTTTTTAGATTTGGGTCAATTTTCAGTAAAATCACTTTGGGTGGCCATATTTCGATAACCAGACCTCGCAGAACCTTCTGGTTTTCACCCGTGAATAGCTCTTACAAAATTGACTAGAAATTTTGGAAACCGCAACCTTTTACAAGGCCTGGTTTCGGAAATATCGCCACCCAAGCACATTGTTAGGTAGTTAAAGCTCAAAAATCTGTGGAATCAGTGAAATCACTTTAATCACTTTGGATGGCCCTATTTCGCTAACCAGACCACGCAGGACGATTTGGCTTACAGGTGTGTGTAGGTATTGAACAGACCTTTCGTTTGATGTATATCTCGATGGGATTGGTGAACTTCGAAAAAATAATGATTTTTATAGACAAGTGGTTAGTCCATGATTTTTCCCAAAATTAATTGAAAAAAAAAATTTTGAGTTTGGCACATCCATGGAAAGGTCTGTTAATTTTCTATTCAGAATTGAAAACCGCAACGCGTTACGAGCCTTGGTTGCGGAAATATCTCCATCCGCATCCGATGACTTTTTTAGATTTGGGTCAATTTTCAGTAAAATCACTTTGGGTGGCCATATTTCGATAACCAGACCTCGCAGAACCTTCTGGTTTTCACCCGTGAATAGCTCTTACAAAATTGACTAGAAATTTTGGAAACCGGAACCTTTTACAAGGCCTGGTTTCGGAAATATCGCCACCCAAGCACATTGTTAGGTAGTTAAAGCTCAAAAATCTGTGGAATCAGTGAAATCACTTTGGATGGCCGCTAACCAGACCACGCAGGACGATTTGGCTTACAGGTGTGTGTAGGTATTGAACAGACCTTTCGTTTGATGTATATCTTGATGGGAGTGGTGAACTTCGAAAAAATAATGATTTTTATAGACAAGTGGTTAGTCCATGATTTTTCCCAAAATTAATTGAAAAAAAAAATTTTGAGTTTGGCACATCCATGGAAAGGTCTGTTAATTTTCTATTCAGAATTGAAAACCGCAACGCGTTACGAGCCTTGGTTGCGGAAATATCTCCATCCGCATCCGATGACTTTTTTAGATTTGGGTCAATTTTCAGTAAAATCACTTTGGGTGGCCATATTTCGATAACCAGACCTCGCAGAACCTTCTGGTTTTCACCCGTGAATAGCTCTTACAAAATTGACTAGAAATTTTGGAAACCGGAACCTTTTACAAGGCCTGGTTTCGGAAATATCGCCACCCAAGCACATTGTTAGGTAGTTAAAGCTCAAAAATCTGTGGAATCAGTGAAATCACTTTGGATGGCCGCTAACCAGACCACGCAGGACGATTTGGCTTACAGGTGTGTGTAGGTATTGAACAGACCTTTCGTTTGATGTATATCTCGATGGGATTGGTGAACTTCGAAAAAATAATGATTTTTATAGACAAGTGGTTAGTCCATGATTTTTCCCAAAATTAATTGAAAAAAAAAATTTTGAGTTTGGCACATCCATGGAAAGGTCTGTTAATTTTCTATTCAGAATTGAAAACCGCAACGCGTTACGAGCCTTGGTTGCGGAAATATCTCCATCCGCATCCGATGACTTTTTTAGATTTGGGTCAATTTTCAGTAAAATCACTTTGGGTGGCCATATTTCGATAACCAGACCTCGCAGAACCTTCTGGTTTTCACCCGTGAATAGCTCTTACAAAATTGACTAGAAATTTGGGAAACCGCAACCTTTTACAAGGCCTGGTTTCGGAAATATCGCCACCCAAGCACATTGTTAGGTAGTTAAAGCTCAAAAATCTGTGGAATCAGTGAAATCACTTTAATCACTTTGGATGGCCCTATTTCGCTAACCAGACCACGCAGGACGATTTGGCTTACAGTTGTGTGTAGGTATTGAACAGACCTTTCGTTTGATGTATATCTTGATGGGATTGGTGAACTTCGAAAAAATAATGATTTTTATAGACAAGTGGTTAGTCCATGATTTTTCCCAAAATTAATTGAAAAAAAAAATTTTGAGTTTGGCACATCCATGGAAAGGTCTGTTAATTTTCTATTCCGAATTGAAAACCGCAACGCGTTACGAGCCTTGGTTGCGGAAATATCTCCATCCGCATCCGATGACTTTTTTAGATTTGGGTCAATTTTCAGTAAAATCACTTTGGGTGGCCATATTTCGATAACCAGACCTCGCAGAACCTTCTGGTTTTCACCCGTGAATAGCTCTTACAAAATTGACTAGAAATTTTGGAAACCGCAACCTTTTACAAGGCCTGGTTTCGGAAATATCGCCACCCAAGCACATTGTTAGGTAGTTAAAGCTCAAAAATCTGTGGAATCAGTGAAATCACTTTAATCACTTTGGATGGCCCTATTTCGCTAACCAGACCACGCAGGACGATTTGGCTTAAAGGTGTGTGTAGGTATTGAACAGACCTTTCGTTTGATGTATATCTCGATGGGATTGGTGAACTTCGAAAAAATAATGATTTTTATAGACAAGTGGTTAGTCCATGATTTTTCCCAAAATTAATTGAAAAAAAAAATTTTGAGTTTGGCACATCCATGGAAAGGTCTGTTAATTTTCTATTCAGAATTGAAAACCGCAACGCGTTACGAGCCTTGGTTGCGGAAATATCTCCATCCGCATCCGATGACTTTTTTAGATTTGGGTCAATTTTCAGTAAAATCACTTTGGGTGGCCATATTTCGATAACCAGACCTCGCAGAACCTTCTGGTTTTCACCCGTGAATAGCTCTTACAAAATTGACTAGAAATTTTGGAAACCGGAACCTTTTACAAGGCCTGGTTTCGGAAATATCGCCACCCAAGCACATTGTTAGGTAGTTAAAGCTCAAAAATCTGTGGAATCAGTGAAATCACTTTGGATGGCCGCTAACCAGACCACGCAGGACGATTTGGCTTACAGGTGTGTGTAGGTATTGAACAGACCTTTCGTTTGATGTATATCTTGATGGGAGTGGTGAACTTCGAAAAAATAATGATTTTTATAGACAAGTGGTTAGTCCATGATTTTTCCCAAAATTAATTGAAAAAAAAAATTTTGAGTTTGGCACATCCATGGAAAGGTCTGTTAATTTTCTATTCAGAATTGAAAACCGCAACGCGTTACGAGCCTTGGTTGCGGAAATATCTCCATCCGCATCCGATGACTTTTTTAGATTTGGGTCAATTTTCAGTAAAATCACTTTGGGTGGCCATATTTCGATAACCAGACCTCGCAGAACCTTCTGGTTTTCACCCGTGAATAGCTCTTACAAAATTGACTAGAAATTTTGGAAACCGGAACCTTTTACAAGGCATGGTTTCGGAAATATCGCCACCCAAGCACATTGTTAGGTAGTTAAAGCTCAAAAATCTGTGGAATCAGTGAAATCACTTTAATCACTTTGGATGGCCCTATTTCGCTAACCAGACCACGCAGGACGATTTGGCTTACAGGTGTGTGTAGGTATTGAACAGACCTTTCGTTTGATGTATATCTCGATGGGATTGGTGAACTTCGAAAAAATAATGATTTTTATAGACAAGTGGTTAGTCCATGATTTTTCCCAAAATTAATTGAAAAAAAAAATTTTGAGTTTGGCACATCCATGGAAAGGTCTGTTAATTTTCTATTCAGAATTGAAAACCGCAACGCGTTACGAGCCTTGGTTGCGGAAATATCTCCATCCGCATCCGATGGCTTTTTTAGATTTGGGTCAATTTTCAGTAAAATCACTTTGGGTGGCCATATTTCGATAACCAGACCTCGCAGAACCTTCTGGTTTTCACCCGTGAATAGCTCTTACAAAATTGACTAGAAATTTTGGAAACCGGAACCTTTTACAAGGCCTGGTTTCGGAAATATCGCCACCCAAGCACATTGTTAGGTAGTTAAAGCTCAAAAATCTGTGGAATCAGTGAAATCACTTTGGATGGCCATATTTCGCTAACCAGACCACGCAGGACGATTTGGCTTACAGGTGTGTGTAGGTATTGAACAGACCTTTCGTTTGATGTATATCTCGATGGGATTGGTGAACTTCGAAAAAATAATGATTTTTATAGACCATGATTTTTCCCAAAATTAATTGAAAAAAAAAATTTTGAGTTTGGCACATCCATGGAAAGGTCTGTTAATTTTCTATTCAGAATTGAAAACCGCAACGCGTTACGAGCCTTGGTTGCGGAAATATCTCCATCCGCATCCGATGACTTTTTTAGATTTGGGTCAATTTTCAGTAAAATCACTTTGGGTGGCCATATTTCGATAACCAGACCTCGCAGAACCTTCTGGTTTTCACCCGTGAATAGCTCTTACAAAATTGACTAGAAATTTTGGAAACCGGAACCTTTTACAAGGCCTGGTTTCGGAAATATCGCCACCCAAGCACATTGTTAGGTAGTTAAAGCTCAAAAATCTGTGGAATCAGTGAAATCACTTTGGATGGCCATATTTCGCTAACCAGACCACGCAGGACGATTTGGCTTACAGGTGTGTGTAGGTATTGAACAGACCTTTCGTTTGATGTATATCTCGATGGGATTGGTGAACTTCGAAAAAATAATGATTTTTATAGACAAGTGGTTAGTCCATGATTTTTCCCAAAATTAATTGAAAAAAAAAATTTTGAGTTTGGCACATCCATGGAAAGGTCTGTTAATTTTCTATTCAGAATTGAAAACCCCGTGAATAGCTCTTACAAAATTGACTAGAAATTTTGGAAACCGGAACCTTTTACAAGGCCTGGTTTCGGAAATATCGCCACCCAAGCACATTGTTAGGTAGTTAAAGCTCAAAAATCTGTGGAATCAGTGAAATCACTTTGGATGGCCATATTTCGCTAACCAGACCACGCAGGACGATTTGGCTTACAGGTGTGTGTAGGTATTGCACAGACCTTTCGTTTGATGTATATCTCGACGGGATTGGTGAACTTCGAAAAAATAATGATTTTTATAGACAAGTGGTTAGTCCATGATTTTTCCCAAAATTAATTGAAAAAAAAAATTTTGAGTTTGGCACATCCATGGAAAGGTCTGTTAATTTTCTATTCAGAATTGAAAACCGCAACGCGTTACGAGCCTTGGTTGCGGAAATATCTCCATCCGCATCCGATGACTTTTTTAGATTTGGGTCAATTTTCAGTAAAATCACTTTGGGTGGCCATATTTCGATAACCAGACCTCGCAGAACCTTCTGGTTTTCACCCGTGAATAGCTCTTACAAAATTGACTAGAAATTTTGGAAACCGGAACCTTTTACAAGGCCTGGTTTCGGAAATATCGCCACCCAAGCACATTGTTAGGTAGTTAAAGCTCAAAAATCTGTGGAATCAGTGAAATCACTTTGGATGGCCATATTTCGCTAACCAGACCACGCAGGACGATTTGGCTTACAGGTGTGTGTAGGTATTGAACAGACCTTTCGTTTGATGTATATCTCGATGGGATTGGTGAACTTCGAAAAAATAATGATTTTTATAGACAAGTGGTTAGTCCATGATTTTTCCCAAAATTAATTGAAAAAAAAAATTTTGAGTTTGGCACATCCATGGAAAGGTCTGTTAATTTTCTATTCAGAATTGAAAACCCCGTGAATAGCTCTTACAAAATTGACTAGAAATTTTGGAAACCGGAACCTTTTACAAGGCCTGGTTTCGGAAATATCGCCACCCAAGCACATTGTTAGGTAGTTAAAGCTCAAAAATCTGTGGAATCAGTGAAATCACTTTAATCACTATGGATGGCCCTATTTCGCTAACCAGACCACGCAGGACGATTTGGCTTACAGGTGTGTGTAGGTATTGAACAGACCTTTCGTTTGATGTATATCTTGATGGGATTGGTGAACTTCGAAAAAATAATGATTTTTATAGACAAGTGGTTAGTCCATGATTTTTCCCAAAATTAATTGAAAAAAAAAATTTTGAGTTTGGCACATCCATGGAAAGGTCTGTTAATTTTCTATTCAGAATTGAAAACCGCAACGCGTTACGAGCCTTGGTTGCGGAAATATCTCCATCCGCATCCGATGGCTTTTTTAGATTTGGGTCAATTTTCAGTAAAATCACTTTGGGTGGCCATATTTCGATAACCAGACCTCGCAGAACCTTCTGGTTTTCACCCGTGAATAGCTCTTACAAAATTGACTAGAAATTTTGGAAACCGGAACCTTTTACAAGGCCTGGTTTCGGAAATATCGCCACCCAAGCACATTGTTAGGTAGTTAAAGCTCAAAAATCTGTGGAATCAGTGAAATCACTTTGGATGGCCATATTTCGCTAACCAGACCACGCAGGACGATTTGGCTTACAGGTGTGTGTAGGTATTGAACAGACCTTTCGTTTGATGTATATCTCGATGGGATTGGTGAACTTCGAAAAAATAATGATTTTTATAGACCATGATTTTTCCCAAAATTAATTGAAAAAAAAAATTTTGAGTTTGGCACATCCATGGAAAGGTCTGTTAATTTTCTATTCAGAATTGAAAACCGCAACGCGTTACGAGCCTTGGTTGCGGAAATATCTCCATCCGCATCCGATGACTTTTTTAGATTTGGGTCAATTTTCAGTAAAATCACTTTGGGTGGCCATATTTCGATAACCAGACCTCGCAGAACCTTCTGGTTTTCACCCGTGAATAGCTCTTACAAAATTGACTAGAAATTTTGGAAACCGGAACCTTTTACAAGGCCTGGTTTCGGAAATATCGCCACCCAAGCACATTGTTAGGTAGTTAAAGCTCAAAAATCTGTGGAATCAGTGAAATCACTTTGGATGGCCATATTTCGCTAACCAGACCACGCAGGACGATTTGGCTTACAGGTGTGTGTAGGTATTGAACAGACCTTTCGTTTGATGTATATCTCGATGGGATTGGTGAACTTCGAAAAAATAATGATTTTTATAGACAAGTGGTTAGTCCATGATTTTTCCCAAAATTAATTGAAAAAAAAAATTTTGAGTTTGGCACATCCATGGAAAGGTCTGTTAATTTTCTATTCAGAATTGAAAACCCCGTGAATAGCTCTTACAAAATTGACTAGAAATTTTGGAAACCGGAACCTTTTACAAGGCCTGGTTTCGGAAATATCGCCACCCAAGCACATTGTTAGGTAGTTAAAGCTCAAAAATCTGTGGAATCAGTGAAATCACTTTGGATGGCCATATTTCGCTAACCAGACCACGCAGGACGATTTGGCTTACAGGTGTGTGTAGGTATTGCACAGACCTTTCGTTTGATGTATATCTCGACGGGATTGGTGAACTTCGAAAAAATAATGATTTTTATAGACAAGTGGTTAGTCCATGATTTTTCCCAAAATTAATTGAAAAAAAAAATTTTGAGTTTGGCACATCCATGGAAAGGTCTGTTAATTTTCTATTCAGAATTGAAAACCGCAACGCGTTACGAGCCTTGGTTGCGGAAATATCTCCATCCGCATCCGATGGCTTTTTTAGATTTGGGTCAATTTTCAGTAAAATCACTTTGGGTGGCCATATTTCGATAACCAGACCTCGCAGAACCTTCTGGTTTTCACCCGTGAATAGCTCTTACAAAATTGACTAGAAATTTTGGAAACCGGAACCTTTTACAAGGCCTGGTTTCGGAAATATCGCCACCCAAGCACATTGTTAGGTAGTTAAAGCTCAAAAATCTGTGGAATCAGTGAAATCACTTTGGATGGCCATATTTCGCTAACCAGACCACGCAGGACGATTTGGCTTACAGGTGTGTGTAGGTATTGAACAGACCTTTCGTTTGATGTATATCTCGATGGGATTGGTGAACTTCGAAAAAATAATGATTTTTATAGACCATGATTTTTCCCAAAATTAATTGAAAAAAAAAATTTTGAGTTTGGCACATCCATGCAAAGGTCTGTTAATTTTCTATTCAGAATTGAAAACCGCAACGCGTTACGAGCCTTGGTTGCGGAAATATCTCCATCCGCATCCGATGACTTTTTTAGATTTGGGTCAATTTTCAGTAAAATCACTTTGGGTGGCCATATTTCGATAACCAGACCTCGCAGAACCTTCTGGTTTTCACCCGTGAATAGCTCTTACAAAATTGACTAGAAATTTTGGAAACCGGAACCTTTTACAAGGCCTGGTTTCGGAAATATCGCCACCCAAGCACATTGTTAGGTAGTTAAAGCTCAAAAATCTGTGGAGTCAGTGAAATCACTTTGGATGGCCATATTTCGCTAACCAGACCACGCAGGACGATTTGGCTTACAGGTGTGTGTAGGTATTGAACAGACCTTTCGTTTGATGTATATCTCGATGGGATTGGTGAACTTCGAAAAAATAATGATTTTTATAGACAAGTGGTTAGTCCATGATTTTTCCCAAAATTAATTGAAAAAAAAAATTTTGAGTTTGGCACATCCATGGAAAGGTCTGTTAATTTTCTATTCAGAATTGAAAACCCCGTGAATAGCTCTTACAAAATTGACTAGAAATTTTGGAAACCGGAACCTTTTACAAGGCCTGGTTTCGGAAATATCGCCACCCAAGCACATTGTTAGGTAGTTAAAGCTCAAAAATCTGTGGAATCAGTGAAATCACTTTGGATGGCCATATTTCGCTAACCAGACCACGCAGGACGATTTGGCTTACAGGTGTGTGTAGGTATTGCACAGACCTTTCGTTTGATGTATATCTCGACGGGATTGGTGAACTTCGAAAAAATAATGATTTTTATAGACAAGTGGTTAGTCCATGATTTTTCCCAAAATTAATTGAAAAAAAAAATTTTGAGTTTGGCACATCCATGGAAAGGTCTGTTAATTTTCTATTCAGAATTGAAAACCGCAACGCGTTACGAGCCTTGGTTGCGGAAATATCTCCATCCGCATCCGATGACTTTTTTAGATTTGGGTCAATTTTCAGTAAAATCACTTTGGGTGGCCATATTTCGATAACCAGACCTCGCAGAACCTTCTGGTTTTCACCCGTGAATAGCTCTTACAAAATTGACTAGAAATTTTGGAAACCGGAACCTTTTACAAGGCCTGGTTTCGGAAATATCGCCACCCAAGCACATTGTTAGGTAGTTAAAGCTCAAAAATCTGTGGAATCAGTGAAATCACTTTGGATGGCCATATTTCGCTAACCAGACCACGCAGGACGATTTGGCTTACAGGTGTGTGTAGGTATTGAACAGACCTTTCGTTTGATGTATATCTCGATGGGATTGGTGAACTTCGAAAAAATAATGATTTTTATAGACAAGTGGTTAGTCCATGATTTTTCCCAAAATTAATTGAAAAAAAAAATTTTGAGTTTGGCACATCCATGGAAAGGTCTGTTAATTTTCTATTCAGAATTGAAAACCCCGTGAATAGCTCTTACAAAATTGACTAGAAATTTTGGAAACCGGAACCTTTTACAAGGCCTGGTTTCGGAAATATCGCCACCCAAGCACATTGTTAGGTAGTTAAAGCTCAAAAATCTGTGGAATCAGTGAAATCACTTTAATCACTATGGATGGCCCTATTTCGCTAACCAGAACACGCAGGACGATTTGGCTTACAGGTGTGTGTAGGTATTGAACAGACCTTTCGTTTGATGTATATCTCGATGGGATTGGTGAACTTCGAAAAAATAATGATTTTTATAGACAAGTGGTTAGTCCATGATTTTTCCCAAAATTAATTGAAAAAAAAAATTTTGAGTTTGGCACATCCATGGAAAGGTCTGTTAATTTTCTATTCAGAATTGAAAACCGCAACGCGTTACGAGCCTTGGTTGCGGAAATATCTCCATCCGCATCCGATGACTTTTTTAGATTTGGGTCAATTTTCAGTAAAATCACTTTGGGTGGCCATATTTCGATAACCAGACCTCGCAGAACCTTCTGGTTTTCACCCGTGAATAGCTCTTACAAAATTGACTAGAAATTTGGGAAACCGCAACCTTTTACAAGGCCTGGTTTCGGAAATATCGCCACCCAAGCACATTGTTAGGTAGTTAAAGCTCAAAAATCTGTGGAATCAGTGAAATCACTTTAATCACTTTGGATGGCCCTATTTCGCTAACCAGACCACGCAGGACGATTTGGCTTACAGGTGTGTGTAGGTATTGAACAGACCTTTCGTTTGATGTATATCTTGATGGGATTGGTGAACTTCGAAAAAATAATGATTTTTATAGACAAGTGGTTAGTCCATGATTTTTCCCAAAATTAATTGAAAAAAAAAATTTTGAGTTTGGCACATCCATGGAAAGGTCTGTTAATTTTCTATTCAGAATTGAAAACCGCAACGCGTTACGAGCCTTGGTTGCGGAAATATCTCCATCCGCATCCGATGACTTTTTTAGATTTGGGTCAATTTTCAGTAAAATCACTTTGGGTGGCCATATTTCGATAACCAGACCTCGCAGAACCTTCTGGTTTTCACCCGTGAATAGCTCTTACAAAATTGACTAGAAATTTTGGAAACCGGAACCTTTTACAAGGCCTGGTTTCGGAAATATCGCCACCCAAGCACATTGTTAGGTAGTTAAAGCTCAAAAATCTGTGGAATCAGTGAAATCACTTTGGATGGCCATATTTCGCTAACCAGACCACGCAGGACGATTTGGCTTACAGGTGTGTGTAGGTATTGAACAGACCTTTCGTTTGATGTATATCTTGATGGGATTGGTGAACTTCGAAAAAATAATGATTTTTATAGACAAGTGGTTAGTCCATGATTTTTCCCAAAATTAATTGAAAAAAAAAATTTTGAGTTTGGCACATCCATGGAAAGGTCTGTTAATTTTCTATTCAGAATTGAAAACCGCAACGCGTTACGAGCCTTGGTTGCGGAAATATCTCCATCCGCATCCGATGGCTTTTTTAGATTTGGGTCAATTTTCAGTAAAATCACTTTGGGTGGCCATATTTCGATAACCAGACCTCGCAGAACCTTCTGGTTTTCACCCGTGAATAGCTCTTACAAAATTGACTAGAAATTTTGGAAACCGGAACCTTTTACAAGGCCTGGTTTCGGAAATATCGCCACCCAAGCACATTGTTAGGTAGTTAAAGCTCAAAAATCTGTGGAATCAGTGAAATCACTTTGGATGGCCATATTTCGCTAACCAGACCACGCAGGACGATTTGGCTTACAGGTGTGTGTAGGTATTGAACAGACCTTTCGTTTGATGTATATCTCGATGGGATTGGTGAACTTCGAAAAAATAATGATTTTTATAGACCATGATTTTTCCCAAAATTAATTGAAAAAAAAAATTTTGAGTTTGGCACATCCATGGAAAGGTCTGTTAATTTTCTATTCAGAATTGAAAACCGCAACGCGTTACGAGCCTTGGTTGCGGAAATATCTCCATCCGCATCCGATGACTTTTTTAGATTTGGGTCAATTTTCAGTAAAATCACTTTGGGTGGCCATATTTCGATAACCAGACCTCGCAGAACCTTCTGGTTTTCACCCGTGAATAGCTCTTACAAAATTGACTAGAAATTTTGGAAACCGGAACCTTTTACAAGGCCTGGTTTCGGAAATATCGCCACCCAAGCACATTGTTAGGTAGTTAAAGCTCAAAAATCTGTGGAATCAGTGAAATCACTTTGGATGGCCATATTTCGCTAACCAGACCACGGAGGACGATTTGGCTTACAGGTGTGTGTAGGTATTGAACAGACCTTTCGTTTGATGTATATCTCGATGGGATTGGTGAACTTCGAAAAAATAATGATTTTTATAGACAAGTGGTTAGTCCATGATTTTTCCCAAAATTAATTGAAAAAAAAAATTTTGAGTTTGGCACATCCATGGAAAGGTCTGTTAATTTTCTATTCAGAATTGAAAACCCCGTGAATAGCTCTTACAAAATTGACTAGAAATTTTGGAAACCGGAACCTTTTACAAGGCCTGGTTTCGGAAATATCGCCACCCAAGCACATTGTTAGGTAGTTAAAGCTCAAAAATCTGTGGAATCAGTGAAATCACTTTGGATGGCCATATTTCGCTAACCAGACCACGCAGGACGATTTGGCTTACAGGTGTGTGTAGGTATTGCACAGACCTTTCGTTTGATGTATATCTCGACGGGATTGGTGAACTTCGAAAAAATAATGATTTTTATAGACAAGTGGTTAGTCCATGATTTTTCCCAAAATTAATTGAAAAAAAAAATTTTGAGTTTGGCACATCCATGGAAAGGTCTGTTAATTTTCTATTCAGAATTGAAAACCGCAACGCGTTACGAGCCTTGGTTGCGGAAATATCTCCATCCGCATCCGATGACTTTTTTAGATTTGGGTCAATTTTCAGTAAAATCACTTTGGGTGGCCATATTTCGATAACCAGACCTCGCAGAACCTTCTGGTTTTCACCCGTGAATAGCTCTTACAAAATTGACTAGAAATTTTGGAAACCGGAACCTTTTACAGGGCCTGGTTTCGGAAATATCGCCACCCAAGCACATTGTTAGGTAGTTAAAGCTCAAAAATCTGTGGAATCAGTGAAATCACTTTAATCACTTTGGATGGCCCTATTTCGCTAACCAGACCACGCAGGACGATTTGGCTTACAGGTGTGTGTAGGTATTGAACAGACCTTTCGTTTGATGTATATCTCGATGGGATTGGTGAACTTCGAAAAAATAATGATTTTTATAGACAAGTGGTTAAGTCCATGATTTTTCCCAAAATTAATTGAAAAAAAAAATTTTGAGTTTGGCACATCCATGGAAAGGTCTGTTAATTTTCTATTCAGAATTGAAAACCGCAACGCGTTACGAGCCTTGGTTGCGGAAATATCTCCATCCGCATCCGATGACTTTTTTAGATTTGGGTCAATTTTCAGTAAAATCACTTTGGGTGGCCATATTTCGATAACCAGACCTCGCAGAACCTTCTGGTTTTCACCCGTGAATAGCTCTTACAAAATTGACTAGAAATTTGGGAAACCGCAACCTTTTACAAGGCCTGGTTTCGGAAATATCGCCACCCGAGCACATTGTTAGGTAGTTAAAGCTCAAAAATCTGTGGAATCAGTGAAATCACTTTAATCACTTTGGATGGCCCTATTTCGCTAACCAGACCACGCAGGACGATTTGGCTTACAGGTGTGTGTAGGTATTGAACAGACCTTTCGTTTGATGTATATCTTGATGGGATTGGTGAACTTCGAAAAAATAATGATTTTTATAGACAAGTGGTTAGTCCATGATTTTTCCCAAAATTAATTGAAAAAAAAAATTTTGAGTTTGGCACATCCATGGAAAGATCTGTTAATTTTCTATTCAGAATTGAAAACCGCAACGCGTTACGAGCCTTGGTTGCGGAAATATCTCCATCCGCATCCGATGACTTTTTTAGATTTGGGTCAATTTTCAGTAAAATCACTTTGGGTGGCCATATTTCGATAACCAGACCTCGCAGAACCTTCTGGTTTTCACCCGTGAATAGCTCTTACAAAATTGACTAGAAATTTTGGAAACCGGAACCTTTTACAAGGCCTGGTTTCGGAAATATCGCCACCCAAGCACATTGTTAGTTAGTTAAAGCTCAAAAATCTGTGGAATCAGTGAAATCACTTTGGATGGCCATATTTCGCTAACCAGACCACGCAGGACGATTTGGCTTACAGGTGTGTGTAGGTATTGAACAGACCTTTCGTTTGATGTATATCTCGATGGGATTGGTGAACTTCGAAAAAATAATGATTTTTATAGACAAGTGGTTAGTCCATGATTTTTCCCAAAATTAATTGAAAAAAAAAATTTTGAGTTTGGCACATCCATGGAAAGGTCTGTTAATTTTCTATTCAGAATTGAAAACCGCAACGCGTTACGAGCCTTGGTTGCGGAAATATCTCCATCCGCATCCGATGACTTTTTTAGATTTGGGTCAATTTTCAGTAAAATCACTTTGGGTGGCCATATTTCGATAACCAGACCTCGCAGAACCTTCTGGTTTTCACCCGTGAATAGACTAGAAATTTTGGAAACCGGAACCTTTTACAAGGCCTGGTTTCGGAAATATCGCCACCCAAGCACATTGTTAGGTAGTTAAAGCTCAAAAATCTGTGGAATCAGTGAAATCAATTTGGATGGCCATATTTCGCTAACCAGACCACGCAGGACGATTTGGCTTACAGGTGTGTGTAGGTATTGAACAGACCTTTCGTTTGATGTATATCTTGATGGGATTGGTGAACTTCGAAAAAATAATGATTTTTATAGACAAGTGGTTAGTCCATGATTTTTCCCAAAATTAATTGAAAAAAAAAATTTTGAGTTTGGCACATCCATGGAAAGGTCTGTTAATTTTCTATTCAGAATTGAAAACCGCAACGCGTTACGAGCCTTGGTTGCGGAAATATCTCCATCCGCATCCGATGACTTTTTTAGATTTGGGTCAATTTTCAGTAAAATCACTTTGGGTGGCCATATTTCGATAACCAGACCTCGCAGAACCTTCTGGTTTTCACCCGTGAATAGACTAGAAATTTTGGAAACCGGAACCTTTTACAAGGCCTGGTTTCGGAAATATCGCCACCCAAGCACATTGTTAGGTAGTTAAAGCTCAAAAATCTGTGGAATCAGTGAAATCACTTTGGATGGCCATATTTCGCTAACCAGACCACGCAGGACGATTTGGCTTACAGGTGTGTGTAGGTATTGAACAGACCTTTCGTTTGATGTATATCTTGATGGGATTGGTGAACTTCGAAAAAATAATGATTTTTATAGACAAGTGGTTAGTCCATGATTTTTCCCAAAATTAATTGAAAAAAAAAATTTTGAGTTTGGCACATCCATGGAAAGGTCTGTTAATTTTCTATTCAGAATTGAAAACCGCAACGCGTTACGAGCCTTGGTTGCGGAAATATCTCCATCCGCATCCGATGACTTTTTTAGATTTGGGTCAATTTTCAGTAAAATCACTTTGGGTGGCCATATTTCGATAACCAGACCTCGCACAACCTTCTGGTTTTCACCCGTGAATAGCTCTTACAAAATTGACTAGAAATTTTGGAAACCGGAACCTTTTACAAGGCCTGGTTTCGGAAATATCGCCACCCAAGCACATTGTTAGGTAGTTAAAGCTCAAAAATCTGTGGAATCAGTGAAATCACTTTAATCACTTTGGATGGCCCTATTTCGCTAACCAGACCACGCAGGACGATTTGGCTTACAGGTGTGTGTAGGTATTGAACAGACCTTTCGTTTGATGTATATCTCGATGGGATTGGTGAACTTCGAAAAAATAATGATTTTTATAGACAAGTGGTTAGTCCATGATTTTTCCCAAAATTAATTGAAAAAAAAAATTTTGAGTTTGGCACATCCATGGAAAGGTCTGTTAATTTTCTATTCAGAATTGAAAACCGCAACGCGTTACGAGCCTTGGTTGCGGAAATATCTCCATCCGCATCCGATGACTTTTTTAGATTTGGGTCAATTTTCAGTAAAATCACTTTGGGTGGCCATATTTCGATAACCAGACCTCGCAGAACCTTCTGGTTTTCACCCGTGAATAGCTCTTACAAAATTGACTAGAAATTTTGGAAACCGGAACCTTTTACAAGGCCTGGTTTCGGAAATATCGCCACCCAAGCACATTGTTAGGTAGTTAAAGCTCAAAAATCTGTGGAATCAGTGAAATCACTTTAATCACTTTGGATGGCCCTATTTCGCTAACCAGACCACGCAGGACGATTTGGCTTACAGGTGTGTGTAGGTATTGAACAGACCTTTCGTTTGATGTATATCTCGATGGGATTGGTGAACTTCGAAAAAATAATGATTTTTATAGACAAGTGGTTAGTCCATGATTTTTCCCAAAATTAATTGAAAAAAAAAATTTTGAGTTTGGCACATCCATGGAAAGGTCTGTTAATTTTCTATTCAGAATTGAAAACCGCAACGCGTTACGAGCCTTGGTTGCGGAAATATCTCCATCCGCATCCGATGACTTTTTTAGATTTGGGTCAATTTTCAGTAAAATCACTTTGGGTGGCCATATTTCGATAACCAGACCTCGCAGAACCTTCTGGTTTTCACCCGTGAATAGACTAGAAATTTTGGAAACCGGAACCTTTTACAAGGCCTGGTTTCGGAAATATCGCCACCCAAGCACATTGTTAGGTAGTTAAAGCTCAAAAATCTGTGGAATCAGTGAAATCAATTTGGATGGCCATATTTCGCTAACCAGACCACGCAGGACGATTTGGCTTACAGGTGTGTGTAGGTATTGAACAGACCTTTCGTTTGATGTATATCTTGATGGGATTGGTGAACTTCGAAAAAATAATGATTTTTATAGACAAGTGGTTAGTCCATGATTTTTCCCAAAATTAATTGAAAAAAAAAATTTTGAGTTTGGCACATCCATGGAAAGGTCTGTTAATTTTCTATTCAGAATTGAAAACCGCAACGCGTTACGAGCCTTGGTTGCGGAAATATCTCCATCCGCATCCGATGACTTTTTTAGATTTGGGTCAATTTTCAGTAAAATCACTTTGGGTGGCCATATTTCGATAACCAGACCTCGCAGAACCTTCTGGTTTTCACCCGTGAATAGACTAGAAATTTTGGAAACCGGAACCTTTTACAAGGCCTGGTTTCGGAAATATCGCCACCCAAGCACATTGTTAGGTAGTTAAAGCTCAAAAATCTGTGGAATCAGTGAAATCAATTTGGATGGCCATATTTCGCTAACCAGACCACGCAGGACGATTTGGCTTACAGGTGTGTGTAGGTATTGAACAGACCTTTCGTTTGATGTATATCTTGATGGGATTGGTGAACTTCGAAAAAATAATGATTTTTATAGACAAGTGGTTAGTCCATGATTTTTCCCAAAATTAATTGAAAAAAAAAATTTTGAGTTTGGCACATCCATGGAAAGGTCTGTTAATTTTCTATTCAGAATTGAAAACCGCAACGCGTTACGAGCCTTGGTTGCGGAAATATCTCCATCCGCATCCGATGACTTTTTTAGATTTGGGTCAATTTTCAGTAAAATCACTTTGGGTGGCCATATTTCGATAACCAGACCTCGCACAACCTTCTGGTTTTCACCCGTGAATAGCTCTTACAAAATTGACTAGAAATTTTGGAAACCGGAACCTTTTACAAGGCCTGGTTTCGGAAATATCGCCACCCAAGCACATTGTTAGGTAGTTAAAGCTCAAAAATCTGTGGAATCAGTGAAATCACTTTAATCACTTTGGATGGCCCTATTTCGCTAACCAGACCACGCAGGACGATTTGGCTTACAGGTGTGTGTAGGTATTGAACAGACCTTTCGTTTGATGTATATCTCGATGGGATTGGTGAACTTCGAAAAAATAATGATTTTTATAGACAAGTGGTTAGTCCATGATTTTTCCCAAAATTAATTGAAAAAAAAAATTTTGAGTTTGGCACATCCATGGAAAGGTCTGTTAATTTTCTATTCAGAATTGAAAACCGCAACGCGTTACGAGCCTTGGTTGCGGAAATATCTCCATCCGCATCCGATGACTTTTTTAGATTTGGGTCAATTTTCAGTAAAATCACTTTGGGTGGCCATATTTCGATAACCAGACCTCGCAGAACCTTCTGGTTTTCACCCGTGAATAGCTCTTACAAAATTGACTAGAAATTTTGGAAACCGGAACCTTTTACAAGGCCTGGTTTCGGAAATATCGCCACCCAAGCACATTGTTAGGTAGTTAAAGCTCAAAAATCTGTGGAATCAGTGAAATCACTTTAATCACTTTGGATGGCCCTATTTCGCTAACCAGACCACGCAGGACGATTTGGCTTACAGGTGTGTGTAGGTATTGAACAGACCTTTCGTTTGATGTATATCTCGATGGGATTGGTGAACTTCGAAAAAATAATGATTTTTATAGACAAGTGGTTAGTCCATGATTTTTCCCAAAATTAATTGAAAAAAAAAATTTTGAGTTTGGCACATCCATGGAAAGGTCTGTTAATTTTCTATTCAGAATTGAAAACCGCAACGCGTTACGAGCCTTGGTTGCGGAAATATCTCCATCCGCATCCGATGACTTTTTTAGATTTGGGTCAATTTTCAGTAAAATCACTTTGGGTGGCCATATTTCGATAACCAGACCTCGCAGAACCTTCTGGTTTTCACCCGTGAATAGCTCTTACAAAATTGACTAGAAATTTTGGAAACCGGAACCTTTTACAAGGCCTGGTTTCGGAAATATCGCCACCCAAGCACATTGTTAGGTAGTTAAAGCTCAAAAATCTGTGGAATCAGTGAAATCACTTTGGATGGCCATATTTCGCTAACCAGACCACGCAGGACGATTTGGCTTACAGGTGTGTGTAGGTATTGAACAGAACTTTCGTTTGATGTATATCTTGATGGGATTGGTGAACTTCGAAAAAATAATGATTTTTATAGACAAGTGGTTAGTCCATGATTTTTCCCAAAATTAATTGAAAAAAAAAATTTTGAGTTTGGCACATCCATGGAAAGGTCTGTTAATTTTCTATTCAGAATTGAAAACCGCAACGCGTTACGAGCCTTGGTTGCGGAAATATCTCCATCCGCATCCGATGACTTTTTTAGATTTGGGTCAATTTTCAGTAAAATCACTTTGGGTGGCCATATTTCGATAACCAGACCTCGCAGAACCTTCTGGTTTTCACCCGTGAATAGCTCTTACAAAATTGACTAGAAATTTTGGAAACCGGAACCTTTTACAAGGCCTGGTTTCGGAAATATCGCCACCCAAGCACATTGTTAGGTAGTTAAAGCTCAAAAATCTGTGGAATCAGTGAAATCACTTTGGATGGCCATATTTCGCTAACCAGACCACGCAGGACGATTTGGCTTACAGGTGTGTGTAGGTATTGCACAGACCTTTCGTTTGATGTATATCTCGACGGGATTGGTGAACTTCGAAAAAATAATGATTTTTATAGACAAGTGGTTACGTCCATGATTTTTCCCAAAATTAATTGAAAAAAAAAATTTTGAGTTTGGCACATCCATGGAAAGGTCTGTTAATTTTCTATTCAGAATTGAAAACCGCAACGCGTTACGAGCCTTGGTTGCGGAAATATCTCCATCCGCATCCGATGACTTTTTTAGATTTGGGTCAATTTTCAGTAAAATCACTTTGGGTGGCCATATTTCGATAACCAGACCTCGCAGAACCTTCTGGTTTTCACCCGTGAATAGCTCTTACAAAATTGACTAGAAATTTTGGAAACCGGAACCTTTTACAAGGCCTGGTTTCGGAAATATCGCCACCCAAGCACATTGTTAGGTAGTTAAAGCTCAAAAATCTGTGGAATCAGTGAAATCACTTTGGATGGCCATATTTCGCTAACCAGACCACGCAGGACGATTTGGCTTACAGGTGTGTGTAGGTATTGAACAGACCTTTCGTTTGATGTATATCTCGATGGGATTGGTGAACTTCGAAAAAATAATGATTTTTATAGACAAGTGGTTAGTCCATGATTTTTCCCAAAATTAATTGAAAAAAAAAATTTTGAGTTTGGCACATCCATGGAAAGGTCTGTTAATTTTCTATTCAGAATTGAAAACCGCAACGCGTTACGAGCCTTGGTTGCGGAAATATCTCCATCCGCATCCGATGACTTTTTTAGATTTGGGTCAATTGTCAGTAAAATCACTTTGGGTGGCCATATTTCGATAACCAGACCTCGCAGAACCTTCTGGTTTTCACCCGTGAATAGACTAGAAATTTTGGAAACCGGAACCTTTTACAAGGCCTGGTTTCGGAAATATCGCCACCCAAGCACATTGTTAGGTAGTTAAAGCTCAAAAATCTGTGGAATCAGTGAAATCACTTTAATCACTTTGGATGGCCCTATTTCGCTAACCAGACCACGCAGGACGATTTGGCTTACAGGTGTGTGTAGGTATTGAACAGACCTTTCAGAATGATGTATATCTCGATGGGATTGGTGAACTTCGAAAAAATAATGATTTTTATAGACAAGTGAGTCCATGATTTTTCCCAAAATTAATTGAAAAAAAAAAATTTTGAGTTTGGTACATCCATGGAAAGGTCTGTTAATTTTCTATTCAGAATTGAAAACCGCAACGCGTTACGAGCCTTGGTTGCGGAAATATCTCCATCCGCATCCGATGACTTTTTTAGATTTGGGTCAATTTTCAGTAAAATCACTTTGGGTGGCCATATTTCGATAACCAGACCTCGCAGAACCTTCTGGTTTTCACCCGTGAATAGCTCTTACAAAATTGACTAGAAATTTGGGAAACCGCAACCTTTTACAAGGCCTGGTTTCGGAAATATCGCCACCCAAGCACATTGTTAGGTAGTTAAAGCTCAAAAATCTGTGGAATCAGTGAAATCACTTTGGATGGCCATATTTCGCTAACCAGACCACGCAGGACGATTTGGCTTACAGGTGTGTGTAGGTATTGAACAGACCTTTCGTTTGATGTATATCTCGATGGGATTGGTGAACTTCGAAAAAATAATGATTTTTATAGATTTTTCCCAAAATTAATTGAAAAAAAAAATTTTGAGTTTGGCACATCCATGGAAAGGTCTGTTAATTTTCTATTCAGAATTGAAAACCGCAACGCGTTACGAGCCTTGGTTGCGGAAATATCTCCATCCGCATCCGATGACTTTTTTAGATTTGGGTCAATTTTCAGTAAAATCACTTTGGGTGGCCATATTTCGATAACCAGACCTCGCAGAACCTTCTGGTTTTCACCCGTGAATAGCTCTTACAAAATTGACTAGAAATTTTGGAAACCGCAACCTTTTACAAGGCCTGGTTTCGGAAATATCGCCACCCAAGCACATTGTTAGGTAGTTAAAGCTCAAAAATCTGTGGAATCAGTGAAATCACTTTGGATGGCCATATTTCGCTAACCAGACCACGCAGGACGATTTGGCTTACAGGTGTGTGTAGGTTTTGAACAGACCTTTCGTTTGATGTATATCTCGATGGGATTGGTGAACTTCGAAAAAATAATGATTTTTATAGACAAGTGGTTAGTCCATGATTTTTCCCAAAATTAATTGAAAAAAAAAATTTTGAGTTTGGCACATCCATGGAAAGGTCTGTTAATTTTCTATTCAGAATTGAAAACCGCAACGCGTTACGAGCCTTGGTTGCGGAAATATCTCCATCCGCATCCGATGACTTTTTTAGATTTGGGTCAATTTTCAGTAAAATCACTTTGGGTGGCCATATTTCGATAACCAGACCTCGCACAACCTTCTGGTTTTCACCCGTGAATAGCTCTTACAAAATTATTGACTAGAAATTTGGGAAACCGCAACCTTTTACAAGGCCTGGTTTCGGAAATATCGCCACCCAAGCACATTGTTAGGTAGTTAAAGCTAAAAAATCTGTGGAATCAGTGAAATCACTTTGGATGGCCATATTTCGCTAACCAGACCACGCAGGACGATTTGGCTTACAGGTGTGTGTAGGTATTGAACAGACCATTCGTTTGATGTATATCTCGATGGGATTGGTGAACTTCGAAAAAATAATGATTTTTATAGACAAGTGGTTAGTCCATGATTTTTCCCAAAATTAATTGAAAAAAAAAATTTTGAGTTTGGCACATCCATGGAAAGGTCTGTTAATTTTCTATTCAGAATTGAAAACCGCAACGCGTTACGAGCCTTGGTTGCGGAAATATCTCCATCCGCATCCGATGACTTTTTTAGATTTGGGTCAATTTTCAGTAAAATCACTTTGGGTGGCCATATTTCGATAACCAGACCTCGCAGAACCTTCTGGTTTTCACCCGTGAATAGCTCTTACAAAATTGACTAGAAATTTGGGAAACCGCAACCTTTTACAAGGCCTGGTTTCGGAAATATCGCCACCCAAGCACATTGTTAGGTAGTTAAAGCTCAAAAATCTGTGGAATCAGTGAAATTACTTTAATCACTTTGGATGGCCCTATTTCGCTAACCAGACCACGCAGGACGATTTGGCTTACAGGTGTGTGTAGGTATTGAACAGACCTTTCGTTTGATGTATATCTTGATGGGATTGGTGAACTTCGAAAAAATAATGATTTTTATAGACAAGTGGTTAGTCCATGATTTTTCCCAAAATTAATTGAAAAAAAAATTTTGAGTTTGGCACATCCATGCAAAGGTCTGTTAATTTTCTATTCAGAATTGAAAACCGCAACGCGTTACGAGCCTTGGTTGCGGAAATATCTCCATCCGCATCCGATGACTTTTTTAGATTTGGGTCAATTTTCAGTAAAATCACTTTGGGTGGCCATATTTCGATAACCAGACCTCGCAGAACCTTCTGGTTTTCACCCGTGAATAGCTCTTACAAAATTGACTAGAAATTTTGGAAACCGGAACCTTTTACAAGGCCTGGTTTCGGAAATATCGCCACCCAAGCACATTGTTAGGTAGTTAAAGCTCATAAATCTGTGGAATCAGTGAAATCACTTTAATCACTTTGGATGGCCCTATTTCGCTAACCAGACCACGCAGGACGATTTGGCTTACAGGTGTGTGTAGGTATTGAACAGACCTTTCGTTTGATGTATATCTCGATGGGATTGGTGAACTTCGAAAAAATAATGATTTTTATAGACAAGTGGTTAGTCCATGATTTTTCCCAAAATTAATTGAAAAAAAAAATTTTGAGTTTGGCACATCCATGGAAAGGTCTGTTAATTTTCTATTCAGAATTGAAAACCGCAACGCGTTACGAGCCTTGGTTGCGGAAATATCTCCATCCGCATCCGATGACTTTTTTAGATTTGGGTCAATTTTCAGTAAAATCACTTTGGGTGGCCATATTTCGATAACCAGACCTCGCAGAACCTTCTGGTTTTCACCCGTGAATAGCTCTTACAAAATTGACTAGAAATTTTGGAAACCGCAACCTTTTACAAGGCCTGGTTTCGGAAATATCGCCACCCAAGCACATTGTTAGGTAGTTAAAGCTCAAAAATCTGTGGAATCAGTGAAATCACTTTGGATGGCCATATTTCGCTAACCAGACCACGCAGGACGATTTGGCTTACAGGTGTGTGTAGGTATTGAACAGACCTTTCGTTTGATGTATATCTTGATGGGATTGGTGAACTTCGAAAAAATAATGATTTTTATAGACAAGTGGTTAGTCCATGATTTTTCCCAAAATTAATTGAAAAAAAAAATTTTGAGTTTGGCACATCCATGGAAAGGTCTGTTAATTTTCTATTCAGAATTGAAAACCGCAACGCGTTACGAGCCTTGGTTGCGGAAATATCTCCATCCGCATCCGATGACTTTTTTAGATTTGGGTCAATTTTCAGTAAAATCACTTTGGGTGGCCATATTTCGATAACCAGACCTCGCAGAACCTTCTGGTTTTCACCCGTGAATAGCTCTTACAAAATTGACTAGAAATTTTGGAAACCGGAACCTTTTACAAGGCCTGGTTTCGGAAATATCGCCACCCAAGCACATTGTTAGGTAGTTAAAGCTCAAAAATCTGTGGAATCAGTGAAATCACTTTGGATGGCCATATTTCGCTAACCAGACCACGCAGGACGATTTGGCTTACAGGTGTGTGTAGGTATTGAACAGACCTTTCGTTTGATGTATATCTTGATGGGATTGGTGAACTTCGAAAAAATAATGATTTTTATAGACAAGTGGTTAGTCCATGATTTTTCCCAAAATTAATTGAAAAAAAAAATTTTGAGTTTGGCACATCCATGGAAAGGTCTGTTAATTTTCTATTCAGAATTGAAAACCGCAACGCGTTACGAGCCTTGGTTGCGGAAATATCTCCATCCGCATCCGATGACTTTTTTAGATTTGGGTCAATTTTCAGTAAAATCACTTTGGGTGGCCATATTTCGATAACCAGACCTCGCAGAACCTTCTGGTTTTCACCCGTGAATAGCTCTTACAAAATTGACTAGAAATTTTGGAAACCGGAACCTTTTACAAGGCCTGGTTTCGGAAATATCGCCACCCAAGCACATTGTTAGGTAGTTAAAGCTCAAAAATCTGTGGAATCAGTGAAATCACTTTAATCACTTTGGATGGCCCTATTTCGCTAACCAGACCACGCAGGACGATTTGGCTTACAGGTGTGTGTAGGTATTGAACAGACCTTTCGTTTGATGTATATCTCGATGGGATTGGTGAACTTCGAAAAAATAATGATTGTTTTCGAATCTTTAGAAGACTGTATATTATTAGAGATTTCAATTCCAGTAATCTTAAGACGATCGGATAAAACCCAAATTCTATTACCAACAACGAAAACACCAAAATTTCAATCACGTTATAATATAAGTATTTAATGAAATTAATTTGTTTGTTAAGCAAAGTATACTTATCCAAATGGTCAATGGTGTGGTTCCTTCAAGGGTCTCGATCCAAGTGAACGAGATAATCAATCGATAGCAGTGAAGATTGCAATAATCGCAGAATTTCCACCCACGCATATTCGCACAAGAGTGCTTCGATGTTGAGATCTGTGGATGCTGTTGCAAACCAAGAGCAGAGAGCGAATTCACCACACGATTGACCAGTACAAGTGCCGTAATATTAATAGATAAAAAAAATAGAATTGATAAAAAATTAATAAGCAAATTGAGAAGAATTTAAACTAAGAAGTAAGTATTAAGATTAGCGCAAGTGATAATAATGAAGTTAAATGTAAGATTATGTACACTGTACGAAATTTTAGGTAGGTTAAATTTAGTTAAATGATTTTAAGTTACAAAAATGCAAATTAATTTACATAACGAACAGAAATATTATGATGATTGATTATAGTGTGTTGGTTTCCAAACATCCCGGCCCCCCTGGAACGAGTTTCAGGATACTGGCAGCAAAGCCAATTTCGAGATGGGTCGAACAAATGTTCCTGCTGCTGTGCGTACATTGGCAACTCGTACCTTTTGGTCTGTGCCAGGGTTGACCGATAGGATTCGGCCCAAGACCCATTTCGTTGGTGGGAGATTCGGTTCTTTTATAACTACCAAGTCCTCAGGCTTAAAGTTGACTGTGCCTTTCTGCCACTTTGGTCGCTCTTGTAGAGATGTCAGATATTCGTTTTGCCAACGTTTCCAAAATCCCTGGACCATGCTCTGGATATGGTTCCAATTTGAAAGGCGGTTGGTTGGAGTATCCATATGGCTCGGTTCAGGAATGGCTGTTAGTGATTCACCTACAAGGAAATGAGCTGGGGTTAATGCATTTAAATCAAAGTCAGATGAAGGACATAAAGGACGAGAGTTTAATATGGCTTCTACTTGTGTTAAGAGAGTATACAATTCCTCAAATGTTAGAATTGAACTTCCAACAACACGACGTAAATGAAGTTTAACTGACTTGACGCCAGCTTCCCATAACCCACCAAAGTGTGGGGCAGAAGGTGGGATAAAATGCCACGATATGCCATCCAAGGCAAGTGCGGCAGTGATTAAATCATTATGGGATTGAGATATGATCAGCTTGTGCATCTCATTCAGGCAACGACGCGCTCCATGAAAATTCGTCCCATTGTCGGAATAGATGTTTGCGCACTTGCCGCGGCGGGAAACAAATCTACGTAAAACTGCGATGAAAGCATCTGTAGTGAGGTCACTGACGAGCTCCAGATGAATGGCTTTCGTAGACATGCACACGAACAACGCGATATAGGCTTTGGACATCTTAGCCTTACGACATCGGGATAATTTTACAGTGAGAGGTCCAGCGTAGTCACATCCTGTATTCGTAAAAGGGCGACTAGGTGTAATGCGGCATGACGGGAGATCACCCATGATCTGTTGGCTGGTTTCCTTGCGTTGCATGAAACAAGCCTTACATCGACCAACAATTTTCCGTATTAGATTGCGGCTGCCCATTATCCAATATTGTTGTCGAATGAAAGCAAAGGTTTCGGATACTCCAGCATGAAGATATCGATTATGAAAATCTGTAATAATGAGTTGAGATATTGGATTAGTTTTTGGTAAAATAACAGGATGTTTAGTATTGAATGATACGCTTGCGTTTTTTATGCGACCACCTATGCGTAGTAGCCCATCATTGTCCAGAAAGGCGGAATATTTCAAAAGTTGTGATTTGGCAGGTAGTTGATTTTTGTTTTGTAAGTGCAAGATGTCATCTTCGAAGAAAGTACGTTGAACGAATTTTAAGATGGCGAGTCTTGACTTTCGAATTTCAGCAAAGCTCAAACCATGAACAGCTCGAGGTTTGGTTTTTGGTTGTAGATTATTGAGATATCGAAAGATATAGGCAACTACACGTTGCAGACGATTCCAACACGAAATCTTTCCTATCAGATCGTGAAAGACATGTCCATCAAACGACGTGACGAGTGCATGCCTTACGACTGATTTCTCCTCCAGGTTAACTGATTCAGCATCCAACGTATTTGCTGAGAGGCTCGATTTTGGCCAATGGTCTTCTGAATCCGATAGCCAGGATGGACCGGTCCACCAAAGAGTGTGATTGAACAGAGAAGAGGGTGGCACGCCACGCGACGCACAATCAGCAGGGTTCGATTCAGAAGGAACGTGTCGCCAAGCAGATCTAGGTAAGGTTTCCAAGATAGCAGCAGTTCTATTCGCGACAAAGGTTGTCCAGCGACGCGGGGGTGATGACAGCCAATGCAGAACAATTTCGGAATCGCACCATGTAACTGTTCGGTGTATATCAATATTAAATGAAGATCTTACTAAAGTCATTAACCGAGCAAGCAAAACCGCACCACAAAGTTCAAGGCGGGGAATAGATACCGGTTTTAATGGGGCCACTTTGGTTTTAGCAGCAACAATTGTGACGTTTACCTTTCCGTTCGCAGATTTAGTGAGAGCATACACTACAGCGGCGTAAGCGAGTGAGGAAGCATCTGAAAAACCGTGAAGTTCGATATTTTCTTCAGATGAAAATACATTACGCGGCACACAAATCTTTTCAAAATATGGCAATTGTTCACGATAGTTCAACCATTTTTCCGCGAGATCAGAAGGAAGGGGATCATCCCATCCCAAATTCAAATTTGAAGACCAGAGATTCTGAAAGAGCATTTTGAACAGGATCACTGACGGAGCTAAGAGCCCTAAAGGGTCAAATATACTAGATATTTCAGATAACAATATTCTTCTAGTTATCGAGCGGCAAGGTTTGGGAATTGTTAGTCGATATGAATACATATCAGAAGCAGGATTCCAATACATTCCTAGTACTTTGACGAGTGACTGTGAACGTTCAGGATCCACGAAGGAATACTCGCAGTCATCAGGATTTTGTTTAGCTAATAGAGCCCAGCAGTTGGAGCTCCATTTACGAAGCTGAAGGCGAGCTTGCGATAATAACGAAATGAGTTCAGATTGCAACTCTAGCAACCTTTGGATTGAGTTTCCGCCTGTCATAATATCGTCAACGTAGACGTCATTGAGTAAGGTCCGGGCGGCATTCGGGTACCCGGTTTTATAATCCTCGGCAAGTTGTTGTAGGACGCGTACCGATAGAAATGGAGCCGATGCTGTGCCATATGTTACGGTTCGTAACCGATAATGTTCGATTGGATTATTTGGGTGTGACCGCCACACGATTCTTTGGTAGTCACAGTCCTTTTCATTAACCCATATTTGACGAAACATTTTGACAATGTCGGCTGTAAATACAAAACGATGTTGTCGAAATCGTAGGCAGACGCCAATCAAATCGCGTTGTATAGGTGGACCGATTAACAACTTGCTATTCAACGATTGCCCGTTAGAGTCTTTTACGGAGCCATCAAACACGACGCGTAGCTTCGTAGTCGAACTTTCTGGTTTTAGCACGGCGTGATGCGGTAAATAGAATTGACACGATGGGTTTTTTTGAATATCACCCGGCGAAATAAGTTCCATGTGACCAAGCGCAAGGTATTCCTGCATGAATTTTAAGTATTGTCGTTTCAATTCAGGATTATTACGGAAGCGACGCTCCATAGAATACAACCTCGAAATTGCTGAATGTAGTGTACCTTCGAATTTTGGTGAATGGCTTTTAAATGGAAGTGACACTATGTATTTTCCATCAGAAGCACGACTAAATGTTTGTTGAAAGTGTTTTTCAGCTGGATCATTTAAGGCGTCAAAAGATTGATGAGACGAAATATGCTCCAGCTCCCAAAATCGCTGGAGAAGAGCATCCACGTCAAGAGCAGAATGATATGAAGATAATTTCATATTCTGTGTAGTTGAATCAATAAACTCTCCAGTGATAACCCAACCGAAAGAGGTGTTTTGGGCGATAGGTTTGCCTTCTGGTCCCACTACTTGTTCCGGTTTCAATATTGACCAAACTTTATCAGCCCCAAGAATAACGTCAACTGCACAAGAGCTATTGAAACAAGGATCTGCGAGATCTAAGTTATGAAGATAATCCCAAGTGGATACATCAAACGATTTGGATGGTAAATTCGATGTTAATTTACCTAAAACAAAGGCATCGACCGTTAAAAGACTGGAGTTATAACGAGACATTAATTTCAGAGAAACAACTCCTTTAGTATGTCCGGCTTCCATTGACCCTAATCCTAGTACAGAAATTCGAGCATGAGCTCGACGAAGTCCAAGCTTTTGAACACATGATTCAGCTATGAACGATGATTGGGATCCTGTATCCAATAAAACACGAACGTCAATGAGTTGACCTTGGTTATCTACGAGCTCAGCTAGGATTGTTGGTAAAACTGTTTGTTTTAGAAGGCTACGCCCACGCGAATGGTTACTAACCAAGGGTGTAACAACATAAGGGTTAGAAGTTCCCGAAGACTGATTTTCAGGCGATGACGTTGATTGATTTTTTGAGGAAGGAAGAGATACAGACGTAGAAATATTATTCGCATCATCTTGATGAACCAAGTAGTGGTGGCGAGCTTTACATACGCGACAACGAAAGGTAGAACGACATTTTTTCACAGAATGACCTGGCCGAAGGCAATTAAAACAAATCACGTTGGTTTTGGTAAAGTCTCTGCGTGATGGAATGTCTAGTTCAAGAAATTTAGAGCATTGGTATAAATTGTGATTACTTTTACACAACGGGCATTGCGAATTACTTTCCGACGGTTTAGCTACCAACGCTCGAATCGAACCTGCCTGCTTTCCACGCGATGCGGACAAACGATTAAGAGACTGGCACGATTCTAATGCATCGCACCGTTGCTCAAGAAATTCAATAAGGGTCGTTATTGTCATATCTTCCCGAGCACCGACTTCCTTCGCCCAAGCCTGTTTCGTTTCACTATCTAATTTGTTGAGGAGAATGAAAATTAGCCACGGATCACGACTGTTCTTTGATAATGCATTAAGACCGCGAATTACCTCATCTGCACCGTCTGTAATTTTTCGAAGAGTCTGTGCATTTGGAGCATTCATTGAAGGTAGAGACAGATATGTCTGAACAAACGACTGGACGACTAAATTTCCCCGGTCGAAACGTTTTTCCAGCCTGTCCCAGGCTTCTGTATAATTTGCATCCGAAACCTTTATATGCTGAATAAGGTCAGCAGCAGTCCCGCATAAAAAGGATTTCAAATATTGAAACTTGTGAGTGGATGACAAATTTTCTTTTACATCCACCGAACCCAAGAACAAATCACGAAAGGATGGCCAGTCCTTATAATCACCGGAAAATTTCGGTATCACGATTGGTGGCAAATTAATTTTAGATGGAGATTTTGTCGAAGAATCTAAAGATTTCAAAAAATCGCTTTGCTCATTTGCAATGCGTTCTAACACTGCATTATTCGAAGTTTGATTAGCCTTTCTTTCGCGAATCGCCTCACTCAATCCTGCATGTGCCTCAAAATATTTCTCTTCATATACCCCGAAATCATTATTGAATTCCTCGACCTCACTTTCCTCAACAAGCTGCAGGCATTCGTAGTGCAGATTAGTAAATTCCTGCCATGCCTCAATTACTCTATTTAACCGAATTTCTAACATCTCCAAGGATGTCAATTGTTCAATAGAGGTTATAAATTCTACCGCACGAGTTAATGTGGCCTTTGCCAAACCACGCTTTTGCTTTGACGCGTTCATATTTCACAAAAAATATAATAAAAAGTTCGATGGTGAAATATGAAAAAATCCAAAAAATGCAATAGATAAATGAAGATGGCTTCAATAATTAAATTGTTCACGTACGATTATATGAAAAGTACATACATATGTATATTAATTTCATATATATATATAATTAAAGCTATACGTAGCCACGAGGAGCGCACGAGGTTTTTTTCCTTTGATCAAAAACCAAATTATATACAGAGCTCCACAAAAGTCTGCGTACAGCGATGACAGATTTAAGAAAATACCTCTTATTTACAAACGGTGAGTGATAATTTCTTTTAAAAGGTATATTCCAATAAAACAATGGTCAAAGTCTTGATTATAAATAACATCAATAAATATAATATTTTTAATTCAAAAATAAACAAATTAAAACAAAAAAAACTTTGAAAATGATCCACAAAAGTTTGCATACAGGTTATTATATGCTTGCAATACATACTGTTTAAGTAACGGTACATTTTTTTTGCAAAACAGGATTATTTGTTTTGGCTTTGTTTGTGCTTAACATTATTGGAAAATAGTTGTTTTTAATTGTTTTGTGAAAAAAGAACGATAAAATGGCAAACAAAGAGTTAAGTTTGAGTGAACGGCAGTTAATTATTGATCTTAACCTTAAACAAAAAAAGTCTTATGCTGAAATTTCTAAAATAACTTCAAGAAGCCGGTCAACGATCCAAACAACCATAAATCGCTACAAAAATACAGGACAAGTTGAATCAAAAGCGAGATCCGGCCGACCATCGAAGCTCTCTGTAAGAGATAAGCGTACAATAAAGCGGATTGTAGACCAAGATCCCTTTGTAACGGCTAAATCGGTGAGCGTACAAGTCGAAAAATATAGCAACATCAAAGTGCATCCAGAAACAGTAAGAAGAGTTATAGTTCAAGAGGGGTTGAAGTCATGCACACCCAGGAAAAAACCATTTGTTAATAAAATAAACAGACAGAAACGACTCGCGTTCGCAAAAGAATATGTAAATAAGTCTCCGGACTTCTGGCGAAAAGTTATATTTTCCGACGAGTCAAAATACAATATCTTTGGGTCTGACGGTCGTTTGAGGGTCTGGCGAAGACCAAAAAATGCCTTAAATCCTAAGTGCACTGTCAAGACTGTGAAGCACGGTGGTGGAGGTATTATGGTATGGGGTTGCATGGCGTCTTCAGGAGTCGGCAAGCTGGAAATAATAGAAGGGATCATGGATCAATACGTTTATATTGATATTCTCAAACGAAATTTAAAAACAAGTACCGAAATTCTGGGTATTGCAAACGATTATTATTTCCAGCAAGACAACGACCCCAAACATACCGCACATAATGCGCGTATGTGGCTTGCATATAATACTCCCCACTTGTTGCGAACCCCACCACAGAGTCCAGATTTAAACCCCATAGAGCATCTATGGGATTCTTTAGAAAGGAAGATTCGCATCCACGATATTCGAAATAAACCCCAGTTAAAAGAAGCTTTATTATCTGAATGGGATAATATAAGCACTTCTTACACAGAAAAATTAGTAGGATCTATGCAAAACCGTTTAAGAGAGGTCATAAGGATGAAAGGATACCCGACGAAATACTGACAGCAAGAGTAATAAAAAAAATTATTATTATTTTTCTTTTTTCTAACGTTTTTTGTATTTCTTTTTCAGCTGTATGCAAACTTTTGTGGACAATTTTCAAAGCTTTTTTTTGTTTTGGTTTGTTTATTTTTGAATAAAAAATATTTAATTTATTGATGTTATTAAAAATCAAGACCTTGACCATTGTTTTATTGATATATATATATTTAAAAAAATTATCAGTCACCGTTTGAAAATAAAAGCTATTTTTTTCAATATGTCTTCGTTGTACGCAGACTTTTGTGGAGCACTGTATATATAACCACGAGAAGCCAACGAATTTGCACTTTATTGTTCTATGCGCACAAGAATTAATTCACCGGTTCAATTATTAAATTCGGCTAATACGAAGGACCATATGTTTTCGAATCTTTAGAAGACTGTATATTATTAGAGATTTCAATTCCAGTAATCTTAAGACGATCGGATAAAACCCAAATTCTATTACCAACAACGAAAACACCAAAATTTCAATCACGTTATAATATAAGTATTTAATGAAATTAATTTGTTTGTTAAGCAAAGTATACTTATCCAAATGGTCAATGGTGTGGTTCCTTCAAGGGTCTCGATCCAAGTGAACGAGATAATCAATCGATAGCAGTGAAGATTGCAATAATCGCAGAATTTCCACCCACGCATATTCGCACAAGAGTGCTTCGATGTTGAGATCTGTGGATGCTGTTGCAAACCAAGAGCAGAGAGCGAATTCACCACACGATTGACCAGTACAAGTGCCGTAATATTAATAGATAAAAAAAATAGAATTGATAAAAAATTAATAAGCAAATTGAGAAGAATTTAAACTAAGAAGTAAGTATTAAGATTAGCGCAAGTGATAATAATGAAGTTAAATGTAAGATTATGTACACTGTACGAAATTTTAGGTAGGTTAAATTTAGTTAAATGATTTTAAGTTACAAAAATGCAAATTAATTTACATAACGAACAGAAATATTATGATGATTGATTATAGTGTGTTGGTTTCCAAACAATGATTTTTATAGACAAGTGGTTAGTCCATGATTTTTCCCAAAATTAATTGAAAAAAAAAATTTTGAGTTTGGCATATCCATGGAAAGGTCTGTTAATTTTCTATTCAGAATTGAAAACCGCAACGCGTTACGAGCCTTGGTTGCGGAAATATCTCCATCCGCATCCGATGGCTTTTTTAGATTTGGGTCAATTTTCAGTAAAATCACTTTGGGTGGCCATATTTCGATAACCAGACCTCGCAGAACCTTCTGGTTTTCACCCGTGAATAGCTCTTACAAAATTGACTAGAAATTTTGGAAACCGCAACCTTTTACAAGGCCTGGTTTCGGAAATATCGCCACCCAAGCACATTGTTAGGTAGTTAAAGCTCAAAAATCTGTGGAATCAGTGAAATCACTTTAATCACTTTGGATGGCCCTATTTCGCTAACCAGACCACGCAGGACGATTTGGCTTACAGGTGTGTGTAGGTATTGAACAGACCTTTCGTTTGATGTATATCTCGATGGGATTGGTGAACTTCGAAAAAATAATGATTTTTATAGACAAGTGGTTAGTCCATGATTTTTCCCAAAATTAATTGAAAAAAAAAATTTTGAGTTTGGCACATCCATGGAAAGGTCTGTTAATTTTCTATTCAGAATTGAAAACCGCAACGCGTTACGAGCCTTGGTTGCGGAAATATCTCCATCCGCATCCGATGACTTTTTTAGATTTGGGTCAATTTTCAGTAAAATCACTTTGGGTGGCCATATTTCGATAACCAGACCTCGCAGAACCTTCTGGTTTTCACCCGTGAATAGCTCTTACAAAATTGACTAGAAATTTTGGAAACCGGAACCTTTTACAAGGCCTGGTTTCGGAAATATCGCCACCCAAGCACATTGTTAGGTAGTTAAAGCTCAAAAATCTGTGGAATCAGTGAAATCACTTTGGATGGCCATATTTCGCTAACCAGACCACGCAGGACGATTTGGCTTACAGGTGTGTGTAGGTATTGAACAGACCTTTCGTTTGATGTATATCTTGATGGGATTGGTGAACATCGAAAAAATAATGATTTTTATAGACAAGTGGAACGTCCATGATTTTTCCCAAAATTAATTGAAAAAAAAAATTTTGAGTTTGGCACATCCATGGAAAGGTCTGTTAATTTTCTATTCAGAATTGAAAACCGCAACGCGTTACGAGCCTTGGTTGCGGAAATATCTCCATCCGCATCCGATGACTTTTTTAGATTTGGGTCAATTTTCAGTAAAATCACTTTGGGTGGCCATATTTCGATAACCAGACCTCGCAGAACCTTCTGGTTTTCACCCGTGAATAGCTCTTACAAAATTGACTAGAAATTTTGGAAACCGGAACCTTTTACAAGGCCTGGTTTCGGAAATATCGCCACCCAAGCACATTGTTAGGTAGTTAAAGCTCAAAAATCTGTGGAATCAGTGAAATCACTTTGGATGGCCATATTTCGCTAACCAGACCACGCAGGACGATTTGGCTTACAGGTGTGTGTAGGTATTGAACAGACCTTTCGTTTGATGTATATCTCGATGGGATTGGTGAACTTCGAAAAAATAATGATTTTTATAGACAAGTGGTTAGTCCATGATTTTTCCCAAAATTAATTGAAAAAAAAAATTTTGAGTTTGGCACATCCATGGAAAGGTCTGTTAATTTTCTATTCAGAATTGGAAACCGCAACGCGTTACGAGCCTTGGTTGCGGAAATATCTCCATCCGCATCCGATGGCTTTTTTAGATTTGGGTCAATTTTCAGTAAAATCACTTTGGGTGGCCATATTTCGATAACCAGACCTCGCAGAACCTTCTGGTTTTCACCCGTGAATAGCTCTTACAAAATTGACTAGAAATTTTGGAAACCGCAACCTTTTACAAGGCCTGGTTTCGGAAATATCGCCACCCAAGCACATTGTTAGGTAGTTAAAGCTCAAAAATCTGTGGAATCAGTGAAATCACTTTAATCACTTTGGATGGCCCTATTTCGCTAACCAGACCACGCAGGACAATTTGGCTTACAGGTGTGTGTAGGTATTGAACAGACCTTTCGTTTGATGTATATCTCGATGGGATTGGTGAACTTCGAAAAAATAATGATTTTTATAGACAAGTGGTTAGTCCATGATTTTTCCCAAAATTAATTGAAAAAAAAAATTTTGAGTTTGGCATATCCATGGAAAGGTCTGTTAATTTTCTATTCAGAATTGAAAACCGCAACGCGTTACGAGCCTTGGTTGCGGAAATATCTCCATCCGCATCCGATGGCTTTTTTAGATTTGGGTCAATTTTCAGTAAAATCACTTTGGGTGGCCATATTTCGATAACCAGACCTCGCAGAACCTTCTGGTTTTCACCCGTGAATAGCTCTTACAAAATTGACTAGAAATTTGGGAAACCGCAACCTTTTACAAGGCCTGGTTTCGGAAATATCGCCACCCAAGCACATTGTTAGGTAGTTAAAGCTCAAAAATCTGTGGAATCAGTGAAATCACTTTAATCACTTTGGATGGCCCTATTTCGCTAACCAGACCACGCAGGACGATTTGGCTTACAGGTGTGTGTAGGTATTGAACAGACCTTTCGTTTGATGTATATCTCGATGGGATTGGTGAACTTCGAAAAAATAATGATTTTTATAGACAAGTGGTTAGTTAGTCCATGATTTTTCCCAAAATTAATTGAAAAAAAAAAATTTTGAGTTTGGCACATCCATGGAAAGGTCTGTTAATTTTCTATTCAGAATTGAAAACCGCAACGCGTTACGAGCCTTGGTTGCGGAAATATCTCCATCCGCATCCGATGACTTTTTTAGATTTTCAGTAAAATCACTTTGGGTGGCCATATTTCGATAACCAGACCTCGCAGAACCTTCTGGTTTTCACCCGTGAATAGCTCTTACAAAATTGACTAGAAATTTTGGAAACCGGAACCTTTTACAAGGCCTGGTTTCGGAAATATCGCCACCCAAGCACATTGTTAGGTAGTTAAAGCTCAAAAATCTGTGGAATCAGTGAAATCACTTTGGATGGCCATATTTCGCTAACCAGACCACGCAGGACGATTTGGCTTACAGGTGTGTGTAGGTATTGAACAGACCTTTCGTTTGATGTATATCTTGATGGGATTGGTGAACTTCGAAAAAATAATGATTTTTATAGACAAGTGAGTCCATGATTTTTCCCAAAATTAATTGAAAAAAAAAATTTTTGAGTTTGGCACATCCATGGAAAGGTCTGTTAATTTTCTATTCAGAATTGAAAACCGCAACGCGTTACGAGCCTTGGTTGCGGAAATATCTCCATCCGCATCCGATGACTTTTTTAGATTTGGGTCAATTTTCAGTAAAATCACTTTGGGTGGCCATATTTCGATAACCAGACCTCGCAGAACCTTCTGGTTTTCACCCGTGAATAGCTCTTACAAAATTGACTAGAAATTTTGGAAACCGGAACCTTTTACAAGGCCTGGTTTCGGAAATATCGCCACCCAAGCACATTGTTAGGTAGTTAAAGCTCATAAATCTGTGGAATCAGTGAAATCACTTTAATCACTTTGGATGGCCCTATTTCGCTAACCAGACCACGCAGGACGATTTGGCTTACAGGTGTGTGTAGGTATTGAACAGACCTTTCGTTTGATGTATATCTTGATGGGATTGGTGAACTTCGAAAAAATAATGATTTTTATAGACAAGTGAGTCCATGATTTTTCCCAAAATTAATTGAAAAAAAAAAATTTTGAGTTTGGCACATCCATGGAAAGGTCTGTTAATTTTCTATTCAGAATTGAAAACCGCAACGCGTTGCGAGCCTTGGTTGCGGAAATATCTCCATCCGCATCCGATGACTTTTTTAGATTTGGGTCAATTTTCAGTAAAATCACTTTGGGTGGCCATATTTCGATAACCAGACCTCGCAGAACCTTCTGGTTTTCACCCGTGAATAGCTCTTACAAAATTGACTAGAAATTTTGGAAACCGGAACCTTTTACAAGGCCTGGTTTCGGAAATATCGCCACCCAAGCACATTGTTAGGTAGTTAAAGCTCAAAAATCTGTGGAATCAGTGAAATCACTTTGGATGGCCATATTTCGCTAACCAGACCACGCAGGACGATTTGGCTTACAGGTGTGTGTAGGTATTGAACAGACCTTTCGTTTGATGTATATCTTGATGGGATTGGTGAACTTCGAAAAAATAATGATTTTTATAGACAAGTGAGTCCATGATTTTTCCCAAAATTAATTGAAAAAAAAAAATTTTGAGTTTGGCACATCCATGGAAAGGTCTGTTAATTTTCTATTCAGAATTGAAAACCGCAACGCGTTACGAGCCTTGGTTGCGGAAATATCTCCATCCGCATCCGATGACTTTTTTAGATTTGGGTCAATTTTCAGTAAAATCACTTTGGGTGGCCATATTTCGATAACCAGACCTCGCAGAACCTTCTGGTTTTCACCCGTGAATAGCTCTTACAAAATTGACTAGAAATTTTGGAAACCGGAACCTTTTACAAGGCCTGGTTTCGGAAATATCGCCACCCAAGCACATTGTTAGGTAGTTAAAGCTCATAAATCTGTGGAATCAGTGAAATCACTTTAATCACTTTGGATGGCCCTATTTCGCTAACCAGACCACGCAGGACGATTTGGCTTACAGGTGTGTGTAGGTATTGAACAGACCTTTCGTTTGATGTATATCTCGATGGGATTGGTGAACTTCGAAAAAATAATGATTTTTATAGACAAGTGGTTAGTCCATGATTTTTCCCAAAATTAATTGAAAAAAAAAATTTTGAGTTTGGCACATCCATGGAAAGGTCTGTTAATTTTCTATTCAGAATTGAAAACCGCAACGCGTTACGAGCCTTGGTTGCGGAAATATCTCCATCCGCATCCGATGACTTTTTTAGATTTGGGTAAATTTTCAGTAAAATCACTTTGGGTGGCCATATTTCGATAACCAGACCTCGCAGAACCTTCTGGTTTTCACCCGTGAATAGCTCTTACAAAATTGACTAGAAATTTTGGAAACCGGAACCTTTTACAAGGCCTGGTTTCGGAAATATAGCCACCCAAGCACATTGTTAGGTAGTTAAAGCTCAAAAATCTGTGGAATCAGTGAAATCACTTTAATCACTTTGGATGGCCCTATTTCGCTAACCAGACCACGCAGGACGATTTGGCTTACAGGTGTGTGTAGGTATTGAACAGACCTTTCGTTTGATGTATATCTCGATGGGATTGGTGAACTTCGAAAAAATAATGATTTTTATAGACAAGTGGTTAGTCCATGATTTTTCCCAAAATTAATTGAAAAAAAAAATTTTGAGTTTGGCACATCCATGGAAAGGTCTGTTAATTTTCTATTCAGAATTGAAAACCGCAACGCGTTACGAGCCTTGGTTGCGGAAATATCTCCATCCGCATCCGATGACTTTTTTAGATTTGGGTCAATTTTCAGTAAAATCACTTTGGGTGGCCATATTTCGATAACCAGACCTCGCAGAACCTTCTGGTTTTCACCCGTGAATAGCTCTTACAAAATTGACTAGAAATTTGGGAAACCGCAACCTTTTACAAGGCCTGGTTTCGGAAATATCGCCACCCAAGCACATTGTTAGGTAGTTAAAGCTCAAAAATCTGTGGAATCAGTGAAATCACTTTAATCACTTTGGATGGCCCTATTTCGCTAACCAGACCACGCAGGACGATTTGGCTTACAGGTGTGTGTAGGTATTGAACAGACCTTTCGTTTGATGTATATCTTGATGGGATTGGTGAACTTCGAAAAAATAATGATTTTTATAGACAAGTGTGGCCATATTTCGATAACCAGACCTCGCAGAACCTTCTGGTTTTCACCCGTGAATAGCTCTTACAAAATTGACTAGAAATTTGGGAAACCGGAACCTTTTACAAGGCCTGGTTTCGGAAATATCGCCACCCAAGCACATTGTTAGGTAGTTAAAGCTCAAAAATCTGTGGAATCAGTGAAATCAATTTGGATGGCCATATTTCGCTAACCAGACCACGCAGGACGATTTGGCTTACAGGTGTGTGTAGGTATTGAACAGACCTATCGTTTGATGTATATCTTGATGGGATTGGTGAACTTCGAAAAAATAATGATTTTTATAGACAGACCTCGCAGAACCTTCTGGTTTTCACCCGTGAATAGCTCTTACAAAATTGACTAGAAATTTTGGAAACCGGAACCTTTTACAAGGCCTGGTTTCGGAAATATCGCCACCCAAGCACATTGTTAGGTAGTTAAAGCTCATAAATCTGTGGAATCAGTGAAATCACTTTAATCACTTTGGATGGCCCTATTTCGCTAACCAGACCACGCAGGACGATTTGGCTTACAGGTGTGTGTAGGTATTGAACAGACCTTTCGTTTGATGTATATCTCGATGGGATTGGTGAACTTCGAAAAAATAATGATTTTTATAGACAAGTGGTTAGTCCATGATTTTTCCCAAAATTAATTGAAAAAAAAAATTTTGAGTTTGGCACATCCATGGAAAGGTCTGTTAATTTTCTATTCAGAATTGAAAACCGCAACGCGTTACGAGCCTTGGTTGCGGAAATATCTCCATCCGCATCCGATGACTTTTTTAGATTTGGGTCAATTTTCAGTAAAATCACTTTGGGTGGCCATATTTCGATAACCAGACCTCGCAGAACCTTCTGGTTTTCACCCGTGAATAGCTCTTACAAAATTGACTAGAAATTTTGGAAACCGGAACCTTTTACAAGGCCTGGTTTCGGAAATATCGCCACCCAAGCACATTGTTAGGTAGTTAAAGCTCAAAAATCTGTGGAATCAGTGAAATCACTTTAATCACTTTGGATGGCCCTATTTCGCTAACCAGACCACGCAGGACGATTTGGCTTACAGGTGTGTGTAGGTATTGAACAGACCTTTCGTTTGATGTATATCTCGATGGGATTGGTGAACTTCGAAAAAATAATGATTTTTATAGACAAGTGTGGCCATATTTCGATAACCAGACCTCGCAGAACCTTCTGGTTTTCACCCGTGAATAGCTCTTACAAAATTGACTAGAAATTTGGGAAACCGGAACCTTTTACAAGGCCTGGTTTCGGAAATATCGCCACCCAAGCACATTGTTAGGTAGTTAAAGCTCAAAAATCTGTGGAATCAGTGAAATCAATTTGGATGGCCATATTTCGCTAACCAGACCACGCAGGACGATTTGGCTTACAGGTGTGTGTAGGTATTGAACAGACCTATCGTTTGATGTATATCTTGATGGGATTGGTGAACTTCGAAAAAATAATGATTTTTATAGACATGATTTTTCCCAAAATTAATTGAAAAAAAAAATTTTGAGTTTGGCACATCCATGGAAAGGTCTGTTAATTTTCTATTCAGAATTGAAAACCGCAACGCGTTACGAGCCTTGGTTGCGGAAATATCTCCATCCGCATCCGATGACTTTTTTAGATTTGGGTCAATTTTCAGTAAAATCACTTTGGGTGGCCATATTTCGATAACCAGACCTCGCAGAACCTTCTGGTTTTCACCCGTGAATAGCTCTTACAAAATTGACTAGAAATTTGGGAAACCGCAACCTTTTACAAGGCCTGGTTTCGGAAATATCGCCACCCAAGCACATTGTTAGGTAGTTAAAGCTCAAAAATCTGTGGAATCAGTGAAATCACTTTAATCACTTTGGATGGCCCTATTTCGCTAACCAGACCACGCAGGACGATTTGGCTTACAGGTGTGTGTAGGTATTGAACAGACCTTTCGTTTGATGTATATCTCGATGGGATTGGTGAACTTCGAAAAAATAATGATTTTTATAGACAAGTGGTTAGTCCATGATTTTTCCCAAAATTAATTGAAAAAAAAAATTTTGAGTTTGGCACATCCATGGAAAGGTCTGTTAATTTTCTATTCAGAATTGAAAACCGCAACGCGTTACGAGCCTTGGTTGCGGAAATATCTCCATCCGCATCCGATGACTTTTTTAGATTTGGGTCAATTTTCAGTAAAATCACTTTGGGTGGCCATATTTCGATAACCAGACCTCGCAGAACCTTCTGGTTTTCACCCGTGAATAGCTCTTACAAAATTGACTAGAAATTTGGGAAACCGCAACCTTTTACAAGGCCTGGTTTCGGAAATATCGCCACCCAAGCACATTGTTAGGTAGTTAAAGCTCAAAAATCTGTGGAATCAGTGAAATCACTTTAATCACTTTGGATGGCCCTATTTCGCTAACCAGACCACGCAGGACGATTTGGCTTACAGGTGTGTGTAGGTATTGAACAGACCTTTCGTTTGATGTATATCTTGATGGGATTGGTGAACTTCGAAAAAATAATGATTTTTATAGACAAGTGGGTGGCCATATTTCGATAACCAGACCTCGCAGAACCTTCTGGTTTTCACCCGTGAATAGCTCTTACAAAATTGACTAGAAATTTGGGAAACCGCAACCTTTTACAAGGCCTGGTTTCGGAAATATCGCCACCCAAGCACATTGTTAGGTAGTTAAAGCTCAAAAATCTGTGGAATCAGTGAAATCACTTTAATCACTTTGGATGGCCCTATTTCGCTAACCAGACCACGCAGGACGATTTGGCTTACAGGTGTGTGTAGGTATTGAACAGACCTTTCGTTTGATGTATATCTTGATGGGATTGGTGAACTTCGAAAAAATAATGATTTTTATAGACAAGTGGTTAGTCCATGATTTTTCCCAAAATTAATTAAAAAAAAAAATTTTGAGTTTGGCACATCCATGGAAAGGTCTGTTAATTTTCTATTCAGAATTGAAAACCGCAACGCGTTACGAGCCTTGGTTGCGGAAATATCTCCATCCGCATCCGATGACTTTTTTAGATTTGGGTCAATTTTCAGTAAAATCACTTTGGGTGGCCATATTTCGATAACCAGACCTCGCAGAACCTTCTGGTTTTCACCCGTGAATAGCTCTTACAAAATTGACTAGAAATTTGGGAAACCGCAACCTTTTACAAGGCCTGGTTTCGGAAATATCGCCACCCAAGCACATTGTTAGGTAGTTAAAGCTCAAAAATCTGTGGAATCAGTGAAATCACTTTAATCACTTTGGATGGCCCTATTTCGCTAACCAGACCACACAGGACGATTTGGCTTACAGGTGTGTGTAGGTATTGAACAGACCTTTCGTTTGATGTATATCTTGATGGGATTGGTGAACTTCGAAAAAATAATGATTTTTATAGACAAGTGGTTAGTCCATGATTTTTCCCAAAATTAATTGAAAAAAAAAAATTTGAGTTTGGCACATCCATGGAAAGGTCTGTTAATTTTCTATTCAGAATTGAAAACCGCAACGCGTTACGAGCCTTGGTTGCGGAAATATCTCCATCCGCATCCGATGACTTTTTTAGATTTGGGTCAATTTTCAGTAAACTCACTTTGGGTGGCCATATTTCGATAACCAGACCTCGCAGAATCTTCTGGTTTTCACCCGTGAATAGCTCTTACAAAATTGACTAGAAATTTTGGAAACCGGAACCTTTTACAAGGCCTGGTTTCGGAAATATCGCCACCCAAGCACATTGTTAGGTAGTTAAAGCTCAAAAATCTGTGGAATCAGTGAAATCACTTTGGATGGCCATATTTCGCTAACCAGGCCACGCAGGACGATTTGGCTTACAGGTGTGTGTAGGTATTGAACAGACCTTTCGTTTGATGTATATCTCGATGGGATTGGTGAACTTCGAAAAAATAATGATTTTTATAGACAAGTTGTTAGTCCATGATTTTTCCCAAAATTAATTGAAAAAAAAAATTTTGAGTTTGGCACATCCATGGAAAGGTCTGTTAATTTTCTATTCAGAATTGAAAACCGCAACGCGTTACGAGCCTTGGTTGCGGAAATATCTCCATCCGCATCCGATGACTTTTTTAGATTTGGGTCAATTTTCAGTAAAATCACTTTGGGTGGCCATATTTCGATAACCAGACCTCGCAGAACCTTCTGGTTTTCACCCGTGAATAGCTCTTACAAAATTGACTAGAAATTTTGGAAACCGGAACCTTTTACAAGGCCTGGTTTCGGAAATATCGCCACCCAAGCACATTGTTAGGTAGTTAAAGCTCAAAAATCTGTGGAATCAGTGAAATCACTTTGGATGGCCATATTTCGCTAACCAGACCACGCAGGACGATTTGGCTTACAGGTGTGTGTAGGTATTGAACAGACCTTTCGTTTGATGTATATCTTGATGGGATTGGTGAACTTCGAAAAAATAATGATTTTTATAGACAAGTGGTTAGTCCATGATTTTTCCCAAAATTAATTGAAAAAAAAAATTTTGAGTTTGGCACATCCATGGAAAGGTCTGTTAATTTTCTATTCAGAATTGAAAACCGCAACGCGTTACGAGCCTTGGTTGCGGAAATATCTCCATCCGCATCCGATGACTTTTTTAGATTTGGGTCAATTTTCAGTAAAATCACTTTGGGTGGCCATATTTCGATAACCAGACCTCGCAGTACCTTCTGGTTTTCACCCGTGAATAGCTCTTACAAAATTGACTAGAAATTTTGGAAACCGGAACCTTTTACAAGGCCTGGTTTCGGAAATATCGCCACCCAAGCACATTGTTAGGTAGTTAAAGCTCAAAAATCTGTGGAATCAGTGAAATCACTTTAATCACTTTGGATGGCCATATTTCGCTAACCAGACCACGCAGGACGATTTTGCTTACAGGTGTGTGTAGGTATTGAACAGACCTTTCGTTTGATGTATATCTCGATGGGATTGGTGAACTTCGAAAAAATAATGATTTTTATAGACAAGTGGTTAGTCCATGATTTTTCCCAAAATTAATTGAAAAAAAAAATTTTGAGTTTGGCACATCCATGGAAAGGTCTGTTAATTTTCTATTCAGAATTGAAAACCGCAACGCGTTACGAGCCTTGGTTGCGGAAATATCTCCATCCGCATCCGATGACTTTTTTAGATTTGGGTCAATTTTCAGTAAAATCACTTTGGGTGGCCATATTTCGATAACCAGACCTCGCAGAACCTTCTGGTTTTCACCCGTGAATAGCTCTTACAAAATTGACTAGAAATTTTGGAAACCGGAACCTTTTACAAGGCCTGGTTTCGGAAATATCGCCACCCAAGCACATTGTTAGGTAGTTAAAGCTCAAAAATCTGTGGAATCAGTGAAATCACTTTAATCACTTTGGATGGCCATATTTCGCTAACCAGACCACGCAGGACGATTTGGCTTACAGGTGTGTGTAGGTATTGAACAGACCTTTCGTTTGATGTATATCTCGATGGGATTGGTGAACTTCGAAAAAATAATGATTTTTATAGACAAGTGGTTAGTCCATGATTTTTCCCAAAATTAATTGAAAAAAAAAATTTTGAGTTTGGCACATCCATGGAAAGGTCTGTTAATTTTCTATTCAGAATTGAAAACCGCAACGCGTTACGAGCCTTGGTTGCGGAAATATCTCCATCCGCATCCGATGACTTTTTTAGATTTGGGTCAATTTTCAGTAAAATCACTTTGGGTGGCCATATTTCGATAACCAGACCTCGCAGAACCTTCTGGTTTTCACCCGTGAATAGCTCTTACAAAATTGACTAGAAATTTTGGAAACCGGAACCTTTTACAAGGCCTGGTTTCGGAAATATCGCCACCCAAGCACATTGTTAGGTAGTTAAAGCTCAAAAATCTGTGGAATCAGTGAAATCACTTTAATCACTTTGGATGGCCCTATTTCGCTAACCAGACCACGCAGGACGATTTGGCTTACAGGTGTGTGTAGGTATTGAACAGACCTTTCGTTTGATGTATATCTCGATGGGATTGGTGAACTTCGAAAAAATATTGATTTTTATAGACAAGTGGTTAGTCCATGATTTTTCCCAAAATTAATTGAAAAAAAAAATTTTGAGTTTGGCACATCCATGGAAAGGTCTGTTAATTTTCTATTCAGAATTGAAAACCGCAACGCGTTACGAGCCTTGGTTGCGGAAATATCTCCATCCGCATCCGATGACTTTTTTAGATTTGGGTCAATTTTCAGTAAAATCACTTTGGGTGGCCATATTTCGATAACCAGACCTCGCAGAACCTTCTGGTTTTCACCCGTGAATAGCTCTTACAAAATTGACTAGAAATTTTGGAAACCGGAACCTTTTACAAGGCCTGGTTTCGGAAATATCGCCACCCAAGCACATTGTTAGGTAGTTAAAGCTCAAAAATCTGTGGAATCAGTGAAATCACTTTGGATGGCCATATTTCGCTAACCAGACCACGCAGGACGATTTGGCTTACAGGTGTGTGTAGGTATTGAACAGACCTTTCGTTTGATGTATATCTCGATGGGATTGGTGAACTTCGAAAAAATAATGATTTTTATAGACAAGTTGTTAGTCCATGATTTTTCCCAAAATTAATTGAAAAAAAAAATTTTGAGTTTGGCACATCCATGGAAAGGTCTGTTAATTTTCTATTCAGAATTGAAAACCGCAACGCGTTACGAGCCTTGGTTGCGGAAATATCTCCATCCGCATCCGATGACTTTTTTAGATTTGGGTCAATTTTCAGTAAAATCACTTTGGGTGGCCATATTTCGATAACCAGACCTCGCAGAACCTTCTGGTTTTCACCCGTGAATAGCTCTTACAAAATTGACTAGAAATTTTGGAAACCGGAACCTTTTACAAGGCCTGGTTTCGGAAATATCGCCACCCAAGCACATTGTTAGGTAGTTAAAGCTCAAAAATCTGTGGAATCAGTGAAATCACTTTGGATGGCCATATTTCGCTAACCAGACCACGCAGGACGATTTGGCTTACAGGTGTGTGTAGGTATTGAACAGACCTTTCGTTTGATGTATATCTTGATGGGATTGGTGAACTTCGAAAAAATAATGATTTTTATAGACAAGTGGTTAGTCCATGATTTTTCCCAAAATTAATTGAAAAAAAAAATTTTGAGTTTGGCACATCCATGGAAAGGTCTGTTAATTTTCTATTCAGAATTGAAAACCGCAACGCGTTACGAGCCTTGGTTGCGGAAATATCTCCATCCGCATCCGATGACTTTTTTAGATTTGGGTCAATTTTCAGTAAAATCACTTTGGGTGGCCATATTTCGATAACCAGACCTCGCAGAACCTTCTGGTTTTCACCCGTGAATAGCTCTTACAAAATTGACTAGAAATTTTGGAAACCGGAACCTTTTACAAGGCCTGGTTTCGGAAATATCGCCACCCAAGCACATTGTTAGGTAGTTAAAGCTCAAAAATCTGTGGAATCAGTGAAATCACTTTAATCACTTTGGATGGCCATATTTCGCTAACCAGACCACGCAGGACGATTTGGCTTACAGGTGTGTGTAGGTATTGAACAGACCTTTCGTTTGATGTATATCTCGATGGGATTGGTGAACTTCGAAAAAATAATGATTTTTATAGACAAGTGGTTAGTCCATGATTTTTCCCAAAATTAATTGAAAAAAAAAATTTTGAGTTTGGCACATCCATGGAAAGGTCTGTTAATTTTCTATTCAGAATTGAAAACCGCAACGCGTTACGAGCCTTGGTTGCGGAAATATCTCCATCCGCATCCGATGACTTTTTTAGATTTGGGTCAATTTTCAGTAAAATCACTTTGGGTGGCCATATTTCGATAACCAGACCTCGCAGAACCTTCTGGTTTTCACCCGTGAATAGCTCTTACAAAATTGACTAGAAATTTTGGAAACCGGAACCTTTTACAAGGCCTGGTTTCGGAAATATCGCCACCCAAGCACATTGTTAGGTAGTTAAAGCTCAAAAATCTGTGGAATCAGTGAAATCACTTTAATCACTTTGGATGGCCCTATTTCGCTAACCAGACCACGCAGGACGATTTGGCTTACAGGTGTGTGTAGGTATTGAACAGACCTTTCGTTTGATGTATATCTCGATGGGATTGGTGAACTTCGAAAAAATAATGATTTTTATAGACAAGTGTTAGTCCATGATTTTTCCCAAAATTAATTGAAAAAAAAAATTTTGAGTTTGGCACATCCATGGAAAGGTCTGTTAATTTTCTATTCAGAATTGAAAACCGCAACGCGTTACGAGCCTTGGTTGCGGAAATATCTCCATCCGCATCCGATGACTTTTTTAGATTTGGGTCAATTTTCAGTAAAATCACTTTGGGTGGCCATATTTCGATAACCAGACCTCGCAGAACCTTCTGGTTTTCACCCGTGAATAGCTCTTACAAAATTGACTAGAAATTTTGGAAACCGGAACCTTTTACAAGGCCTGGTTTCGGAAATATCGCCACCCAAGCACATTGTTAGGTAGTTAAAGCTAAAAAATCTGTGGAATCAGTGAAATCACTTTGGATGGCCATAATTTCGCTAACCAGACCACGCAGGACGATTTGGCTTACAGGTGTGTGTAGGTATTGAACAGACCTTTCGTTTGATGTATATCTCGATGGGATTGGTGAACTTCGAAAAAATATTGATTTTTATAGACAAGTGGTTAGTCCATGATTTTTCCCAAAATTAATTGAAAAAAAAAATTTTGAGTTTGGCACATCCATGGAAAGGTCTGTTAATTTTCTATTCAGAATTGAAAACCGCAACGCGTTACGAGCCTTGGTTGCGGAAATATCTCCATCCGCATCCGATGACTTTTTTAGATTTGGGTCAATTTTCAGTAAAATCACTTTGGGTGGCCATATTTCGATAACCAGACCTCGCAGAACCTTCTGGTTTTCACCCGTGAATAGCTCTTACAAAATTGACTAGAAATTTTGGAAACCGGAACCTTTTACAAGGCCTGGTTTCGGAAATATCGCCACCCAAGCACATTGTTAGGTAGTTAAAGCTCAAAAATCTGTGGAATCAGTGAAATCACTTTAATCACTTTGGATGGCCCTATTTCGCTAACCAGACCACGCAGGACGATTTGGCTTACAGGTGTGTGTAGGTATTGAACAGACCTTTCGTTTGATGTATATCTCGATGGGATTGGTGAACTTCGAAAAAATAATGATTTTTATAGACAAGTGGTTAGTCCATGATTTTTCCCAAAATTAATTGAAAAAAAAAATTTTGAGTTTGGCACATCCATGGAAAGGTCTGTTAATTTTCTATTCAGAATTGAAAACCGCAACGCGTTACGAGCCTTGGTTGCGGAAATATCTCCATCCGCATCCGATGACTTTTTTAGATTTGGGTCAATTTTCAGTAAAATCACTTTGGGTGGCCATATTTCGATAACCAGACCTCGCAGAACCTTCTGGTTTTCACCCGTGAATAGCTCTTACAAAATTGACTAGAAATTTTGGAAACCGGAACCTTTTACAAGGCCTGGTTTCGGAAATATCGCCACCCAAGCACATTGTTAGGTAGTTAAAGCTCAAAAATCTGTGGAATCAGTGAAATCACTTTGGATGGCCATATTTCGCTAACCAGACCACGCAGGACGATTTGGCTTACAGGTGTGTGTAGGTATTGAACAGACCTTTCGTTTGATGTATATCTCGATGGGATTGGTGAACTTCGAAAAAATAATGATTTTTATAGACAAGTGGTTAGTCCATGATTTTTCCCAAAATTAATTGAAAAAAAAAATTTTGAGTTTGGCACATCCATGGAAAGGTCTGTTAATTTTCTATTCAGAATTGAAAACCGCAACGCGTTACGAGCCTTGGTTGCGGAAATATCTCCATCCGCATCCGATGACTTTTTTAGATTTGGGTCAATTTTCAGTAAAATCACTTTGGGTGGCCATATTTCGATAACCAGACCTCGCAGAACCTTCTGGTTTTCACCCGTGAATAGCTCTTACAAAATTGACTAGAAATTTTGGAAACCGGAACCTTTTACAAGGCCTGGTTTCGGAAATATCGCCACCCAAGCACATTGTTAGGTAGTTAAAGCTCAAAAATCTGTGGAATCAGTGAAATCACTTTAATCACTTTGGATGGCCCTATTTCGCTAACCAGACCACGCAGGACGATTTGGCTTACAGGTGTGTGTAGGTATTGAACAGACCTTTCGTTTGATGTATATCTCGATGGGATTGGTGAACTTCGAAAAAATAATGATTTTTATAGACAAGTGTTAGTCCATGATTTTTCCCAAAATTAATTGAAAAAAAAAATTTTGAGTTTGGCACATCCATGGAAAGGTCTGTTAATTTTCTATTCAGAATTGAAAACCGCAACGCGTTACGAGCCTTGGTTGCGGAAATATCTCCATCCGCATCCGATGACTTTTTTAGATTTGGGTCAATTTTCAGTAAAATCACTTTGGGTGGCCATATTTCGATAACCAGACCTCGCAGAACCTTCTGGTTTTCACCCGTGAATAGCTCTTACAAAATTGACTAGAAATTTTGGAAACCGGAACCTTTTACAAGGCCTGGTTTCGGAAATATCGCCACCCAAGCACATTGTTAGGTAGTTAAAGCTCAAAAATCTGTGGAATCAGTGAAATCACTTTAATCACTTTGGATGGCCCTATTTCGCTAACCAGACCACGCAGGACGATTTGGCTTACAGGTGTGTGTAGGTATTGAACAGACCTTTCGTTTGATGTATATCTCGATGGGATTGGTGAACTTCGAAAAAATAATGATTTTTATAGACAAGTGTTAGTCCATGATTTTTCCCAAAATTAATTGAAAAAAAAAATTTTGAGTTTGGCACATCCATGGAAAGGTCTGTTAATTTTCTATTCAGAATTGAAAACCGCAACGCGTTACGAGCCTTGGTTGCGGAAATATCTCCATCCGCATCCGATGACTTTTTTAGATTTGGGTCAATTTTCAGTAAAATCACTTTGGGTGGCCATATTTCGATAACCAGACCTCGCAGAACCTTCTGGTTTTCACCCGTGAATAGCTCTTACAAAATTGACTAGAAATTTTGGAAACCGGAACCTTTTACAAGGCCTGGTTTCGGAAATATCGCCACCCAAGCACATTGTTAGGTAGTTAAAGCTCAAAAATCTGTGGAATCAGTGAAATCACTTTAATCACTTTGGATGGCCCTATTTCGCTAACCAGACCACGCAGGACGATTTGGCTTACAGGTGTGTGTAGGTATTGAACAGACCTTTCGTTTGATGTATATCTCGATGGGATTGGTGAACTTCGAAAAAATAATGATTTTTCCCAAAATTAATTGAAAAAAAAAATTTTGAGTTTGGCACATCCATGGAAAGGTCTGTTAATTTTCTATTCAGAATTGAAAACCGCAACGCGTTACGAGCCTTGGTTGCGGAAATATCTCCATCCGCATCCGATGACTTTTTTAGATTTGGGTCAATTTTCAGTAAAATCACTTTGGGTGGCCATATTTCGATAACCAGACCTCGCAGAACCTTCTGGTTTTCACCCGTGAATAGCTCTTACAAAATTGACTAGAAATTTTGGAAACCGGAACCTTTTACAAGGCCTGGTTTCGGAAATATCGCCACCCAAGCACATTGTTAGGTAGTTAAAGCTAAAAAATCTGTGGAATCAGTGAAATCACTTTGGATGGCCCTATTTCGCTAACCAGACCACGCAGGACGATTTGGCTTACAGGTGTGTGTAGGTATTGAACAGACCTTTCGTTTGATGTATATCTCGATGGGATTGGTGAACTTCGAAAAAATAATGATTTTTATAGACAAGTGGTTAGTCCATGATTTTTCCCAAAATTAATTGAAAAAAAAAATTTTGAGTTTGGCACATCCATGGAAAGGTCTTTTAATTTTCTATTCAGAATTGAAAACCGCAACGCGTTACGAGCCTTGGTTGCGGAAATATCTCCATCCGCATCCGATGACTTTTTTAGATTTGGGTCAATTTTCAGTAAAATCACTTTGGGTGGCCATATTTCGATAACCAGACCTCGCAGAACCTTCTGGTTTTCACCCGTGAATAGCTCTTACAAAATTGACTAGAAATTTTGGAAACCGGAACCTTTTACAAGGCCTGGTTTCGGAAATATCGCCACCCAAGCACATTGTTAGGTAGTTAAAGCTCAAAAATCTGTGGAATCAGTGAAATCACTTTGGATGACCATATTTCGCTAACCAGACCACGCAGGACGATTTGGCTTACAGGTGTGTGTAGGTATTGAACAGACCTTTCGTTTGATGTATATCTCGATGGGATTGGTGAACTTCGAAAAAATAATGATTTTTATAGACAAGTGGTTAGTCCATGATTTTTCCCAAAATTAATTGAAAAAAAAAATTTTGAGTTTGGCACATCCATGGAAAGGTCTGTTAATTTTCTATTCAGAATTGAAAACCGCAACGCGTTACGAGCCTTGGTTGCGGAAATATCTCCATCCGCATCCGATGACTTTTTTAGATTTGGGTCAATTTTCAGTAAAATCACTTTGGGTGGCCATATTTCGATAACCAGACCTCGCAGAACCTTCTGGTTTTCACCCGTGAATAGCTCTTACAAAATTGACTAGAAATTTTGGAAACCGGAACCTTTTACAAGGCCTGGTTTCGGAAATATCGCCACCCAAGCACATTGTTAGGTAGTTAAAGCTCAAAAATCTGTGGAATCAGTGAAATCACTTTAATCACTTTGGATGGCCCTATTTCGCTAACCAGACCACGCAGGACGATTTGGCTTACAGGTGTGTGTAGGTATTGAACAGACCTTTCGTTTGATGTATATCTCGATGGGATTGGTGAACTTCGAAAAAATAATGATTTTTATAGACAAGTGGTTAGTCCATGATTTTTCCCAAAATTAATTGAAAAAAAAAATTTTGAGTTTGGCACATCCATGGAAAGGTCTGTTAATTTTCTATTCAGAATTGAAAACCGCAACGCGTTACGAGCCTTGGTTGCGGAAATATCTCCATCCGCATCCGATGGCTTTTTTAGATTTGGGTCAATTTTCAGTAAAATCACTTTGGGTGGCCATATTTCGATAACCAGACCTCGCAGAACCTTCTGGTTTTCACCCGTGAATAGCTCTTACAAAATTGACTAGAAATTTTGGAAACCGGAACCTTTTACAAGGCCTGGTTTCGGAAATATCGCCACCCAAGCACATTGTTAGGTAGTTAAAGCTCAAAAATCTGTGGAATCAGTGAAATCACTTTAATCACTATGGATGGCCCTATTTCGCTAACCAGACCACGCAGGACGATTTGGCTTACAGGTCTGTGTAAGTATTGAACAGACCTTTCGTTTGATGTATATCTCGATGGGATTGGTGAACTTCGAAAAAATAATGATTTTTATAGACAAGTGGTTAGTCCATGATTTTTCCCAAAATTAATTGAAAAAAAAAATTTTGAGTTTGGCACATCCATGGAAAGGTCTGTTAATTTTCTATTCAGAATTGAAAACCGCAACGCGTTACGAGCCTTGGTTGCGGAAATATCTCCATCCGCATCCGATGGCTTTTTTAGATTTGGGTCAATTTTCAGTAAAATCACTTTGGGTGGCCATATTTCGATAACCAGACCTCGCAGAACCTTCTGGTTTTCACCCGTGAATAGCTCTTACAAAATTGACTAGAAATTTTGGAAACCGGAACCTTTTACAAGGCCTGGTTTCGGAAATATCGCCACCCAAGCACATTGTTAGGTAGTTAAAGCTCAAAAATCTGTGGAATCAGTGAAATCACTTTGGATGGCCATATTTCGCTAACCAGACCACGCAGGACGATTTGGCTTACAGGTGTGTGTAGGTATTGAACAGACCTTTCGTTTGATGTATATCTCGATGGGATTGGTGAACTTCGAAAAAATAATGATTTTTATAGACAAGTGGTTAGTCCATGATTTTTCCCAAAATTAATTGAAAAAAAAAATTTTGAGTTTGGCACATCCATGGAAAGGTCTGTTAATTTTCTATTCAGAATTGAAAACCGCAACGCGTTACGAGCCTTGGTTGCGGAAATATCTCCATCCGCATCCGATGACTTTTTTAGATTTGGGTCAATTTTCAGTAAAATCACTTTGGGTGGCCATATTTCGATAACCAGACCTCGCAGAACCTTCTGGTTTTCACCCGTGAATAGCTCTTACAAAATTGACTAGAAATTTTGGAAACCGGAACCTTTTACAAGGCCTGGTTTCGGAAATATCGCCACCCAAGCACATTGTTAGGTAGTTAAAGCTCAAAAATCTGTGGAATCAGTGAAATCACTTTGGATGGCCATATTTCGCTAACCAGACCACGCAGGACGATTTGGCTTACAGGTGTGTGTAGGTATTGAACAGACCTTTCGTTTGATGAATATCTTGATGGGATTGGTGAACTTCGAAAAAATAATGATTTTTATAGACAAGTGGTTAGTCCATGATTTTTCCCAAAATTAATTGAAAAAAAAATTTTGAGTTTGGCACATCCATGGAAAGGTCTGTTAATTTTCTATTCAGAATTGAAAACCGCAACGCGTTACGAGCCTTGGTTGCGGAAATATCTCCATCCGCATCCGATGACTTTTTTAGATTTGGGTCAATTTTCAGTAAAATCACTTTGGGTGGCCATATTTCGATAACCAGACCTCGCAGAACCTTCTGGTTTTCACCCGTGAATAGCTCTTACAAAATTGACTAGAAATTTTGGAAACCGGAACCTTTTACAAGGCCTGGTTTCGGAAATATCGCCACCCAAGCACATTGTTAGGTAGTTAAAGCTCAAAAATCTGTGGAATCAGTGAAATCACTTTGGATGGCCATATTTCGCTAACCAGACCACGCAGGACGATTTGGCTTACAGGTGTGTGTAGGTATTGAACAGACCTTTCGTTTGATGTATATCTTGATGGGATTGGTGAACTTCGAAAAAATAATGATTTTTATAGACAAGTGGTTAGTCCATGATTTTTCCCAAAATTAATTGAAAAAAAAAATTTTGAGTTTGGCACATCCATGGAAAGGTCTGTTAATTTTCTATTCAGAATTGAAAACCGCAACGCGTTACGAGCCTTGGTTGCGGAAATATCTCCATCCGCATCCGATGGCTTTTTTAGATTTGGGTCAATTTTCAGTAAAATCACTTTGGGTGGCCATATTTCGATAACCAGACCTCGCAGAACCTTCTGGTTTTCACCCGTGAATAGCTCTTACAAAATTGACTAGAAATTTTGGAAACCGGAACCTTTTACAAGGCCTGGTTTCGGAAATATCGCCACCCAAGCACATTGTTAGGTAGTTAAAGCTCAAAAATCTGTGGAATCAGTGAAATCACTTTGGATGGCCATATTTCGCTAACCAGACCACGCAGGACGATTTGGCTTACAGGTGTGTGTAGGTATTGAACAGACCTTTCGTTTGATGTATATCTCGATGGGATTGGTGAACTTCGAAAAAATAATGATTTTTATAGACAAGTGGTTAGTCCATGATTTTTCCCAAAATTAATTGAAAAAAAAAATTTTGAGTTTGGCACATCCATGGAAAGGTCTGTTAATTTTCTATTCAGAATTGAAAACCGCAACGCGTTACGAGCCTTGGTTGCGGAAATATCTCCATCCGCATCCGATGGCTTTTTTAGATTTGGGTCAATTTTCAGTGGCCATATTTCGATAACCAGACCTCGCAGAACCTTCTGGTTTTCACCCGTGAATAGCTCTTACAAAATTGACTAGAAATTTTGGAAACCGGAACCTTTTACAAGGCCTGGTTTCGGAAATATCGCCACCCAAGCACATTGTTAGGTAGTTAAAGCTCAAAAATCTGTGGAATCAGTGAAATCACTTTAATCACTATGGATGGCCCTATTTCGCTAACCAGACCACGCAGGACGATTTGGCTTACAGGTCTGTGTAAGTATTGAACAGACCTTTCGTTTGATGTATATCTCGATGGGATTGGTGAACTTCGAAAAAATAATGATTTTTATAGACAAGTGGTTAGTCCATGATTTTTCCCAAAATTAATTGAAAAAAAAAATTTTGAGTTTGGCACATCCATGGAAAGGTCTGTTAATTTTCTATTCAGAATTGAAAACCGCAACGCGTTACGAGCCTTGGTTGCGGAAATATCTCCATCCGCATCCGATGGCTTTTTTAGATTTGGGTCAATTTTCAGTAAAATCACTTTGGGTGGCCATATTTCGATAACCAGACCTCGCAGAACCTTCTGGTTTTCACCCGTGAATAGCTCTTACAAAATTGACTAGAAATTTTGGAAACCGGAACCTTTTACAAGGCCTGGTTTCGGAAATATCGCCACCCAAGCACATTGTTAGGTAGTTAAAGCTCAAAAATCTGTGGAATCAGTGAAATCACTTTGGATGGCCATATTTCGCTAACCAGACCACGCAGGACGATTTGGCTTACAGGTGTGTGTAGGTATTGAACAGACCTTTCGTTTGATGTATATCTCGATGGGATTGGTGAACTTCGAAAAAATAATGATTTTTATAGACAAGTGGTTAGTCCATGATTTTTCCCAAAATTAATTGAAAAAAAAAATTTTGAGTTTGGCACATCCATGGAAAGGTCTGTTAATTTTCTATTCAGAATTGAAAACCGCAACGCGTTACGAGCCTTGGTTGCGGAAATATCTCCATCCGCATCCGATGACTTTTTTAGATTTGGGTCAATTTTCAGTAAAATCACTTTGGGTGGCCATATTTCGATAACCAGACCTCGCAGAACCTTCTGGTTTTCACCCGTGAATAGCTCTTACAAAATTGACTAGAAATTTTGGAAACCGGAACCTTTTACAAGGCCTGGTTTCGGAAATATCGCCACCCAAGCACATTGTTAGGTAGTTAAAGCTCAAAAATCTGTGGAATCAGTGAAATCACTTTGGATGGCCATATTTCGCTAACCAGACCACGCAGGACGATTTGGCTTACAGGTGTGTGTAGGTATTGAACAGACCTTTCGTTTGATGAATATCTTGATGGGATTGGTGAACTTCGAAAAAATAATGATTTTTATAGACAAGTGGTTAGTCCATGATTTTTCCCAAAATTAATTGAAAAAAAAATTTTGAGTTTGGCACATCCATGGAAAGGTCTGTTAATTTTCTATTCAGAATTGAAAACCGCAACGCGTTACGAGCCTTGGTTGCGGAAATATCTCCATCCGCATCCGATGACTTTTTTAGATTTGGGTCAATTTTCAGTAAAATCACTTTGGGTGGCCATATTTCGATAACCAGACCTCGCAGAACCTTCTGGTTTTCACCCGTGAATAGCTCTTACAAAATTGACTAGAAATTTTGGAAACCGGAACCTTTTACAAGGCCTGGTTTCGGAAATATCGCCACCCAAGCACATTGTTAGGTAGTTAAAGCTCAAAAATCTGTGGAATCAGTGAAATCACTTTGGATGGCCATATTTCGCTAACCAGACCACGCAGGACGATTTGGCTTACAGGTGTGTGTAGGTATTGAACAGACCTTTCGTTTGATGTATATCTTGATGGGATTGGTGAACTTCGAAAAAATAATGATTTTTATAGACAAGTGGTTAGTCCATGATTTTTCCCAAAATTAATTGAAAAAAAAAATTTTGAGTTTGGCACATCCATGGAAAGGTCTGTTAATTTTCTATTCAGAATTGAAAACCGCAACGCGTTACGAGCCTTGGTTGCGGAAATATCTCCATCCGCATCCGATGGCTTTTTTAGATTTGGGTCAATTTTCAGTAAAATCACTTTGGGTGGCCATATTTCGATAACCAGACCTCGCAGAACCTTCTGGTTTTCACCCGTGAATAGCTCTTACAAAATTGACTAGAAATTTTGGAAACCGGAACCTTTTACAAGGCCTGGTTTCGGAAATATCGCCACCCAAGCACATTGTTAGGTAGTTAAAGCTCAAAAATCTGTGGAATCAGTGAAATCACTTTGGATGGCCATATTTCGCTAACCAGACCACGCAGGACGATTTGGCTTACAGGTGTGTGTAGGTATTGAACAGACCTTTCGTTTGATGTATATCTCGATGGGATTGGTGAACTTCGAAAAAATAATGATTTTTATAGACAAGTGGTTAGTCCATGATTTTTCCCAAAATTAATTGAAAAAAAAAATTTTGAGTTTGGCACATCCATGGAAAGGTCTGTTAATTTTCTATTCAGAATTGAAAACCGCAACGCGTTACGAGCCTTGGTTGCGGAAATATCTCCATCCGCATCCGCATCCGATGACTTTTTTAGATTTGGGTCAATTTTCAGTAAAATCACTTTGGGTGGCAATATTTCGATAACCAGACCTCGCAGAACCTTCTGGTTTTCACCCGTGAATAGCTCTTACAAAATTGACTAGAAATTTTGGAAACCGGAACCTTTTACAAGGCCTGGTTTCGGAAATATCGCCACCCAAGCACATTGTTAGGTAGTTAAAGCTCAAAAATCTGTGGAATCAGTGAAATCACTTTGGATGGCCATATTTCGCTAACCAGACCACACAGGACGATTTGGCTTACAGGTGTGTGTAGGTATTGAACAGACCTTTCGTTTGATGTATATCTCGATGGGATTGGTGAACTTCGAAAAAATAATGATTTTTATAGACAAGTGGTTAGTCCATGATTTTTCCCAAAATTAATTGAAAAAAAAAATTTTGAGTTTGGCACATCCATGGAAAGGTCTGTTAATTTTCTATTCAGAATTGAAAACCGCAACGCGTTACGAGCCTTGGTTGCGGAAATATCTCCATCCGCATCCGCATCCGATGACTTTTTTAGATTTGGGTCAATTTTCAGTAAAATCACTTTGGGTGGCCATATTTCGATAACCAGACCTCGCAGAACCTTCTGGTTTTCACCCGTGAATAGCTCTTACAAAATTGACTAGAAATTTTGGAAACCGGAACCTTTTACAAGGCCTGGTTTCGGAAATATCGCCACCCAAGCACATTGTTAGGTAGTTAAAGCTCAAAAATCTGTGGAATCAGTGAAATCACTTTAATCACTTTGGATGGCCCTATTTCGCTAACCAGACCACGCAGGACGATTTGGCTTACAGGTGTGTGTAGGTATTGAACAGACCTTTCGTTTGATGTATATCTCGATGGGATTGGTGAACTTCGAAAAAATAATGATTTTTATAGACAAGTGGTCCATGATTTTTCCCAAAATTAATTGAAAAAAAAATTTTGAGTTTGGCACATCCATGGAAAGGTCTGTTAATTTTCTATTCAGAATTGAAAACCGCAACGCGTTACGAGCCTTGGTTGCGGAAATATCTCCATCCGCATCCGATGACTTTTTTAGATTTGGGTCAATTTTCAGTAAAATCACTTTGGGTGGCCATATTTCGATAACCAGACCTCGCAGAACCTTCTGGTTTTCACCCGTGAATAGCTCTTACAAAATTGACTAGAAATTTTGGAAACCGGAACCTTTTACAAGGCCTGGTTTCGGAAATATCGCCACCCAAGCACATTGTTAGGTAGTTAAAGCTCAAAAATCTGTGGAATCACTATGGATGGCCCTATTTCGCTAACCAGACCACGCAGGACGATTTGGCTTACAGGTGTGTGTAGGTATTGAACAGACCTTTCGTTTGATGTATATCTCGATGGGATTGGTGAACTTCGAAAAAATAATGATTTTTATAGACAAGTGGTGTCCATGATTTTTCCCAAAATTAATTGAAAAAAAAAATTTTGAGTTTGGCACATCCATGGAAAGGTCTGTTAATTTTCTATTCAGAATTGAAAACCGCAACGCGTTACGAGCCTTGGTTGCGGAAATATCTCCATCCGCATCCGATGACTTTTTTAGATTTGGGTCAATTTTCAGTAAAATCACTTTGGGTGGCCATATTTCGATAACCAGACCTCGCAGAACCTTCTGGTTTTCACCCGTGAATAGCTCTTACAAAATTGACTAGAAATTTTGGAAACCGGAACCTTTTACAAGGCCTGGTTTCGGAAATATCGCCACCCAAGCACATTGTTAGGTAGTTAAAGCTCAAAAATCTGTGGAATCAGTGAAATCACTTTAATCACTTTGGATGGCCCTATTTCGCTAACCAGACCACGCAGGACGATTTGGCTTACAGGTGTGTGTAGGTATTGAACAGACCTTTCGTTTGATGTATATCTCGATGGGATTGGTGAACTTCGAAAAAATAATGATTTTTATAGACAAGTGGTTAGTCCATGATTTTTCCCAAAATTAATTGAAAAAAAAAATTTTGAGTTTGGCACATCCATGGAAAGGTCTGTTAATTTTCTATTCAGAATTGAAAACCGCAACGCGTTACGAGCCTTGGTTGCGGAAATATCTCCATCCGCATCCGATTACTTTTTTAGATTTGGGTCAATTTTCAGTAAAATCACTTTGGGTGGCCATATTTCGATAACCAGACCTCGCAGAACCTTCTGGTTTTCACCCGTGAATAGCTCTTACAAAATTGACTAGAAATTTTGGAAACCGGAACCTTTTACAAGGCCTGGTTTCGGAAATATCGCCACCCAAGCACATTGTTAGGTAGTTAAAGCTCAAAAATCTGTGGAATCACTATGGATGGCCCTATTTCGCTAACCAGACCACGCAGGACGATTTGGCTTACAGGTGTGTGTAGGTATTGAACAGACCTTTCGTTTGATGTATATCTCGATGGGATTGGTGAACTTCGAAAAAATAATGATTTTTATAGACAAGTGGTGTCCATGATTTTTCCCAAAATTAATTGAAAAAAAAAATTTTGAGTTTGGCACATCCATGGAAAGGTCTGTTAATTTTCTATTCAGAATTGAAAACCGCAACGCGTTACGAGCCTTGGTTGCGGAAATATCTCCATCCGCATCCGATGACTTTTTTAGATTTGGGTCAATTTTCAGTAAAATCACTTTGGGTGGCCATATTTCGATAACCAGACCTCGCAGAACCTTCTGGTTTTCACCCGTGAATAGCTCTTACAAAATTGACTAGAAATTTTGGAAACCGGAACCTTTTACAAGGCCTGGTTTCGGAAATATCGCCACCCAAGCACATTGTTAGGTAGTTAAAGCTCAAAAATCTGTGGAATCAGTGAAATCACTTTAATCACTTTGGATGGCCCTATTTCGCTAACCAGACCACGCAGGACGATTTGGCTTACAGGTGTGTGTAGGTATTGAACAGACCTTTCGTTTGATGTATATCTCGATGGGATTGGTGAACTTCGAAAAAATAATGATTTTTATAGACAAGTGAGTCCATGATTTTTCCCAAAATTAATTGAAAAAAAAAATTTTGAGTTTGGCACATCCATGGAAAGGTCTGTTAATTTTCTATTCAGAATTGAAAACCGCAACGCGTTACGAGCCTTGGTTGCGGAAATATCTCCATCCGCATCCGATGACTTTTTTAGATTTGGGTCAATTTTCAGTAAAATCACTTTGGGTGGCCATATTTCGATAACCAGACCTCGCAGAACCTTCTGGTTTTCACCCGTGAATAGCTCTTACAAAATTGACTAGAAATTTGGGAAACCGGAACCTTTTACAAGGCCTGGTTTCGGAAATATCGCCACCCAAGCACATTGTTAGGTAGTTAAAGCTCAAAAATCTGTGGAATCAGTGAAATCACTTTAATCACTATGGATGGCCCTATTTCGCTAACCAGACCACGCAGGACGATTTGGCTTACAGGTGTGTGTAGGTATTGAACAGACCTTTCGTTTGATGTATATCTCGATGGGATTGGTGAACTTCGAAAAAATAATGATTTTTATAGACAAGTGGTTAGTCCATGATTTTTCCCAAAATTAATTGAAAAAAAAAATTTTGAGTTTGGCACATCCATGGAAAGGTCTGTTAATTTTCTATTCAGAATTGAAAACCGCAACGCGTTACGAGCCTTGGTTGCGGAAATATCTCCATCCGCATCCGATGACTTTTTTAGATTTGGGTCAATTTTCAGTAAAATCACTTTGGGTGGCCATATTTCGATAACCAGACCTCGCAGAACCTTCTGGTTTTCACCCGTGAATAGCTCTTACAAAATTGACTAGAAATTTTGGAAACCGCAACCTTTTACAAGGCCTGGTTTCGGAAATATCGCCACCCAAGCACATTGTTAGGTAGTTAAAGCTCAAAAATCTGTGGAATTTGTGAAATCACTTTGGATGGCCATATTTCGCTAACCAGACCACGCAGGACGATTAGACAAGTGGTTAGTCCATGATTTTTCCCAAAATTAATTGAAAAAAAAATTTTGAGTTTGGCACATCCATGGAAAGGTCTGTTAATTTTCTATTCAGAATTGAAAACCGCAACGCGTTACGAGCCTTGGTTGCGGAAATATCTCCATCCGCATCCGATGACTTTTTTAGATTTGGGTCAATTTTCAGTAAAATCACTTTGGGTGGCCATATTTCGATAACCAGACCTCGCAGAACCTTCTGGTTTTCACCCGTGAATAGACTAGAAATTTTGGAAACCGGAACCTTTTACAAGGCCTGGTTTCGGAAATATCGCCACCCAAGCACATTGTTAGGTAGTTAAAGCTCAAAAATCTGTGGAATCAGTGAAATCACTTTAATCACTTTGGATGGCCCTATTTCGCTAACCAGACCACGCAGGACGATTTGGCTTACAGGTGTGTGTAGGTATTGAACAGACCTTTCGTTTGATGTATATCTCGATGGGATTGGTGAACTTCGAAAAAATAATGATTTTTATAGACAAGTGGTTAGTCCATGATTTTTCCCAAAATTAATTGAAAAAAAAAATTTTGAGTTTGGCACATCCATGGAAAGGTCTGTTAATTTTCTATTCAGAATTGAAAACCGCAACGCGTTACGAGCCTTGGTTGCGGAAATATCTCCATCCGCATCCGATGACTTTTTTAGATTTGGGTCAATTTTCAGTAAAATCACTTTGGGTGGCCATATTTCGATAACCAGACCTCGCAGAACCTTCTGGTTTTCACCCGTGAATAGCTCTTACAAAATTGACTAGAAATTTTGGAAACCGGAACCTTTTACAAGGCCTGGTTTCGGAAATATCGCCACCCAAGCACATTGTTAGGTAGTTAAAGCTCAAAAATCTGTGGAATCAGTGAAATCACTTTGGATGGCCCTATTTCGCTAACCAGACCACGCAGGACGATTTGGCTTACAGGTGTGTGTAGGTATTGAACAGACCTTTCGTTTGATGTATATCTCGATGGGATTGGTGAACTTCGAAAAAATAATGATTTTTATAGACAAGTGGTTAGTCCATGATTTTTCCCAAAATTAATTGAAAAAAAAAATTTTGAGTTTGGCACATCCATGGAAAGGTCTGTTAATTTTCTATTCAGAATTGAAAACCGCAACGCGTTACGAGCCTTGGTTGCGGAAATATCTCCATCCGCATCCGATGACTTTTTTAGATTTGGGTCAATTTTCAGTAAAATCACTTTGGGTGGCCATATTTCGATAACCAGACCTCGCAGAACCTTCTGGTTTTCACCCGTGAATAGCTCTTACAAAATTGACTAGAAATTTTGGAAACCGCAACCTTTTACAAGGCCTGGTTTCGGAAATATCGCCACCCAAGCACATTGTTAGGTAGTTAAAGCTCAAAAATCTGTGGAATCAGTGAAATCACTTTGGATGGCCATATTTCGCTAACCAGACCACGCAGGACGATTAGACAAGTGGTTAGTCCATGATTTTTCCCAAAATTAATTGAAAAAAAAAATTTTGAGTTTGGCACATCCATGGAAAGGTCTGTTAATTTTCTATTCAGAATTGAAAACCGCAACGCGTTACGAGCCTTGGTTGCGGAAATATCTCCATCCGCATCCGATGACTTTTTTAGATTTGGGTCAATTTTCAGTAAAATCACTTTGGGTGGCCATATTTCGATAACCAGACCTCGCAGAACCTTCTGGTTTTCACCCGTGAATAGCTCTTACAAAATTGACTAGAAATTTTGGAAACCGCAACCTTTTACAAGGCCTGGTTTCGGAAATATCGCCACCCAAGCACATTGTTAGGTAGTTAAAGCTCAAAAATCTGTGGAATCAGTGAAATCACTTCGGATGGCCATATTTCGCTAACCAGACCACGCAGGACGATTAGACAAGTGGTTAGTCCATGATCTTTCCCAAAATTAATTGAAAAAAAAAATTTTGAGTTTGGCACATTGTAATGAAGCATTACAATTCTGCCACCCCCCTTGCTACGGACCTGTTAAAAATTAAAGAAAATACTTACCAAGGCGACAACATGCTCCCATAGCATGTGTCAACCGCAAGCCATAGCCAGCAACTGATTACAAAGGAGCTTATCAGTAAACATAAATCAATGGCAGAATTACACCACACCAGCTACGCAAAAACAACAACAACTACTAGGAGTGGTGAATTGATAGCAGGAATTTATTTACGAAGAAGGAAGAACTCCACTGAAGGCAGCAACTGGTTAACGATCAAGAACCTCGATAGTGAGTTTTTCAAACAATAAAAGGAGAGATCGTTCGTCTTCTTCCCGGTCGCCCCCTTGAATTATCAACTATGGCCTAGAACTAAGATGGTGAGTTAAGGCTCAGACAAGGACTGACTACCCTCTTGCCGCCCACCTGCAACCATAAGTAATCTTAGTATGAGATAACATATAGTTAAATATGATGCTCCCGTCGCCCTCACTAGTAAAATGTGACAAATAGACAAAAGCGATGACGTAGCAAAAGGTAGCATGTTGAGTGTAAATGTGCGCTTCATAACCTTACAACTCACGCATGGTTTGGCTGAAGAGTATGATAAAAGACCGCCAAACGTTCGACAAAAACACAGAGTGCGGTAGTCCACTACCGAGGTAACATCGGGACACAGAGTGCGGTAGTCCTCTACCGAGTTAACATCGGGACACAGAGTGCAGAAGACGTTCACCGAGGTAACATCACACAAAGAAGTGCAGTGCAAGGTCTAGTTTCGGTCGACATAAGAACCCAGGAAGGTAATATAAGTATTATAGTTGTAGACTTCCCCCCACCAGTGGTAAGGGGTCTCAACAAATTAGCACACGATTTGCCGGTTTCGACCGTGATTTGCCAGATTCGTCTGTGATTTGCCGGATTCGTCCGTGATTTGCCGGATTCGTCCGTGATTTGCCAGATTCGTCTGTGATTTGCCGGATTCGTCCGTGATTTGCCGGTTTCGACCGTGATTTGCCAGATTCGTCTGTGATTTGCCGGATTCGTCCGTGATTTGCCGGTTTCGACCGTGATTTGCCAGATTCGTCTGTGATTTGCCGGATTCGTCAGTGATTTGCCGGTTTCGACCGTAATTGCCAGATTCGTCTGTGATTTGCCAGATTCGTCTGTGATTGCCAAATTCATCTATGATTACCGGATGCAACTGAAGATTGCCAGGATCAGAAGCGAAGCACCACCTGTACCCGTTCATCTACACGCTGCCTAGTACAGAAACCAGGCGAATGCACTAAAAGGATATCTAACGAGAATAAATCCACATAGAAGAACGAACCAAGGATACCCACACAGGAAATCATTACTTTTTGAAATTATATATAAATTAATAAATGTAAAATTAAGTTAAGTTGCTTTTCGATATTTTTATTAATAAAGGAATATTGACGTTAAAATCTGGAGTTAGTACTACTTTAGATAGAACCCCGGTATACCGGCGAGCAAAACCTCAGCCTTTGACAAAAGTACATCACAACATCCATGGAAAGGTCTGTTAATTTTCTATTCAGAATTGAAAACCGCAACGCGTTACGAGCCTTGGTTGCGGAAATATCTCCATCCGCATCCGATGACTTTTTTAGATTTGGGTCAATTTTCAGTAAAATCACTTTGGGTGGCCATATTTCGATAACCAGACCTCGCAGAACCTTCTGGTTTTCACCCGTGAATAGACTAGAAATTTTGGAAACCGGAACCTTTTACAAGGCCTGGTTTCGGAAATATCGCCACCCAAGCACATTGTTAGGTAGTTAAAGCTCAAAAATCTGTGGAATCAGTGAAATCACTTTAATCACTTTGGATGGCCCTATTTCGCTAACCAGACCACGCAGGACGATTTGGCTTACAGGTGTGTGTAGGTATTGAACAGACCTTTCGTTTGATGTATATCTCGATGGGATTGGTGAACTTCGAAAAAATAATGATTTTTATAGACAAGTGGTTAGTCCATGATTTTTCCCAAAATTAATTGAAAAAAAAAATTTTGAGTTTGGCACATCCATGGAAAGGTCTGTTAATTTTCTATTCAGAATTGAAAACCGCAACGCGTTACGAGCCTTGGTTGCGGAAATATCTCCATCCGCATCCGATGACTTTTTTAGATTTGGGTCAATTTTCAGTAAAATCACTTTGGGTGGCCATATTTCGATAACCAGACCTCGCAGAACCTTCTGGTTTTCACCCGTGAATAGACTAGAAATTTTGGAAACCGGAACCTTTTACAAGGCCTGGTTTCGGAAATATCGCCACCCAAGCACATTGTTAGGTAGTTAAAGCTCAAAAATCTGTGGAATCAGTGAAATCACTTTAATCACTTTGGATGGCCCTATTTCGCTAACCAGACCACGCAGGACGATTTGGCTTACAGGTGTGTGTAGGTATTGAACAGACCTTTCGTTTGATGTATATCTTGATGGGATTGGTGAACTTCGAAAAAATAATGATTTTTATAGACAAGTGGTTAGTCCATGATTTTTCCCAAAATTAATTGAAAAAAAAAATTTTGAGTTTGGCACATCCATGGAAAGGTCTGTTAATTTTCTATTCAGAATTGAAAACCGCAACGCGTTACGAACCTTGGTTGCGGAAATATCTCCATCCGCATCCGATGACTTTTTTAGATTTGGGTCAATTTTCAGTAAAATCACTTTGGGTGGCCATATTTCGATAACCAGACCTCGCAGAACCTTCTGGTTTTCACCCGTGAATAGCTCTTACAAAATTGACTAGAAATTTTGGAAACCGGAACCTTTTACAAGGCCTGGTTTCGGAAATATCGCCACCCAAGCACATTGTTAGGTAGTTAAAGCTCAAAAATCTGTGGAATCAGTGAAATCACTTTAATCACTTTGGATGGCCCTATTTCGCTAACCAGACCACGCAGGACGATTTGGCTTACAGGTGTGTGTAGGTATTGAACAGACCTTTCGTTTGATGTATATCTCGATGGGATTGGTGAACTTCGAAAAAATAATGATTTTTATAGACAAGTGGTTAGTCCATGATTTTTCCCAAAATTAATTGAAAAAAAAAATTTTGAGTTTGGCACATCCATGGAAAGGTCTGTTAATTTTCTATTCAGAATTGAAAACCGCAACGCGTTACGAGCCTTGGTTGCGGAAATATCTCCATCCGCATCCGATGACTTTTTTAGATTTGGGTCAATTTTCAGTAAAATCACTTTGGGTGGCCATATTTCGATAACCAGACCTCGCAGAACCTTCTGGTTTTCACCCGTGAATAGCTCTTACAAAATTGACTAGAAATTTTGGAAACCGCAACCTTTTACAAGGCCTGGTTTCGGAAATATCGCCACCCAAGCACATTGTTAGGTAGTTAAAGCTCAAAAATCTGTGGAATCAGTGAAATCACTTTGGATGGCCATATTTCGCTAACCAGACCACGCAGGACGATTTGGCTTACAGGTGTGTGTAGGTATTGAACAGACCTTTCGTTTGATGTATATCTCGATGGGATTGGTGAACTTCGAAAAAATAATGATTTTTATAGACAAGTGGTTAGGCCATGATTTTTCCCAAAATTAATTGAAAAAAAAATTTTGAGTTTGGCACATCCATGGAAAGGTCTGTTAATTTTCTATTCAGAATTGAAAACCGCAACGCGTTACGAGCCTTGGTTGCGGAAATATCTCCATCCGCATCCGATGACTTTTTTAGATTTGGGTCAATTTTCAGTAAAATCACTTTGGGTGGCCATATTTCGATAACCAGACCTCGCAGAACCTTCTGGTTTTCACCCGTGAATAGCTCTTACAAAATTGACTAGAAATTTTGGAAACCGGAACCTTTTACAAGGCCTGGTTTCGGAAATATCGCCACCCAAGCACATTGTTAGGTAGTTAAAGCTCAAAAATCTGTGGAATCAGTGAAATCACTTTGGATGGCCATATTTCGCTAACCAGACCACGCAGGACGATTTGGCTTACAGGTGTGTGTAGGTATTGAACAGACCTTTCGTTTGATGTATATCTCGATGGGATTGGTGAACTTCGAAAAAATAATGATTTTTATAGACAAGTGGTTAGGCCATGATTTTGCCCAAAATTAATTGAAAAAAAAAATTTTGAGTTTGGCACATCCATGGAAAGGTCTGTTAATTTTCTATTCAGAATTGAAAACCGAAACGCGTTACGAGCCTTGGTTGCGGAAATATCTCCATCCGCATCCGATGACTTTTTTAGATTTGGGTCAATTTTCAGTAAAATCACTTTGGGTGGCCATATTTCGATAACCAGACCTCGCAGAACCTTCTGGTTTTCACCCGTGAATAGCTCTTACAAAATTGACTAGAAATTTTGGAAACCGGAACCTTTTACAAGGCCTGGTTTCGGAAATATCGCCACCCAAGCACATTGTTAGGTAGTTAAAGCTCAAAAATCTGTGGAATCAGTGAAATCACTTTGGATGGCCATATTTCGCTAACCAGACCACGCAGGACGATTTGGCTTACAGGTGTGTGTAGGTATTGAACAGACCTTTCGTTTGATGTATATCTCGATGGGATTGGTGAACTTCGAAAAAATAATGATTTTTATAGACAAGTGGTTACGGCCATGATTTTTCCCAAAATTAATTGAAAAAAAAAAATTTTGAGTTTGGCACATCCATGGAAAGGTCTGTTAATTTTCTATTCAGAATTGAAAACCGCAACGCGTTACGAGCCTTGGTTGCGGAAATATCTCCATCCGCATCCGATGACTTTTTTAGATTTGGGTCAATTTTCAGTAAAATCACTTTGGGTGGCCATATTTCGATAACCAGACCTCGCAGAACCTTCTGGTTTTCACCCGTTAATAGCTCTTACAAAATTGACTAGAAATTTTGGAAACCGGAACCTTTTACAAGGCCTGGTTTCGGAAATATCGCCACCCAAGCACATTGTTAGGTAGTTAAAGCTCAAAAATCTGTGGAATCAGTGAAATCACTTTGGATGGCCATATTTCGCTAACCAGACCTCGCAGGACGATTTGGCTTACAGGTGTGTGTAGGTATTGAACAGACCTTTCGTTTGATGTATATCTCGATGGGATTGGTGAACTTCGAAAAAATAATGATTTTTATAGACAAGTGGTTAGTCCATGATTTTTCCCAAAATTAATTGAAAAAAAAAATTCTGAGTTTGGCACATCCATGGAAAGGTCTGTTAATTTTCTATTCAGAATTGAAAACCGCAACGCGTTACGAGCCTTGGTTGCGGAAATATCTCCATCCGCATCCGATGACTTTTTTAGATTTGGGTCAATTTTCAGTAAAATCACTTTGGGTGGCCATATTTCGATAACCAGACCTCGCAGAACCTTCTGGTTTTCACCCGTGAATAGCTCTTACAAAATTGACTAGAAATTTTGGAAACCGGAACCTTTTACAAGGCCTGGTTTCGGAAATATCGCCACCCAAGCACATTGTTAGGTAGTTAAAGCTCAAAAATCTGTGGAATCAGTGAAATCACTTTAATCACTTTGGATGGCCCTATTTCGCTAACCAGACCACGCAGGACGATTTGGCTTACAGGTGTGTGTAGGTATTGAACAGACCTTTCGTTTGATGTATATCTCGATGGGATTGGTGAACTTCGAAAAAATAATGATTTTTATAGACAAGTGGTTAGTCCATGATTTTTCCCAAAATTAATTGAAAAAAAAAATTCTGAGTTTGGCACATCCATGGAAAGGTCTGTTAATTCTCTATTCAGAATTGAAAACCGCAACGCGTTACGAGCCTTGGTTGCGGAAATATCTCCATCCGCATCCGATGACTTTTTTAGATTTGGGTCAATTTTCAGTAAAATCACTTTGGGTGGCCATATTTCGATAACCAGACCTCGCAGAACCTTCTGGTTTTCACCCGTGAATAGCTCTTACAAAATTGACTAGAAATTTTGGAAACCGCAACCTTTTACAAGGCCTGGTTTCGGAAATATCGCCACCCAAGCACATTGTTAGGTAGTTAAAGCTCAAAAATCTGTGGAATCAGTGAAATCACTTTGGATGGCCATATTTCGCTAATCAGACCACGCAGGACGATTTGGCTTACAGGTGTGTGTAGGTATTGAACAGACCTTTCGTTTGATGTATATCTCGATGGGATTGGTGAATTTCGAAAAAATAATGATTTTTATAGACAAGTGTTAGTCCATGATTTTTCCCAAAATTAATTGAAAAAAAAAATTTTGAGTTTGGCACATCCATGGAAAGGTCTGTTAATTTTCTATTCAGAATTGAAAACCGCAACGCGTTACGAGCCTTGGTTGCGGAAATATCTCCATCCGCATCCGATGACTTTTTTAGATTTGGGTCAATTTTCAGTAAAATCACTTTGGGTGGCCATATTTCGATAACCAGACCTCGCAGAACCTTCTGGTTTTCACCCGTGAATAGCTCTTACAAAATTGACTAGAAATTTTGGAAACCGGAACCTTTTACAAGGCCTGGTTTCGGAAATATCGCCACCCAAGCACATTGTTAGGTAGTTAAAGCTCAAAAATCTGTGGAATCAGTGAAATCACTTTAATCACTTTGGATGGCAATATTTCGCTAACCAGACCACGCAGGACGATTTGGCTTACAGGTGTGTGTAGGTATTGAACAGACCTTTCGTTTGATGTATATCTCGATGGGATTGGTGAACTTCGAAAAAATAATGATTTTTATAGACAAGTGGTTAGTCCATGATTTTTCCCAAAATTAATTGAAAAAAAAAATTTTGAGTTTGGCACATCCATGGAAAGGTCTGTTAATTTTCTATTCAGAATTGAAAACCGCAACGCGTTACGAGCCTTGGTTGCGGAAATATCTCCATCCGCATCCGATGACTTTTTTAGATTTGGGTCAATTTTCAGTAAAATCACTTTGGGTGGCCATATTTCGATAACCAGACCTCGCAGAACCTTCTGGTTTTCACCCGTGAATAGCTCTTACAAAATTGACTAGAAATTTTGGAAACCGGAACCTTTTACAAGGCCTGGTTTCGGAAATATCGCCACCCAAGCACATTGTTAGGTAGTTAAAGCTCAAAAATCTGTGGAATCAGTGAAATCACTTTAATCACTTTGGATGGCCCTATTTCGCTAACCAGACCACGCAGGACGATTTGGCTTACAGGTGTGTGTAGTGTGTAGGTATTGAACAGACCTTTCGTTTGATGTATATCTTGATGGGATTGGTGAACTTCGAAAAAATAATGATTTTTATAGACAAGTGGTTAGTCCATGATTTTTCCCAAAATTAATTGAAAAAAAAAATTTTGAGTTTGGCACATCCATGGAAAGGTCTGTTAATTCTCTATTCAGAATTGAAAACCGCAACGCGTTACGAGCCTTGGTTGCGGAAATATCTCCATCCGCATCCGATGACTTTTTTAGATTTGGGTCAATTTTCAGTAAAATCACTTTGGGTGGCCATATTTCGATAACCAGACCTCGCAGAACCTTCTGGTTTTCACCCGTGAATAGCTCTTACAAAATTGACTAGAAATTTTGGAAACCGCAACCTTTTACAAGGCCTGGTTTCGGAAATATCGCCACCCAAGCACATTGTTAGGTAGTTAAAGCTCAAAAATCTGTGGAATCAGTGAAATCACTTTAATCACTTTGGATGGCCCTATTTCGCTAACCAGACCACGCAGGACGATTTGGCTTACAGGTGTGTGTAGGTATTGAACAGACCTTTCGTTTGATGTATATCTCGATGGGATTGGTGAACTTCGAAAAAATAATGATTTTTATAGACAAGTGGTTAGTCCATGATTCTTCCCAAAATTAATTGAAAAAAAAAATTTTGAGTTTGGCACATCCATGGAAAGGTCTGTTAATTTTCTATTCAGAATTGAAAACCGCAACGCGTTACGAGCCTTGGTTGCGGAAATATCTCCATCCGCATCCGATGACTTTTTTAGATTTGGGTCAATTTTCAGTAAAATCACTTTGGGTGGCCATATTTCGATAACCAGACCTCGCAGAACCTTCTGGTTTTCACCCGTGAATAGCTCTTACAAAATTGACTAGAAATTTTGGAAACCGCAACCTTTTACAAGGCCTGGTTTCGGAAATATCGCCACCCAAGCACATTGTTAGGTAGTTAAAGCTCAAAAATCTGTGGAATCAGTGAAATCACTTTGGATGGCCCTATTTCGCTAACCAGACCACGCAGGACGATTTGGCTTACAGGTGTGTGTAGGTATTGAACAGACCTTTCGTTTGATGTATATCTCGATGGGATTGGTGAACTTCGAAAAAATAATGATTTTTATAGACAAGTGGTTAGTCCATGATTCTTCCCAAAATTAATTGAAAAAAAAAATTTTGAGTTTGGCACATCCATGGAAAGGTCTGTTAATTTTCTATTCAGAATTGAAAACCGCAACGCGTTACGAGCCTTGGTTGCGGAAATATCTCCATCCGCATCCGATGACTTTTTTAGATTTGGGTCAATTTTCAGTAAAATCACTTTGGGTGGCCATATTTCGATAACCAGACCTCGCAGAACCTTCTGGTTTTCACCCGTGAATAGCTCTTACAAAATTGACTAGAAATTTTGGAAACCGCAACCTTTTACAAGGCCTGGTTTCGGAAATATCGCCACCCAAGCACATTGTTAGGTAGTTAAAGCTCAAAAATCTGTGGAATCAGTGAAATCACTTTGGATGGCCATATTTCGCTAACCAGACCAGGCAGGACGATTTGGCTTACAGGTGTGTGTAGGTATTGAACAGACCTTTCGTTTGATGTATATCTCGATGGGATTGGTGAACTTCGAAAAAATAATGATTTTTATAGACAAGTGCTTAGTCCATGATTTTTCCCAAAATTAATTGAAAAAAAAAATTTTGAGTTTGGCACATCCATGGAAAGGTCTGTTAATTCTCTATTCAGAATTGAAAACCGCAACGCGTTACGAGCCTTGGTTGCGGAAATATCTCCATCCGCATCCGATGACTTTTTTAGATTTGGGTCAATTTTCAGTAAAATCACTTTGGGTGGCCATATTTCGATAACCAGACCTCGCAGAACCTTCTGGTTTTCACCCGTAAATAGCTCTTACAAAATTGACCAGAAATTTTGGAAACCGGAACCTTTTACAAGGCCTGGTTTCGGAAATATCGCCACCCAAGCACATTGTTAGGTAGTTAAAGCTCAAAAATCTGTGGAATCAGTGAAATCACTTTGGATGGCCATATTTCGCTAACCAGACCACGCAGGACGATTTGGCTTACAGGTGTGTGTAGGTATTGAACAGACCTTTCGTTTGATGTATATCTCGATGGGATTGGTGAACTTCGAAAAAATAATGATTTTTATAGACAAGTGGTTAGGCCATGATTTTTCCCAAAATTAATTGAAAAAAAAAATTTTGAGTTTGGCACATCCATGGAAAGGTCTGTTAATTTTCTATTCAGAATTGAAAACCGCAACGCGTTACGAGCCTTGGTTGCGGAAATATCTCCATCCGCATCCGATGACTTTTTTAGATTTGGGTCAATTTTCAGTAAAATCACTTTGGGTGGCCATATTTCGATAACCAGACCTCGCAGAACCTTCTGGTTTTCACCCGTGAATAGCTCTTACAAAATTGACTAGAAATTTTGGAAACCGGAACCTTTTACAAGGCCTGGTTTCGGAAATATCGCCACCCAAGCACATTGTTAGGTAGTTAAAGCTCAAAAATCTGTGGAATCAGTGAAATCACTTTAATCACTTTGGATGGCCCTATTTCGCTAACCAGACCACGCAGGACGATTTGGCTTACAGGTGTGTGTAGGTATTGAACAGACCTTTCGTTTGATGTATATCTCGATGGGATTGGTGAACTTCGAAAAAATAATGATTTTTATAGACAAGTGGGTCCATGATTTTTCCCAAAATTAATTGAAAAAAAAAAATTTTGAGTTTGGCACATCCATGGAAAGGTCTGTTAATTTTCTATTCAGAATTGAAAACCGCAACGCGTTACGAGCCTTGGTTGCGGAAATATCTCCATCCGCATCCGATGACTTTTTTAGATTTGGGTCAATTTTCAGTAAAATCACTTTGGGTGGCCATATTTCGATAACCAGACCTCGCAGAACCTTCTGGTTTTCACCCGTGAATAGCTCTTACAAAATTGACTAGAAATTTTGGAAACCGCAACCTTTTACAAGGCCTGGTTTCGGAAATATCGCCACCCAAGCACATTGTTAGGTAGTTAAAGCTCAAAAATCTGTGGAATCAGTGAAATCACTTTAATCACTTTGGATGGCCCTATTTCGCTAACCAGACCACGCAGGACGATTTGGCTTACAGGTGTGTGTAGGTATTGAACAGACCTTTCGTTTGATGTATATCTCGATGGGATTGGTGAACTTCGAAAAAATAATGATTTTTATAGACAAGTGGGTCCATGATTTTTCCCAAAATTAATTGAAAAAAAAAATTTTGAGTTTGGCACATCCATGGAAAGGTCTGTTAATTTTCTATTCAGAATTGAAAACCGCAACGCGTTACGAGCCTTGGTTGCGGAAATATCTCCATCCGCATCCGATGACTTTTTTAGATTTGGGTCAATTTTCAGTAAAATCACTTTGGGTGGCCATATTTCGATAACCAGACCTCGCAGAACCTTCTGGTTTTCACCCGTGAATAGCTCTTACAAAATTGACTAGAAATTTTGGAAACCGGAACCTTTTACAAGGCCTGGTTTCGGAAATATCGCCACCCAAGCACATTGTTAGGTAGTTAAAGCTCAAAAATCTGTGGAATCAGTGAAATCACTTTAATCACTTTGGATGGCCCTATTTCGCTAACCAGACCACGCAGGACGATTTGGCTTACAGGTGTGTGTAGGTATTGAACAGACCTTTCGTTTGATGTATATCTCGATGGGATTGGTGAACTTCGAAAAAATAATGATTTTTATAGACAAGTGGTTAGGCCATGATTTTTCCCAAAATTAATTGAAAAAAAAAATTTTGAGTTTGGCACATCCATGGAAAGGTCTGTTAATTTTCTATTCAGAATTGAAAACCGAAACGCGTTACGAGCCTTGGTTGCGGAAATATCTCCATCCGCATCCGATGACTTTTTTAGATTTGGGTCAATTTTCAGTAAAATCACTTTGGGTGGCCATATTTCGATAACCAGACCTCGCAGAACCTTCTGGTTTTCACCCGTGAATAGCTCTTACAAAATTGACTAGAAATTTTGGAAACCGGAACCTTTTACAAGGCCTGGTTTCGGAAATATCGCCACCCAAGCACATTGTTAGGTAGTTAAAGCTCAAAAATCTGTGGAATCAGTGAAATCACTTTGGATGGCCATATTTCGCTAACCAGACCACGCAGGACGATTTGGCTTACAGGTGTGTGTAGGTATTGAACAGACCTTTCGTTTGATGTATATCTCGATGGGATTGGTGAACTTCGAAAAAATAATGATTTTTATAGACAAGTGGTTAGTCCATGATTTTTCCCAAAATTAATTGAAAAAAAAAATTTTGAGTTTGGCACATCCATGGAAAGGTCTGTTAATTTTCTATTCAGAATTGAAAACCGCAACGCGTTACGAGCCTTGGTTGCGGAAATATCTCCATCCGCATCCGATGACTTTTTTAGATTTGGGTCAATTTTCAGTAAAATCACTTTGGGTGGCCATATTTCGATAACCAGACCTCGCAGAACCTTCTGGTTTTCACCCGTGAATAGCTCTTACAAAATTGACTAGAAATTTTGGAAACCGGAACCTTTTACAAGGCCTGGTTTCGGAAATATCGCCACCCAAGCACATTGTTAGGTAGTTAAAGCTCAAAAATCTGTGGAATCAGTGAAATCACTTTGGATGGCCATATTTCGCTAACCAGACCACGCAGGACGATTTGGCTTACAGGTGTGTGTAGGTATTGAACAGACCTTTCGTTTGATGTATATCTCGATGGGATTGGTGAACTTCGAAAAAATAATGATTTTTATAGACAAGTGGTTAGTCCATGATTTTTCCCAAAATTAATTGAAAAAAAAAATTTTGAGTTTGGCACATCCATGGAAAGGTCTGTTAATTTTCTATTCAGAATTGAAAACCGCAACGCGTTACGAGCCTTGGTTGCGGAAATATCTCCATCCGCATCCGATGACTTTTTTAGATTTGGGTCAATTTTCAGTAAAATCACTTTGGGTGGCCATATTTCGATAACCAGACCTCGCAGAACCTTCTGGTTTTTACCCGTGAATAGCTCTTACAAAATTGACTAGAAATTTTGGAAACCGGAACTTTTTACAAGGCCTGGTTTCGGAAATATCGCCACCCAAGCACATTGTTAGGTAGTTAAAGCTCAAAAATCTGTGGAATCAGTGAAATCACTTTAATCACTTTGGATGGCCCTATTTCGCTAACCAGACCACGCAGGACGATTTGGCTTACAGGTGTGTGTAGGTATTGAACAGACCTTTCGTTTGATGTATATCTCGATGGGATTGGTGAACTTCGAAAAAATAATGATTTTTATAGACAAGTGGTTAGTCCATGATTTTTCCCAAAATTAATTGAAAAAAAAACTTTTGAGTTTGGCACATTCATGGAAAGGTCTGTTAATTTTCTATTCAGAATTGAAAACCGCAACGCGTTACGAGCCTTGGTTGCGGAAATATCTCCATCCGCATCCGATGACTTTTTTAGATTTGGGTCAATTTTCAGTAAAATCACTTTGGGTGGCCATATTTCGATAACCAGACCTCGCAGAACCTTCTGGTTTTCACCCGTGAATAGCTCCTACAAAATTGACTAGAAATTTTGGAAACCGGAACCTTTTACAAGGCCTGGTTTCGGAAATATCGCCACCCAAGCACATTGTTAGGTAGTTAAAGCTCAAAAATCTGTGGAATCAGTGAAATCACTTTAATCACTTTGGATGGCCCTATTTCGCTAACCAGACCACGCAGGACGATTTGGCTTACAGGTGTGTGTAGGTATTGAACAGACCTTTCGTTTGATGTATATCTCGATGGGATTGGTGAACTTCGAAAAAATAATGATTTTTATAGACAAGTGGTTAGTCCATGATTTTTCCCAAAATTAATTGAAAAAAAAAATTCTGAGTTTGGCACATCCATGGAAAGGTCTGTTAATTTTCTATTCAGAATTGAAAACCGCAACGCGTTACGAGCCTTGGTTGCGGAAATATCTCCATCCGCATCCGATGACTTTTTTAGATTTGGGTCAATTTTCAGTAAAATCACTTTGGGTGGCCATATTTCGATAACCAGACCTCGCAGAACCTTCTGGTTTTCACCCGTGAATAGCTCTTACAAAATTGACTAGAAATTTTGGAAACCGGAACCTTTTACAAGGCCTGGTTTCGGAAATATCGCCACCCAAGCACATTGTTAGGTAGTTAAAGCTCAAAAATCTGTGGAATCAGTGAAATCACTTTAATCACTTTGGATGGCCCTATTTCGCTAACCAGACCACGCAGGACAATTTGGCTTACAGGTGTGTGTAGGTATTGAACAGACCTTTCGTTTGATGTATATCTCGATGGGATTGGTGAACTTCGAAAAAATAATGATTTTTATAGACAAGTGGTTAGTCCATGATTTTTCCCAAAATTAATTGAAAAAAAAACTTTTGAGTTTGGCACATTCATGGAAAGGTCTGTTAATTTTCTATTCAGAATTGAAAACCGCAACGCGTTACGAGCCTTGGTTGCGGAAATATCTCCATCCGCATCCGATGACTTTTTTAGATTTGGGTCAATTTTCAGTAAAATCACTTTGGGTGGCCATATTTCGATAACCAGACCTCGCAGAACCTTCTGGTTTTCACCCGTGAATAGCTCCTACAAAATTGACTAGAAATTTTGGAAACCGCAACCTTTTACAAGGCCTGGTTTCGGAAATATCGCCACCCAAGCACATTGTTAGGTAGTTAAAGCTCAAAAATCTGTGGAATCAGTGAAATCACTTTAATCACTTTGGATGGCCCTATTTCGCTAACCAGACCACGCAGGACGATTTGGCTTACAGGTGTGTGTAGGTATTGAACAGACCTTTCGTTTGATGTATATCTCGATGGGATTGGTGAACTTCGAAAAAATAATGATTTTTATAGACAAGTGGTTAGTCCATGATTTTTCCCAAAATTAATTGAAAAAAAAAATTCTGAGTTTGGCACATCCATGGAAAGGTCTGTTAATTTTCTATTCAGAATTGAAAACCGCAACGCGTTACGAGCCTTGGTTGCGGAAATATCTCCATCCGCATCCGATGACTTTTTTAGATTTGGGTCAATTTTCAGTAAAATCACTTTGGGTGGCCATATTTCGATAACCAGACCTCGCAGAACCTTCTGGTTTTCACCCGTGAATAGCTCCTACAAAATTGACTAGAAATTTTGGAAACCGGAACCTTTTACAAGGCCTGGTTTCGGAAATATCGCCACCCAAGCACATTGTTAGGTAGTTAAAGCTCAAAAATCTGTGGAATCAGTGAAATCACTTTAATCACTTTGGATGGCCCTATTTCGCTAACCAGACCACGCAGGACGATTTGGCTTACAGGTGTGTGTAGGTATTGAACAGACCTTTCGTTTGATGTATATCTCGATGGGATTGGTGAACTTCGAAAAAATAATGATTTTTATAGACAAGTGGTTAGTCCATGATTTTTCCCAAAATTAATTGAAAAAAAAAATTCTGAGTTTGGCACATCCATGGAAAGGTCTGTTAATTTTCTATTCAGAATTGAAAACCGCAACGCGTTACGAGCCTTGGTTGCGGAAATATCTCCATCCGCATCCGATGACTTTTTTAGATTTGGGTCAATTTTCAGTAAAATCACTTTGGGTGGCCATATTTCGATAACCAGACCTCGCAGAACCTTCTGGTTTTCACCCGTGAATAGCTCTTACAAAATTGACTAGAAATTTTGGAAACCGGAACCTTTTACAAGGCCTGGTTTCGGAAATATCGCCACCCAAGCACATTGTTAGGTAGTTAAAGCTCAAAAATCTGTGGAATCAGTGAAATCACTTTAATCACTTTGGATGGCCCTATTTCGCTAACCAGACCACGCAGGACAATTTGGCTTACAGGTGTGTGTAGGTATTGAACAGACCTTTCGTTTGATGTATATCTCGATGGGATTGGTGAACTTCGAAAAAATAATGATTTTTATAGACAAGTGGTTAGTCCATGATTTTTCCCAAAATTAATTGAAAAAAAAAATTTTGAGTTTGGCACATCCATGGAAAGGTCTGTTAATTTTCTATTCAGAATTGAAAACCGCAACGCGTTACGAGCCTTGGTTGCGGAAATATCTCCATCCGCATCCGATGACTTTTTTAGATTTGGGTCAATTTTCAGTAAAATCACTTTGGGTGGCCATATTTCGATAACCAGACCTCGCAGAACCTTCTGGTTTTCACCCGTGAATAGCTCCTACAAAATTGACTAGAAATTTTGGAAACCGCAACCTTTTACAAGGCCTGGTTTCGGAAATATCGCCACCCAAGCACATTGTTAGGTAGTTAAAGCTCAAAAATCTGTGGAATCAGTGAAATCACTTTAATCACTTTGGATGGCCCTATTTCGCTAACCAGACCACGCAGGACGATTTGGCTTACAGGTGTGTGTAGGTATTGAACAGACCTTTCGTTTGATGTATATCTCGATGGGATTGGTGAACTTCGAAAAAATAATGATTTTTATAGACAAGTGGTTAGTCCATGATTTTTCCCAAAATTAATTGAAAAAAAAATTCTGAGTTTGGCACATCCATGGAAAGGTCTATTAATTCTCTATTCAGAATTGAAAACCGCAACGCGTTACGAGCCTTGGTTGCGGAAATATCTCCATCCGCATCCGATGACTTTTTTAGATTTGGGTCAATTTTCAGTAAAATCACTTTGGGTGGCCATATTTCGATAACCAGACCTCGCAGAACCTTCTGGTTTTCACCCGTGAATAGCTCTTACAAAATTGACTAGAAATTTTGGAAACCGGAACCTTTTACAAGGCCTGGTTTCGGAAATATCGCCACCCAAGCACATTGTTAGGTAGTTAAAGCTCAAAAATCTGTGGAATCAGTGAAATCACTTTAATCACTTTGGATGGCCCTATTTCGCTAACCAGACCACGCAGGACGATTTGGCTTACAGGTGTGTGTAGGTATTGAACAGACCTTTCGTTTGATGTATATCTCGATGGGATTGGTGAACTTCGAAAAAATAATGATTTTTATAGACAAGTGGTTAGTCCATGATTTTTCCCAAAATTAATTGAAAAAAAAACTTTTGAGTTTGGCACATTCATGGAAAGGTCTGTTAATTTTCTATTCAGAATTGAAAACCGCAACGCGTTACGAGCCTTGGTTGCGGAAATATCTCCATCCGCATCCGATGACTTTTTTAGATTTGGGTCAATTTTCAGTAAAATCACTTTGGGTGGCCATATTTCGATAGCCAGACCTCGCAGAACCTTCTGGTTTTCACCCGTGAATAGCTCCTACAAAATTGACTAGAAATTTTGGAAACCGGAACCTTTTACAAGGCCTGGTTTCGGAAATATCGCCACCCAAGCACATTGTTAGGTAGTTAAAGCTCAAAAATCTGTGGAATCAGTGAAATCACTTTAATCACTTTGGATGGCCCTATTTCGCTAACCAGACCACGCAGGACGATTTGGCTTACAGGTGTGTGTAGGTATTGAACAGACCTTTCGTTTGATGTATATCTCGATGGGATTGGTGAACTTCGAAAAAATAATGATTTTTATAGACAAGTGGTTAGTCCAAAGGTCTGTTAATTTTCTATTCAGAATTGAAAACCGCAACGCGTTACGAGCCTTGGTTGCGGAAATATCTCCATCCGCATCCGATGACTTTTTTAGATTTGGGTCAATTTTCAGTAAAATCACTTTGGGTGGCCATATTTCGATAACCAGACCACGCAGGACAATTTGGCTTACAGGTGTGTGTAGGTATTGAACAGACCTTTCGTTTGATGTATATCTCGATGGGATTGGTGAACTTCGAAAAAATAATGATTTTTATAGACAAGTGGTTAGTCCATGATTTTTCCCAAAATTAATTGAAAAAAAAATTTTGAGTTTGGCACATCCATGGAAAGGTCTGTTAATTTTCTATTCAGAATTGAAAACCGCAACGCGTTACGAGCCTTGGTTGCGGAAATATCTCCATCCGCATCCGATGACTTTTTTAGATTTGGGTCAATTTTCAGTAAAATCACTTTGGGTGGCCATATTTCGATAACCAGACCTCGCAGAACCTTCTGGTTTTCACCCGTGAATAGCTCCTACAAAATTGACTAGAAATTTTGGAAACCGCAACCTTTTACAAGGCCTGGTTTCGGAAATATCGCCACCCAAGCACATTGTTAGGTAGTTAAAGCTCAAAAATCTGTGGAATCAGTGAAATCACTTTAATCACTTTGGATGGCCCTATTTCGCTAACCAGACCACGCAGGACGATTTGGCTTACAGGTGTGTGTAGGTATTGAACAGACCTTTCGTTTGATGTATATCTCGATGGGATTGGTGAACTTCGAAAAAATAATGATTTTTATAGACAAGTGGTTAGTCCATGATTTTTCCCAAAATTAATTGAAAAAAAAATTCTGAGTTTGGCACATCCATGGAAAGGTCTGTTAATTCTCTATTCAGAATTGAAAACCGCAACGCGTTACGAGCCTTGGTTGCGGAAATATCTCCATCCGCATCCGATGACTTTTTTAGATTTGGGTCAATTTTCAGTAAAATCACTTTGGGTGGCCATATTTCGATAACCAGACCTCGCAGAACCTTCTGGTTTTCACCCGTGAATAGCTCTTACAAAATTGACTAGAAATTTTGGAAACCGCAACCTTTTACAAGGCCTGGTTTCGGAAATATCGCCACCCAAGCACATTGTTAGGTAGTTAAAGCTCAAAAATCTGTGGAATCAGTGAAATCACTTTGGATGGCCATATTTCGCTAACCAGACCACGCAGGACGATTTGGCTTACAGGTGTGTGTGTGTAGGTATTGAACAGACCTTTCGTTTGATGTATATCTCGATGGGATTGGTGAACTTCGAAAAAATAATGATTTTTATAGACAAGTGGTTAGGCCATGATTTTTCCCAAAATTAATTGAAAAAAAAAAATTTTGAGTTTGGCACATCCATGGAAAGGTCTGTTTATTTTCTATTCAGAATTGAAAACCGCAACGCGTTACGAGCCTTGGTTGCGGAAATATCTCCATCCGCATCCGATGACTTTTTTAGATTTGGGTCAATTTTCAGTAAAATCACTTTGGGTGGCCATATTTCGATAACCAGACCTCGCAGAACCTTCTGGTTTTCACCCGTGAATAGCTCTTACAAAATTGACTAGAAATTTTGGAAACCGGAACCTTTTACAAGGCCTGGTTTCGGAAATATCGCCACCCAAGCACATTGTTAGGTAGTTAAAGCTCAAAAATCTGTGGAATCAGTGAAATCACTTTAATCACTTTGGATGGCCCTATTTCGCTAACCAGACCACGCAGGACGATTTGGCTTACAGGTGTGTGTAGGTATTGAACAGACCTTTCGTTTGATGTATATCTCGATGGGATTGGTGAACTTCGAAAAAATAATGATTTTTATAGACAAGTGGTTAGTCCATGATTTTTCCCAAAATTAATTGAAAAAAAAACTTTTGAGTTTGGCACATTCATGGAAAGGTCTGTTAATTTTCTATTCAGAATTGAAAACCGCAACGCGTTACGAGCCTTGGTTGCGGAAATATCTCCATCCGCATCCGATGACTTTTTTAGATTTGGGTCAATTTTCAGTAAAATCACTTTGGGTGGCCATATTTCGATAACCAGACCTCGCAGAACCTTCTGGTTTTCACCCGTGAATAGCTCCTACAAAATTGACTAGAAATTTTGGAAACCGCAACCTTTTACAAGGCCTGGTTTCGGAAATATCGCCACCCAAGCACATTGTTAGGTAGTTAAAGCTCAAAAATCTGTGGAATCAGTGAAATCACTTTGGATGGCCATATTTCGCTAACCAGACCACGCAGGACGATTTGGCTTACAGGTGTGTGTAGGTATTGAACAGACCTTTCGTTTGATGTATATCTCGATGGGATTGGTGAACTTCGAAAAAATAATGATTTTTATAGACAAGTGTTAGTCCATGATTTTTCCCAAAATTAATTGAAAAAAAAAATTTTGAGTTTAGCACATCCATGGAAAGGTCTGTTAATTTTCTATTCAGAATTGAAAACCGCAACGCGTTACGAGCCTTGGTTGCGGAAATATCTCCATCCGCATCCGATGACTTTTTTAGATTTGGGTCAATTTTCAGTAAAATCACTTTGGGTGGCCATATTTCGATAACCAGACCTCGCAGAACCTTCTGGTTTTCACCCGTGAATAGCTCTTACAAAATTGACTAGAAATTTTGGAAACCGCAACCTTTTACAAGGCCTGGTTTCGGAAATATCGCCACCCAAGCACATTGTTAGGTAGTTAAAGCTCAAAAATCTGTGGAATCAGTGAAATCACTTTAATCACTTTGGATGGCCCTATTTCGCTAACCAGACCACGCAGGACGATTTGGCTTACAGGTGTGTGTAGGTATTGAACAGACCTTTCGTTTGATGTATATCTCGATGGGATTGGTGAACTTCGAAAAAATAATGATTTTTATAGACAAGTGGTTAGTCCATGATTTTTCCCAAAATTAATTGAAAAAAAAAATTTTGAGTTTGGCACATCCATGGAAAGGTCTGTTAATTTTCTATTCAGAATTGAAAACCGCAACGCGTTACGAGCCTTGGTTGCGGAAATATCTCCATCCGCATCCGATGACTTTTTTAGATTTGGGTCAATTTTCAGTAAAATCACTTTGGGTGGCCATATTTCGATAACCAGACCTCGCAGAACCTTCTGGTTTTCACCCGTGAATAGCTCTTACAAAATTGACTAGAAATTTTGGAAACCGGAACCTTTTACAAGGCCTGGTTTCGGAAATATCGCCACCCAAGCACATTGTTAGGTAGTTAAAGCTCAAAAATCTGTGGAATCAGTGAAATCACTTTAATCACTTTGGATGGCCCTATTCCGCTAACCAGACCACGCAGGACGATTTGGCTTACAGGTGTGTGTAGGTATTGAACAGACCTTTCGTTTGATGTATATCTCGATGGGATTGGTGAACTTCGAAAAAATAATGATTTTTATAGACAAGTGGTTAGTCCATGATTTTTCCCAAAATTAATTGAAAAAAAAAATTCTGAGTTTGGCACATCCATGGAAAGGTCTGTTAATTTTCTATTCAGAATTGAAAACCGCAACGCGTTACGAGCCTTGGTTGCGGAAATATCTCCATCCGCATCCGATGACTTTTTTAGATTTGGGTCAATTTTCAGTAAAATCACTTTGGGTGGCCATATTTCGATAACCAGACCTCGCAGAACCTTCTGGTTTTCACCCGTGAATAGCTCTTACAAAATTGACTAGAAATTTTGGAAACCGCAACCTTTTATAAGGCCTGGTTTCGGAAATATCGCCACCCAAGCACATTGTTAGGTAGTTAAAGCTCAAAAATCTGTGGAATCAGTGAAATCACTTTGGATGGCCATATTTCGCTAACCAGACCACGCAGGACGATTTGGCTTACAGGTGTGTGTAGGTATTGAACAGACCTTTCGTTTGATGTATATCTCGATGGGATTGGTGAACTTCGAAAAAATAATGATTTTTATAGACAAGTGGTTAGTCCATGATTTTTCCCAAAATTAATTGAAAAAAAAAATTTTGAGTTTGGCACATCCATGGAAAGGTCTGTTAATTTTCTATTCAGAATTGAAAACCGCAACGCGTTACGAGCCTTGGTTGCGGAAATATCTCCATCCGCATCCGATGACTTTTTTAGATTTGGGTCAATTTTCAGTAAAATCACTTTGGGTGGCCATATTTCGATAACCAGACCTCGCAGAACCTTCTGGTTTTCACCCGTGAATAGCTCTTACAAAATTGACTAGAAATTTTGGAAACCGCAACCTTTTACAAGGCCTGGTTTCGGAAATATCGCCACCCAAGCACATTGTTAGGTAGTTAAAGCTCAAAAATCTGTGGAATCAGTGAAATCACTTTGGATGGCCATATTTCGCTAACCAGACCACGCAGGACGATTTGGCTTACAGGTGTGTGTAGGTATTGAACAGACCTTTCGTTTGATGTATATCTCGATGGGATTGGTGAACTTCGAAAAAATAATGATTTTTATAGACAAGTGGTTAGTCCATGATTTTTCCCAAAATTAATTGAAAAAAAAAATTTTGAGTTTGGCACATCCATGGAAAGGTCTGTTAATTTTCTATTCAGAATTGAAAACCGCAACGCGTTACGAGCCTTGGTTGCGGAAATATCTCCATCCGCATCCGATGACTTTTTTAGATTTGGGTCAATTTTCAGTAAAATCACTTTGGGTGGCCATATTTCGATAACCAGACCTCGCAGAACCTTCTGGTTTTCACCCGTGAATAGCTCTTACAAAATTGACTAGAAATTTTGGAAACCGCAACCTTTTACAAGGCCTGGTTTCGGAAATATCGCCACCCAAGCACATTGTTAGGTAGTTAAAGCTCAAAAATCTGTGGAATCAGTGAAATCACTTTAATCACTTTGGATGGCCCTATTTCGCTAACCAGACCACGCAGGACGATTTGGCTTACAGGTGTGTGTAGGTATTGAACAGACCTTTCGTTTGATGTATATCTCGATGGGATTGGTGAACTTCGAAAAAATAATGATTTTTATAGACAAGTGGTTAGTCCATGATTTTTCCCAAAATTAATTGAAAAAAAAAATTTTGAGTTTGGCACATCCATGGAAAGGTCTGTTAATTTTCTATTCAGAATTGAAAACCGCAACGCGTTACGAGCCTTGGTTGCGGAAATATCTCCATCCGCATCCGATGACTTTTTTAGATTTGGGTCAATTTTCAGTAAAATCACTTTGGGTGGCCATATTTCGATAACCAGACCTCGCAGAACCTTCTGGTTTTCACCCGTGAATAGCTCTTACAAAATTGACTAGAAATTTTGGAAACCGCAACCTTTTACAAGGCCTGGTTTCGGAAATATCGCCACCCAAGCACATTGTTAGGTAGTTAAAGCTCAAAAATCTGTGGAATCAGTGAAATCACTTTAATCACTTTGGATGGCCCTATTCCGCTAACCAGACCACGCAGGACGATTTGGCTTACAGGTGTGTGTAGGTATTGAACAGACCTTTCGTTTGATGTATATCTCGATGGGATTGGTGAACTTCGAAAAAATAATGATTTTTATAGACAAGTGGTTAGTCCATGATTTTTCCCAAAATTAATTGAAAAAAAAAATTTTGAGTTTGGCACATCCATGGAAAGGTCTGTTAATTTTCTATTCAGAATTGAAAACCGCAACGCGTTACGAGCCTTGGTTGCGGAAATATCTCCATCCGCATCCGATGACTTTTTTAGATTTGGGTCAATTTTCAGTAAAATCACTTTGGGTGGCCATATTTCGATAACCAGACCTCGCAGAACCTTCTGGTTTTCACCCGTGAATAGCTCTTACAAAATTGACTAGAAATTTTGGAAACCGGAACCTTTTACAAGGCCTGGTTTCGGAAATATCGCCACCCAAGCACATTGTTAGGTAGTTAAAGCTCAAAAATCTGTGGAATCAGTGAAATCACTTTAATCACTTTGGATGGCCCTATTTCGCTAACCAGACCACGCAGGACGATTTGGCTTACAGGTGTGTGTAGGTATTGAACAGACCTTTCGTTTGATGTATATCTCGATGGGATTGGTGAACTTCGAAAAAATAATGATTTTTATAGACAAGTGGTTAGTCCATGATTTTTCCCAAAATTAATTGAAAAAAAAAATTTTGAGTTTGGCACATCCATGGAAAGGTCTGTTAATTTTCTATTCAGAATTGAAAACCGCAACGCGTTACGAGCCTTGGTTGCGGAAATATCTCCATCCGCATCCGATGACTTTTTTAGATTTGGGTCAATTTTCAGTAAAATCACTTTGGGTGGCCATATTTCGATAACCAGACCTCGCAGAACCTTCTGGTTTTCACCCGTGAATAGCTCTTACAAAATTGACTAGAAATTTTGGAAACCGCAACCTTTTACAAGGCCTGGTTTCGGAAATATCGCCACCCAAGCACATTGTTAGGTAGTTAAAGCTCAAAAATCTGTGGAATCAGTGAAATCACTTTGGATGGCCATATTTCGCTAACCAGACCACGCAGGACGATTTGGCTTACAGGTGTGTGTAGGTATTGAACAGACCTTTCGTTTGATGTATATCTCGATGGGATTGGTGAACTTCGAAAAAATAATGATTTTTATAGACAAGTGGTTAGTCCATGATTTTTCCCAAAATTAATTGAAAAAAAAAAATTTGAGTTTGGCACATCCATGGAAAGGTCTGTTAATTTTCTATTCAGAATTGAAAACCGCAACGCGTTACGAGCCTTGGTTGCGGAAATATCTCCATCCGCATCCGATGACTTTTTTAGATTTGGGTCAATTTTCAGTAAAATCACTTTGGGTGGCCATATTTCGATAACCAGACCTCGCAGAACCTTCTGGTTTTCACCCGTGAATAGCTCTTACAAAATTGACTAGAAATTTTGGAAACCGGAACCTTTTACAAGGCCTGGTTTCGGAAATATCGCCACCCAAGCACATTGTTAGGTAGTTAAAGCTCAAAAATCTGTGGAATCAGTGAAATCACTTTGGATGGCCATATTTCGCTAACCAGACCACGCAGGACGATTTGGCTTACAGGTGTGTGTAGGTATTGAACAGACCTTTCGTTTGATGTATATCTCGATGGGATTGGTGAACTTCGAAAAAATAATGATTTTTATAGACAAGTGGTTAGTCCATGATTTTTCACAAAATTAATTGAAAAAAAAAATTTTAAGTTTGGCACATCCATGGAAAGGTCTGTTAATTTTCTATTCAGAATTGAAAACCGCAACGCGTTACGAGCCTTGGTTGCGGAAATATCTCCATCCGCATCCGATGACTTTTTTAGATTTGGGTCAATTTTCAGTAAAATCACTTTGGGTGGCCATATTTCGATAACCAGACCTCGCAGAACCTTCTGGTTTTCACCCGTGAATAGCTCTTACAAAATTGACTAGAAATTTTGGAAACCGCAACCTTTTTCAAGGCCTGGTCTCGGAAATATCGCCACCCAAGCACATTGTTAGGTAGTTAAAGCTCAAAAATCTGTGGAATCAGTGAAATCACTTTAATCACTTTGGATGGCCCTATTCCGCTAACCAGACCACGCAGGACGATTTGGCTTACAGGTGTGTGTAGGTATTGAACAGACCTTTCGTTTGATGTATATCTCGATGGGATTGGTGAACTTCGAAAAAATAATGATTTTTATAGACAAGTGGTTACGTCCATGATTTTTCCCAAAATTAATTGAAAAAAAAAATTTTGAGTTTGGCACATCCATGGAAAGGTCTGTTAATTTTCTATTCAGAATTGAAAACCGCAACGCGTTACGAGCCTTGGTTGCGGAAATATCTCCATCCGCATCCGATGACTTTTTTAGATTTGGGTCAATTTTCAGTAAAATCACTTTGGGTGGCCATATTTCGATAACCAGACCTCGCAGAACCTTCTGGTTTTCACCCGTGAATAGCTCTTACAAAATTGACTAGAAATTTTGGAAACCGGAACCTTTTACAAGGCCTGGTTTCGGAAATATCGCCACCCAAGCACATTGTTAGGTAGTTAAAGCTCAAAAATCTGTGGAATCAGTGAAATCACTTTGGATGGCCATATTTCGCTAACCAGACCACGCAGGACGATTTGGCTTACAGGTGTGTGTAGGTATTGAACAGACCTTTCGTTTGATGTATATCTCGATGGGATTGGTGAACTTCGAAAAAATAATGATTTTTATAGACAAGTGGTTAGGCCATGATTTTTCCCAAAATTAATTGAAAAAAAAATTTTGAGTTTGGCACATCCATGGAAAGGTCTGTTAATTTTCTATTCAGAATTGAAAACCGAAACGCGTTACGAGCCTTGGTTGCGGAAATATCTCCATCCGCATCCGATGACTTTTTTAGATTTGGGTCAATTTTCAGTAAAATCACTTTGGGTGGCCATATTTCGATAACCAGACCTCGCAGAACCTTCTGGTTTTCACCCGTGAATAGCTCTTACAAAATTGACTAGAAATTTTGGAAACCGGAACCTTTTACAAGGCCTGGTTTCGGAAATATCGCCACCCAAGCACATTGTTAGGTAGTTAAAGCTCAAAAATCTGTGGAATCAGTGAAATCACTTTGGATGGCCATATTTCGCTAACCAGACCACGCAGGACGATTTGGCTTACAGGTGTGTGTAGGTATTGAACAGACCTTTCGTTTGATGTATATCTCGATGGGATTGGTGAACTTCGAAAAAATAATGATTTTTATAGACAAGTGGTTAGTCCATGATTTTTCCCAAAATTAATTGAAAAAAAAAATTTTGAGTTTGGCACATCCATGGAAAGGTCTGTTAATTTTCTATTCAGAATTGAAAACCGCAACGCGTTACGAGCCTTGGTTGCGGAAATATCTCCATCCGCATCCGATGACTTTTTTAGATTTGGGTCAATTTTCAGTAAAATCACTTTGGGTGGCCATATTTCGATAACCAGACCTCGCAGAACCTTCTGGTTTTTACCCGTGAATAGCTCTTACAAAATTGACTAGAAATTTTGGAAACCGGAACTTTTTACAAGGCCTGGTTTCGGAAATATCGCCACCCAAGCACATTGTTAGGTAGTTAAAGCTCAAAAATCTGTGGAATCAGTGAAATCACTTTAATCACTTTGGATGGCCCTATTTCGCTAACCAGACCACGCAGGACGATTTGGCTTACAGGTGTGTGTAGGTATTGAACAGACCTTTCGTTTGATGTATATCTCGATGGGATTGGTGAACTTCGAAAAAATAATGATTTTTATAGACAAGTGGTTAGTCCATGATTTTTCCCAAAATTAATTGAAAAAAAAACTTTTGAGTTTGGCACATTCATGGAAAGGTCTGTTAATTTTCTATTCAGAATTGAAAACCGCAACGCGTTACGAGCCTTGGTTGCGGAAATATCTCCATCCGCATCCGATGACTTTTTTAGATTTGGGTCAATTTTCAGTAAAATCACTTTGGGTGGCCATATTTCGATAACCAGACCTCGCAGAACCTTCTGGTTTTCACCCGTGAATAGCTCCTACAAAATTGACTAGAAATTTTGGAAACCGGAACCTTTTACAAGGCCTGGTTTCGGAAATATCGCCACCCAAGCACATTGTTAGGTAGTTAAAGCTCAAAAATCTGTGGAATCAGTGAAATCACTTTAATCACTTTGGATGGCCCTATTTCGCTAACCAGACCACGCAGGACGATTTGGCTTACAGGTGTGTGTAGGTATTGAACAGACCTTTCGTTTGATGTATATCTCGATGGGATTGGTGAACTTCGAAAAAATAATGATTTTTATAGACAAGTGGTTAGTCCATGATTTTTCCCAAAATTAATTGAAAAAAAAAATTCTGAGTTTGGCACATCCATGGAAAGGTCTGTTAATTTTCTATTCAGAATTGAAAACCGCAACGCGTTACGAGCCTTGGTTGCGGAAATATCTCCATCCGCATCCGATGACTTTTTTAGATTTGGGTCAATTTTCAGTAAAATCACTTTGGGTGGCCATATTTCGATAACCAGACCTCGCAGAACCTTCTGGTTTTCACCCGTGAATAGCTCTTACAAAATTGACTAGAAATTTTGGAAACCGGAACCTTTTACAAGGCCTGGTTTCGGAAATATCGCCACCCAAGCACATTGTTAGGTAGTTAAAGCTCAAAAATCTGTGGAATCAGTGAAATCACTTTAATCACTTTGGATGGCCCTATTTCGCTAACCAGACCACGCAGGACAATTTGGCTTACAGGTGTGTGTAGGTATTGAACAGACCTTTCGTTTGATGTATATCTCGATGGGATTGGTGAACTTCGAAAAAATAATGATTTTTATAGACAAGTGGTTAGTCCATGATTTTTCCCAAAATTAATTGAAAAAAAAACTTTTGAGTTTGGCACATTCATGGAAAGGTCTGTTAATTTTCTATTCAGAATTGAAAACCGCAACGCGTTACGAGCCTTGGTTGCGGAAATATCTCCATCCGCATCCGATGACTTTTTTAGATTTGGGTCAATTTTCAGTAAAATCACTTTGGGTGGCCATATTTCGATAACCAGACCTCGCAGAACCTTCTGGTTTTCACCCGTGAATAGCTCCTACAAAATTGACTAGAAATTTTGGAAACCGCAACCTTTTACAAGGCCTGGTTTCGGAAATATCGCCACCCAAGCACATTGTTAGGTAGTTAAAGCTCAAAAATCTGTGGAATCAGTGAAATCACTTTAATCACTTTGGATGGCCCTATTTCGCTAACCAGACCACGCAGGACGATTTGGCTTACAGGTGTGTGTAGGTATTGAACAGACCTTTCGTTTGATGTATATCTCGATGGGATTGGTGAACTTCGAAAAAATAATGATTTTTATAGACAAGTGGTTAGTCCATGATTTTTCCCAAAATTAATTGAAAAAAAAAATTCTGAGTTTGGCACATCCATGGAAAGGTCTGTTAATTTTCTATTCAGAATTGAAAACCGCAACGCGTTACGAGCCTTGGTTGCGGAAATATCTCCATCCGCATCCGATGACTTTTTTAGATTTGGGTCAATTTTCAGTAAAATCACTTTGGGTGGCCATATTTCGATAACCAGACCTCGCAGAACCTTCTGGTTTTCACCCGTGAATAGCACCTACAAAATTGACTAGAAATTTTGGAAACCGGAACCTTTTACAAGGCCTGGTTTCGGAAATATCGCCACCCAAGCACATTGTTAGGTAGTTAAAGCTCAAAAATCTGTGGAATCAGTGAAATCACTTTAATCACTTTGGATGGCCCTATTTCGCTAACCAGACCACGCAGGACGATTTGGCTTACAGGTGTGTGTAGGTATTGAACAGACCTTTCGTTTGATGTATATCTCGATGGGATTGGTGAACTTCGAAAAAATAATGATTTTTATAGACAAGTGGTTAGTCCATGATTTTTCCCAAAATTAATTGAAAAAAAAAATTCTGAGTTTGGCACATCCATGGAAAGGTCTGTTAATTTTCTATTCAGAATTGAAAACCGCAACGCGTTACGAGCCTTGGTTGCGGAAATATCTCCATCCGCATCCGATGACTTTTTTAGATTTGGGTCAATTTTCAGTAAAATCACTTTGGGTGGCCATATTTCGATAACCAGACCTCGCAGAACCTTCTGGTTTTCACCCGTGAATAGCTCTTACAAAATTGACTAGAAATTTTGGAAACCGGAACCTTTTACAAGGCCTGGTTTCGGAAATATCGCCACCCAAGCACATTGTTAGGTAGTTAAAGCTCAAAAATCTGTGGAATCAGTGAAATCACTTTAATCACTTTGGATGGCCCTATTTCGCTAACCAGACCACGCAGGACAATTTGGCTTACAGGTGTGTGTAGGTATTGAACAGACCTTTCGTTTGATGTATATCTCGATGGGATTGGTGAACTTCGAAAAAATAATGATTTTTATAGACAAGTGGTTAGTCCATGATTTTTCCCAAAATTAATTGAAAAAAAAAATTTTGAGTTTGGCACATCCATGGAAAGGTCTGTTAATTTTCTATTCAGAATTGAAAACCGCAACGCATTACGAGCCTTGGTTGCGGAAATATCTCCATCCGCATCCGATGACTTTTTTAGATTTGGGTCAATTTTCAGTAAAATCACTTTGGGTGGCCATATTTCGATAACCAGACCTCGCAGAACCTTCTGGTTTTCACCCGTGAATAGCTCCTACAAAATTGACTAGAAATTTTGGAAACCGCAACCTTTTACAAGGCCTGGTTTCGGAAATATCGCCACCCAAGCACATTGTTAGGTAGTTAAAGCTCAAAAATCTGTGGAATCAGTGAAATCACTTTAATCACTTTGGATGGCCCTATTTCGCTAACCAGACCACGCAGGACGATTTGGCTTACAGGTGTGTGTAGGTATTGAACAGACCTTTCGTTTGATGTATATCTCGATGGGATTGGTGAACTTCGAAAAAATAATGATTTTTATAGACAAGTGGTTAGTCCATGATTTTTCCCAAAATTAATTGAAAAAAAAATTCTGAGTTTGGCACATCCATGGAAAGGTCTATTAATTCTCTATTCAGAATTGAAAACCGCAACGCGTTACGAGCCTTGGTTGCGGAAATATCTCCATCCGCATCCGATGACTTTTTTAGATTTGGGTCAATTTTCAGTAAAATCACTTTGGGTGGCCATATTTCGATAACCAGACCTCGCAGAACCTTCTGGTTTTCACCCGTGAATAGCTCTTACAAAATTGACTAGAAATTTTGGAAACCGGAACCTTTTACAAGGCCTGGTTTCGGAAATATCGCCACCCAAGCACATTGTTAGGTAGTTAAAGCTCAAAAATCTGTGGAATCAGTGAAATCACTTTAATCACTTTGGATGGCCCTATTTCGCTAACCAGACCACGCAGGACGATTTGGCTTACAGGTGTGTGTAGGTATTGAACAGACCTTTCGTTTGATGTATATCTCGATGGGATTGGTGAACTTCGAAAAAATAATGATTTTTATAGACAAGTGGTTAGTCCATGATTTTTCCCAAAATTAATTGAAAAAAAAACTTTTGAGTTTGGCACATTCATGGAAAGGTCTGTTAATTTTCTATTCAGAATTGAAAACCGCAACGCGTTACGAGCCTTGGTTGCGGAAATATCTCCATCCGCATCCGATGACTTTTTTAGATTTGGGTCAATTTTCAGTAAAATCACTTTGGGTGGCCATATTTCGATAGCCAGACCTCGCAGAACCTTCTGGTTTTCACCCGTGAATAGCTCCTACAAAATTGACTAGAAATTTTGGAAACCGGAACCTTTTACAAGGCCTGGTTTCGGAAATATCGCCACCCAAGCACATTGTTAGGTAGTTAAAGCTCAAAAATCTGTGGAATCAGTGAAATCACTTTAATCACTTTGGATGGCCCTATTTCGCTAACCAGACCACGCAGGACGATTTGGCTTACAGGTGTGTGTAGGTATTGAACAGACCTTTCGTTTGATGTATATCTCGATGGGATTGGTGAACTTCGAAAAAATAATGATTTTTATAGACAAGTGGTTAGTCCATGATTTTTCCCAAAATTAATTGAAAAAAAAAATTCTGAGTTTGGCACATCCATGGAAAGGTCTGTTAATTTTCTATTCAGAATTGAAAACCGCAACGCGTTACGAGCCTTGGTTGCGGAAATATCTCCATCCGCATCCGATGACTTTTTTAGATTTGGGTCAATTTTCAGTAAAATCACTTTGGGTGGCCATATTTCGATAACCAGACCACGCAGGACAATTTGGCTTACAGGTGTGTGTAGGTATTGAACAGACCTTTCGTTTGATGTATATCTCGATGGGATTGGTGAACTTCGAAAAAATAATGATTTTTATAGACAAGTGGTTAGTCCATGATTTTTCCCAAAATTAATTGAAAAAAAAATTTTGAGTTTGGCACATCCATGGAAAGGTCTGTTAATTTTCTATTCAGAATTGAAAACCGCAACGCGTTACGAGCCTTGGTTGCGGAAATATCTCCATCCGCATCCGATGACTTTTTTAGATTTGGGTCAATTTTCAGTAAAATCACTTTGGGTGGCCATATTTCGATAACCAGACCTCGCAGAACCTTCTGGTTTTCACCCGTGAATAGCTCCTACAAAATTGACTAGAAATTTTGGAAACCGCAACCTTTTACAAGGCCTGGTTTCGGAAATATCGCCACCCAAGCACATTGTTAGGTAGTTAAAGCTCAAAAATCTGTGGAATCAGTGAAATCACTTTAATCACTTTGGATGGCCCTATTTCGCTAACCAGACCACGCAGGACGATTTGGCTTACAGGTGTGTGTAGGTATTGAACAGACCTTTCGTTTGATGTATATCTCGATGGGATTGGTGAACTTCGAAAAAATAATGATTTTTATAGACAAGTGGTTAGTCCATGATTTTTCCCAAAATTAATTGAAAAAAAAATTCTGAGTTTGGCACATCCATGGAAAGGTCTGTTAATTCTCTATTCAGAATTGAAAACCGCAACGCGTTACGAGCCTTGGTTGCGGAAATATCTCCATCCGCATCCGATGACTTTTTTAGATTTGGGTCAATTTTCAGTAAAATCACTTTGGGTGGCCATATTTCGATAACCAGACCTCGCAGAACCTTCTGGTTTTCACCCGTGAATAGCTCTTACAAAATTGACTAGAAATTTTGGAAACCGCAACCTTTTACAAGGCCTGGTTTCGGAAATATCGCCACCCAAGCACATTGTTAGGTAGTTAAAGCTCAAAAATCTGTGGAATCAGTGAAATCACTTTGGATGGCCATATTTCGCTAACCAGACCACGCAGGACGATTTGGCTTACAGGTGTGTGTGTGTAGGTATTGAACAGACCTTTCGTTTGATGTATATCTCGATGGGATTGGTGAACTTCGAAAAAATAATGATTTTTATAGACAAGTGGTTAGGCCATGATTTTTCCCAAAATTAATTGAAAAAAAAAAATTTTGAGTTTGGCACATCCATGGAAAGGTCTGTTTATTTTCTATTCAGAATTGAAAACCGCAACGCGTTACGAGCCTTGGTTGCGGAAATATCTCCATCCGCATCCGATGACTTTTTTAGATTTGGGTCAATTTTCAGTAAAATCACTTTGGGTGGCCATATTTCGATAACCAGACCTCGCAGAACCTTCTGGTTTTCACCCGTGAATAGCTCTTACAAAATTGACTAGAAATTTTGGAAACCGGAACCTTTTACAAGGCCTGGTTTCGGAAATATCGCCACCCAAGCACATTGTTAGGTAGTTAAAGCTCAAAAATCTGTGGAATCAGTGAAATCACTTTGGATGGCCATATTTCGCTAACCAGACCACGCAGGACGATTTGGCTTACAGGTGTGTGTAGGTATTGAACAGACCTTTCGTTTGATGTATATCTCGATGGGATTGGTGAACTTCGAAAAAATAATGATTTTTATAGACAAGTGTTAGTCCATGATTTTTCCCAAAATTAATTGAAAAAAAAAATTTTGAGTTTAGCACATCCATGGAAAGGTCTGTTAATTTTCTATTCAGAATTGAAAACCGCAACGCGTTACGAGCCTTGGTTGCGGAAATATCTCCATCCGCATCCGATGACTTTTTTAGATTTGGGTCAATTTTCAGTAAAATCACTTTGGGTGGCCATATTTCGATAACCAGACCTCGCAGAACCTTCTGGTTTTCACCCGTGAATAGCTCTTACAAAATTGACTAGAAATTTTGGAAACCGGAACCTTTTACAAGGCCTGGTTTCGGAAATATCGCCACCCAAGCACATTGTTAGGTAGTTAAAGCTCAAAAATCTGTGGAATCAGTGAAATCACTTTAATCACTTTGGATGGCCATATTTCGCTAACCAGACCACGCAGGACGATTTGGCTTACAGGTGTGTGTAGGTATTGAACAGACCTTTCGTTTGATGTATATCTCGATGGGATTGGTGAACTTCGAAAAAATAATGATTTTTATAGACAAGTGGTTAGTCCATGATTTTTCCCAAAATTAATTGAAAAAAAAAATTTTGAGTTTGGCACATCCATGGAAAGGTCTGTTAATTTTCTATTCAGAATTGAAAACCGCAACGCGTTACGAGCCTTGGTTGCGGAAATATCTCCATCCGCATCCGATGACTTTTTTAGATTTGGGTCAATTTTCAGTAAAATCACTTTGGGTGGCCATATTTCGATAACCAGACCTCGCAGAACCTTCTGGTTTTCACCCGTGAATAGCTCTTACAAAATTGACTAGAAATTTTGGAAACCGCAACCTTTTACAAGGCCTGGTTTCGGAAATATCGCCACCCAAGCACATTGTTAGGTAGTTAAAGCTCAAAAATCTGTGGAATCAGTGAAATCACTTTAATCACTTTGGATGGCCCTATTTCGCTAACCAGACCACGCAGGACGATTTGGCTTACAGGTGTGTGTAGGTATTGAACAGACCTTTCGTTTGATGTATATCTCGATGGGATTGGTGAACTTCGAAAAAATAATGATTTTTATAGACAAGTGGTTAGTCCATGATTTTTCCCAAAATTAATTGAAAAAAAAAATTTTGAGTTTGGCACATCCATGGAAAGGTCTGTTAATTTTCTATTCAGAATTGAAAACCGCAACGCGTTACGAGCCTTGGTTGCGGAAATATCTCCATCCGCATCCGATGACTTTTTTAGATTTGGGTCAATTTTCAGTAAAATCACTTTGGGTGGCCATATTTCGATAACCAGACCTCGCAGAACCTTCTGGTTTTCACCCGTGAATAGCTCTTACAAAATTGACTAGAAATTTTGGAAACCGGAACCTTTTACAAGGCCTGGTTTCGGAAATATCGCCACCCAAGCACATTGTTAGGTAGTTAAAGCTCAAAAATCTGTGGAATCAGTGAAATCACTTTAATCACTTTGGATGGCCCTATTCCGCTAACCAGACCACGCAGGACGATTTGGCTTACAGGTGTGTGTAGGTATTGAACAGACCTTTCGTTTGATGTATATCTCGATGGGATTGGTGAACTTCGAAAAAATAATGATTTTTATAGACAAGTGGTTAGTCCATGATTTTTCCCAAAATTAATTGAAAAAAAAAATTCTGAGTTTGGCACATCCATGGAAAGGTCTGTTAATTTTCTATTCAGAATTGAAAACCGCAACGCGTTACGAGCCTTGGTTGCGGAAATATCTCCATCCGCATCCGATGACTTTTTTAGATTTGGGTCAATTTTCAGTAAAATCACTTTGGGTGGCCATATTTCGATAACCAGACCTCGCAGAACCTTCTGGTTTTCACCCGTGAATAGCTCTTACAAAATTGACTAGAAATTTTGGAAACCGGAACCTTTTACAAGGCCTGGTTTCGGAAATATCGCCACCCAAGCACATTGTTAGGTAGTTAAAGCTCAAAAATCTGTGGAATCAGTGAAATCACTTTGGATGGCCATATTTCGCTAACCAGACCACGCAGGACGATTTGGCTTACAGGTGTGTGTAGGTATTGAACAGACCTTTCGTTTGATGTATATCTCGATGGGATTGGTGAACTTCAAAAAAATAATGATTTTTATAGACAAGTGGTTAGTCCATGATTTTTCCCAAAATTAATTGAAAAAAAAAATTTTGAGTTTGGCACATCCATGGAAAGGTCTGTTAATTTTCTATTCAGAATTGAAAACCGCAACGCGTTACGAGCCTTGGTTGCGGAAATATCTCCATCCGCATCCGATGACTTTTTTAGATTTGGGTCAATTTTCAGTAAAATCACTTTGGGTGGCCATATTTCGATAACCAGACCTCGCAGAACCTTCTGGTTTTCACCCGTGAATAGCTCTTACAAAATTGACTAGAAATTTTGGAAACCGCAACCTTTTACAAGGCCTGGTTTCGGAAATATCGCCACCCAAGCACATTGTTAGGTAGTTAAAGCTCAAAAATCTGTGGAATCAGTGAAATCACTTTGGATGGCCATATTTCGCTAACCAGACCACGCAGGACGATTTGGCTTACAGGTGTGTGTAGGTATTGAACAGACCTTTCGTTTGATGTATATCTCGATGGGATTGGTGAACTTCGAAAAAATAATGATTTTTATAGACAAGTGGTTAGTCCATGATTTTTCCCAAAATTAATTGAAAAAAAAAATTTTGAGTTTGGCACATCCATGGAAAGGTCTGTTAATTTTCTATTCAGAATTGAAAACCGCAACGCGTTACGAGCCTTGGTTGCGGAAATATCTCCATCCGCATCCGATGACTTTTTTAGATTTGGGTCAATTTTCAGTAAAATCACTTTGGGTGGCCATATTTCGATAACCAGACCTCGCAGAACCTTCTGGTTTTCACCCGTGAATAGCTCTTACAAAATTGACTAGAAATTTTGGAAACCGCAACCTTTTACAAGGCCTGGTTTCGGAAATATCGCCACCCAAGCACATTGTTAGGTAGTTAAAGCTCAAAAATCTGTGGAATCAGTGAAATCACTTTAATCACTTTGGATGGCCCTATTTCGCTAACCAGACCACGCAGGACGATTTGGCTTACAGGTGTGTGTAGGTATTGAACAGACCTTTCGTTTGATGTATATCTCGATGGGATTGGTGAACTTCGAAAAAATAATGATTTTTATAGACAAGTGGTTAGTCCATGATTTTTCCCAAAATTAATTGAAAAAAAAAATTTTGAGTTTGGCACATCCATGGAAAGGTCTGTTAATTTTCTATTCAGAATTGAAAACCGCAACGCGTTACGAGCCTTGGTTGCGGAAATATCTCCATCCGCATCCGATGACTTTTTTAGATTTGGGTCAATTTTCAGTAAAATCACTTTGGGTGGCCATATTTCGATAACCAGACCTCGCAGAACCTTCTGGTTTTCACCCGTGAATAGCTCTTACAAAATTGACTAGAAATTTTGGAAACCGCAACCTTTTACAAGGCCTGGTTTCGGAAATATCGCCACCCAAGCACATTGTTAGGTAGTTAAAGCTCAAAAATCTGTGGAATCAGTGAAATCACTTTAATCACTTTGGATGGCCCTATTCCGCTAACCAGACCACGCAGGACGATTTGGCTTACAGGTGTGTGTAGGTATTGAACAGACCTTTCGTTTGATGTATATCTCGATGGGATTGGTGAACTTCGAAAAAATAATGATTTTTATAGACAAGTGGTTAGTCCATGATTTTTCCCAAAATTAATTGAAAAAAAAAATTTTGAGTTTGGCACATCCATGGAAAGGTCTGTTAATTTTCTATTCAGAATTGAAAACCGCAACGCGTTACGAGCCTTGGTTGCGGAAATATCTCCATCCGCATCCGATGACTTTTTTAGATTTGGGTCAATTTTCAGTAAAATCACTTTGGGTGGCCATATTTCGATAACCAGACCTCGCAGAACCTTCTGGTTTTCACCCGTGAATAGCTCTTACAAAATTGACTAGAAATTTTGGAAACCGGAACCTTTTACAAGGCCTGGTTTCGGAAATATCGCCACCCAAGCACATTGTTAGGTAGTTAAAGCTCAAAAATCTGTGGAATCAGTGAAATCACTTTAATCACTTTGGATGGCCCTATTTCGCTAACCAGACCACGCAGGACGATTTGGCTTACAGGTGTGTGTAGGTATTGAACAGACCTTTCGTTTGATGTATATCTCGATGGGATTGGTGAACTTCGAAAAAATAATGATTTTTATAGACAAGTGGTTAGTCCATGATTTTTCCCAAAATTAATTGAAAAAAAAAATTTTGAGTTTGGCACATCCATGGAAAGGTCTGTTAATTTTCTATTCAGAATTGAAAACCGCAACGCGTTACGAGCCTTGGTTGCGGAAATATCTCCATCCGCATCCGATGACTTTTTTAGATTTGGGTCAATTTTCAGTAAAATCACTTTGGGTGGCCATATTTCGATAACCAGACCTCGCAGAACCTTCTGGTTTTCACCCGTGAATAGCTCTTACAAAATTGACTAGAAATTTTGGAAACCGCAACCTTTTACAAGGCCTGGTTTCGGAAATATCGCCACCCAAGCACATTGTTAGGTAGTTAAAGCTCAAAAATCTGTGGAATCAGTGAAATCACTTTGGATGGCCATATTTCGCTAACCAGACCACGCAGGACGATTTGGCTTACAGGTGTGTGTAGGTATTGAACAGACCTTTCGTTTGATGTATATCTCGATGGGATTGGTGAACTTCGAAAAAATAATGATTTTTATAGACAAGTGGTTAGTCCATGATTTTTCACAAAATTAATTGAAAAAAAAAATTTTAAGTTTGGCACATCCATGGAAAGGTCTGTTAATTTTCTATTCAGAATTGAAAACCGCAACGCGTTACGAGCCTTGGTTGCGGAAATATCTCCATCCGCATCCGATGACTTTTTTAGATTTGGGTCAATTTTCAGTAAAATCACTTTGGGTGGCCATATTTCGATAACCAGACCTCGCAGAACCTTCTGGTTTTCACCCGTGAATAGCTCTTACAAAATTGACTAGAAATTTTGGAAACCGCAACCTTTTTCAAGGCCTGGTCTCGGAAATATCGCCACCCAAGCACATTGTTAGGTAGTTAAAGCTCAAAAATCTGTGGAATCAGTGAAATCACTTTAATCACTTTGGATGGCCCTATTCCGCTAACCAGACCACGCAGGACGATTTGGCTTACAGGTGTGTGTAGGTATTGAACAGACCTTTCGTTTGATGTATATCTCGATGGGATTGGTGAACTTCGAAAAAATAATGATTTTTATAGACAAGTGGTTACGTCCATGATTTTTCCCAAAATTAATTGAAAAAAAAAATTTTGAGTTTGGCACATCCATGGAAAGGTCTGTTAATTTTCTATTCAGAATTGAAAACCGCAACGCGTTACGAGCCTTGGTTGCGGAAATATCTCCATCCGCATCCGATGACTTTTTTAGATTTGGGTCAATTTTCAGTAAAATCACTTTGGGTGGCCATATTTCGATAACCAGACCTCGCAGAACCTTCTGGTTTTCACCCGTGAATAGCTCTTACAAAATTGACTAGAAATTTTGGAAACCGGAACCTTTTACAAGGCCTGGTTTCGGAAATATCGCCACCCAAGCACATTGTTAGGTAGTTAAAGCTCAAAAATCTGTGGAATCAGTGAAATCACTTTAATCACTTTGGATGGCCCTATTTCGCTAACCAGACCACGCAGGACGATTTGGCTTACAGGTGTGTGTAGGTATTGAACAGACCTTTCGTTTGATGTATATCTCGATGGGATTGGTGAACTTCGAAAAAATAATGATTTTTATAGACAAGTGGTTAGTCCATGATTTTTCCCAAAATTAATTGAAAAAAAAAATTTTGAGTTTGGCACATCCATGGAAAGGTCTGTTAATTTTCTATTCAGAATTGAAAACCGCAACGCGTTACGAGCCTTGGTTGCGGAAATATCTCCATCCGCATCCGATGACTTTTTTAGATTTGGGTCAATTTTCAGTAAAATCACTTTGGGTGGCCATATTTCGATAACCAGACCTCGCAGAACCTTCTGGTTTTCACCCGTGAATAGCTCTTACAAAATTGACTAGAAATTTTGGAAACCGCAACCTTTTACAAGGCCTGGTTTCGGAAATATCGCCACCCAAGCACATTGTTAGGTAGTTAAAGCTCAAAAATCTGTGGAATCAGTGAAATCACTTTAATCACTTTGGATGGCCCTATTTCGCTAACCAGACCACGCAGGACGATTTGGCTTACAGGTGTGTGTAGGTATTGAACAGACCTTTCGTTTGATGTATATCTCGATGGGATTGGTGAACTTCGAAAAAATAATGATTTTTATAGACAAGTGGTTAGTCCATGATTTTTCCCAAAATTAATTGAAAAAAAAAATTTTGAGTTTGGCACATCCATGGAAAGGTCTGTTAATTTTCTATTCAGAATTGAAAACCGCAACGCGTTACGAGCCTTGGTTGCGGAAATATCTCCATCCGCATCCGATGACTTTTTTAGATTTGGGTCAATTTTCAGTAAAATCACTTTGGGTGGCCATATTTCGATAACCAGACCTCGCAGAACCTTCTGGTTTTCACCCGTGAATAGCTCTTACAAAATTGACTAGAAATTTTGGAAACCGGAACCTTTTACAAGGCCTGGTTTCGGAAATATCGCCACCCAAGCACATTGTTAGGTAGTTAAAGCTCAAAAATCTGTGGAATCAGTGAAATCACTTTAATCACTTTGGATGGCCCTATTCCGCTAACCAGACCACGCAGGACGATTTGGCTTACAGGTGTGTGTAGGTATTGAACAGACCTTTCGTTTGATGTATATCTCGATGGGATTGGTGAACTTCGAAAAAATAATGATTTTTATAGACAAGTGGTTAGTCCATGATTTTTCCCAAAATTAATTGAAAAAAAAAATTCTGAGTTTGGCACATCTATGGAAAGGTCTGTTAATTTTCTATTCAGAATTGAAAACCGCAACGCGTTACGAGCCTTGGTTGCGGAAATATCTCCATCCGCATCCGATGACTTTTTTAGATTTGGGTCAATTTTCAGTAAAATCACTTTGGGTGGCCATATTTCGATAACCAGACCTCGCAGAACCTTCTGGTTTTCACCCGTGAATAGCTCTTACAAAATTGACTAGAAATTTTGGAAACCGGAACCTTTTACAAGGCCTGGTTTCGGAAATATCGCCACCCAAGCACATTGTTAGGTAGTTAAAGCTCAAAAATCTGTGGAATCAGTGAAATCACTTTGGATGGCCATATTTCGCTAACCAGACCACGCAGGACGATTTGGCTTACAGGTGTGTGTAGGTATTGAACAGACCTTTCGTTTGATGTATATCTCGATGGGATTGGTGAACTTCAAAAAAATAATGATTTTTATAGACAAGTGGTTAGTCCATGATTTTTCCCAAAATTAATTGAAAAAAAAAATTTTGAGTTTGGCACATCCATGGAAAGGTCTGTTAATTTTCTATTCAGAATTGAAAACCGCAACGCGTTACGAGCCTTGGTTGCGGAAATATCTCCATCCGCATCCGATGACTTTTTTAGATTTGGGTCAATTTTCAGTAAAATCACTTTGGGTGGCCATATTTCGATAACCAGACCTCGCAGAACCTTCTGGTTTTCACCCGTGAATAGCTCTTACAAAATTGACTAGAAATTTTGGAAACCGCAACCTTTTACAAGGCCTGGTTTCGGAAATATCGCCACCCAAGCACATTGTTAGGTAGTTAAAGCTCAAAAATCTGTGGAATCAGTGAAATCACTTTGGATGGCCATATTTCGCTAACCAGACCACGCAGGACGATTTGGCTTACAGGTGTGTGTAGGTATTGAACAGACCTTTCGTTTGATGTATATCTCGATGGGATTGGTGAACTTCGAAAAAATAATGATTTTTATAGACAAGTGGTTAGTCCATGATTTTTCCCAAAATTAATTGAAAAAAAAAATTTTGAGTTTGGCACATCCATGGAAAGGTCTGTTAATTTTCTATTCAGAATTGAAAACCGCAACGCGTTACGAGCCTTGGTTGCGGAAATATCTCCATCCGCATCCGATGACTTTTTTAGATTTGGGTCAATTTTCAGTAAAATCACTTTGGGTGGCCATATTTCGATAACCAGACCTCGCAGAACCTTCTGGTTTTCACCCGTGAATAGCTCTTACAAAATTGACTAGAAATTTTGGAAACCGCAACCTTTTACAAGGCCTGGTTTCGGAAATATCGCCACCCAAGCACATTGTTAGGTAGTTAAAGCTCAAAAATCTGTGGAATCAGTGAAATCACTTTAATCACTTTGGATGGCCCTATTTCGCTAACCAGACCACGCAGGACGATTTGGCTTACAGGTGTGTGTAGGTATTGAACAGACCTTTCGTTTGATGTATATCTCGATGGGATTGGTGAACTTCGAAAAAATAATGATTTTTATAGACAAGTGGTTAGTCCATGATTTTTCCCAAAATTAATTGAAAAAAAAAATTTTGAGTTTGGCACATCCATGGAAAGGTCTGTTAATTTTCTATTCAGAATTGAAAACCGCAACGCGTTACGAGCCTTGGTTGCGGAAATATCTCCATCCGCATCCGATGACTTTTTTAGATTTGGGTCAATTTTCAGTAAAATCACTTTGGGTGGCCATATTTCGATAACCAGACCTCGCAGAACCTTCTGGTTTTCACCCGTGAATAGCTCTTACAAAATTGACTAGAAATTTTGGAAACCGCAACCTTTTACAAGGCCTGGTTTCGGAAATATCGCCACCCAAGCACATTGTTAGGTAGTTAAAGCTCAAAAATCTGTGGAATCAGTGAAATCACTTTAATCACTTTGGATGGCCCTATTCCGCTAACCAGACCACGCAGGACGATTTGGCTTACAGGTGTGTGTAGGTATTGAACAGACCTTTCGTTTGATGTATATCTCGATGGGATTGGTGAACTTCGAAAAAATAATGATTTTTATAGACAAGTGGTTAGTCCATGATTTTTCCCAAAATTAATTGAAAAAAAAAATTTTGAGTTTGGCACATCCATGGAAAGGTCTGTTAATTTTCTATTCAGAATTGAAAACCGCAACGCGTTACGAGCCTTGGTTGCGGAAATATCTCCATCCGCATCCGATGACTTTTTTAGATTTGGGTCAATTTTCAGTAAAATCACTTTGGGTGGCCATATTTCGATAACCAGACCTCGCAGAACCTTCTGGTTTTCACCCGTGAATAGCTCTTACAAAATTGACTAGAAATTTTGGAAACCGCAACCTTTTACAAGGCCTGGTTTCGGAAATATCGCCACCCAAGCACATTGTTAGGTAGTTAAAGCTCAAAAATCTGTGGAATCAGTGAAATCACTTTGGATGGCCATATTTCGCTAACCAGACCACGCAGGACGATTTGGCTTACAGGTGTGTGTAGGTATTGAACAGACCTTTCGTTTGATGTATATCTCGATGGGATTGGTGAACTTCGAAAAAATAATGATTTTTATAGACAAGTGGTTAGTCCATGATTTTTCCCAAAATTAATTGAAAAAAAAAATTTTGAGTTTGGCACATCCATGGAAAGGTCTGTTAATTTTCTATTCAGAATTGAAAACCGCAACGCGTTACGAGCCTTGGTTGCGGAAATATCTCCATCCGCATCCGATGACTTTTTTAGATTTGGGTCAATTTTCAGTAAAATCACTTTGGGTGGCCATATTTCGATAACCAGACCTCGCAGAACCTTCTGGTTTTCACCCGTGAATAGCTCTTACAAAATTGACTAGAAATTTGGGAAACCGCAACCTTTTACAAGGCCTGGTTTCGGAAATATCGCCACCCAAGCACATTGTTAGGTAGTTAAAGCTCAAAAATCTGTGGAATCAGTGAAATCACTTTAATCACTTTGGATGGCCCTATTTCGCTAACCAGACCACGCAGGACGATTTGGCTTACAGGTGTGTGTAGGTATTGAACAGACCTTTCGTTTGATGTATATCTCGATGGGATTGGTGAACTTCGAAAAAATAATGATTTTTATAGACAAGTGGTTAGTCCATGATTTTTCCCAAAATTAATTGAAAAAAAAAATTTTGAGTTTGGCACATCCATGGAAAGGTCTGTTAATTTTCTATTCAGAATTGAAAACCGCAACGCGTTACGAGCCTTGGTTGCGGAAATATCTCCATCCGCATCCGATGACTTTTTTAGATTTGGATCAATTTTCAGTAAAATCACTTTGGGTGGCCATATTTCGATAACCAGACCTCGCAGAACCTTCTGGTTTTCACCCGTGAATAGCTCTTACAAAATTGACTAGAAATTTTGGAAACCGCAACCTTTTACAAGGCCTGGTTTCGGAAATATCGCCACCCAAGCACATTGTTAGGTAGTTAAAGCTCAAAAATCTGTGGAATCAGTGAAATCACTTTAATCACTTTGGATGGCCCTATTTCGCTAACCAGACCACGCAGGACGATTTGGCTTACAGGTGTGTGTAGGTATTGAACAGACCTTTCGTTTGATGTATATCTCGATGGGATTGGTGAACTTCGAAAAAATAATGATTTTTATAGACAAGTGGTTAGTCCATGATTTTTCCCAAAATTAATTGAAAAAAAAAATTTTGAGTTTGGCACATCCATGGAAAGGTCTGTTAATTTTCTATTCAGAATTGAAAACCGCAACGCGTTACGAGCCTTGGTTGCGGAAATATCTCCATCCGCATCCGATGACTTTTTTAGATTTGGATCAATTTTCAGTAAAATCACTTTGGGTGGCCATATTTCGATAACCAGACCTCGCAGAACCTTCTGGTTTTCACCCGTGAATAGCTCTTACAAAATTGACTAGAAATTTTGGAAACCGCAACCTTTTACAAGGCCTGGTTTCGGAAATATCGCCACCCAAGCACATTGTTAGGTAGTTAAAGCTCAAAAATCTGTGGAATCAGTGAAATCACTTTAATCACTTTGGATGGCCCTATTTCGCTAACCAGACCACGCAGGACGATTTGGCTTACAGGTGTGTGTAGGTATTGAACAGACCTTTCGTTTGATGTATATCTCGATGGGATTGGTGAACTTCGAAAAAATAATGATTTTTATAGACAAGTGGTTAGTCCATGATTTTTCCCAAAATTAATTGAAAAAAAAAATTTTGAGTTTGGCACATCCATGGAAAGGTCTGTTAATTTTCTATTCAGAATTGAAAACCGCAACGCGTTACGAGCCTTGGTTGCGGAAATATCTCCATCCGCATCCGATGACTTTTTTAGATTTGGGTCAATTTTCAGTAAAATCACTTTGGGTGGCCATATTTCGATAACCAGACCTCGCAGAACCTTCTGGTTTTCACCCGTGAATAGCTCTTACAAAATTGACTACAAATTTTGGAAACCGCAACCTTTTTCAAGGCCTGGTCTCGGAAATATCGCCACCCAAGCACATTGTTAGGTAGTTAAAGCTCAAAAATCTGTGGAATCAGTGAAATCACTTTGGATGGCCATATTTCGCTAACCAGACCACGCAGGACGATTTGGCTTACAGGTGTGTGTAGGTATTGAACAGACCTTTCGTTTGATGTATATCTCGATGGGATTGGGTCCATGATTTTTCCCAAAATTAATTGAAAAAAAAATTTTGAGTTTGGCACATCCATGGAAAGGTCTGTTAATTTTCTATTCAGAATTGAAAACCGCAACGCGTTACGAGCCTTGGTTGCGGAAATATCTCCATCCGCATCCGATGACTTTTTTAGATTTGGGTCAATTTTCAGTAAAATCACTTTGGGTGGCCATATTTCGATAACCAGACCTCGCAGAACCTTCTGGTTTTCACCCGTGAATAGCTCTTACAAAATTGACTAGAAATTTTGGAAACCGCAACCTTTTACAAGGCCTGGTTTCGGAAATATCGCCACCCAAGCACATTGTTAGGTAGTTAAAGCTCAAAAATCTGTGGAATCAGTGAAATCACTTTGGATGGCCATATTTCGCTAACCAGACCACGCAGGACGATTTGGCTTACAGGTGTGTGTAGGTATTGAACAGACCTTTCCTTTGATGTATATCTCGATGGGATTGGTGAACTTCGAAAAAATAATTATTTTTATAGACAAGTGGTTAGTCCATGATTTTTCCCAAAATTAATTGAAAAAAAAAATTTTGAGTTTGGCACATCCATGGAAAGGTCTGTTAATTTTCTATTCAGAATTGAAAACCGCAACGCGTTACGAGCCTTGGTTGCGGAAATATCTCCATCCGCATCCGATGACTTTTTTAGATTTGGGTCAATTTTCAGTAAAATCACTTTGGGTGGCCATATTTCGATAACCAGACCTCGCAGAACCTTCTGGTTTTCACCCGTGAATAGCTCTTACAAAATTGACTAGAAATTTTGGAAACCGCAACCTTTTACAAGGCCTGGTTTCGGAAATATCGCCACCCAAGCACATTGTTAGGTAGTTAAAGCTCAAAAATCTGTGGAATCAGTGAAATCACTTTAATCACTTTGGATGGCCCTATTTCGCTAACCAGACCACGCAGGACGATTTGGCTTACAGGTGTGTGTAGGTATTGAACAGACCTTTCGTTTGATGTATATCTCGATGGGATTGGTGAACTTCGAAAAAATAATGATTTTTATAGACAAGTGGTTAGTCCATGATTTTTCCCAAAATTAATTGAAAAAAAAAATTTTGAGTTTGGCACATCCATGGAAAGGTCTGTTAATTTTCTATTCAGAATTGAAAACCGCAACGCGTTACGAGCCTTAATTGCGGAAATATCTCCATCCGCATCCGATGACTTTTTTAGATTTGGGTCAATTTTCAGTAAAATCACTTTGGGTGGCCATATTTCGATAACCAGACCTCGCAGAACCTTCTGGTTTTCACCCGTGAATAGCTCTTACAAAATTGACTAGAAATTTTGGAAACCGGAACCTTTTACAAGGCCTGGTTTCGGAAATATCGCCACCCAAGCACATTGTTAGGTAGTTAAAGCTCAAAAATCTGTGGAATCAGTGAAATCACTTTAATCACTTTGGATGGCCCTATTCCGCTAACCAGACCACGCAGGACGATTTGGCTTACAGGTGTGTGTAGGTATTGAACAGACCTTTCGTTTGATGTATATCTCGATGGGATTGGTGAACTTCGAAAAAATAATGATTTTTATAGACAAGTGGTTAGTCCATGATTTTTCCCAAAATTAATTGAAAAAAAAAATTTTGAGTTTGGCACATCCATGGAAAGGTCTGTTAATTTTCTATTCAGAATTGAAAACCGCAACGCGTTACGAGCCTTAATTGCGGAAATATCTCCATCCGCATCCGATGACTTTTTTAGATTTGGGTCAATTTTCAGTAAAATCACTTTGGGTGGCCATATTTCGATAACCAGACCTCGCAGAACCTTCTGGTTTTCACCCGTGAATAGCTCTTACAAAATTGACTAGAAATTTTGGAAACCGCAACCTTTTACAAGGCCTGGTTTCGGAAATATCGCCACCCAAGCACATTGTTAGGTAGTTAAAGCTCAAAAATCTGTGGAATCAGTGAAATCACTTTGATCACTTTGGATGGCCCTATTTCGCTAACCAGACCACGCAGGACGATTTGGCTTACAGGTGTGTGTAGGTATTGAACAGACCTTTCGTTTGATGTATATCTTGATGGGATTGGTGAACTTCGAAAAAATAATGATTTTTATAGACAAGTGGTTAGTCCATGATTTTTCCTAAAATTAATTGAAAAAAAAAAATTGTGAGTTTGGCACATCTATGGAAAGGTCTGTTAATTCTATATTCAGAATTGAAAACCGCAACGCGTTACGAGCCTTGGTTGCGGAAATATCTCCATCCGCATCCGATGACTTTTTTAGATTTGGGTCAATTTTCAGTAAAATCACTTTGGGTGGCCATATTTCGATAACCAGACCTCGCAGAACCTTCTGGTTTTCACCCGTGAATAGCTCTTACAAAATTGACTAGAAATTTTGGAAACCGGAACCTTTTACAAGGCCTGGTTTCGGAAATATCGCCACCCAAGCACATTGTTAGGTAGTTAAAGCTCAAAAATCTGTGGAATCAGTGAAATCACTTTGGATGGCCATATTTCGCTAACCAGACCACGCAGGACGATTTGGCTTACAGGTGTGTGTAGGTATTGAACAGACCTTTCGTTTGATGTATATCTCGATGGGATTGGTGAACTTCGAAAAAATAATGATTTTTATAGACAAGTGGTTAGTCCATGATTTTTCCCAAAATTAATTGAAAAAAAAAATTTTGAGTTTGGCACATCCATGGAAAGGTCTGTTAATTTTCTATTCAGAATTGAAAACCGCAACGCGTTACGAGCCTTGGTTGCGGAAATATCTCCATCCGCATCCGATGACTTTTTTAGATTTGGGTCAATTTTCAGTAAAATCACTTTGGGTGGCCATATTTCGATAACCAGACCTCGCAGAACCTTCTGGTTTTCACCCGTGAATAGCTCTTACAAAATTGACTAGAAATTTTGGAAACCGGAACCTTTTACAAGGCCTGGTTTCGGAAATATCGCCACCCAAGCACATTGTTAGGTAGTTAAAGCTCAAAAATCTGTGGAATCAGTGAAATCACTTTGGATGGCCATATTTCGCTAACCAGACCACGCAGGACGATTTGGCTTACAGGTGTGTGTAGGTATTGAACAGACCTTTCGTTTGATGTATATCTCGATGGGATTGGGTCCATGATTTTTCCCAAAATTAATTGAAAAAAAAAATTTTGAGTTTGGCACATCCATGGAAAGGTCTGTTAATTTTCTATTCAGAATTGAAAACCGCAACGCGTTACGAGCCTTGGTTGCGGAAATATCTCCATCCGCATCCGATGACTTTTTTAGATTTGGGTCAATTTTCAGTAAAATCACTTTGGGTGGCCATATTTCTATAACCAGACCTCGCAGAACCTTCTGGTTTTCACCCGTGAATAGCTCTTACAAAATTGACTAGAAATTTTGGAGACCGCAACCTTTTTCAAGGCCTGGTTTCGGAAATATCGCCACCCAAGCACATTGTTAGGTAGTTAAAGCTCAAAAATCTGTGGAATCAGTGAAATCACTTTGGATGGCCATATTTCGCTAACCAGACCACGCAGGACGATTTGGCTTACAGGTGTGTGTAGGTATTGAACAGACCTTTCGTTTGATGTATATCTCGATGGGATTGGGTCCATGATTTTTCCCAAAATTAATTGAAAAAAAAAATTTTGAGTTTGGCACATCCATGGAAAGGTCTGTTAATTTTCTATTCAGAATTGAAAACCGCAACGCGTTACGAGCCTTGGTTGCGGAAATATCTCCATCCGCATCCGATGACTTTTTTAGATTTGGGTCAATTTTCAGTAAAATCACTTTGGGTGGCCATATTTCGATAACCAGACCTCGCAGAACCTTCTGGTTTTCACCCGTGAATAGCTCTTACAAAATTGACTAGAAATTTTGGAAACCGCAACCTTTTACAAGGCCTGGTTTCGGAAATATCGCCACCCAAGCACATTGTTAGGTAGTTAAAGCTCAAAAATCTGTGGAATCAGTGAAATCACTTTAATCACTTTGGATGGCCCTATTTCGCTAACCAGACCACGCAGGACGATTTGGCTTACAGGTGTGTGTAGGTATTGAACAGACCTTTCGTTTGATGTATATCTCGATGGGATTGGTGAACTTCGAAAAAATAATGATTTTTATAGACAAGTGGTTAGTCCATGATTTTTCCCAAAATTAATTGAAAAAAAAAAATTTTGAGTTTGGCACATCCATGGAAAGGTCTGTTAATTTTCTATTCAGAATTGAAAACCGCAACGCGTTACGAGCCTTGGTTGCGGAAATATCTCCATCCGCATCCGATGACTTTTTTAGATTTGGGTCAATTTTCAGTAAAATCACTTTGGGTGGCCATATTTCGATAACCAGACCTCGCAGAACCTTCTGGTTTTCACCCGTGAATAGCTCTTACAAAATTGACTAGAAATTTTGGAAACCGCAACCTTTTACAAGGCCTGGTTTCGGAAATATCGCCACCCAAGCACATTGTTAGGTAGTTAAAGCTCAAAAATCTGTGGAATCAGTGAAATCACTTTAATCACTTTGGATGGCCCTATTTCGCTAACCAGACCACGCAGGACGATTTGGCTTACAGGTGTGTGTAGGTATTGAACAGACCTTTCGTTTGATGTATATCTCGATGGGATTGGTGAACTTCGAAAAAATAATGATTTTTATAGACAAGTGGTTAGTCCATGATTTTTCCCAAAATTAATTGAAAAAAAAAATTTTGAGTTTGGCACATCCATGGAAAGGTCTGTTAATTTTCTATTCAGAATTGAAAACCGCAACGCGTTACGAGCCTTGGTTGCGGAAATATCTCCATCCGCATCCGATGACTTTTTTAGATTTGGGTCAATTTTCAGTAAAATCACTTTGGGTGGCCATATTTCGATAACCAGACCTCGCAGAACCTTCTGGTTTTCACCCGTGAATAGCTCTTACAAAATTGACTAGAAATTTTGGAAACCGCAACCTTTTACAAGGCCTGGTTTCGGAAATATCGCCACCCAAGCACATTGTTAGGTAGTTAAAGCTCAAAAATCAGTGGAATCAGTGAAATCACTTTAATCACTTTGGATGGCCCTATTTCGCTAACCAGACCACGCAGGACGATTTGGCTTACAGGTGTGTGTAGGTATTGAACAGACCTTTCGTTTGATGTATATCTCGATGGGATTGGTGAACTTCGAAAAAATAATGATTTTTATAGACAAGTGGTTAGTCCATGATTTTTCCCAAAATTAATTGAAAAAAAAAAATTTTGAGTTTGGCACATCCATGGAAAGGTCTGTTAATTTTCTATTCAGAATTGAAAACCGCAACGCGTTACGAGCCTTGGTTGCGGAAATATCTCCATCCGCATCCGATGACTTTTTTAGATTTGGGTCAATTTTCAGTAAAATCACTTTGGGTGGCCATATTTCGATAACCAGACCTCGCAGAACCTTCTGGTTTTCACCCGTGAATAGCTCTTACAAAATTGACTAGAAATTTTGGAAACCGCAACCTTTTACAAGGCCTGGTTTCGGAAATATCGCCACCCAAGCACATTGTTAGGTAGTTAAAGCTCAAAAATCTGTGGAATCAGTGAAATCACTTTAATCACTTTGGATGGCCCTATTTCGCTAACCAGACCACGCAGGACGATTTGGCTTACAGGTGTGTGTAGGTATTGAACAGACCTTTCGTTTGATGTATATCTCGATGGGATTGGTGAACTTCGAAAAAATAATGATTTTTATAGACAAGTGGTTAGTCCATGATTTTTCCCAAAATTAATTGAAAAAAAAAATTTTGAGTTTGGCACATCCATGGAAAGGTCTGTTAATTTTCTATTCAGAATTGAAAACCGCAACGCGTTACGAGCCTTGGTTGCGGAAATATCTCCATCCGCATCCGATGACTTTTTTAGATTTGGGTCAATTTTCAGTAAAATCACTTTGGGTGGCCATATTTCGATAACCAGACCTCGCAGAACCTTCTGGTTTTCACCCGTGAATAGCTCTTACAAAATTGACTAGAAATTTTGGAAACCGCAACCTTTTACAAGGCCTGGTTTCGGAAATATCGCCACCCAAGCACATTGTTAGGTAGTTAAAGCTCAAAAATCTGTGGAATCAGTGAAATCACTTTAATCACTTTGGATGGCCCTATTTCGCTAACCAGACCACGCAGGACGATTTGGCTTACAGGTGTGTGTAGGTATTGAACAGACCTTTCGTTTGATGTATATCTCGATGGGATTGGTGAACTCCGAAAAAATAATGATTTTTATAGACAAGTGGTTAGTCCATGATTTTTCCCAAAATTAATTGAAAAAAAAAATTTTGAGTTTGGCACATCCATGGAACGGTCTGTTAATTTTCTATTCAGAATTGAAAACCGCAACGCGTTACGAGCCTTGGTTGCGGAAATATCTCCATCCGCATCCGATGACTTTTTTAGATTTGGGTCAATTTTCAGTAAAATCACTTTGGGTGGCCATATTTCGATAACCAGACCTCGCAGAACCTTCTGGTTTTCACCCGTGAATAGCTCTTACAAAATTGACTAGAAATTTTGGAAACCGGAACCTTTTACAAGGCCTGGTTTCGGAAATATCGCCACCCAAGCACATTGTTAGGTAGTTAAAGCTCAAAAATCTGTGGAATCAGTGAAATCACTTTAATCACTTTGGATGGCCCTATTTCGCTAACCAGACCACGCAGGACGATTTGGCTTACAGGTGTGTGTAGGTATTGAACAGACCTTTCGTTTGATGTATATCTCGATGGGATTGGTGAACTTCGAAAAAATAATGATTTTTATAGACAAGTGAGTCCATGATTTTTCCCAAAATTAATTGAAAAAAAAAATTTTGAGTTTGGCACATCCATGGAAAGGTCTGTTAATTTTCTATTCAGAATTGAAAACCGCAACGCGTTACGAGCCTTGGTTGCGGAAATATCTCCATCCGCATCCGATGACTTTTTTAGATTTGGGTCAATTTTCAGTAAAATCACTTTGGGTGGCCATATTTCGATAACCAGACCTCGCAGAACCTTCTGGTTTTCACCCGTGAATAGCTCTTACAAAATTGACTAGAAATTTTGGAAACCGGAACCTTTTACAAGGCCTGGTTTCGGAAATATCGCCACCCAAGCACATTGTTAGGTAGTTAAAGCTCAAAAATCTGTGGAATCAGTGAAATCACTTTAATCACTTTGGATGGCCCTATTTCGCTAACCAGACCACGCAGGACGATTTGGCTTACAGGTGTGTGTAGGTATTGAACAGATCTTTCGTTTGATGTATATCTCGATGGGATTGGTGAACTCCGAAAAAATAATGATTTTTATAGACAAGTGGTTAGTCCATGATTTTTCCCAAAATTAATTGAAAAAAAAAATTTTGAGTTTGGCACATCCATGGAAAGGTCTGTTAATTTTCTATTCAGAATTGAAAACCGCAACGCGTTACGAGCCTTGGTTGCGGAAATATCTCCATCCGCATCCGATGACTTTTTTAGATTTGGGTCAATTTTCAGTAAAATCACTTTGGGTGGCCATATTTCGATAACCAGACCTCGCAGAACCTTCTGGTTTTCACCCGTGAATAGCTCTTACAAAATTGACTAGAAATTTTGGAAACCGGAACCTTTTACAAGGCCTGGTTTCGGAAATATCGCCACCCAAGCACATTGTTAGGTAGTTAAAGCTCAAAAATCTGTGGAATCAGTGAAATCACTTTAATCACTTTGGATGGCCCTATTTCGCTAACCAGACCACGCAGGACGATTTGGCTTACAGGTGTGTGTAGGTATTGAACAGACCTTTCGTTTGATGTATATCTCGATGGGATTGGTGAACTTCGAAAAAATAATGATTTTTATAGACAAGTGAGTCCATGATTTTTCCCAAAATTAATTGAAAAAAAAAATTTTGAGTTTGGCACATCCATGGAAAGGTCTGTTAATTTTCTATTCAGAATTGAAAACCGCAACGCGTTACGAGCCTTGGTTGCGGAAATATCTCCATCCGCATCCGATGACTTTTTTAGATTTGGGTCAATTTTCAGTAAAATCACTTTGGGTGGCCATATTTCGATAACCAGACCTCGCAGAACCTTCTGGTTTTCACCCGTGAATAGCTCTTACAAAATTGACTAGAAATTTTGGAAACCGGAACCTTTTACAAGGCCTGGTTTCGGAAATATCGCCACCCAAGCACATTGTTAGGTAGTTAAAGCTCAAAAATCTGTGGAATCAGTGAAATCACTTTAATCACTTTGGATGGCCCTATTTCGCTAACCAGACCACGCAGGACGATTTGGCTTACAGGTGTGTGTAGGTATTGAACAGATCTTTCGTTTGATGTATATCTCGATGGGATTGGTGAACTCCGAAAAAATAATGATTTTTATAGACAAGTGGTTAGTCCATGATTTTTCCCAAAATTAATTGAAAAAAAAAATTTTGAGTTTGGCACATCCATGGAAAGGTCTGTTAATTTTCTATTCAGAATTGAAAACCGCAACGCGTTACGAGCCTTGGTTGCGGAAATATCTCCATCCGCATCCGATGACTTTTTTAGATTTGGGTCAATTTTCAGTAAAATCACTTTGGGTGGCCATATTTCGATAACCAGACCTCGCAGAACCTTCTGGTTTTCACCCGTGAATAGCTCTTACAAAATTGACTAGAAATTTTGGAAACCGCAACCTTTTACAAGGCCTGGTTTCGGAAATATCGCCACCCAAGCACATTGTTAGGTAGTTAAAGCTCAAAAATCTGTGGAATCAGTGAAATCACTTTGGATGGCCATATTTCGCTAACCAGACCACGCAGGACGATTTGGCTTACAGGTGTGTGTAGGTATTGAACAGACCTTTCGTTTGATGTATATCTCGATGGGATTGGTGAACTTCGAAAAAATAATGATTTTTATAGACAAGTGGTTAGTCCATGATTTTTCCCAAAATTAATTGAAAAAAAAAATTTTGAGTTTGGCACATCCATGGAAAGGTCTGTTAATTTTCTATTCAGAATTGAAAACCGCAACGCGTTACGAGCCTTGGTTGCGGAAATATCTCCATCCGCATCCGATGACTTTTTTAGATTTGGGTCAATTTTCAGTAAAATCACTTTGGGTGGCCATATTTCGATAACCAGACCTCGCAGAACCTTCTGGTTTTCACCCGTGAATAGCTCTTACAAAATTGACTAGAAATTTTGGAAACCGGAACCTTTTACAAGGCCTGGTTTCGGAAATATCGCCACCCAAGCACATTGTTAGGTAGTTAAAGCTCAAAAATCTGTGGAATCAGTGAAATCACTTTGGATGGCCATATTTCGCTAACCAGACCACGCAGGACGATTTGGCTTACAGGTGTGTGTAGGTATTGAACAGACCTTTCGTTTGATGTATATCTCGATGGGATTGGGTCCATGATTTTTCCCAAAATTAATTGAAAAAAAAAATTTTGAGTTTGGCACATCCATGGAAAGGTCTGTTAATTTTCTATTCAGAATTGAAAACCGCAACGCGTTACGAGCCTTGGTTGCGGAAATATCTCCATCCGCATCCGATGACTTTTTTAGATTTGGGTCAATTTTCAGTAAAATCACTTTGGGTGGCCATATTTCTATAACCAGACCTCGCAGAACCTTCTGGTTTTCACCCGTGAATAGCTCTTACAAAATTGACTAGAAATTTTGGAGACCGCAACCTTTTTCAAGGCCTGGTTTCGGAAATATCGCCACCCAAGCACATTGTTAGGTAGTTAAAGCTCAAAAATCTGTGGAATCAGTGAAATCACTTTGGATGGCCATATTTCGCTAACCAGACCACGCAGGACGATTTGGCTTACAGGTGTGTGTAGGTATTGAACAGACCTTTCGTTTGATGTATATCTCGATGGGATTGGGTCCATGATTTTTCCCAAAATTAATTGAAAAAAAAAATTTTGAGTTTGGCACATCCATGGAAAGGTCTGTTAATTTTCTATTCAGAATTGAAAACCGCAACGCGTTACGAGCCTTGGTTGCGGAAATATCTCCATCCGCATCCGATGACTTTTTTAGATTTGGGTCAATTTTCAGTAAAATCACTTTGGGTGGCCATATTTCGATAACCAGACCTCGCAGAACCTTCTGGTTTTCACCCGTGAATAGCTCTTACAAAATTGACTAGAAATTTTGGAAACCGCAACCTTTTACAAGGCCTGGTTTCGGAAATATCGCCACCCAAGCACATTGTTAGGTAGTTAAAGCTCAAAAATCTGTGGAATCAGTGAAATCACTTTAATCACTTTGGATGGCCCTATTTCGCTAACCAGACCACGCAGGACGATTTGGCTTACAGGTGTGTGTAGGTATTGAACAGACCTTTCGTTTGATGTATATCTCGATGGGATTGGTGAACTTCGAAAAAATAATGATTTTTATAGACAAGTGGTTAGTCCATGATTTTTCCCAAAATTAATTGAAAAAAAAAAATTTTGAGTTTGGCACATCCATGGAAAGGTCTGTTAATTTTCTATTCAGAATTGAAAACCGCAACGCGTTACGAGCCTTGGTTGCGGAAATATCTCCATCCGCATCCGATGACTTTTTTAGATTTGGGTCAATTTTCAGTAAAATCACTTTGGGTGGCCATATTTCGATAACCAGACCTCGCAGAACCTTCTGGTTTTCACCCGTGAATAGCTCTTACAAAATTGACTAGAAATTTTGGAAACCGCAACCTTTTACAAGGCCTGGTTTCGGAAATATCGCCACCCAAGCACATTGTTAGGTAGTTAAAGCTCAAAAATCTGTGGAATCAGTGAAATCACTTTAATCACTTTGGATGGCCCTATTTCGCTAACCAGACCACGCAGGACGATTTGGCTTACAGGTGTGTGTAGGTATTGAACAGACCTTTCGTTTGATGTATATCTCGATGGGATTGGTGAACTTCGAAAAAATAATGATTTTTATAGACAAGTGGTTAGTCCATGATTTTTCCCAAAATTAATTGAAAAAAAAAATTTTGAGTTTGGCACATCCATGGAAAGGTCTGTTAATTTTCTATTCAGAATTGAAAACCGCAACGCGTTACGAGCCTTGGTTGCGGAAATATCTCCATCCGCATCCGATGACTTTTTTAGATTTGGGTCAATTTTCAGTAAAATCACTTTGGGTGGCCATATTTCGATAACCAGACCTCGCAGAACCTTCTGGTTTTCACCCGTGAATAGCTCTTACAAAATTGACTAGAAATTTTGGAAACCGCAACCTTTTACAAGGCCTGGTTTCGGAAATATCGCCACCCAAGCACATTGTTAGGTAGTTAAAGCTCAAAAATCTGTGGAATCAGTGAAATCACTTTAATCACTTTGGATGGCCCTATTTCGCTAACCAGACCACGCAGGACGATTTGGCTTACAGGTGTGTGTAGGTATTGAACAGACCTTTCGTTTGATGTATATCTCGATGGGATTGGTGAACTCCGAAAAAATAATGATTTTTATAGACAAGTGGTTAGTCCATGATTTTTCCCAAAATTAATTGAAAAAAAAAATTTTGAGTTTGGCACATCCATGGAACGGTCTGTTAATTTTCTATTCAGAATTGAAAACCGCAACGCGTTACGAGCCTTGGTTGCGGAAATATCTCCATCCGCATCCGATGACTTTTTTAGATTTGGGTCAATTTTCAGTAAAATCACTTTGGGTGGCCATATTTCGATAACCAGACCTCGCAGAACCTTCTGGTTTTCACCCGTGAATAGCTCTTACAAAATTGACTAGAAATTTTGGAAACCGGAACCTTTTACAAGGCCTGGTTTCGGAAATATCGCCACCCAAGCACATTGTTAGGTAGTTAAAGCTCAAAAATCTGTGGAATCAGTGAAATCACTTTAATCACTTTGGATGGCCCTATTTCGCTAACCAGACCACGCAGGACGATTTGGCTTACAGGTGTGTGTAGGTATTGAACAGACCTTTCGTTTGATGTATATCTCGATGGGATTGGTGAACTTCGAAAAAATAATGATTTTTATAGACAAGTGAGTCCATGATTTTTCCCAAAATTAATTGAAAAAAAAAATTTTGAGTTTGGCACATCCATGGAAAGGTCTGTTAATTTTCTATTCAGAATTGAAAACCGCAACGCGTTACGAGCCTTGGTTGCGGAAATATCTCCATCCGCATCCGATGACTTTTTTAGATTTGGGTCAATTTTCAGTAAAATCACTTTGGGTGGCCATATTTCGATAACCAGACCTCGCAGAACCTTCTGGTTTTCACCCGTGAATAGCTCTTACAAAATTGACTAGAAATTTTGGAAACCGGAACCTTTTACAAGGCCTGGTTTCGGAAATATCGCCACCCAAGCACATTGTTAGGTAGTTAAAGCTCAAAAATCTGTGGAATCAGTGAAATCACTTTAATCACTTTGGATGGCCCTATTTCGCTAACCAGACCACGCAGGACGATTTGGCTTACAGGTGTGTGTAGGTATTGAACAGATCTTTCGTTTGATGTATATCTCGATGGGATTGGTGAACTCCGAAAAAATAATGATTTTTATAGACAAGTGGTTAGTCCATGATTTTTCCCAAAATTAATTGAAAAAAAAAATTTTGAGTTTGGCACATCCATGGAAAGGTCTGTTAATTTTCTATTCAGAATTGAAAACCGCAACGCGTTACGAGCCTTGGTTGCGGAAATATCTCCATCCGCATCCGATGACTTTTTTAGATTTGGGTCAATTTTCAGTAAAATCACTTTGGGTGGCCATATTTCGATAACCAGACCTCGCAGAACCTTCTGGTTTTCACCCGTGAATAGCTCTTACAAAATTGACTAGAAATTTTGGAAACCGGAACCTTTTACAAGGCCTGGTTTCGGAAATATCGCCACCCAAGCACATTGTTAGGTAGTTAAAGCTCAAAAATCTGTGGAATCAGTGAAATCACTTTAATCACTTTGGATGGCCCTATTTCGCTAACCAGACCACGCAGGACGATTTGGCTTACAGGTGTGTGTAGGTATTGAACAGACCTTTCGTTTGATGTATATCTCGATGGGATTGGTGAACTTCGAAAAAATAATGATTTTTATAGACAAGTGAGTCCATGATTTTTCCCAAAATTAATTGAAAAAAAAAATTTTGAGTTTGGCACATCCATGGAAAGGTCTGTTAATTTTCTATTCAGAATTGAAAACCGCAACGCGTTACGAGCCTTGGTTGCGGAAATATCTCCATCCGCATCCGATGACTTTTTTAGATTTGGGTCAATTTTCAGTAAAATCACTTTGGGTGGCCATATTTCGATAACCAGACCTCGCAGAACCTTCTGGTTTTCACCCGTGAATAGCTCTTACAAAATTGACTAGAAATTTTGGAAACCGGAACCTTTTACAAGGCCTGGTTTCGGAAATATCGCCACCCAAGCACATTGTTAGGTAGTTAAAGCTCAAAAATCTGTGGAATCAGTGAAATCACTTTAATCACTTTGGATGGCCCTATTTCGCTAACCAGACCACGCAGGACGATTTGGCTTACAGGTGTGTGTAGGTATTGAACAGACCTTTTGTTTGATGTATATCTCGATGGGATTGGTGAACTTCGAAAAAATAATGATTTTTATAGACAAGTGGTTAGTCCATGATTTTTCCCAAAATTAATTGAAAAAAAAATTTTGAGTTTGGCACATCCATGGAAAGGTCTGTTAATTTTCTATTCAGAATTGAAAACCGCAACGCGTTACGAGCCTTGGTTGCGGAAATATCTCCATCCGCATCCGATGACTTTTTTAGATTTGGGTCAATTTTCAGTAAAATCACTTTGGGTGGCCATATTTCGATAACCAGACCTCGCAGAACCTTCTGGTTTTCACCCGTGAATAGCTCTTACAAAATTGACTAGAAATTTTGGAAACCGCAACCTTTTTCAAGGCCTGGTTTCGGAAATATCGCCACCCAAGCACATTGTTAGGTAGTTAAAGCTCAAAAATCTGTGGAATCAGTGAAATCACTTTGGATGGCCATATTTCCTTTGATGTATATCTCGATGGGATTGGTGAACTTCGAAAAAATAATTATTTTTATAGACAAGTGGTTAGTCCATGATTTTTCCCAAAATTAATTGAAAAAAAAAAATTTTGAGTTTGGCACATCCATGGAAAGGTCTGTTAATTTTCTATTCAGAATTGAAAACCGCAACGCGTTACGAGCCTTGGTTGCGGAAATATCTCCATCCGCATCCGATGACTTTTTTAGATTTGGGTCAATTTTCAGTAAAATCACTTTGGGTGGCCATATTTCGATAACCAGACCTCGCAGAACCTTCTGGTTTTTACCCGTGAATAGCTCTTACAAAATTGACTAGAAATTTTGGAAACCGCAACCTTTTTCAAGGCCTGGTTTCGGAAATATCGCCACCCAAGCACATTGTTAGGTAGTTAAAGCTCAAAAATCTGTGGAATCAGTGAAATCACTTTGGATGGCCATATTTCGCTAACCAGACCACGCAGGACGATTTGGCTTACAGGTGTGTGTAGGTATTGAACAGACCTTTCGTTTGATGTATATCTCGATGGGATTGGTGAACTTCGAAAAAATAATGATTTTTATAGACAAGTGGTTAGTCCATGATTTTTCCCAAAATTAATTGAAAAAAAAAATTTTGAGTTTGGCACATCCATGGAAAGGTCTGTTAATTTTCTATTCAGAATTGAAAACCGCAACGCGTTACGAGCCTTGGTTGCGGAAATATCTTCATCCGCATCCGATGACTTTTTTAGATTTGGGTCAATTTTCAGTAAAATCACTTTGGGTGGCCATATTTCGATAACCAGACCTCGCAGAACCTTCTGGTTTTCACCCGTGAATAGCTCTTACAAAATTGACTAGAAATTTTGGAAACCGCAACCTTTTACAAGGCCTGGTTTCGGAAATATCGCCACCCAAGCACATTGTTAGGTAGTTAAAGCTCAAAAATCTGTGGAATCAGTGAAATCACTTTAATCACTTTGGATGGCCCTATTTCGCTAACCAGACCACGCAGGACGATTTGGCTTACAGGTGTGTGTAGGTATTGAACAGACCTTTCGTTTGATGTATATCTCGATGGGATTGGTGAACTTCGAAAAAATAATGATTTTTATAGACAAGTGGTTAGTCCATGATTTTTCCCAAAATTAATTGAAAAAAAAAATTTTGAGTTTGGCACATCCATGGAAAGGTCTGTTAATTTTCTATTCAGAATTGAAAACCGCAACGCGTTACGAGCCTTGGTTGCGGAAATATCTCCATCCGCATCCGATGACTTTTTTAGATTTGGGTCAATTTTCAGTAAAATCACTTTGGGTGGCCATATTTCGATAACCAGACCTCGCAGAACCTTCTGGTTTTCACCCGTGAATAGCTCTTACAAAATTGACTAGAAATTTTGGAAACCGGAACCTTTTACAAGGCCTGGTTTCGGAAATATCGCCACCCAAGCACATTGTTAGGTAGTTAAAGCTCAAAAATCTGTGGAATCAGTGAAATCACTTTAATCACTTTGGATGGCCCTATTTCGCTAACCAGACCACGCAGGACGATTTGGCTTACAGGTGTGTGTAGGTATTGAACAGACCTTTCGTTTGATGTATATCTCGATGGGATTGGTGAACTTCGAAAAAATAATGATTTTTATAGACAAGTGAGTCCATGATTTTTCCCAAAATTAATTGAAAAAAAAAATTTTGAGTTTGGCACATCCATGGAAAGGTCTGTTAATTTTCTATTCAGAATTGAAAACCGCAACGCGTTACGAGCCTTGGTTGCGGAAATATCTCCATCCGCATCCGATGACTTTTTTAGATTTGGGTCAATTTTCAGTAAAATCACTTTGGGTGGCCATATTTCGATAACCAGACCTCGCAGAACCTTCTGGTTTTCACCCGTGAATAGCTCTTACAAAATTGACTAGAAATTTTGGAAACCGGAACCTTTTACAAGGCCTGGTTTCGGAAATATCGCCACCCAAGCACATTGTTAGGTAGTTAAAGCTCAAAAATCTGTGGAATCAGTGAAATCACTTTAATCACTTTGGATGGCCCTATTTCGCCAACCAGACCACGCAGGACGATTTGGCTTACAGGTGTGTGTAGGTATTGAACAGACCTTTCGTTTGATGTATATCTCGATGGGATTGGTGAACTTCGAAAAAATAATGATTTTTATAGACAAGTGGTTAGTCCATGATTTTTCCCAAAATTAATTGAAAAAAAAATTTTGAGTTTGGCACATCCATGGAAAGGTCTGTTAATTTTCTATTCAGAATTGAAAACCGCAACGCGTTACGAGCCTTGGTTGCGGAAATATCTCCATCCGCATCCGATGACTTTTTTAGATTTGGGTCAATTTTCAGTAAAATCACTTTGGGTGGCCATATTTCGATAACCAGACCTCGCAGAACCTTCTGGTTTTCACCCGTGAATAGCTCTTACAAAATTGACTAGAAATTTTGGAAACCGGAACCTTTTACAAGGCCTGGTTTCGGAAATATCGCCACCCAAGCACATTGTTAGGTAGTTAAAGCTCAAAAATCTGTGGAATCAGTGAAATCACTTTGGATGGCCATATTTCCTTTGATGTATATCTCGATGGGATTGGTGAACTTCGAAAAAATAATTATTTTTATAGACAAGTGGTTAGTCCATGATTTTTCCCAAAATTAATTGAAAAAAAAAATTTTGAGTTTGGCACATCCATGGAAAGGTCTGTTAATTTTCTATTCAGAATTGAAAACCGCAACGCGTTACGAGCCTTGGTTGCGGAAATATCTCCATCCGCATCCGATGACTTTTTTAGATTTGGGTCAATTTTCAGTAAAATCACTTTGGGTGGCCATATTTCGATAACCAGACCTCGCAGAACCTTCTGGTTTTCACCCGTGAATAGCTCTTACAAAATTGACTAGAAATTTTGGAAACCGCAACCTTTTTCAAGGCCTGGTTTCGGAAATATCGCCACCCAAGCACATTGTTAGGTAGTTAAAGCTCAAAAATCTGTGGAATCAGTGAAATCACTTTGGATGGCCATATTTCGCTAACCAGACCACGCAGGACGATTTGGCTTACAGGTGTGTGTAGGTATTGAACAGACCTTTCGTTTGATGTATATCTCGATGGGATTGGTGAACTTCGAAAAAATAATGATTTTTATAGACAAGTGGTTAGTCCATGATTTTTCCCAAAATTAATTGAAAAAAAAAATTTTGAGTTTGGCACATCCATGGAAAGGTCTGTTAATTTTCTATTCAGAATTGAAAACCGCAACGCGTTACGAGCCTTGGTTGCGGAAATATCTCCATCCGCATCCGATGACTTTTTTAGATTTGGGTCAATTTTCAGTAAAATCACTTTGGGTGGCCATATTTCGATAACCAGACCTCGCAGAACCTTCTGGTTTTCACCCGTGAATAGCTCTTACAAAATTGACTAGAAATTTTGGAAACCGGAACCTTTTACAAGGCCTGGTTTCGGAAATATCGCCACCCAAGCACATTGTTAGGTAGTTAAAGCTCAAAAATCTGTGGAATCAGTGAAATCACTTTAATCACTTTGGATGGCCCTATTTCGCTAACCAGACCACGCAGGACGATTTGGCTTACAGGTGTGTGTAGGTATTGAACAGACCTTTCGTTTGATGTATATCTCGATGGGATTGGTGAACTTCGAAAAAATAATGATTTTTATAGACAAGTGGTTAGTCCATGATTTTTCCCAAAATTAATTGAAAAAAAAATTTTGAGTTTGGCACATCCATGGAAAGGTCTGTTAATTTTCTATTCAGAATTGAAAACCGCAACGCGTTACGAGCCTTGGTTGCGGAAATATCTCCATCCGCATCCGATGACTTTTTTAGATTTGGGTCAATTTTCAGTAAAATCACTTTGGGTGGCCATATTTCGATAACCAGACCTCGCAGAACCTTCTGGTTTTCACCCGTGAATAGCTCTTACAAAATTGACTAGAAATTTTGGAAACCGGAACCTTTTACAAGGCCTGGTTTCGGAAATATCGCCACCCAAGCACATTGTTAGGTAGTTAAAGCTCAAAAATCTGTGGAATCAGTGAAATCACTTTGGATGGCCATATTTCGCTAACCAGACCACGCAGGACGATTTGGCTTACAGGTGTGTGTAGGTATTGAACAGACCTTTCGTTTAGTCTATGATTTTTCCCAAAATTAATTGAAAAAAAAATTTGAGTTTGGCACATCCATGGAAAGGTCTGTTAATTCTCTATTCAGAATTGAAAACCGCAACGCGTTACGAGCCTTGGTTGCGGAAATATCTCCATCCGCATCCGATGACTTTTTTAGATTTGGGTCAATTTTCAGTAAAATCACTTTGGGTGGCCATATTTCGATAACCAGACCTCGCAGAACCTTCTGGTTTTCACCCGTGAATAGCTCTTACAAAATTGACTAGAAATTTTGGAAACCGCAACCTTTTACAAGGCCTGGTTTCGGAAATATCGCCACCCAAGCACATTGTTAGGTAGTTAAAGCTCAAAAATCTGTGGAATCAGTGAAATCACTTTGGATGGCCATATTTCGCTAACCAGACCACGCAGGACGATTTGGCTTACAGGTGTGTGTAGGTATTGAACAGACCTTTCGTTTAGTCCATGATTTTTCCCAAAATTAATTGAAAAAAAAAATTTGAGTTTGGCACATCTATGGAAAGGTCTGTTAATTCTCTATTCAGAATTGAAAACCGCAACGCGTTACGAGCCTTGGTTGCGGAAATATCTCCATCCGCATCCGATGACTTTTTTAGATTTGGGTGAATTTTCAGTAAAATCACTTTGGGTGGCCATATTTCGATAACCAGACCTCGCAGAACCTTCTGGTTTTCACCCGTGAATAGCTCTTACAAAATTGACTAGAAATTTTGGAAACCGCAACCTTTTACAAGGCCTGGTTTCGGAAATATCGCCACCCAAGCACATTGTTAGGTAGTTAAAGCTCAAAAATCTGTGGAATCAGTGAAATCACTTTGGATGGCCATATTTCGCTAACCAGACCACGCAGGACGATGTAGCTTGCGTGCGTGTGATTTTTATAGACAAGTGGTGTCCATGATTTTTCCCAAAATTAATTGAAAAAAAAAATTTTGAGTTTGGCACATCCATGGAAAGGTCTGTTAATTCTCTATTCAGAATTGAAAACCGCAACGCGTTACGAGCCTTGGTTGCGGAAATATCTCCATCCGCATCCGATGACTTTTTTAGATTTCGGTCAATTTTCAGTAAAATCACTTTGGATGGCCATATTTCGATAACCAGGCCACGCAGGACGATGTAGCTTGCGTGTGTGTGTAGGTATTGAACAGACCTTTCGTTTGATGTACATCCCGCTGGATTTTCTGAAATTTAAAAAAAAAAATGAAAATTATACTTGCCTAAGAAAGGAAATCAGCCTCTTCCCTTACGGAATTTCTTCATACGCCTTGCGGCCAATTCAGTAGGAAATTGTTTCAAAATCAACATTTTATAATTAGAAACTTTTGTACACACATGCTCTGCTCATAGTTGGAGTTGCAAAAAATTTGAATAATGAATTTTGTTTAAAAGGTTTTATTTTCAATTTTTTCTTCATAGTTTTTTATTTTTCTTTTCTTAGTTCTTTTTTAATAAATGTATTTACAAACAATGGGAGAGTATTTGTGTGCTTGCATAGATATAATACATACTTCTCATTCATTACAATATTAGTTTTTTTTTTAGCAAATTACGGTGATTTTTTGTTTTGTCTAAGTTTTATGATATAAACATTTTTTTATTAATTTTCTTGTGTGTGAATATTTGCTATTATTTTAATATATTTAATTTTTTTTTTATTTTGATTTCCAAGATTTATTTTTGTGTTAAAATAAAAATTTAAATAATTTTTTTATTCAAAATGAGGTTTAATTTTCTTGTTGCTTTCAAGCATAACATTTTGCATAAAATAATTTGTATATAAAAAAAAACATAATTTGATTGAATTTTAGCAAAGAAAATAATTGATATTGATTTTCCATTTTCTTGTTTGTTTTAACTTTGGCAGTCGATATGTATTTAGTTGCATTTATTGCTTAAATTTATTTTTATTTAAATAAGCTAATTTGATTTTTTTTTTAATTTGTTTAGTGTAGAATGTGAGATGGCGATAAATCATCAAAGGATCTAGAACAGAGCGAGGTATTGATATTATGGCAATGTAACAGAAAAATGCTTGAAGACTTGAACGTGATTTAATGAAAGCTTAAAATATCTACTTGTTTTCAAAGCACCGTGTTCTGTGTGAAAAAGTTTTCTTAAAGCTTTTCACTATCATTATAAGTTTTATATTAAAGTTTTCGTTAACTCTTTTAGTTATTCTTTTTTTTACAGAAAACGCACCTCCATTAAGCATATTACGAGTATGTATTATGAATTTTCTTGATTCCAATATCGCTTACGGTGGCGATGCTGGGATTGCTCCTATCAATGTTGGTGGTTACGACAAACAGTTGCATTTCTTCATGAAATTATTACAGAAAACAAAACCAAGTTAATGGTTTTCATTTTCATCAACTTCGATCTCCACAAATTTCCTGACGAAACCAATGTTTTATTAGAAATAGCTTAAATAGTGTTTTCCATTTTGTCATGGAGTCCGGAAAATCTGGACTTCAGGTTTTCTTATATCTCTCTTTCAGAGATCAACAAAATCAGTCTCCTTTTAAAGAACAGATATTTTTTATTAACTCTCCCTTACTATATCTTGATGTATCGATCTTCTTATTATAGGGTTGATCCCTGTGAAATAGCTAAAAATCTAACCGAATGCTGGTGTTGAAAAGGACTTTAACTGTTGTTTCATTCAACTTTACAATATTAATTTATAGCGCCAATGATTTGCAGCTTATACTAAACTTACATATGTTATCATACAAGACCGTTTTTCTTTAAGGTAATTTGTATTTCATGTTTTATTGCCTATTATTAATAATTTCGAGGGAATTTTCGTTTCATTCTTGGATGATATTTGCCTTTAGTTCTTGAATCGTTCCCGGATTGTTGGCACAACATCGGCCCTTCACGGTTCCCCACAAAAACAAAGTCCAAAGGGGTCAAATCGCAGCTCCCAGGCGACCAGAAGACATCGCCAAGACGGCTGATAATACGATTTGCGAAGTTTATGATCAAAAGATCGATTGTGGCATGGCGCGACATCCTGCATGAACCAGAAGTTGGTTAACGAGGCTCTGTAACACCCACTGTTAACCGAAACGTTGTTCCCAGCATCATTTTCGAAGCCACCACTCCACAATCCGCAACAAACTGTCACTCTCTGTTGATGCATTGGCTTCTGGATGAGCCCCAGATGCGGCAATTTTGTTTGTTAACGTAGTCGCTGAGATGAAAATGCGCCTCGTCAGAAGAGATGATTTTTCGCCCAAAATGGTTGTTCAATTCAAGTTGCTCCAAGGCCCAAATTGCGAAGCGGATGATCGTGCGCCTTCAATTGCTGAGTCATCCACGAATAATCCGAGATCTTTTTGTTCAGAATTCTCATCAGGCTAGTGCTAGTGAAATGTTGAGCTGTTGAGATCGGTGGCGACTTGTTTAGTTTAGTTTTTAGTTTAGTTTATTTATATATATTATTTATATATATTGATATTCGTGAATTGAGTCAAACACTCTCGAGTACAGCAGTCACATTTTCATCTGCGGCACCGTGCGACGACTGCTACTTTGAGTGTTGTCCACTAGCATACCAGTCTCACAAACTTTTTGCACAAACTACAACGTACAGTAGATGTGGTGGGTCGTGGGTCCTTCATTTCGGCCAAAACTTCTTTCAAAAAACGCACTGTTTCCCAACGTTCTTCAAGCGTAAAGCGACTCATTTCGTTCAGCGGAGGTGTGATATTGACTTTTGTCAAGATTTCGAGCGGGAAACAGCTGTCAGTGTCAAAATAACATATGATTTAAAAAGAAACCACAAAATGTTCCACCCTTTACTTGGCCTTCACTCGCACAGAAAACTCGTGCAGGAGTACATTCTCGTTTAGCAATACTATCTCTAGAATATTTCCAAATCATATCTAATAAAAGGGTGTTTTTTCAGAGGCGGAAAATTAATTTGAAATAAAAAACAAAAAAAATGTTTTTACTGTCCGTGAAATTGACTTTTTTGAAAGATAATCTTTTTTCAGTTATTTTGCATATGATTTCGGGTGACTGGTGCGAATATGGCGTAATTTGAAGGGTCACTTTTCATACAAAGTGAATTTTCCATAAAGATCATCATCATCAACACTATGCTGCACCATGCGTATTATCGTTTAAAGTAAACGTACTGCAACAACGATTCATAGTTTCTCAAATTAATCGATCTGGTGGACGATTATTAGAAGCATTAAACGAACGCGTCTCGAATTGAACCAAATTTTTGAAATTATTCACGGTGAATTGCCAAACCAAACTTACCGCAAAACAATCGAGAACTCTGTTACAGAAAACAGTTTTGCCATCTTAAAGCTCTGCGTCTCTAAGAAACACCCTTTATTAAATCTTTACCATTGCTACCAATATACGAATTTCCAACTCTAACTCCCAAGCTATATCTCAATATATAATCTTATTCTATAAAAGAAAAAATATTTCTTTGTCTACTTGCACATAAAGGAAATAATAATGATGGAAATCACGTGACAGAGAACGTACCTTAATGCCCAAGGTAGGGGAGTTGGGCAGACATTGTACTTGCACACTATTTCTGCCAACAAACTTCTTAATATTCTTTTCCTGTGAACATAAAATTTGTTTACTAATGACGTTGAACAGGTTGTCATGTAATTGGAAGCGATTAGTTGAGCAACTTGATTTTCTACACAGCCAAGGTATAACAACCAAGTTCGTTACGGCACACACTACATACTTGAGAATATCTACATTATTATAATATCTACATACTTTAACCCCCTTCGTGTAGGATTCGAGTAAATCCTAATGCACATGTCGGCAAGTGCACTATCTGACTTAGAGTTATGTGGAATATAAACTACTTCATATTGTCCAGGCGAAATCCATAACAAATTATGTCAATTGTATTCTGAAGAACATTATATTCATTTCAAAGAACTGTCAGGATTTTTGAAACTTACAATAGAAAATGTTTTAGATTACAAAAGTTGTCTATACATTTCAAGGATTTGGAATATTTTTCATTCTGAAAGGACGATAGGACGATAGGTATGGGGGAATTGTATTTATGCATAATAACGATGTAACGAAAAAAATAAACAATATAACGTGTTTTCGAGAAGTAGAGGTACGAGGCATTGGGAAGATTGGAATACATTTGTACTGCTTATTTAGATTTTGATATAATACTTTCAAGCTGCTACCACATTTGATATTTTTATGTTAATACGAGTATAGCCGGATAACAGTCTTATTATTGAAAGGATTTCATAGCTACAGCTAACAGATTTTTAATAAGAATGAGAAAAAGTATAGGAGACAAAAGGGAGCCTTGGAGAACACCAGCATTTATCTGCAAACTTGAAACCATCTAAAACAACTAGTATTGATTAATATTTCAGGCGAGAAGATATTCATCAAAACCAAAAGCATGAACTTTTGATAAGGGAACTGGATACCAAGACCTTTCAAAGACTAGTCAAGGCCAAAATAGTGATTTATGATTTTGTTCCGAAAACTAAGATTTTGCCAAAAAGTATCTTCCTTATCACTTCGGCAATGGAAATTATCACAAACGAAACTGATATCGAAACGTCCTCCAAAAAAATGTTGCTCTTTGCAAAATTTAGGGTATTTTCTAGAAAACACTTAAGACAAAAGTTCTGAACAAAAATTCATCTTTTTCGGAATTTTTAAAGGTTTTTCATATTTTTGGTAAAATTTGAATTTAAGCTTTCACATCGAGAGAATCAACCCTAACCACTGTTGGTGTTGTGAGTTTTGAGTGACATTTATAGACCTAACTCCGAAATGGTAAATTAAAATCCACCCCTGAAACGACCCTATAAAATTAATAGCTACTGTTGCGCGTTCCTCGTGCGACAGCCCTAACAAGTGCTTGATGAATTTGTCACCATCCCAGTAACAGCTACGATTTGATAAATGACTTTTTCCGTCCCATCCATCGTTCCTAGGATTCATTTATTTTTTTTTGTGTGTGTATTCCTTCGTAGGTTTTAAATCCACTTGAATAGTGCTTTGTTTCAGGGATGGGAGGATGATAGTAATCTCTAGAAATCTCTCTAACACAGGTGAATGGAACAAGTTTTCCTTCATTCTAGATCCTTGATTGTGATGAGAACTGCTTTTTTGTTTATGTTTAAAGCAAAATGGCAACTGAATTGTGTTGTGATTGTAAATGACAAGGATAATACGAGTAGTAATGTTATAATTATATTTAATAGTAGTATGTGTGATTGTGAAAGACATAGCACATACATACATTTTTTTTCATATTTACACATAATATTCATTTATACGAGTATTTATATAAATTACAAATTTAATCGTCCTAATTAAAATCAAATATAATTTTTTTTCTATATAACAATTTTTTCCTATAATTATATCAACTTTCTTTTATTTTATAATATTATTTATGATTATTTTTTTACAGTCAATTTTGCAGCTTGGAATAACGTGAATGTAAAGCTGTTCCGTTAGCTATTATAATTTTATTATATAATTTATTTTTTTTTTGCATTATTTTATATTTTTTGTTTGTTTTTGTCCTCATTAACTAAGCATAAAATTTACAAAAATTGTGTATAAAATATTCTTTTTACATAATTGATTTTTTTTTTGTTTTCTTGTATGCTGTTTTTTTTTCTCTCTCTGTTGAGTGTTTAATTATTTTAATATTATTTTGGTTTTTATATATATTATCATGTTCATCTTAATGCTTAAATAAAACTATACAAAGTAATTGTGTGTATGCTTAGTGGTCTTAAATAAAACAGGAAAATATTAAAACTTACACAAATAAAATTACAAAAAAAAAATATTTAAAAAATATTTAATTGTAAAAGTAACTAGGAATTTTGTATTTTTTTTTTTTATTTTCTTCCTGTTGATGTTATAGAAAGAAATGTGTTTTGAAACTAGGATTAAACTTATCTGTAGGTTGTGTAGATGAATCGCTAGCTACCCACAAGTTCGATTTGGCGATATTTTTTTCTTAGGTTGGATACCGGATCCCGATAGAGTACTGGATCGAGACGGAGATTGGAACGTAAAAGGGGCATGTAACTGAAAAGAGAGATACAAATTATGGCTTTAAGATTGTTTAGCTTTCCAATTTAAACATTTTGATATGGAGCAGGAAAATGATTAGTGGATTTTGAGTTCACAGAAAGAGTAATTCTCACTTGGTAGAAAATGAACCGCTTTTCTTGAATGGATTTGGTTCCTATTTGGTTCTGCTTTTTATATTTTAGACCAAGATAAGAAATGAGAACGTACGTTTTGCACTATGCTATTTTACTTTGATTCACTGGTTAACAAAATTTTAGCTTTATTATTTTATTAAGCAAACGTTTCAGAAACTTTTTAATGGGGTGAATTAGGTTTTTAGGTTATCTTACAAAATGAATTCACTACAATGATGTTTTGATTAAATTTTCACACAGGCTATGCTTCACATAAAATCGAATTAACCGAATTCCACTTTAGTAAAAACTCCTTTTGACTTTTTCGATACGAATAAAATTTTTACTCCTATTAAATTCGGTGTGATATGTGAAGGAACTATTGGACGCTTCCATCAATCTTGATTCGAACACACCTTTCTATGTTTTGATTACTTATATTTTTCTCTTCGTACTAAAATCAAATTCTTGAGTTAACAGAACTTTCGTGGATTCAAGAAAAAATTCGTTAATCCAACGAAAAGTTTAATAACGTTTTACTTTTGCAGGTTTTTTTTTTATATAATTCACAGGCGCTCAAGGCTTAATTGAAAAACTCTCAAATTGTTAAACACATCACGGGCGATGGGGAAATTAGGGAGAGAGAGAGAAAGGACGTGTCGATTAACCCTGGTCTTGAATGTTTGCAAATTGAAATGTCAAGGGAAAACCATGCCGGGTTTATTATTCCATAATCGGGTTGTGCGACTTAAAAACCAGTCTATGTATTTGACGGTACGACCAAAATTAGGCGCAACGGAGAACTGTTGAGCATTCCTAGCGAAAAGGGTGTCACGGGTGAACTGCTTGAGCGGAGAAATGCCACTGGCTAGGGCTATTTTGAGTGAGCATTGCTTGTCAAAAAAGCGATTAAATAAGGAAATCCATGATATATTTGTTCAAGAGATGCCAATGATTCCATGATTGCTCTGTTTCTTATCAGTTTTAAGGCTCTGTTCTGAATTCCATCTAATAAATGGGGACAATTTTGTGCTGCACCACCCAAAAGATCCAAAAGATGTGAGTCATACCTACTCGAATTTTGGACAAAGGACTTATAAATTGTACTCAAGAGGGTGTGAATAATTTCTTACATCGAAAAAGGAATGCTAAGCATTTAGTATCATTTTTGCCGGTCTCGACAATGTAATGACAACATTCTCGGAACAGTCAAAAATGCTGGTAGAAGATCATCGTTAACATATAGCGCTTATTGATATATTTTCGGCTTCTTCGACACACATTCAAGGACAATGAAATAAAAGGTACATTTTTCTTCAACCACAATAGACAGCTTTGAGTTTCCGCAGCATTAAACTGCACACGATTTTGTGTACCCAATGCTCAAAAGAACGGAGTTTAATGAGCTTCTAATTCTAGATCCACATCCGAAGCATAAGAATATGCATCTGAAGACGAATCTGAATCTGAAAATGGTGTATATCTGAGTGAGACTTAACATCAACCCTACCAAAACAACGATAGTACCATTTACCAGTAAAAGACTTCTACCTCGTATGAAACCTATTCGATTGGCGGGAGAAGTAATCGACACCCAGAGGGAGGTCGAATATTTTGAAGTTACACTAGATAGCAAACTCCTCTGGAACAAGCATGTCGAAATAACTGTCGGGAAAGCCACAAAGGACCTTATGATATGCAAGAGACTTGCAGGTAAATCATGGTGCTGCAAACCAAACATCATAAGATGGATGTACACCATGACGGTAAGACCCATTATTACCTATGGGGCGATTGCATGGCATAAAAGAACCGAAGTAAACACAACTAGGAAATCACTAGACAAATTGCAAAGGCTTGCATGTATATGCATAACAGGAGCAATGAGAACTTGCCCTACAGCAGCGATGGAAACCATTCTTCATCTGACGCCACTACACGTGGCCATTGAAAATGCTGGCTCCCATAATGAGGTTTGCCAAGGAGGGTACTGGGACGGGTAAAATTATTGGAAACAGGGAAAAAAACTCGATACTCGATCAAAAGATATAACTTCGAAAAACATTTCAAAACGGAGTTAAGCTGCAAAAAAGACTGGCTAGGTGAAACAGTAAACCACAGTAAAACAGTAGACTCTCCTTACCGATGGGACAGACCACTAGCATATTCCAGGCAGAAGTAAATGCCATAGGCATATGTGCTGCAAGAAACCTCGATAGGAAATATAAAAACCAAAACATTGCCATCATGTCAGACAGTCAGGCTGCACTAAAGGCACTAAGCTCCTACGCCATTACTTCCAAACTTGTTTGGAAATGCGTGATAAAGCTTAATAAACTGGGCGAGAATAACACTGTCACACTTCATTGGGTACCAGGCCACGTTTTTATCCAGGGCAACGAAGAGGCAGACTCCTTAGCAAAAATAGATGCATCGACACCCCTTACAGGACCAGAGCCCTACTGCGGAATAGGAGAAAATGTGATCAAAAATAAAATCAAAACAGAAGAGGAGGCAAAAAGATCAAAAATCTGGGGACTATAACCGAGAGCGTTTTCTAACCTGCATTAGCTTAAGTAGGAACAGACTCAGACAAATCACGGGGCTTCTCACAGGCCACTGTAGGTTGAGAAGACACCTCAACATCCTTGGCCTGGAGAACAACGCGACTTGCAGATCCTTCAACACTCACGAAGAGGCACCTGACCACATACTGGGGAAATGCGATGCACTCGTGCATCAAAGGCTTAGGTATCTGGGCAAGCACCACATAAAAGAGAGTGAATTATCATCCCTTAAAATACTCCAAATACTTCGATTCCTCAAAGGAACGAATTTGGAGGAAGAACTGTAATGATGAACCAACCTCATCCAGTTCTAGATGGGGGACACAATAGATCTTTAGGTCGCAGTGTTTTTATACCCCAATTTATTCATTCACTCATACCAAATGCACGTATTTTCGATAAAAGAGCTTGATGCCAAACTCTTTCAAATGCTTTTGAAATATCAAATCCGCAATAATTTTACTTTCTCCAAAACGTTTCTACGAAAGTCATACTGCCGGCAATTGAGAAGCTTTCATTTTTCAAGACATTTTTTGAGCTCATAATTTACCAGTGTTTCCTTGACCTTAGAAAGAGGGGATGAAAGTGCAATTGGAAGATATGTAGTTAGATAGTGAAGAAGAGTTGCCTTTTTTAGGGATATCCTGGACAAACGCTGTTTTCCACCCACTCAGAAAGAGACCAGTAGATTATGAAAGATGATAAGCTTATGCAATGGTTTTACCAGTCTTGAAGATCACCTCTTCAGAATAGAGTAGAATATCCCGGCCAGGGGATTTGTGTACATCGAACCCTTCAGTATTCTTGCAACTGTACGGGTGCGATAGCAGATTTGTCCCATAAAATCGTGTACGCTCTCAACTGCAGCAGGAGTCTTGACACTTTCTGGTAGTGTCGAGATTACAGCAAACTGTGCTGCAAGGAAATTTGCTTTTTCTTAAGAGCTGATATAAGGAGTTTCATTGAAGATGAGCGTAGAAACAAACCAAAGACCAAGTAGTATTTCTTACAAATGACCAAACAATTTTACTACCTTTAGGACACTATAGTACTTTTTGTGTTTTATTTAGTTTTTTCGTCGCTTTATTTAGGTTTTAATTTGAATTTATATGTTTAAGTTCAAGCTCAGACTGCCTTGTCTTCGCTGAGCTCCTCCTCTTTTTTATCAATAGATCGACAGGTAGTATGTGGTGCGGTGAATAGGCAGATGGCAGCTTTACATTACTGTACAATATTAATCTTACTCTTCTAGGTGAGCGACTTAAGCGTCTGACCATTTCCCATAAGACCTTCTAGTATTTACTTTTCTAAAATGCGGATCTGGGTTTTAGAAAAAAAAACAAATTTCCCTTCTTTCCAAAACGTCTAAAATATACTAAGCGTGAATCAAATAGTATTTCAAGAAAAGATTTCCTAAGAAAATAATTCGAAGAACCGCTTATGTGAGTCTTAAATTAATTTCGGATACAAGTTCCTCAGCTCGCCATAGTTTCTGAAAACATATATATATAAATTTAAACAAAAAAAAATTCTTACCCAAAAACAGCGGCAAACGTATTCAAACAACTTTGTCGCTGAATAAAGTGATCGGGATCATTCCAAGGTGATCGTCCGCCTTCCCGATCCTTATAGCCCTTACGTTGTGTAACTTTAATCGGCGGTTTCCTGGTAACATGCGATACCAGAAGATTCATTAGGATATCTTCGCAATTGGAAGATTGCTGTACAGTCTTTAAAAGTAGCAGCGACAACCAATTCGTGTATAAATAGTTGTAGTAGCGATGGTAAAAAGCTGCACCAGTCAATACTATAGAATAGTAATTTGTCCATTTGGACGTATAGCCCCAGGCGTTCTACAAGAAGAAGTAAGAAGAGAAATAAGTTAAACCCTATTGAGAAAGATTCGTCTGCTACTCACTTTTGAATCATCCCAGAAGTGAGCTCGAGCTGGATAGCCCACTATCCGGTCGGGAAAGTTCCTCCACACTGTGTATGCAAAGTCCAACTCGTCCGTATTCAATATGGCATCTTCGTCTAGCGACAGAACTGCATCTGTCTCCACTTCGGGGTATGGATAAAATCTTTGGGATATGTTTGGGCGTTCGTCTGTTGTTGGCGAAGCTGAACCTGCTGCTAAAGCCGCAGCTGCCGCCGCTGTGCTACTGCCCAGTGGTATCACATGGAACGATATATGATTTAAGCTGGGCCAGCGCTTTTTCGATGGGATAGGTCGATCAGCTGCCCATAATACAATTATCTGGAAGAAGGAAAGAAACTTTAGCCGATACTCTGCACCAACGAGTCGTGAGATTCTTACCCTATCTACAAATTGACTTTTAGTGATGCTCTTGACTAGTTTATAGAGGGCTGTGTTTGGGGTCAACGCCGTCCCTATTTGCACATAGATCACCGCTGTGTAATTGTGTCGGGGCTCACTGCCAAGCGAGTCCAGTAAAAATGGCATAAATCTGCAAAAGACCGAAAGTTTAGTTTCAAGGCACGTCCGTCTCTTAAAGCAAAACATTTACCTAGAGGAATCTGAGTATGTAGGAAGCGTTAGAAGAGCACCTGGCGATGTATTCCAAATGAGACTATTTCGAACCGGATAGTCAGGAAGTCGTTCGCGAATAATCTGGAAGCAGACAAAGCAAAAAATTCATTTAGTTATTTTAATGGAATCAATAACTTGCTTTTGGAATAAATTCCTTTCCGTTGCACTTTCAAGGCGAAAGCTAACGAAAAGTTTTTGGCATTAAAATTGAAAAATCAAATGCACTCCTTTTGTTGTCCTGCCCTGTCATTGGTTCTGGGTTTTAGCAGAGTATAAAAGACTTTTGTTTTCTTGTTGCCAAAGCGCGACTACATGATGATGACAAAGACGCCAACGCGACTGACGAACTAACGCTCTTTGATTCAAGCGCATAGCAATAAAAATTAAATGGAATTCCGAGATTGAAGAAAAGAAGGCAAAGCAAGGAACCGAATCGTCTCAGAGTCAGGAATCAATGAAAGTTTTAATGTCCACCTCCAGTCATGTGGAATTTTCAATAAAATTCATGCCAAAATCACGACGCGAAGGAATGAAAATGAATGGTGTTGGTATGGTGGGCGTGGGGGAGGCATTATTCAAGATATAAAAATACACCCATTTGTTCGATTCGCTCGTTAAAGTATGCATTTCTCGGATTTATCGTTTTGAAAGAGCTGGCTGGAGAGTTTTCTTTTTTTGCTTTTTTTTTGATTGAGGAAAGCTATTGGATTTTTGCTTCTTAAGTGGAAAGGTCATTGCATTAAAAGGATTTCTTTTCGAAAGGAAATGGGGGATATTTCTGGATGATGTGATAATAAATCTAAGCCTGCACGTGGGTTTAATGATCATGCCATACACAACAGCCAAGGACTGTAACACTGGTTCCAAACCATCGAATTGTGTTTTCCATTGTTCCAAATAATGACAGAAAAAGATTGATTGCTTGGATGTGAAAGGAATTCAAAGTTGAGGATTGTTTCCAATATCGGGACTCAGGTGAGATTTGGTATAGATTGATGGCCTACAATTCAGAAATGAAGGCAAAGAGTGGAGAGTGGAAATTCCCTTAGCAAGGGCACATGGCAATTCGTTAGCAAAAGCATGTGTAAGGATGTTTATTTCGATTATTTAATTCGGGGATGATACCCATAACTACAGGGCTTTCCAATAGGGGTGAGTAGATGTTAAATAAAACAAATCTGTGCGTGAGGTATTAACGAAAATGTTTGTTTTATTTGAAATGACTATAGCAATAGCACTGTGTGTAGAACTTTAAAGCGTTAAAATGGCCGACGTGGCTCTGCTAGGAGGCGGGTATCTGAGAGATCTAGTTTTCTATGACTCTGGCGATGGCAACACTAAGACTAGGAACACACTTTGGATTTCAATCGCACTGTGTTTTAGTCGCAAGAATCGTAGGTCCCCTCCATTCCTGCTGACACGCACACAGGAATGGTTGAGAGTTCTAAGTCACTAGGCTTAAGCTCTCTACGAGTCCTCCAATATTTGCTTATATCTGGTAGAATTTGTCGTTCCTGCTTATGACAGAAAATGGAGCTAAAAATTGTTTAACCGCATTGTGACGCTCAAAAAAAATATATTTTCGATGTGAGAGCTCATATGGTGTGAAAACACTTTTCAGAGAGCGATAACTTTTTTCTTTGGGTTTAATATGACTCATGGTTCTATATAGCTGCTTCACGAAGCCTTGTGCATTGATACAAATCTCTAGTTCAACAAAAACAAAATGCAGGACTGGGTCGCACAAACTTGCTCCTATATAATAGACTAGGAATTTTAAAAACGGATGTTATTAGAGAAAACTGTTCATATGGATAGATTTTTAAATTCTTTTAGTAGTAAGGGATAAGAACATAATGCTATGCAAATTATACAACAACAAAAATTATAAGTCGTTGTAGTGGTTCTTTAAAAAAAATAAGCATTTATACAAAAAATTTTTAAAACATTTTTAAGAAAAAAATTTAGTACACCAACTTTAACTTTTTCAAATGAAAATTGAATTTCCAATTTTTGAGACATCGAATTTTCAAAAAAAAGTCTTTTCCAAAAATTCAAAAAATATTTTTTTTTAAAGTTTTGAAAGCATCTCTTTAAAAAATATTATTAAAATCCGTTGTGTCGATAGTGAGAAATTCAAAATTAGACAAAATGGTTCTATGGCAGGGACAAGCTGTAATATCTTAATTTCAATTTTTTTTGTATTAAACTAAAGATCATAAAAATTAATTGAGAGAAAATTTTGTTTATCAAAATTCTAGGCGCCGCCGTTTACGAGAAAAATAGGATTTTTAAAAACCATTTTTGCACCTTTATTTTTAGGTAAAATAATTTTGTTTTCTCAAATCTTGTAGATGATATGAGAAATTCTTATTCATCAAGATTGAGAAAAATCTAGCATGCGGTTTTCGAAATATTGAGTTTTTAAAAAAAAGTTTTGATTTATTTTTGTAAATCATTAATTTTTTTTTTTTAATCAAAAATGATTTTTTTTTGTATTTTTTAAATCTGTCGAACAGTTTTTGAAAAAAAAAAATATTTATAAAATTTTGAAAAAAATTCGTATGGCAGGTACCGTTATTGTTGGTCTTAAAAAAAGGCAAAAATGTGTTGGGGAAAAAATTAAAAGTGATATCTACCAAGTTTAAAGAAAATCAGCCGAGCCGTTTAGGGTGTAGTCGAACAGACAGACAGACGGAATTGCGAGTCCAACTTTTTTAGTCTTCGTCTTCGCTATCATCGTAATATAAACTTTGATCAAAATCTCGAGTTCGATTTTTTCCGAATGCATAACTTGCCTTATAGGACTATAAATCGCAAGTAAAACAAAAACTTACGTAGTTAATTCAAGGTTGTTCCATATAATAGCTCGGCGATTGTTGCATTTAAGTTTTCCTTGAAAACGGTTCGAATCTCCAGCCAAACTCATACCAGAACTTTGGCACACTCATCAGAATTGTAACATTTAGCTTTTTTTGGTATTACCCCTTGGCATAATGGTTAGTGCGTTGGACTGTCATGCGGAAGGTCTCGAGTTCGATTCTCCGCCGCTGCAAGAAAGTTTTTTTTCAGGGGTTTACTGCCTCTTGCGAGGAACTGACAAATTCTCTAAGGGTATCTCTTGTCATGGAAAGTGCTGCTCATTAGCCGTTCGGAATCGGCAGAAAATTGTAGGTCCCCTCCGTTCCTCGTAACACGCACACAGGAATGGTTGAGAGTTGTAAGTCACTAGGTCCTGGTTCACTCCGAGCTGTTGCACCACCAAATTTATTTTATTTATTTTAAATTTAAAAGCAGCTTTGAGAACTCGTTCGCATGTCTAAATCATACCATTAGCCTCAGGAATGTACGCAGTTATTCTGAGGTGGCTGATGTCAAGAGGTTTAATCCGTTGTTTGAAAAGTTCGGCCTTGAATTGACGACGTTGATCAGTGATAATTCGCTGGGGAATTCCAAACCTGCTTGTCCATCCTTCGTATAGAACACGAGCTAGGTTCTCAGCTGTTTTATCGGGTATTGACATTGCCCCTAACCGTCTTGAAAATCTATCCACACTTGTACGAAGATAACGGAACTCACTAGAAATCGGCAATGGTCACTCTTGCCATTGTTGTGCGAACATACTTCCACATTTTGGATTGTTGACATTCGATACAATGTTTTGCCATTGTGTGACAGTATTTAGGACTGATGACCACACGAAATGTTCTATGACCAGTTTCATCATACTAAGGATGAGCTTAGTTGTGTTAGATGTCGAATGCAGAATGCCGAAATTGCTTTAGTGTATTCGTCACTGTACAAAATTGGTTTCAGATCTATACGAACAGGACATTTTTTATAGATTAGGCTTTTCGAAGAACTTTCAAGAACTGCTGAAGCTCTTTTTCATACCCCTGGTATATTGCTTTTTAAAGTCGGTAGCTTTTAGACAGAAGGCTCAGAAATGCTTGAATTCCAACAAATTCCTAAGCACATGTGTCCCTACTCTTATTTAGTCACTACATGCCAATTTTAAGACTTTAAGCCGGGTTAGAGGCTCATAGCTTTATTTCTAACGATTGGATCTTCAAGATTTGAATCTTTAAATCACGAAAACATAAACGACTACATTTTTTTCTTATGGAAAATTTATTTAAATTAAAAATTAGTATGTGTCATCAAATAACATGTTTAAAGAGAAGGCCATGGGGACCGTGTTGTAGGGGCGCAACTTCTAGCCATTACGTTTTTAATTTGTCGATTCTTTATGGGGAAATCATTTCTATTGAATAAGCAGCTTATACGAAGTTTTACCCACTTCAAATGAAGAAGTGACCCGAGAAACCAAGAGTGACAAGGAACTTTCTTCACTTTGGCTCTTGTTACAAACGGGGGCTAACTTGAAGAATACGCCATACAATAATTTGGGAAACGAGCTCATGTTGAATGAAAAATGTATATATCGTGGCATACGATTAATAATTCCATTCTCCCTTCGATCTTACTGAGCTACATTCGGGGCACGTAGGCATAACGAAAATGAAGTCTTTGGCAAGAAGCTATTCTGTTTGGCTCGGAATCTATCGTGACATTGTAAAAGCTTTTAAAAAGTTACAGGGACTGCGCAAAAGAACCAGCAAAGACTGCAAACCATCCCTGGGAGATACCCTCGCAGCCCTGGCAACGATTACACATTGATTTTGCGAGGCCATTCATGGAAAAATACTTCCTTGTAGTTGTTGATGCGAAGACTAAATGGCTTGAGGTTATTCCAATGAATAGAATATCTAGTTTCAATACTATTCGAGCATTGAGAGAGCTATTTTCAAGATTCGGCATTCCACAAACAATTGTCTCAGACAATGGGACAAAATTTACATCTAGAGAGTTCCACGACACAAACTTACATCCCCTGCAAATCCGTCTACAAACGGTCAAGCAGAGCGTATCATCCAGAAACTAAAAAATTAGTTTACTGTCAGCTGTAAATGATTCGGGGGACATGTATACCAAACTACACAGTATTCTAATGCAGTATCGAAAGACGCAAAGCTCAACGACCGGTAAAAGCCCGATGCTCAAATTTAACCATCGTACGAGGTTAGAGGCACTAATGTTGAAGATTATACTAGTTCTAAGTTAATTTCAACATTTCTTCCTATAGATAGACAACATCTCACAGTCATAAATAAGGAAATCCCTGAAAAATTAAATCAATCCTCAGAGAACAGTAACATGTAATTATAAAATAACAAGAAGTCCCGAGGAATGATCCTTCTAACATGAAAGCTGGGTTATCCATCAGGTGCAACAGCAGGGTCCAGCATACTTGCAGCGCTACCAGACCAATCAAAGGACAGCGCAAAACCTTCGGATCAAGTTATTGACGAAGGAAGATCAAACAGAATCCGGCGTTCAGTTGCCCCAATCCAACTTCAACCTTAAATAGTGGGAAAGACTGTTACATACTGAACATCATGTATCAATTATTATACTCATAACCGGAATGGCCTTTATATCAAACGTAGTTTGACAGATATTGAATAAAATGAAATCACTTCTCGACGAACAATCAAAGACACGAGGTATTTTATTTTTCCGCTTTTGCTTCCAACTACATATACAGTGACGAGCAAAAGTGGTCAAATGATTTCGCTTTTTTGAAAAATTGATTTAAGGATTTTTTAATAGAACTAAAATCTTTTTTTATTTTTTTTTATTTCGCTTATTTAACTCACATTTATTATGTGTAGTAAAATTTTCAAAAAATAATATATTATACAAATAATAATAATAATAATAATTTCCTGGTTTTGTCCAATTATGCACGTTTTAGTTTCAAGAGATTTAACATCGTTTTTTAATTGAGAGATGTTCCTCTCTATTGTGCTTTGTTTGTTTTACTGTTATTTAACAAGTAATAGTTCAGATAATTTTATTTGTTGATAGTTTGTTGTGGGTAAATTGTTCATTTTAAAACGTGTAAAGCTGATTATTGTCAAAATGAAAAAAAACTGTAAACATCAAATCGACCGCGCTATTTTTTTTACTAAAAAGTGGTGAAACATCGCGTGAAGTGTCCAAAATTTTGAAAATTTCAAAAACTTCTGTGCTTAATATTAATAAAAAGAGAAAAACATCGATGTCCCCCCAATGAAAAAAGGACGAAAACGATTACTTTCTGATTTAGAAGCTAGAAGAATGGAAAGAGTTGAGAAGTTGTGGGTCCAAAACACCTAAGCAGGCAGCCCAAAACATAGACAAGCCAGTTAGTGAATGGACTGCACGCCGGGCACTCAAAAGAATTGGGTTAAACGCTAAATAGAAACCGAAGAAGCCTTTGCTTTCAGCGAAAATATTAAAGCCAGGTTAGCTTTTGCTAAAAAGCACAAACACTGGACCATTGACCAATGGAAAAAAGTCATTTGGTCGGGCGAGACGAAGGTCAATAGAATAGGAACGGATGGTAGATATTTTTATTGGTCACGTCCTGGAGAACCACTTCAACAACATCAAGTTCAAAAGACTGTGAAACATGGAGGAGGTTCGGTGATGGCTTGGGGCTGTTTCTCGTGGAACTCTGTTGGTTCTTTAGTGAAAATCGATGGCATCATGAACAAAGAAAAATATTTGGACATTTTGAAGACAAATTTACCACCTTTTACTGCATCAACAGGTTTCAATGATTGTGAAATAACTTTTCAGCAGGAAGGAGATCCAAAACACACGTCAAAAATTGCCTCGGAATGGCTGAGAAATCAATAGTTTACGACGATGACATGGCCAGCACAAAGCCCTGACCTCAATCCAATGGAAAATTTATGGTCACAGTGAAGCGACGGTTGGGGCAGCATAAAAATCACACATCAAACACTCAGGAGCTTTGGCAACGAATGGAGCTGGAATGAGCCCGTATTCCAGAGCAATTTCTCCATAATTTGGTGGAAAATATGGCAAATCGTTGGTCCCAAGTAATTAAAAATAAAGGTTTATGGACTAAATACTAAAGAAAAAACATTGAATTTAAACGTGCATAGTTGGACAAGCCTAAAAACTAATGGAATATTTTTTGTTTTGTATAATATATGATTTTTTGAAAAAGTTATTATAAATAATAAAATTTAGTTTAATAAACAAAATGAAAAAAATAAAAAAAGATTTTAATTCTATTAAAAACTCTTACTTTAAATCAATTTTTCAAGTAAGCGAAAATATTTGACCACTTTTGCTCGTCACTGTTTATCATGAGCCCAACGATTGATTGAACTCCATTCTTCAAAAAGTCGTAATTCAAATTGAAATACCTATCTGTGATGGACGAAGTGTATTTATTGCGAACAAACAAATCCTTGATTCGTTCTCATAATAAACCAAAATATACCGATGACTTCTTGAGCCTTCTATAAGTCTTAAATAATGTATTTAATTTATATTTATGAACATCTAAAAAAAAAAACAAAGAAAGTAATCAAAACATTAAAATATATTTTCGTTCCAATTTATCTTAATGTCCAGACAATCTGGGGCCTTGCGTTTATAAATATTTAACGAGAAGAGTACTCCTTAAAGCACCTAGGATCCTTCCCTACCTTTTTACTTCCTCTTGTATCTTAACGAAATGCAAAAGGTTTTTTCATTTAATGTTACGAGTATCTAGTTCTTAAGACTCCATAAAGAGCTAAGCAAAATTTATTTAAATTTAAGCAACCAAATAAGCAAAATTTCAGCATTTTACCTAAATCCTCTTTTCAAGGAATTGTTTTTCTATTTTAATCGTTACGATTTAAAATTCATTAGGAAACATCGTTAGTTGGGCTTCGGAGTTGTTGGTGTGCCCCTGAAACAACTGTTAGGTACTCCATTTTGTATTTAGCAAGTCTTTTCTAATCTCCTGGTGAGCAATTATAATCTCCGGACATTGTAGCAGCAAAGCGTTTTCTTTATCCACTGTTTGTACAAATAGTATGACATGGAGGAAAACAAGAGGCCTTGTACCAGAGGTCGAGCTGTGGAGGGTGTGTGCAGCCAGCAGCACCCTTCGTACCAAATTTAAATTCGAAACATAGGTTGGGGGGCTGAAATTGATGTCGCGTCGCCTCATGATTTCCTTATTTATGCACAAGACAATGGAAAATCCCCTCTTAGAGGCTCAGAGGCGCTCGCACTCACATTTTGCTAGCGTTTTTGTCGCCCAAAGTCGTCGTCGCTGTCGCAGTCGTCTCAGTCATCGTCTCCGTCGTATAAAGGAAAGAAAAATAATGAATTGAAATCCTTGACTTGTGATGCCGACAATTGAATGCTAACCAAAGGGGGTAACCAACGAACGAAGAGAACCGCTTACCCTGCACCGGTTCCCAAGATGACGCCACCATCGCCAATACTACTGACGCCACCACACGGCTTAATAAACAGCCAACGACATGCATGCGACACTAAAACGACTCGACAATGAGAGAACGACAACGATTCCAGAGAAAGGATATATTATTTTATAAGAGGAAATGCACAGGGAAAAACGAAAGTTGCACACCTCCTGCCCGCCTCTTCATTTGTCCAATCCCGGGGCACACAAAAAGAGTGAAGCAATCAAGCAAAAAACCCAAGGAAACAAGAACAATCTTCTAACTAGAATCAAATAGCAGCAGAGAGGAAGGATTCAACTAGGAACACGGAGCATTCTCTAGGACGAATAAACGAAGAAATGTGTACTTTGTGAATGGATGTCAGGGAGAATGGGAGGATCAGGAGTGTTTTGTAATGATGATGAAGAAAAAGAAGAAGAAGAATAATACCATGTTCGATTGTGTTTTGCTAATTTGAAATTTGTGCCAGTAACTGTTGTACTTGGTAATGAACAGAACATCACAGTTCTCTACTTTGCTCTACCCTGTATTGACTCACTTTTGTTTCAGAGCATCAGCAAAGTTCAGGATACATATACATATATAAAAAGGAAAAGAAGTAGTCGACGTAACGACAACGAAATTTGCGTGTAATTATATTGTGTGAGCTTACAGACGAGAGAGACGCCTTTTTCCTCGTACCCTGCCAAATCCATTAAGATTACGACATAAACGACTCGATGGAACGATGGAAGCAGCTACTAAATTCAACCAACGAATACGGCTGTCGAGTTCTCGTGCGACAGCAAGAAGGATCTAATGATAAACAATTCAGTGTGATATTTTATCTTGGGGAATTACATGGTTTGCACTTGGAGCTACATACACACACACTTGTGAACGTACCTTTAACGATAAGGAAACAATGATTTCCTGAAAATTTTATACTTTTCTACCCAAGATGTGGATAGTTAGTGCTGGTTTTCATCATCATTCCCAGGCTTGTTAACCGCAGTGGCAAATTTCATACGATGACGAACGACACCTTTATCTACAGAAAGCTATACAGTCAAAACCACATATGTACATATGTGTAATTTGGAAGATTTTTTTTAATATGCAGAAATTTAATTTTATTAGATTTGTGTTGAAAGGGCTCTTAATAAAAAAAAACTTCTTTTTAGAAGATGAGATATCATGTCAAATCATGGGGTTCGATTCTCAGCCTCTGCAAGAAAGTGTTTCAGGGTGTACTACCTTCGCGAAGAAGTGACAAATGCTCCTAGAGTATCTCAAGAAAAGTGCTGTAGGTTCCTTCTATTCCTGCTGACACGCACGCAGGAAAGGCTGAGAGTTGGAAGTCACTAGCTTTAGACTCCGTAAGAGCCGTAATGGCCTCTTATTTTTGTATTTGTTTTGAAAGTTCAACATTTTATTTTTTTTTTTGAGTCAATTGCATATAAAATCAAATAAAACATAGCTATCTTACGAGTATGACCTGCAGGAACTATCGAGTCACATCCCCGTTAATTTTCTCATGTTAAGTTCTATTAAAAGAACTGTGTCTGCAACACTTTAAACGTCAAAACTTTTAAATAGAGATCCACCACTTTTTTCAACTTTGAAACAGCTTATGATACCATACATCTTTATGATTTCTATATAGCAATGACCGAATGCTGAATTCAGGAGAACTATTTAAGTTGCATAGCTTGATGCCTTTTAGAAAACGCACGGTTCAATGTGAAATTGGGGAAACGCTCTTCCGAACTTTTCCAAACACGTTGTGGATTTTGGGGATACCATTGGCTTTCATGTGATTTCTTTAATCTATTTCTTTAACAGATAGTATCTTATGGGTATTACGATCTTCAACAAAACCCCAAAATGAAATAAAATGAAGCAAGTTTTAAACTACTAGAAAATAGAATACATCACAAATTTAAGTCGCTTTGTAATAATGTACCAAAATATGATTTCAAAAATGCTGATCATAGCGCAATGAATAGTTGTTTAGAATGTATTGATTGGCAACCTATCTTTAATTGTTCAAATGTGCAGATAGCTTTTACTATGGCCAAATTCCTAAACGCAAAACTTGCGCAAATTATGCTAAGCAAACAGTTCCAAAATGCAAACGTAAACATCCCTGCAAAGCAGAGTGTCCCTAAACGTAGTAGATTTTACTTTCATGCGCAAATGCAAATGGATTTGTGCAAATGTCAAAAAAAATCTTGCGCACTTAACTTGCATTTAAATTTGTTTACTGTGTTTTATGTGGAGGCCTGTCTGGAGTCTAATTTATTTGTTTTTTAAGCATAATGGGTGAAAAAATGAAGAAAAGTAAGTAAAATTTATTGAAATTTATCAAAAGACTCATTAACAACATTAACAATTTTAGAAATTTGAAGAACTGGACTCATACGAGGTAAAATTGTTGCTAACAATAAGATTGGCTCATGAGGAGGATTTTTGCTCTGGAAAAGGGCAAACATTAAGCACCTGGGGGGTAGTACTCAAGGAAATATTAGAAAAAAGTCCCCAATTTTCTTTTACAAAAGATGAAATGCAACGTAAGTGGAACAATCTTCTTCTAACATACAAGAGAATAAAACAAAGGCAGCAAAAACGTAAGACCGTGCAGCAGGAAATTTTAAATTTTATGAAGAAACAGGCAGATGAAGAACAAAAAAGACATCAACAACAGGTGGACATTGAAATACAAAGACTTGAAATTATGAAAAGCATTAAGGAATTTTGTGATAAATTGAACTAGAAGTCAAAAACATTGCATGTAATCAAAAATTAATCTTTATTTTGTTTTTAGAACAATATTTTATTATTGTTAATTTTATTTTAAGAAAGGTGAAGTTCTTATTTATTTTGTTTTAAGAAAATGAAAGTTCAATTTTGTTTTAAGAAAAAAATGTATTATTTTTGTTTTAAAAACGAATTAAATTATGAGTTTTAAGCTGATAAAAGTGTCATTATTGCGTTTCTTTTGTCTTTTGCTTCTGTGGAGGTCCTGTCATTGCGGCTTGTTCTTGTATGTTCATGGGCTGTTCCTTCAGATCTTGAATATGGTGTAGATCGAAGATTATCATCGTATGAATTGTTGACATCGTTACTTTCAAGAAGTCCTTCGCATCTTGTTATACAGTTATGCAAAGCTACGCACGTAACAATAAAATTCTTCGAGTTTTTTATGTTGTATACTGGAAGATACTTAAGAATTCGGAACCTTCCCTTTAAAATTCCGAAAGCTTGTTCAATACAAACTCTTGTTGAACTCAAACACACATTGAAACGTGTTTGATGATTGGTAAGATGACCATTATCCCGAAATGGGACCATTAAATAAGTTGACAAAGGGTATGCTGAGTCTCCTAAAATATGTGCTCCAGCGGGAATCTGAATCGATCCGTTCAGGAGTCCTTTGCCTAAAGGACTGTTTCGCCACACTGCAGCGTCATGCGTTCGTCCTGGCCAACCAAAACATATATCCGTAAAAATGCAGTTAGCATCACAAACTGCCTAATTATAGTAAGAAAACTAAATATGAATAATATGTGATTTATTAAACTTCACTATTCTTCTTACCTGGAGTATCATTGAATAAGTTACGTGTCTGTTATAATAACTTTCTCTATTCGAAGAAGGCGATGGAATATTGATGTGAGTTCCGTCTACACAACCAATGACATGGGGGAATGGATACCTCCGAAGGTTTTGGAACTCGTCCATTATTCGATTATATTCTCCTTGCGTTGAAGGCCACTTTATAAAAAGTTTTTTATGTTTACTAATGAACTGAATCGTTTTTAACGCAGCCCTATAAATAGCTCCCCGTCCTACGCAGAATCTGTCTGAGAGGTCCCTATAAAAGCAACAGGTAGCTAGTTTCCAAATTGTTAAAAGCAGAAACTTCTCCATGCTTATTTCAGGTCGTCCAGTTCTTTTTGTAATCCAGAAATGTCTTAGTTTTTTTGATAGCTCCTGCGTTTTTTTATTTGAGATTAAAATTGAACATTATAAAATCAACTTTTCTTACCATGAACGTGTTTCTGCTTATCCTAAAATGACTTTTGAAAACATCGTCTGGAAATTTTTTGATCAAATTGAAAAATCCCGTATTTTTCGGAATTTTACGTTTTTTGAACAAACATTTATAAATAATGTTTCTTTTTACATTTGTGTTCTTTTTTTTGTAAAAAATTGGTGTTGTGGTGCAACAATTGAGCAAGATCTTTAATAAAATTTCTTTTTTCTGGTAGTCCATTATCGATTCCAGCAACAATCAAAAACTTATGCAAATATTCGTTCCGAAATGACATATGCATGCAATGCAAACATATGCTTTGGACATTTCAACTTGCTTTTTTCATTTGCTTTGAATGTGATTTGCTTTGCAAATCTTGCGTTTAGGAATTTGGCCTATGTTACAGAAAAACTTGGAATCTATGATTTCAGATTGCGTACTTAAGAAACTATCTAAAAATTCAAAAAAGCTTCCTTGGTTCAATAAGAGGCTATCTAGGCTAAGAAATGTAATGATTAAATTCCAAAAAAAGAGCAAGGTTTGTGTCTCTTTTCATAACCATTTTAAGCAAATAAGAAAAGAATATGAATTTCTGAGGAAATTTCCTTATAAACAATATATATTTTCTCTAGAATCTAATATTAAAGCAAATCCAAAATGTTTTTGGTCTTTTTTGAATGCAAAAAGAAAATCGCTTGGGATTCCATCCAGCGTCGCTTACAATAGCATCTCCTCCGATAACATTAATGTTATCTGCAATAGTTTTGTATCTTTTTTTCCAATCCAATTTTATCGATTTCAATTTAAAGTGTGATAATTTCGTTGACTCTAAATCTTCCATCGATGTTGGTAATTCATATTTATCAGAATGTAACTTACTAACTTATTTATCCCCTCTTGAACAAAATTTTTCGGTTGCGCCAGACAATATACCATCAGCTCTTTTAAAAAATTGCAGATTTAACCTTGTAGCGCCGCTCTGCTTTATCTTTTATATGTCCTTAGATCAAGGTGTATTTTTAGATGAGTGGAAATGTTCGTTCATCACTCCATTACAAAAAATCTGGATCAAAAAGCTTAGTAGAAAACTATAGACCCATTGCTAAGCTTCAGCTGATCCCTAAAGTCTTTGAAGCTATAGTTAAAAATAAATTGTATAATTTAGTTCAAAACCATATATCAGATTTTGAACATGCATTTATGAGTGGTAGGCCGACAGCGACGAACTTGAGTATTTTTACTAACTATTGTCTAAATAACATGGAAAAGCACTTACAAATTGACACTAACTATACTGATTTATCCAAAGCTTTTGATCGTGTTCCACATAGTGTTTTAATAGGGAAACTTGAAAGGTTTGGCTTTCAATCCTCTCTTCTGAGTTGGATAAGGAGTTACTTAGTTGGTAGAAAACAAATTGTCAAAATTGGAAACGTTTTGTCAAATGAAATATTAAATCATTCAGGTGTTCCTCAAGGCAGCCATCTAGGCCCATTACTATTCATTGTTTTTATAAATGGTTTTCCAAATCTACTTTCATTTCCAAAATGTCTTTTGTATGATGATGATTTTAAAATTTTTAGCTGCATCGAATCTTAATCTGATGCAGGTAAAGTTCAAGCGGATTTAGATCAAATTCATCAATGGGGCAATTTAAACGGAATTAATTTCAATGTTAACAAATGTAGTGTTGTAATATTTACAAAAATTCGAAACCCCTTGCATTTCGAATACAAGCTTGGTAATGATTCTCTACAGAGAAAGAGATGTGAAAATCAGAAAGATCTTGGAATGGTATTTGACTCCAAAAATTATTTTTTCTCTCCATATAGACCATATAATTTCAAGAGCCAATGCTATATTAGGATTTGTTATTCGAAACTCTAAAGATTTTGAAGATCCGTATACACTTAAAACCCTTTACATCAGTATTGTTAGACCGTTGTTGGAATACTGCAGCGTTACATGGATTCCTTACATACAGTCAAATATAGGACGGATTGAAAAAGTTAAAAAAAAAATTCACTAGGTTTGCGTTACGAAAGATTTATGGAAATTTAAACGTTCCATGTTACTAAAGCGGAAGCATTCTTATTGACCTTAAATCTCTCGTGTCAAGAAGAAAGTTAAATTCGATTCTTTTTGCTTACGATGTAATTAATTCTAACATAAATTTCCCGGTTTTGTTTGCTATGTTCAGTATGTACGAGTACGTTCCTACCCGCTGTTTACGACCAAGAAATGGTGATTTTCTACATGTTCCATTCCATAGTACAAGAAAGAAAGTCTTCCATGATCCTGTGTGCAAGTAGGTTGAATAGAGGAGATCTATATTAATCCTACAATGATTTGGATGTAGTCTTAAGAACGTCGATTACATCGAGTAAGTATGTATATGTATTTGTAACAATTCTACAACCAAGAGAGTATTAGAGTCCCAGGATCCAGGTTCAAGGCCAATAGGAAGAATGATCATCCAAATCATAGACTAACCCAACGCGGATCCTAGAAGGTTTGGTGCGAATGGATGGATGCAGCTTAACCGCAAAAGAGGGGCATACAAAACTGTTGTGTCTTTCACTGAGGCCTTTCATGGGTCGGTACTCTGTTAAGGAAGTAAGCATTGTAATTGATAATGCAGGTGAATTCAAGTCACTTGTTCGAAGACATCATTTTCGTAACAGGTACGCAACAAATAAACCGGGATGACGATCTAGTTCGAAATCATTAACTGTGTTTGCTAAAAAAAATCATTTCTGCAGTAATAGGTTGACTAATGAAATCATGCTTCCATTTGCAATAAAGGATATGTTCCTTACTTTCTACGTTAACCGTCATTAATGTCTTACTTTTATGGTACATTGTGGTGGGAATATTTTTAGTTAATAGACGTTTCAAACGTTGTAATTTGGCGTCATCGACAATCGTACCGTTGTGATTGGTGTAATGGTTGACGAGGTGGTCTTCAGTTCTTATGAACAAAATTTCTTAGCCCAAAAGGCCGCTTGTGTCTCCGAGCATCAAAATGCACGATTTTAAATTGATTGAGTCGTGGTTAAGATTTTAACTAGACTAATTTTATTTTCCAAATTTTCTTATATTTATACTTACAACTAGTTTTACAAAATATCATTTTCATACATATTCTTGTCCTACTTCTTTAATTATTTATTTTGCCTATGACCTAAGAATTAAATGTCCACTTGACAAAATACACCTTCGGTTGTATTTCCTCATAGGCATTCCGAATGCTCAGTCAATGTGTCGCATATGATTGCAGTCATAAGCAAAAATCGATTTATGCACTTGGCGCATAGTGACCGAACATACTTAGTGTGTAATACGATCAGTTCAATGCACGATGGTATCGCTTGGTGACGGCTGATGATTAAACACAATTACAAGTAGGTCGATATGCGTCGAGTTCATGAATGTTTACATTATTGTTTACATTTTTTTTATTAATTGGTTTTGTTCTATTTTTATTGTTTACATTTATTTTTGGTTTTTGGGTGTTACACACAACATTGGTCTTCGAAAATGTAACATGGAAAATTGATACCATTCCGCCCTTGTGGTTTGGAAACACAAGGGCACAAGTTGAAGTTAGGTTAGGTTAGGTTAATAGACTGGCAGTTGATCTTGTTACCGTCACACTTAGATCAATGTAGATCCGTCGTGATACCCTAGGCAACGTGACTCCGATGTATTGAAACCTATGATAATCCTTTGCTATTCAATGCCGTTAAGGGTGTTGATATTAGCAAGCTATAGCCTGAAGTTTCGGAGGGTACTTCTAAGTCATTGAAGAAATGTCTGTCGTCACACTGGTCACTGTTTGAGGATAAGTAGATGCCTTTTAAGGGCGTGATCCTTTCCTTTACCCCCACTTGAGAAATCATCCGTCGACCCCTTGGAGCATGTGGCTCCTTGGAACATCTTCTGGATGAGTTTGGTAGATCAGTGGTTGGTTTATGTGTCCGTTTGTTTAGTCAGGATTGCTGAATTAGTCGAAGGGGCTGTTTTCGGAAGAGATGGCCCCTTCAGCTCACTCGTGTTCACTATAGATGAGGCCATAGCTGGTCTATAGTGCCCATTATTCGTTTGTTGCTGCTCCTAGAAGAAACACATGCATCCTTCAGTCCTTTTCGTTCGTTTTATTATTGTCGTCCTGGAAGCTTTTTATGTCTTTTAACTGTGCTTAGTGGGGATTTCCAACCTCGTAGTAGGCTGCTTGAAAGAGCTTAGGGATTTTAAAACCCTTTGGTAGTGTTAATAAATATCAACAGGTTTTTTCTTGTAATGTCAGAGAGTTCTTCCAAGTCGTTGAAGAAGTAGCTCCCTATGAGTCTGTTTCTGAGATGATATCGCGCAGGGCAGTGACACAGGTAGTGGGGAGTGTTCTCATATATTTCCTCGTCACCAAATTCTCTGCATAAGCCATCCATCCTGAGTCTCAGCAGTTTCTTGTGGTAACTCAGTAAGTTGCTGAAACTAGCCCATAGCTTTCTAGTTATATGACAAGTATCGAGCAAGTTCCATCTCTTGATTGTTGTGGCTAGAACTTTGCTATCGATTACCTGTTTAAGATGATGTTGTTCTAGGTTACTTTTAAAAATGCTGACCACCAAAGATGGAGCCTTCCAAGCACTTTGAAAACTCAGAGTACATGAACTATCAGCACATGAAAACTACTGAGAAAAAGGAAAATATTATCACGGGCAGTAAGTATTCCCCCATTATCCATGTCCCGTATCATCATTGAAGATATTACCTACACAAAAAGACACTCTGGACACTTGCTCACAGATGTATTAAAGCAGAAAGTTAAGCAAGCATTAAAGGATCTGCTAGGTCGGTAAATGAAGAATGCTTACAAACAAATTTGTGTTACCAAGCGAAACTGTCCAACGTCTTAGAAGATTTTAACAAATTGAAGGATCCAAGTTCATGTTCGGACATCAAGATAAGCATCAGGACTCGGGTTGAAATAGGCATCATCCCGCAAATTTAATAATTAAAAATAATTCTAAAAAAATAGTCAAAATTCCTTAGAAAGCTTACAAAAAACTGTTTTGAAAGACAAATTAAGAAGACTAGACAATGTCGGTCAACAAGCCGTCGAGATTCCAAAAGCAATATTGAGTCATGGAAGCAAGCCCTTTTCCATGCAGTGAAAAATTTAAGTCAGAAATACTGGACGATTTTGGAGATTGAATTCGCTAAGAATCTTTTCCCACTGGTTCCTGAAGGTATTGATTTCCACACGACCAAGCAGGTAAACTTAATCTATGAAAGTTAGAAATTCAAATTTTTCATTAAAACTCTATCATTGTTTAAACGTTGAAGTTTCTAAAACTACCTCTAAAAAGTTGAAAAATGATAAAAAAAACTAGATTCAGCTTGTCCGTGCTGATTTCAAGACAAAATCGTAATCAGTGAAAAATTTGACTCTTTAAATAAATAAAGGTATAGTTTTAGCTTATATTTTATGCAGATAGGAGGTTTCTACTGTACAACAACGACGATATTTCAACTAATCCTCCTACCGCAACCTCTGCCATCATTCTATTCCATCCTTATGCAAGTGAGTTATTGTAATTCTGTAAACCAGGCAGGATTCCACGTTTTATATTCCTACGATTCCCATACTAAGGAGGATCCATATCGACCGCATGGAGAGAGAGATGGTGCGGTTAAGTAGGTTTGTAGGCAGCGGTAGTGGTGCCAGAGTCGTTGTCGTATTTTATCCCAGATATGTATGTTTGAACGTTGCATAGAGAGCTGCTCAGCTAGCTTTGCCTTTGCAAGAGCACCACACCCCTAATTAGTCTGATTGCGAACTTCCGTGCAATTTTCTCGCTTATTTTTTTTCCAGCTTGCTGCTCAAAACCTTCTTAACTCTCGTTACTATACTTTAAATTTTCTCTTTTTGCCTTCATTTATCCAAATGCAAACATATAGTTGAGTCAAAAACACACCCACAGCTCCACACACACACCCACCCACACCAACAGATGTGCAGTGTTTTAGATAATTTTCAGTAGTAAAGGGTACCCGAAGCTGAAGCTGTGAACCAAGGGAGGCTAGTGTGGGGCAGGGAGGACGGTTGGTGATGGTGTATAGCTTGAAGATTATGCAGGTTGATTATGGAAGCAATTTGTCATTTTGCGGTGTGGTCTTTATTAATCGTCAACATTGTTTGAGAGGGTAGATTTGTTGATGGGGAAGCGGCTGCTATATGAAAGGGTTAATGTTAGAATTTACAGCATTCTTAGAAATTTAAGTTTTTTTTTTGTTCACCCGCTAACTATGTTGCTGTAGCGACGTTTTGTGAGCTGGAGAGACGATAGGGAAAATATTGTGGGGGTTGGTTCTTTATAGTCGAACTTGTTTTAAGTTATGGAGGTGAATTAATCACAGAAGAAAAGGCTAAATGCTTGATATAATGAGGTACTGCCGAGATTTTTGACCTTAAAGGTGGCTGAGCTATACGGCGAAAGATTAGGTAAAAAGAAATTAAGGAACTTTGTTTCAACTTGAGCGGAGGGAGGGATTCTTGGAATAACTCTACATAGGTCGAGTAGTTGGGTAAAAGAATGCTTGAGATAGAAGAATTTTCCATAAGAATAGAAGGTTTAGTTAAGATTTAACAATTTGGATAGAATATAAGACTTTTGAGTCTTAGTTGGCTTACAGATGGTTTAACTTTAGATCGAATTAAATTATGGTTGTCAAAGGTGAGTCAGTGATCTTTGACCAATGTAGAGGGGCTCTGGGAAAGCTGAGAAATGTTGTTTATTTATTTGTTTCATTATGCACTCGAGTGTCTAAGCCTTTCGGAATACTTAAAAGAGGATAACATAGAATTCAACATTTTCGAAACCACCCCGATCAATGGGTTGTCTCGAAATGGGATGTATTTTCATCAGTGATGCAGATTCTACACTAGACAACTCCAAACGTGATAAGAAGAATAAAGGCCATCTGAAAGAAATGCAATTCAAACCCCCTTAAACCAGGGACTTTCACTGCTAGCTGGTGGGTAAACTAGAGATACCAAAAATTTTAAAAAATCGCTTGAAGTATAATAAAGTTCAATATTTATTAATTAGTGTTGCATTGGAGTCTATGTAAGCAAATTTTGATGAAGATATTTGCTATCCTGATTGCATTTGCCCAGAAGATTCGATGAATTCGAGTGAAAAAGTGACTAATACAATCAATGACTATCAGAAATCTTACTAATCACGAATAGCCTGTAGGTTCCCACTATCGACGTCCATTGATGCTGGTGCTGCTTTAGAATCAAATGCCAGTGCAAAATGTTCTTACTTCGAATGCTGTCACTTTATGCTTTAGAAAATGCAATAAGGAAGCGAATCACATGAACGAATTCCAAGAAGAGGAAGGCGATTCAATAACTTCGAGCACTGGCAAATTTGTCGGTAAAATCAATGAATACAAAAAAAACAATTTTTATGAATTCGACTGATGTTTCACGTAAACGAAGTCCGTGCCGAAAAAGAGCTCCCAGATAAAAGGCACCGAAATAATTTTATCATATTTTGTGACTATGGTATATGGCAGTTTTTGGTTGATCAAATGAATTTTTCAGCAAAACATCGATAGTAGATTTGTTACTCATTATCAAGGCATCCGAACAATTTTTGGAACTTTGTTCTCCATTTTGGATTCATTTTATAACTTCTCCAATATTTCGATACCCATGAATTCGTGTAGTATTTGGTTAACCAAACAAATTTGTATGCTCGCTAGCAGAACATCGATAGTCAATTTGTTACTCATAAGCAAGAAGTTTGAAATGCTTATGGAATTCTGTTTTGCATTTCGGTTTATCACTAACCACACGCAAGTTCTTATTGCGGAAGCAATTATAATTGCAGTGACTCACATGAAAATTAAGCAATTTACGATAATTCTTGCACTACATTGCACTGTAATTCCGAACAATCATTAAAAATTAACGCTTTGAGTCCGTTCTAATGCTCTATTGTCTTTGTGTTGACGACCGAATTCTTCTGCACGAAAATTGATGGTAGCCTAACTCGTTGATACATTCCAATCAAACTTTCTAAAGCAGGAACCAAGGTCTTCGTGCTAGAAGAGCTTTTAATATTCTTTGAAATACAAACTTTTAATATTTTTTGAAATTTATTTTAACGCCGGGGATAATGTGACTCTTGAAAGTTCTAGATTTTGGATTTTCGTCAAATCCCCTAAAAATATCAACAACATTCTTTGTCTTGAAAACTTGTGTATTTCTTTGGGTTTATTAACGTATCTTTGAAGCCAGGGAATTAAAACTTGGAAACAATGCGTGCTGAACCAACGAAATGGAGAGCTCAGCTAAGGTCCTCAAAATACGGGGATAACGCTTTCGGAATCGACGTACATAAGTAGCGTTTTCTGGCTTGACAACAAGTGTTTGTTTGTTTTCGAACTGCTTATGTTAGTGTCAAACCATTTCCAACTCGCAAACTTGAACCAATATCTTCAAAATCTATGCATCGGGAACGATTGCTCATTTATTATCAAGGAATAAAATCGACATATGAATAGTTTTCTTTGTGGCTATCTAATTCGTATAAAAACTCGAAATGGACCAATCAAATTTTTCACCGCCATCCCGATGTGCCCATTTTCATAGTCTGCTAAAAGTATAAAACAACAAAGTAACGAATTGTCACTAGTAAGTTGGCGGAATCATAGTGTAAAGTTCTGAACGAACCCAAAACCTAAAAGACGACATAGCTAGTTCAACTCCCTACGAAGTTAAAGACCGATGAAGTTCCTTAAGACAACAAAGGCCACTGGTGCAAATTTCCTGACCGTTCGGGAAAAATTGGGTAAAGTATTGTTTTTTGTAACAACTTTCTCTTAGTAGATGTGTAGCTCTCTACAAAAGTACCATGCTCCCCAATACCCTAACATGGCTCGTTAGGGAGTTCCACAACCGTATTGTATTGATAAAAAACTGACGTTCGGAAGTCAAATAGGAAAAACGAGGGTAAATAAGTTGTACTGATATACTAGATGAGGACATACATACGTACATAGTCTGTTAAATAAATGGCAAGGTTGGTGTGTTTGAATCACTTTGAATAGCAAAATCAAATTCTACATCGCAACAACTTTTCGAGAGAGAGATTATAAATTTTTCTTGAAAAATTTGAGATGCAATCGAATCTTTTTATTTTTTAAGCCATATAACGAGAGATTTTTTTAAAGCTATCGGAAATTAAAAAAAAAAAAAACATAAAATTCAGAAAAATGCATGAAATCTTTATTTAAATCGATGGTCGATATAATTTAATGTTTGAAGATTATTTCCTACAAATGTTGGCCGCCGCTGCGCCTCAAATGGTCCAAGGCTTGTCGCTATAGACATAAGCTCCACAAAAAATTGTCTAGAGGCGTTAAATCGCACGATCTAGGCGGCCAATTGACCGGCCCCAAACGTGAAATAAAGTGTTCACCGAACTCGCCTCTCAATTGGTCTACTGTTACGCGTGCTGTGTGGTATGTGGCACTGTCTTGCTGAAATCAAATATCATGCAAGTCATACACTTCCATTTTGCGCAAAAAAAGTTTGTTATCATCGCACGGTAGCGCTCACCATTCACAGTAACGTTGCGATTCGCATCATCTTTGAAGAAATTCGGCCCAATGATTCGGCCAGCCCAAATCCGCACCAAACAGTGACTTTTTCTGGATGTATTGGTAGCTCCTGTAATGCTTCTAGCTGCTCTTCACTCCAAAAACGGCAGTTTTGCTTGTTCACGTATCGATTTAACCAGAAATGAGCTTCGTCGCTGAACAAAATTTTTCGAGAAAAGAGTGGATCTTCGGCCAACTTTTCTGCGAACGGCGCCGAATCGATAATTCACGGTCATCACTGTGTTAGGTGGAGCATGGTGTTAGGCCGATAAAGCTGCGATATTTTTCTCGGTTCGCACTCTACGTAAACGTGTTGATGGTTTAATGTCCAGCAATGTAAATTTGGTGCGAAATTTAGTCACAATAGCCCGAATAGCCGCCTCAGTAGGTCGAATAAACTGGTCATAAAATGGAAGAAGCGTGCGATGAACTTTCTTAACAGATAATTTGCAAGCGTTGTTCGTTTGTAAGACGATTCATGGTTAAATTATAGATCAAACTGAAGATCTTTGACAGTGACACAAAACACGAAACGTGCGTGAACTGTTGAAACTGGTATTGCCAAAAAGAAAATAGCCAAAAACTCACCCATTACATATATGTTTGGACTTACTAGGATTAAAAAAAAAACACATTCCTTAATAACCAGGTCGAAATTCTTTGTAAATCAAGTTCGTAGAGTTGGCACAGTCTTCAATGAAAACAAGGGGACAGCTTTTAGGTAATTGAATATAGGTAATCATCAGCATACATATGAACCGAGAAAGCCGAGATTTGTTGAGTGAACTCATTAATGTACAGGGAGAAAAGGAGAGGCCCCTCTCGTACTAGGGAGAAAAATGGAATATGTATTCGCGACAACAACAGCTTGCTTTCTATCACTAAACTATGATTACAATAAGTTCACAGAAGAAGCACAAAATTTGTGTAACGTCAAGAGTTTATTGCTAAAATTATAGTGATCTACAGTGTCGAAAGCCTTAGAGAAATCAAGAAGCTCTAAAAAAGTAACCTTATCCTCATCTAAAGCCTGATATTTTCGATGACATTACCGGGAGCAGTTGTAGAGCTATGTTTGGGCAGAAATCAGATTGCTTGGACGAAAGAATATTTTGTGTTCTAAGACGAACGTTGTTCTGCTTTTACATGATCATCTCAAACAACTTTGATAAAAATGGCAGGATAGAGATAGGCCTATATTCGTTACCAATTGTACGACTTTTGGGAATTGGTTTGACTTTCGCGAGTTGTTATTGGCTTGGAAAAATTCCTGTCATCATGGAAGAATAGCTGAAAGAATCGCCTTAGCAAATACAGGGTGTATTCCGTCAATCCCATTAGCATTTGATTTAATAGATAAGAATTGATAGCTTTGCAAAAACTCAAAAAGTCGGATTTGCATCTCGATTTGATTAGATCTATACTATAAGGGACTTCGGGAAGAACTGGGTAAGGAAGGGTTACAAAATCATGATTGAGTTGATTCAAGTCAATGTTAAAATAGGTTTTCGTTGTCTTGCCAACACTTAGTTCCCGCAGGTTATTCTAAAGTTGGCTAACCGCTCATGGATACTCTTAAGCGTCTGCTGTGCATCCTTGATTTTTCTGCCTTATCATGCAAACAACTTTATTACCCAGTGTACGGTACATTTCCCAAGCAACAATTTTTAGCCGTGGCTCCAGAATAACCCAGGTAACAAAAAAACCTTAGATAACTCTGGTCATAGTGGGGCTAGAAATGAGATACTTTATTACTCTAGTATGCTTTACGGTAGAAACAAACCAAAAATTATCCTATGGTTGATTCCGGTAAAATTTTCTCTCTTGCACAACTTCTTGGTAATATATTGGTTTAAAAATTCCATTTTTAAACTGGTGATAATATTTGGATATTTTTTAACCCTTTCAAAACCAGTTTGTCATTTTTCTTGTTCGAAAATAACTATTTTTAAATCTAGGTTAAATTTGAGTACATTTATCACTTATTCCTAGCCTTTAAGAAAAATTACGTTATAATATAACTTTTTTTTCTTACGATAAAAGTTATATGTTGGCTAAAAATAACCCAATTTTATGCTAAGTTGTCAGTAAGTCCTTAAATGACTCTTTTTTTTACCGTTAGAGTTATATATTGGTTTAAATTTAACCCATTTAATACCAGGTTTTCAGTGAGACTTGAAATAACTTTTTTTTGTCGCATAAAAAGTTTCATATAGGTTGAAAATTAACGAATTTTATCTAAAGTTTACAGTAAGCAATTATATAGCTTTATTTTTTGCAGAAAAAGTTATATACTGGTTGAAAAGTAACCAATTTTATATAAAGTTCACAGTAAGTCGATTAATAATCATTTTTAAACGGAAAAGTTATGTATTGGATGCAAATAAACCAATTGAATACTAAGTTTATAGTAAGTTCTTTAATAACTTTTTCTTTATCGAAAAAGCTTAAGATTGGGTCCAAATTAACTACAATTTATCCCAAATTTACAGTAAGCTGTAAATAACTTCTTCTTTTTTTAACCGTAAAAGAAATATACTGAACGGAAATTAACCTTAAATTACTTTTTTTGTACCGAATTAATCGGAATTTATTTTAATTAACCCCAGGTTTATATTCAGTTATTAAAGAGCTCTTTTTAACTTATAGGTTGCAAATTAACCAAATTCAGATTTATTCTTTAACCCCAGCTATATTTTAACCCAACTCGAGCCATAGCTAAACTACTTAGGCACGAACACACCCATTCCATCGGTAGTACTCGTAAAACAACCACCACGGTCATCTCTCTATGTCTCGTCATTGTTTTCTTGTTCTCGAGCGGTTGGTTGAGTTTTTTTTCGTACGCGGTAGGCGTGCGCGATTAAATTAAAAAAAGTTAACTGTGATTTGGTAAGTGGTTGGTAAGACATTTTTTTTAGTTTTTTTTTTATGTTTTCCCTTGGATATTTTATTACTCGTGAGAATAGGATAAAATGTAAGTTAAACAAAATTTCAATTTATTTTTATTTTTAAACTAGAAACGAGTCATCATCAGCACAGCAAATCCTCATCAACTGACACCACCGCCATTACTACACAAGCATCAATATCTATTATCAGATACTTACAATTTTGCTTAATTGTTTGTTTTTTTTTCTAATTGAATCGTTTATTTTCAAAACATGACATGTCCATCTTCAAAATTTTGCATTAAGGTTACAAAAACGTTTGGTTTTTCTTAAAACGTCATTAACTATCTATTTTTTGAAGATGTGACATATCATGTTTTCAAAATAAACAATTCAATTATCCACCAAGAGTTATACCTATACATATATTTAAATAATATATGTAAGTATATACATAGTATTACGTTTATCGATATTCGTTTCTATTAGGCACTATTAAGTTATAGTTTTAAGTTATATACATACATATGTACTATTAAAATTACTAAACTTTTTAAATAAAATTTAATAATGTTCATTAAAAATATTGCTTTTTCTGTTTTTATTTTCAAAAGGATTTATTTTTTTAGCTGGGAAGAAAATACTTGAAAAGAGTTTCAAAATAACCCTATATCATCATATATAAACGGTTATAAAAAGGCGTCAACAAAACTTTTAGTTCTTATTACAGGTTTCCTACAAACTGTAAATAAACGGTTATAAAATAACCACCAAAATAAATTTTTGGGCATAATACAGGTTATTTAAAAACGTTGCAAATTAACGTCCTAGTAGCGTTTTTAAATAACCAATTATTGTTCATATTACAGGTTTTCTAAAAGCGTTATACAAACGGTTTTAAATGACCTAATAAAAGCGTTCAAAAGATACGTTCAAAAATCGTTCAGTAATAACTGAAGTTATTTTGTTACTGACCATTTTCGGTTATGGAGATGCTTCTGGAACGGTTTTGGAACGGCTTTTTAGCCAATTTGTAACCCCTTGGTTTGGAGAGCTTGAGCTCAAAGCCGGTTAATAAACCGCTTTCAAACCACAAATTGTTGATTGGGTTTGTAGTGTATATCTAGTCAGTAACTTTTCCAATTCTTAAAGACTAGATTACGCTGCCGTAATAGCTGCCGAATTTCATCAGTAAGCCAAGATCGGTGACGGTGATTAATGGTTTTGGTCAAAGGAGGAACATGCTGATTGAAGAGATCGACGATGTTGTTACTAATAATTTCGATTTTCCCGGTGGCAGACGATATATCATAGACCCGCTTCCATTCAATACGGCGCGTATGTTGCGCTAAAGCAGCGTATTCAATATGACTGAAATCACGATATTCATAGATATAAGGGAGCAATTTAACAACTATACTCCTAAGCAGGCTTTAGGTTCTAAGAAACTCTGGATGGATTGGAGGAGATTGACAATTTTCTGCCGAATCCGAATGGCTAGTAAGCAGCACTTTTCATTACAAGAAATACTCTTTGAGGATTTGTCACTTTCTCGCAAGAGGCAATACACCTCTATTCACACGAACATACTTAGAGTGGCTGAGAATCTAACACAAGAGTCTCTGTATGACTATCCAACCGACTTACCATTATGTCAATGTGTACCATCTTCAGAACAAAGAGCCGGACAACATCCGGGCCACAAGATTTGTGAATATCACGATCTTATAAGACTATAGCAGCTCGACCGGTGAGAAAGAAGACTCGTCATTTCGACACATGGATAGCAATTTGTGGCAATGTCAAATTAACATGTACAACTGTGATGGAAACAATTTGGCTTTTGCTAGCAAGGTTCATTGAATACAAAAAGTTGGAACCGAAGACGAAGCAGTGTTCCAAATGCTTTTGACAAATGACCGGCAAATTTGACTATAGCATTTGACTACACTTATTTCACTAACCCTAATAACCTCTTTAGAGTAAACTTAGAGTTCATTGAACAGTCAAAAATTGATCGGGATTAAAATTTTCATCTGTAAGGAATTATATTTTTTTGCACTTAGTTTATTTATTTACTTCTTTTACATTAAAAATTAGCAATATAATAAAAAAACAGTACAATTAGTGAATTACATCTTAATAAAAAAAAGTATAAGTACAATAATTTTACTAATTATAAGTGTTTTTCATTACAGAGAACGAAAAAGAAGGTACAATCTGTTGTCTTATGACAAGAGTCGAAAGTACCAAATAAGTGTAACTTATTCATAAGTTTAAATTGAAAATACATTAAGAATTGTTGTGGGGTAACGAAAGAGTAAGAAAATTAAAGATTATTGTTGTGTTAAAGAGAAATTAATGTGAGAACAAATTTAAACCATAATTCTGATAATGTTATTGACTTCTTCAAAATCAAAGTTAAAAAGCCATTTTTTAACGTTTTTATTGAATGAATGAGCAGAACGAATGCTTCGAATGTCAAAAGGTAACGCGTTAAAAAGTCTAGGTGCTACTGCAGTATAGAAGTTTAAAAAGTGATGAGAATTGTGCACTGGAATGTATGAAAGATTTCTATAGTTACTGCGTAGTGAGTAATTAGGCGTATTGTGACTTAAGAGATATCCACTTCTCAAGAAAAATATTTTTAAAACTTTAAAAAAATAAAGATGTTTAAGCGGAAGGATCCCAGAGCTGACGAATAACGGAAAGCTATGTTCATTTTTCTTTTTCATCCAGATGGTTCTTAAAATATGTTTTTGAGAAACTAACAGCGGTTGTAAATTGTTTTTAAATGTACCACCCCAACAGATTATACCGTATTGTATTTTAGATTGAACCAGTCCATAATAGATAATTTCCATAAGTTTTCTACAACAAAGTTTTCTCAAGTGAAACATAATATAATATTTGAGGTCATCTCAGCGCTCGAATCTACCTTACTGTCGAGGAAGAAGAATGACCGCTTCAACAAATCATTGAAACCGTACCAGTTGACTTTCTCGGATTTCAATACGGATACGTGGCAGCGGATACTCACTGTAAAAGACGTTCGTTTGACAGTAAAAGCACATTTTGCCTGGGCTAAAGTGTTGTTAGTTTTTCTCAAGGACATACTCGTATATATGTATTTTAGATCAAGGCTACAAATAGAAGTACCTACTTTTGGCATCCGAATTATTTATTATTTTCAAAGTAACCCAATAAGATAGTCATAGTCAAAATATGTTTTTTAGAGCTTCATCTTCAATGTAGACGAACAACGTCTTTATTAAAAAGCAAAAAAAAAAAAAAAAAAACAAATCCAACCACAAAATAAATATTCTAATTGTTCCTAATCCTATCCAAATAAGCAGCTCCAATCCTTCCTCCCGCAATTGCATGCAAAACGTTAAATTAAAGAGCCACACTCACTTATAATATTAAGCCCCTTTTCTTGAATAATTGCCTTCAACTTCACACATCAAGTTGATTGATGATAAGCGTATGTGGTGGAGTGGTAATCCACTTTCAATTAGTTCTAGTGCTTGGGGTTTCTTAGGGAATTGGAACCAACATCGAGTTGACTCAAGTCTTGTGGAAAAAAGTACATGTATTTGCCTTTTCGCACCATTACCAAGCAAGCCATATATTATGTAAAACCTACGAGTACGATTTATATATATAATTATGTATTTAGGAAAATAAAGGGAAACTCTTTTATCCAGCGAGAGAGGAAAAATTATTGCAAAGCTTAAGAGCGTAACTACATAAATAAGGACAACGCATTAATTATTATGTCCTTTTCCCTTTGCTTATCTTTATTTTTTTTCCTGGTTGGGAGTTCGAGTTGAGATTTCTTACCGCAGATAATTTTTTTTAAAGCGTCTAAACTTTTGTAATAGATTACTTTGGAAGCAGGAATTGTTTTCTGTAGGCTTATGGATGCAGTTAAGCAAAGGATTTATGATAATTTACCATCGACTAAAGGACTTTTCTTTAAGTTTAAGTAGTTTTGGAAGACGTTTAGCTGCAAGGAGGTGGGCTGGGGGGACTTTGATTCATTAATAGTTGGTCATTGGCACTGTTAAGTGTTTCGGACAAGAACGTATAGAAAGTGCTTAACTTAATCCCACTTTATAGGATTGAAAAGGAATTTGTTGAATGGGGTTCGTACATTCTGGGTTTAGTTTATTTTCTTAAATATGTTTGCGTGGACTTTTATCAATGAGGAAGTTTGTAAGAATTGCGTGAATCAATAAAGAAAAATGTTTTAAGGGTAAACGGGACGAACCCCACAACGAGACGGAGCATGGATCACGAAACAATAAAGTATTCTGCTTGTATGATAAATGAAAAGAAATTTTTAGGCTAGAACGAACTTTAGGGTCGCACGAACTTGCTTTTATGTAGAAGACTAAGAATTTCAAATATGAATGTTATTAGAGAAAAACTGTTCATAAGCATAAAATTAATTTTTTAAATGACTAAAACAAGCCCTTTAGCAGTTCGATCTTAAAACAGGATCAAATGTGATTCAAGGAAATATAAGTTTATGCGAGAAAAAAAATTATAAGTCGTTGTAGTTGTTTCTTAAAAAATAAAAGCTTTTTATATACAAATTGTTTAAAACATTTTTAAGAAAAAACTTGGTACGCTAACTTAAAGTTTTTATTTCTGTCGGAATAAAAATTAAATTTTCAAAAAAAAAATACTGACCCGGTTTCGAAATATCGAATTTTACAAAAAAATATTTTTTTTTTTTCAAAAATCAAAAAATAATTTTGTTTAAAGTTTTGAAATGCAATATTTTTAATACTTTTTAGAAGCTTCTTTATAAAAAAAAATCATTAAAATCCGTAATGCGTATTATGAGAAATTCAACAAAAATGGTTCTATGGTAGGTACAGTAAGTAATATACATATTAATTTCAACATTTTTCTTATTAAATTATAGATCGTTAAAATTTATCGAAATAAAAAAAATTTAACAACATTCTCACCGTTTTTGAGAAAAAAACTATTTTCGAAAACCATTTTTTAACATTTGTATGGTGGGTACCGTTATATTTTTTCTCACATCTTTTAGATCATATTAAGAAACTTTTATTTATTAAGTTTGAAAAAAATCGAGCTCGGGGTTTTCGAAAAATTGAGTTTTGAAAAAAAAATTTGAATATTTTTTTAAAAATCAAAAAAAAATTTTTTGAAAATTTGAATGCACAATAATATTCAAACTCTTGGGGTGTTTTAGCACAAAAAAATGATCAAAATCGGTTGTACCGTTTTAGAGACAATCAAGAACAAAAAAATTGCTTCCAGGGGGGTACCAAAAATAACCATATTTCGGAAGATTTTTTCAGCCATTACCTAGCTTTAACTAAATGAAATTTTTCGAATTTTTTGTAAGAAAATCTGTGGGACAGTTTTTGAGAAAAATAACATGTATTTATAAAATTTCGAAAAAAAAATTCGTATGGTAAGTACCGTCATTTTTGGTCTTAAAAAAAAAGAGAAGAAAAAAAGTGTGACGGGAAAAATTTAAAAACGATATCTACCAAGTTTCACGAATATCGGCCGAGCAGTTTAGGTTGTAGTCGAACAGACAGACAGAATTGCTAGACCCACTTTTTTCGTCTTCGCTATCATCGCAATGTCAACCTCTGATCAAAATCTCGAGCTCGATTTTTTTACGAATTCACAACTTGTACCTATGTATGTATAAGTCGCAAATTATATGGGTTGTGAAGGAAGTATAACGTCTTCTTAATAATGCAAAAGAGGTTTAGAAACCAATCTATATATAAACATATATTTTATATTCTTTCTCAAACAATATTTTATTTTAGAATAATCTAATAACAAGTTTGAAATAGTATACTTAGAGCTAGGTATATAGTATATTATATTGTAAGGTATTGTTAAGAAGTTATGATCATATTGTCCTTACAGAAGGGTCATTTTGAAATACATTGATTTAAAATAGACACAAAATTATTAAAGATCAACGGAAGCCCGTACAATATTATGACTTAATATTCTATTTAAAGTCCTGCTTTAAATTTATTGTTAAAAAGAAATCTAAGTGAAACAAGTTACATTTTCAAACTTAAAATTAAAGCGTAGTATGCCTTGAATTAATATGGTTAGTGCGTTTGACTGTCATACAGAGGGTCTTGGGTTCGATTATCAGCAGTTGCAAGAGAGTTTTTCAGGAGTGTACTACCTCTGGCGAGGAATTGATAAATCCTCCAAGAGTATCTATTGTCATGAAAAGGGCTGTTTATAAGCTATTCGGGATCGGCGGTCCTCTCCATTTATGCAAACACGCACACAGAAATGTTGTAAGTCACTAGGCTTAGGCTCTCAACAAGCCGTCATGGCATCTAATTTAAATTTAAGGTTTTGGCTAAATTGCTCCCCAATGATGCTATTATTCCTCTAATCGCTGCACTTTCCGCAAGGTCCAAAGATCCACTTCAATTTACGCCTGAGAAAACGGGTGTTCTTGGTCTGAGTTGACTGGCCAAAGTTTATGGTATTATTGGCGATGTTTTTTTCGAATATCATGAATTCCTCACGAACAACGCTTTTTGATGAGGAGTCACCACCTTCCACGGTTTCTATGGCTGAATCACTGGGAACACTATCCGGTTGGTTGGGTGTGAATTGTTGCGATGGCAAATTTGGCGATGATGAATGTGTTTTAAATGGTCTGCGGAATAATTCAGAGATAACGGCTGAACAGCTGTCACGATTTTTTGATGGTAGATTCCGATGCTATTGTTGTTGTATAACATATGAGTTATATTGTTGTAGAGATTTTTCATCGAAATCAGTTTTATTTGCGGTCATGGCCCGCTGCTACATGTATACCAAAGTCGGTAGTGTCAGTCTGGGGTGCGACTGTCCTTTCGGTATTTGCAAAATACCCATAAGTACCAATAATACAGGACAAGTTTTGATTTTTTAAAAAATTCAAACTTGATATTTGAACCTCTCCCTGTCTGTCTATAATTCGAGTTATAACCTAAATAAGTTGAGAGATTTCTTTATAAGAAAAAATTTCATTATAAATTCACGCATTTATCTTCTACGTAGAATTAAAATGACACATGATTTATTGTGGACACATTCAGCACGTAATTGCGGAGAATTCTCGATCAAAAACTGAATGAACGCAGTTAAGTTTTTCTGAAAAATGAAACTCACCACCCGTACTTTCTTACTCACTGTACTTTTCAACGAATAGCCATTTTTTAGGAAAAGCAAAATTCAACCATAAACTAGCTTTTAATTTTTGAAACTGTTCAGCACAGTTTTTAATACAAAAATACCAAGTTTAAATAAAATCGACTCTGCTGTCTTCCCTATCATCGTAATGCCAAGTTGGGTAGATTTTGCCGGCCTATAGTGACCATGTTGTTTTGGTGACATCTGTCAAATCTGTTGTTTAATATTCAGTTAATGATGTCAAATCATTGTGACAAGTTATACGATCTAATAATGCGTCAAAATAATAGTACAACAAACGACAACGTTTGGTGACCAAATTTGAGATGTCCGGTTCGGTAATCAAACAGTCAATATTCGTGCACCAAAGGGAGGCAAGATCGGCTGAGAAAATAGCCGCGGTCCGTGAAAGTTTACAGTGTGTAAGCGTTCCCCGCCGAGTACAAGAACTCGCAAGACACTTCAACTTGACGAATTTCGCCCCCGGGACTTGGACCTACATCCGAACAAGATCCAACTTACCCAAGATCTCTCACAGTTCATGACCATAGACAACGCCGTTTGTTCGCTGAATGAGCTTCGGAGCGTTTGGAAGAGGACCAACATTTTGGCCAGGAACTCAGCGAAGAGGCGCATAATTGGATGAGTAAGCACCTGGGACGACACGAACTCACAGGAGGTTCAACAGGTCGCAATGCATCCTCAAAAGGTTACCATTTGGTGTGGATTTTGACCCGGCACAGTGTCTTTGGTGCGAAATTTTTCGAAAACAACGTTGGAGAGGCGGTCGCCGTCGATAGCGAGAGCTACAGAACAATGAGAACCAATTTCTAATGGCCTTAATTTAACAATATGGACTTAGGCGACATGATTGACATTCTGCACGATTTCTGTACGATTTGAGGGTAGAGTTATTTCGTACAGAGGTGATGTGAATTGCCCACCTTGCTTTATTCCATTTCAACATCTATCCGCCCTTATTGAAAATCCTAACTTATCAGTTCTCATATACTTTACACTAATTTGAATTGATAATTTCGTCATAGAAACAAATCTAATTTACACCTTATTCGTCAAATGAAATGCCAATTGCATTTTGAACACGCCTAAAGCTGAAGTTTCAAGAAGTCAGAACTGACCCCCTAATTCTTTTTAAAGACTTCCTAAGCTCAAAGAAAATTCACCAAATTTAAATAGAAGACCCTTAAATTTCCAACGAAGCAAGATTTCTAATAATTGCAATTAGTAAATTATAGAAATTATTGCAATCACGAAACCAATTAAGATAGGTCTTTGATGATAAGGCCATTGAACGTCAATAAATCCAACGTTCCCATTAAATTAATAGCTTATACAAATAGAATCGTCTTGACCAAACCACACTAACCTCCCTTAAGTGATTTACACTGTCATCATAATTATGACATTTCTAACCCAACCCTAAATTATAATTATGTTTGTGTGTGCGATCCGATATAGACTGGGAACTTTTGTCAATCTAAAATACTAATTAACTAAAAAAAACACGCTACCCAGGAAGAGGGATTCGAACCTCCATCAGCAATTTTGATCTACATTGCACATTGCACATTTTGCATAACGGAATTTTCTCTTTAAAATCACAACAGAATTCGACTTAATTTATAAATGACAAACAAATTTCAGTGGTTGTGCATTCCGGGCAAAAAGGACTTATGCCCTTTTCTATTTACCCAGCACAACCTTTTGCACATACATAACTCTAAGCTGCCCCCCATATTATGCCTTCATATACTGAACCTGAACTAAATAACGTTCCATTGTTAAGTATTTTTGATTATGCCCGTTCGTGTTTGTTATACAATAACGTCTATCACATACAGCCTCGCAGGATACCAGTGCAACACGCAAAACCAACTAAGCCACCAAACCGAAGCGAATGACCAACTGACCAACAGACCAACAGACGACGACGACAAGAACCCCGAGGACAATTAAATGTCCAAGTCCCTTGAAAACAGCTAATGCGGTCACTTGCTCAATAATAGAGTTGAGCGAGGTTGGACAAAAGGCCATTCACAACATCCAGCCCACCTCCACGAGGCCCTCGCCACCGATACCGCCAACAACCATAACAATGATTTGTACTCGCCCAACACACAATATTGCCATTCAGAGCTCAGCCCGCAAACTGAAGAACAATTATTATGGAGCTCGTTGCAACATCGAAAAGTCGTGCATCACTTAACTCTTTGTGTCCTCTCGTCCTGATCTGCACCTTGTATGTGTCGTGTTGGCTGGCCCGCCTTTTATCCACATTATTGCATGCTAATTTGGCATTTACGAGCATGCATACGACCAAAATTATTCATAGCGTATTTTGCTGTGTAAACAGTAGACCCGACCCGTCCATAATATAATCCGAGACAAACGCCCACCCGTCACCCACGCCCACCCAGCCGACCAACACCACCACCAGCAACCGACAAAGGAAGACCTTGTACAAATTATATTTGCGACATAGCGCCAGTAAATATCGCTGAAATGCAAACCATGAGCGCAGTCCAATTCCACCCCTGCCTCGAATGAATAAGGTAATTTGTTATAAGCTGCGCTCTCAAATTAGGGCCTGGGTCGCACACGTGTAGAAGTACTGGAAAAAAAAAGAGTTCCAAAATAGACAAACACAAAATGTCGTCGATTTTTATGATACCGCAGGAGGTTCAGGTTTGACCAGGAAGTCGAAGTTCTTACTGTCGACGGACTGCGAGGGTGGGCTGGAGTGTGGTCTACGAATAATACTAAACCAATTGGCAATGCGGTTTCTAATTCAATGTGGGTTCCTTTGCTGATGGCGAGGTTTTGGTAGATGATTGAATGTTGGTGCAGAATTGTACTCGTAACGAAGTTCTGTGTGTGCCCGAAATTTAGCTTCCATGATAGACGTTATGTTTGAAATAGGGAAAATGGTTTTTAATTCAATTTTTAGTAAAAGTAGGCATACATTTTTCTAATTTTAGAAAATGGTTCACTGTGTAGAAGAATCACTTGGCGGTACACAGTGAACCGATAGTGTTTATACGAGTATCTGTAGACCTAGCCAAAACCAACCCTAAGGCTAGCCGCGCACTAGCAATTTTTAGTTGCGAAACTGTTTGGTTACTTATAGAAAACAGATGAACTGTTTGGTTGAATGTCGGTGAATTTGCAGATAATTATATGTTCAATAAAATGGCGAACTTATTTTAGGCAATCGTTTAGTTTGTGTCAAAACACAAACTTTTTAGTTGTTCGAACAAAGCAGTTTCGCAACTAAAAATTGCTAGTGCGCGGCTAGCCTAAATGTCTGAATAAAATCAAGAATTGACCTTTTTTAAAGATTTATGCGAACGTCACAAGTCAATACGATTAATAGAAAGTCAGTGCTATTCGACGACCTCTTTAACCCATAATGAAAATAGACGTTTTTTTGGGTTGAGTCAGTTTTTATTTCGGGCGAGACATTAGACGAAGTGCTCTCTGGGGTGAACATATAAGGACGATTGGAAAATGAATTTAAATGAAACAACAACGGTGTGTGATATAAAATTGTTTGTGGCTTGTGTATGGAATAGTATATCATTTAAATGGCCGCCTCGGCTTCATTGGACTTCGGTCCAATTTTTGACGGTAATAGCGTCTCAAATGTTGGCCTGGGGAGTTGGGGTGTCATCGTTAGACTAAGGTCTTGACGTTGCCTTGGAGAAAATAATCAATTGGTGTCAGGTCACGAGATCATCGCAGAAGGGAGTCGATGAACGGTCGTTGTAAAATGACCCGGTCGGCAAATTCCTCCTACACAATTTCGAGCCTTGCTTTACCTTATATGATTGAGATTAAGGGCTACACAATTTCGAGCGTTGCTTTACCTTATATGATTGAGATTAAGGGCTATGCGAGAACGTGAAGATAATGTTATTAATTCACAAATTCTGGCTAAAAATGTTTTGATTCCGTCAGAACATTAATATGTGGATATTTCCAAAACATTTGTTAGAGGTTGTGATTCTGGTCAACTTTTCAAGAACTATTCACAGGTGAAAACCAGAAGGTAATGTGAAGTTTGGTTATCGAAATATGGCCGCCCAAAGTGATTTTACTGAAAACTGGCTCAAATCTAATAAAATGCACGACTGGATCGGACGAACTTGCTCTTACATAAAAGTACTTTGGAATTTAAAATACATTTTATAAATATAAGACATGGATTTAATGAGATAAAAATGTTCAAACGCATGGAATTGCGTCTGATCTCCGGAAAAGTATAAATTTACGCAAATAATGTTTAAAAATCGTTTTATTAAAGTCATTTTTTTTATATTAAATTTCTTTCAAATTTTTGTAGAAAAAAATTTGGGATGCCAATTTTAAGTGCTTAGTAATATAGATTTTAGGAAATAATTTCAAAAAATAATCTTTCACACGTTTTCAAGATATTGATTTTTCAAAAAATAAATTGGATATTTTTTGGTGAAAATTTTTGGTTAAAATTGTTAGATCCGTTGATAATAAATTCGAAAATCAAAAAAGCAGTTCTATGACAGGTACCATTAATAACATTTTGCCCTAAATTTTTTTCTTACAAAAATGTAGAACATGTCCATAATACGAGTATCACACTTAATTTTTGTTATCAAAATCGTTAGAGCCATTTTCGAGATAAGATTTTTCAATACGAGTGTGTGGGGGTACCGTTAGTTTTAGAGCTAAAAGAAAAAATTCAGTTTCACCTCTAGGGTATCACCGAAGAATCTGAATAACCGGAATTGAAAAACATAGGTCTAGTGGCTTAGGCTATAGGGAGGAGTACAGACATACAGAAGTACCGATGTACTTCTCTTCGCGAGCACACACGTCGATCGTCGCGCTGCTAATATTAAATTCGTCTCGATTATTTGCCTTCATTTACCTACATCCCAACCAAATCTAATCAAATTTACTGTGCAAAATTTTCAGTGCAATCTTAGTGTATCAATAACATACATATTTGAATCCAGTCAAAAATCACATCAGTGACAAAAATAAAATAAGCAATACCAACAACGTTAATCCCTACTTACAATACAATAATGCTACAATAAATAAAATTATATATAAAAAAAAAGCTATACATAGAAAAATAAGCAAAAACAATAATACCCAAAAAAAAAAGAAAAAAAGCAATACCCACAGCACTCATCAGTACAAGTGAATGTTGCAAGTTATCGGTGACGAGCAGTTTTTTCCTTTTCCATCTCCCGTTCTATTGCAGCTGTGTAGTCTAGTCGTGGTGATGCTGTGTGAAGATTATTCGCACAGGGCGCCACGGCTGGATTCATGCGGTTATCGGGCGCGTAACATGTTTTGATTTTTTTTGATTTTCTTTTTTTGTTGTCAATTATGAGCACATGCCATAAGGGCATAACACCTATGGTTATGTGTCTTCTTTAATGTCATCATTCTTAATTGAAAATTTTAAGGCTTTGCATAGTTACGCGTCGGATTTATGTGTTTTGTTCATTGTGATGGTTAGTAATTTCAGAGTCGATGTGTCCAATATTCGTGGGCTCAGAAAGAATTTCTTTGCTGTGTTCGTTCACGCTGAAAAATTCAAACCAGCTATTCTGGCACTCAGCGAAACACAGGTAGCTGAAAGCTCCGATCCTTCTGAGTTTAACCTTCCTGGATACAGCTTAGTACCACTATTTATTCTTCACTACGGTATTGCCATTTTTATTCGAAATGACGTTGCTTATCAAACTCTTCCTCAATTTAGCCATTGTTCCCGCACGGATTTTAATGTTATGTGGTTAAAGTTAAACGTCAATAAACATATTATTCATTATTGTTTCTTGTATCGAAGCCCTAATTTAGACAGTAAATCTACACTGAACCAATTTGATGCGCTGTCGGATTCCATACAAGCGATTATCTCTTGTAATCCAAGCACCGAAATCGTTATTACGGGCGATTTTAACGTGTATAACCCTAATTGGCTTCGATATTCGGGCCAGGCAACACCAGAAGGTGCATATGTAGAAATCTTCTCTGAGTTTAACCATCTCACTCAACTTGTAGATGAGCCAACGCGAATTCCAGATGTTGCTGGCAAATCTCCTAATACCCTTGACTTATTCCTCACTTCCCACCCTGAGAAATATACAGTAAATGTATTAACGCCTTTAGGTACGTCAGACCATTCTATAGTGTCAGCTGTTTTTCCATGCTCCAACGCCGTAGTTAAAGAAAAAGTTCCCAAAAGAGTCGTATGGCAATACGAGAAAGCCGATTTGGTTGGTCTCAACAACTTTTTCCGAAACTTTAACTGGTCGATAAGCTTTCTCGATAGGAACGTGGATGCGTGTGCTGATATGATAACAAACATAATCACAAATGGTTTGAAAATGTTTGTTCCTCACAGATCAAAAAGTTTAAAGCCAAAAGAAAACTCTTGGTTTGACGGTAGCTGTAAAGAAGTGATTAGGGTAAGAGAGTTGTGTTTCCAAACATACAAAGCCAACCCTTCTGAGGAAAACCACATTAAGTTTAAGAGAGCAAGGAATGCTTGTAACGCTTGGATCAAAAGAACCAAATTCTTTCACGAACAAAAATTAAGACAAAAAATAATCCAGTGCCCTAAAGGCAATAGAAACTTTTGGTCATTCGTAAAGAAAATCAAAAACTCCACCTCTTCGTCGGTTCCCACGCTCATCTACAATGATAATCCTGTTGTTAGTTCCATAGATAAGGCTAATTTGTTTGTAGAACTATTTGCAAGAAATTCTTCACTGCCCGATAGCGACATGAATCCACCGGTTCTTGAAAATGTAAACTTTTCAATGAGCAAAATTTATTTTCGCACCCGAGCAGTCGCTAGAATATTAAAAGATCTCGATATTCACAAATCTGCTGGCCCGGATGGTATATCACCCATCGTTCTGAAGAAATGTTCTTACACACTGGCAAAACCACTGCGCAAACTTTTTTATCTTTCCTATTCTACAGGGTGCTTCCCAAAGAGTTGGAAAACAGCGTTCGTCCAACCAGTCCCCAAAAAAGGCGCATCTTTTTCACCTTCTAATTATCGGCCAATCGCACTGACGTCTCTTTTGTCTAAGGTCATGGAAACACTGATCAATCGGCAGCTTAAGATATATCTTGAAGAACATAATCATTTTTATGACCGCCAATATGGTTTTCGCAGTAATAGATCCACTGGTGATTTGATGTCATATCTCACAGAAAAGTGGAACCAATCCTTACATCTTTTTGGGGAAAGTAAGATCATTGCGCAGGATATTTCTAAGGCATTCGATAGAGTCTGGTATCCTGCTCTTTTATCAAAAATGGGTGCGTTTGGTATCGATGTATCTCTTATTCGTTGGATTAGTAATTACCTTTCTGACCGTTCTATTCAAGTTGTTTTGGATGGTTTCAAGTCTGAAGTTCGTAAAATAAATGCTGGTGTCCCTCAAGGCTCTGTTTTGTCTCCGACTCTTTTTCTCATTTTCATAAATGATCTTTTTACCGAAACTACTAATCCACTTAACTGTTTTGCTGATGACAGCACCCTCAGCTTTTCATATTCATTTCCTGATTCAATTCCTTGTTCTTTGAATGTTGAATTGCAACGGCAATATATGTTGAGCTCATTAAATTCCGATCTAAATAGCATCGTTAAATGGGGTATTAAAAATCGTGTTGAATTTAATGCTTCTAAAGCTGTTTTTTGTCATTAAAGCGGAATATTCCCCCTATGCCCCTATTCATGGATGGAGCTTACATCATAGAAACTGAAAAGCTATCAATTCTTGGTATGTGTATTACTGACCACCTTTCGTGGAATGACCACATATTGGATATTGCTAAAAATGCGGCCAAATGCTTAGGTTTCCTAAGACGATGTAAAAACTTTTTCTCCCCCTCCGATCTGGCCACAATTTATAAGGCTTATATACATACGTCCCAAACTAGAATACAATTCTCATATCTGGGCTGGAGCTTCTAAAACATCTTTACAATTACTAGACAGAATCCAGAATAGAGCTTTAAGGCTGATAGGTGACAGAGTAATTTCCGAAACAATTGTTTCATTAGAACATCGTCGAAATGTCTCTTGTCTATCACTGTTTTATCGTTATTTCTATAAACAATGTTCTATTGAAATAGCGAGTTGCATTCCCCCCCTAAAAAAATTTCACCGTAATGCTCGTGCCGCAGGGAATGCTCATCAATATACCCTTGAGCCAAACTTTGGACGTACAGTTAAGTACAGAGATTCTTTCTTTTGCCGTACGACTCGAATGTGGAATTCCTTAACCGACTCTGTTTTTCCTCCCCATTTCAATGTCCAGAAATTTAAGACGAATGTACATCGGTTTCTCCTACTCAATCCTCCCACTGTTTCTTAAATGCTCGCACTATGTTCAACCAACATTTAAAGGGTAGTCATAATCCCTTGAGTGCGCGTTAATTATATGAAAAAAAAAAAAAAAAAAAAAAAAAAAAAATACAGACACACTGAAACATGTTTTTTGTGTACAAAGTTTTCCTTAAAATTTTTATAAAAAAATTGATATGCAAGTTATTAGTATTCAATAAAATACATTTTATTAAGTAATTTAAAAATTTATTCGTGTATCGGTTTTCAAAATATTGAATTTTCAAAAAAAAAATTTCTTATTTTTTGAAAAATACAAAAACAATTTTTTCGAAAAAAAATTTAAATTATATTTTTGAAAATGCATAGGAGCTTCTGCATAAAAAGTTTGGTTGAAATCGTTCGAGCCGTTGATGAGAAATTCGAAAATCAAAAAAACCGTTCTATGACAGGTACCGTTAATATCGTTTCCCCCCAACATTTTTTTTACCAAAATGTAGTTCATGTCCCTAATATCATACCTAATTTTTTTTTATAAAAATCTTTGAAATAAATAAGATTATGCATTACGGGTGTATAGGGGCTACCTATAGTTTTAGACCTAAAAAAAAAATTTCAATTTCTCCTTTAAGGAAACACCGAAGACCCTTAAGTACCGAGTTTGAAAAAACTAGGTCCAGTGGCTTAGGTTCTAAATCGAGGTACAGACATATAGACATACGGACATACAGACAGACAGACGGAATTGTCGGACTCACTCTGTTCGTCTTCGCTATCATCGTAATGTCAACTTTGATCAAAATCTTGAGTTCGATTTTTTTTCCAAATGCAGAACTTGCCCTATAGTACCTATATCGTAAGTATTGTCAGCTATGCCACGACTTCTCGATGGGTTTAAATGGTAATGGAGAATGTGAACATTATAATGAAAAATAAAAAGCTGACCGCCATGTTGCCCTCAGAGGTCCGTCAATTTACCCTAGAGGTATACGGCATTATGGTTTTCTGAAGCTAATCTTTAAGGATTTTATTTTCTTTGAGAAACTTGAATTCGTATAGTTATTAAATTTCTTTGTGCTTTATTTTTAACAAATTTAATAAATATTTTTGATTTTATATAGTAAGAAATTTCATCGAAATAATTGTTATTTGAGATTAAAATTAAGTTCGCCATAATGCTCCGACTTACCCTTCATTCATTTAAACATTTTTCTCTAATCACTTCCATGTTTGTATTTTTAATTTCCAAAAAGCAAGTTCCAGTGATATGGTTGTGCATTATAAAGCGAAACTTCAAACTGGAAATGAAACAGAAACAATACCACAAATCGACTAATTTAGACCAGATGGTCGACTTATAAATCACAAAGGGTTTGTCGCTTGGTTATAAGTATTTCATAGAACTCTATTGTCGTGCAATTAGTTTACAGAACACAAAGCCAACTCTAAATCTTCGTATGCAGACTTAGTTCAACTAACCACTTGTTCCCAAAAAAGCCCTTTAAAAGTATCATGGTTGACACAAATAATGTAAGGTTGCTTTGAGTGATATTGTGACCTAAAAGTTTTTGTTTCTTGGATCATAGCAATCAAAAACCAGTCCAGTAAGAAAAGCCTTTCAATGAAAGGAAGTGGTTTTCTTAGCATTAAAAACATTAGCAAAAATTGAGTAATGAAAATCCTTTCAGCCAAGCACTCAAGGCACCTTTGCTAAAGTTTTCCATACCCACTACAAAACACCTCACTTGATGGAACGTCTGAGGACTTAAACCTTCTGACGGATATTGCCTATAGCTTCCTGTGAGAAAGTTTGACTTTCATTATAACTTTCAAAGCTTATATCTATACATAAATCCACCTAAAACAAATTTTGTACAACTTGGGAATTTGCCTTTCTTCTACCTCATAAATCTTCTCTTGCCACTTAACTTCCTAACAAACAAAACCTTTACATTTCCTGTTTAGGCGGTCACACAATCTTGTCATGTAAACACCATTTTCCCTCTGACTTATAACAATTTGCCTTTCATCATCATCCCCATCTGCAGGGCGGTTTCGAGTTGACAAAAAAGAAATAATAATAACCTACAAAATAGATTCATCCTAAACAGGGATTGTAATAACAATTTCAATAATTTAATTTTCCGTAAATTACGTCAACACAATAACAATCCAATAAAATAAAATCAAAAAAATTAGAGCAGGAACCAGAAAATAGCTAGCACCCTTCATAGATTTTTATCTGGGCCATCAAAAATATAAGGAAAATGATCAACATTCCTCTGGTAAGCCAATAAATTGCGCTTACCCAATGAATTCGTCCTGTGCCCATCATACCTAAGTAACTATGTGTGCCTTTGAGTCCCTTCGAGATTATTATGATGATAGTAAGGGATGAGTGTCTGAGAACCAACTCTTCCATTTAAATGCGTTTGCTAAACCTAAAGACTGGAAAAAAGGTTAACCAGCAAATAAGCTCCATAAACGAACGAAGGCACATCATCATCAAAAAAATAAACTCCTCTGAGCTCGTCCAAGCCGAAAATTGACTTAGGAAAAACAAACATCCCTCCGACTCGAGACCCAGAGATGGAGACCTCCTAGGAAGCCTTACCACCCAACTCTGCCACCATCTGAAAACTACGACGACAACGTAATCCCCCGACAACGTTTATCGTCCAACTGCCAACAAACCAGTCAAGTCGTCAAGACAGAGAGTTCCAATATACGGCTAGTGAATGTGTAGCCCGTAGGCATTTTCGTTGTTGGTCGGAGGATATTCCAAGGTTTGAGTTGTACATTGAGGGTGGATTTTGGGCGAGTGGCGAAGAAAAAAGAACGCTTTTACGAGCCGAGCAAAAACCGCCACTATTTTAGCTTGACCCGCTCGAATAAATCAGAATCGAAAATAGCCCGAAGCAATGACCTTTGTCGGGCGGGCGTGGAATGACGACGAGACGTAGTAGCAGAGGATTCGCCCTCCACCTGCTGCAGGTGATTCATAAAAAATAATTGGAATAATATGAATTTTAATCCGCATCCTGCGTGCTCAAGTGTTCAGGTGACGAAGCCTTCTAACGTCGGAAAAGGAGATGGGTGGCCGTGGGCGGTTGAAGGATTACCTTGAGTGTTCAGTGCACTGTGTGAGTAAACGTCAATAGTTTAGTTACGTAGTCCCGCCACGCGGCCTTGAGAAAGTTTTTCTTTGTTTTCTTTTTTTTCTTGTGTCCTTAAACTGTGTACTTAGCTATTGTTGGGGGGATCTGGCAGCAATATTAAATCATCCAACTTCATAACTGCTATCAACTTTAATGCAAGGGAATCTGTGTGTGTTTGCACATGTGATTCCGATTTAGTGGCAATAACGTTAAGTTCTTGTGAGAACGAAACTGCTTTTGGTATAAAACTAGATGAACTTGATCCAATCTTGCGGTTTTTAAAAATAGTTTTTAAGACTCAGAAAAATCGCATTGGACAGACACACAAATATTTGAAGCTAAGTCTAAGAAATGAGCTACTTATGCCCGAAAAATTTTCAAGAAATTAAGGCTATAACTTATGGGCTTCAAAATCGAGTGCAAACTATAAAAAAGAAACGAAAAGAAGACACCCAGTTTTGCCTGAAAGTAGACCTACATATTTAGTTCAATGGAGATTATGGCATAAAATACGGAAAGTTGGTTTTCCGATTTGTTTAATGGACAAGACTCCCAAGCTATACTGCAATTATTTGAAGAAGTCATCTTTTACTCCGTTTTCGTCAATATCAATAACTGCCCGTTGGCAAAGCGTTTTATAAGAAACAATCCAACTGGTAATTCCTAATAGCCTACTGGAGAAACCATTTGACTTTTAAGGCTTGTGGAATTAACGATTCTCATCGAAATTCAGATATCTGAAACAAAAACAATTCGTAGAACAACCAAAATTGAATCAAATCAAAGCTAAATGAACAAGTTCTTTGACCAATTCTTTGGTTTGAGTCAAACAAATTAACATCTTAGGCCTCTTATATACACACAAACCCTAACAATAAATACTGCTTTTTGTAACTCGTATGATTGAATTCTTAAATTAAAGCACCGCCACACTCAGCAATGTCATTGATAACTCTCATGGAACAAATGATGTCCCTGCAAGATCTATAGGAGTCATCTTCTTCCAACTTGTCAAAGTCAATGTTAAGAAGATCGTGCACAGCTCCAATATTCCGGAAAAATTTTGGAGAATTGCTTGAAGAATTGCAAATCTTCTAAATTCTTTGAAGAAATAACTTCAGGTTCAACAGTAATTTTCTTGAGTGGAAAACCGATTCCTTCATTCCTTAGAGCATAATTTACCATTTTGCGTTTACTTTCGGTGCTTAAATTTTCACCGAAAAAGGAAAAGGCGACCAGTTTCTCCGAAAGGTACCACAAGTGACCAAGAAACTTCTTCATCGCTGTTTTGGATAGCAAAAGATTCAAAATTTCATACCTTTTAAAATCTTAAAGAAGCTGAAGATCGTTTCGGGGGACTTAGATGCTGATTTGAACCAGTATTTAACATATGCGCAACTGTGAACAGTCAAATATCTTAAATTCGCTCTCTATTCTGCTTTGGTTAGCCTAAACTGTCCTCTAAATAAATACGTCTTTAAAAAATACATCCATTGAGCACGGTGAAGTCCAGCATTAATTAGTTGACTTGATTCGAAGCGAAAGAGATGATTTCATCAGCAGATATTGCTGGCTCGTATTCATTTAAATCTTTATTACTAGCGAAATTATTTTTTCTCATTTTAAAATCTTTTAAATAGTAAAATATCTGGTCCAGATGTGCAACCAATCGACTGAATGACTACAGCTTTCAGCATTTTTTCTGCCATATGTGGCTACAGGACAGCCAATGCATTTCTTGTTCATCTTTCGCTCGATTGGTCCATTGCTGGGACCAGTGTTAACCCATTTATATCGAAGCTCATACATTTAATTTGATTCAAAAGCCCACATGAATTTATTGCTTCATAAATTGCTTCTGTTTGTGCTACTCCCAGAAACAAGTTTTTGGGATTGCCAAGTCAATATATAGTCCAGAGGCCAAAATTGCAAGCCGATCAACAGTTTCGTGGTCAACAATATCTTCTATCATTCTATCCATCTCAGTGCATAGCACGATCCAGAAAATTTGCCAAATGGTCGCTCAAAAAATGCTTCCTTCCTCTTTTCGTTTGTGAAGATTTTGGATTTAAATAGACTGGACGAAAAGATTTATATCACTTTCATTGAACATTCTTCCTAATTTTCAGTGGCTATATTTCGACAACCAGACCTCGCATAACCTTCTGGTTTTCACCCAGGAATAGCTCTTGAAAATTTAATCAGGGACCTTGAAAACCGCAACCTCTTACAATGCCTGGTTTCGAAAATATCGCCACCCAAACACATAGGTAGGTAGTTGGGAGCCGAAAATAGGTAAAATCACTTTATTTTACCATTTTCCATATATATTTCGATAACCAGACCACCCAGAACATTTTGGCTCACATGAGTATATAGGTAATGAATAGACCTTGCGTTTGATGTATATCTCTATATGATTGGTGAAATTAAAAAAATATAATGATTTTTGTAGACATGATTTTCTCAAAAATAAAAAAAAAAAACTGTTTTCGAAATTTGCAAAGATTGGCAAATCCATGGAAAGGTATGTTTTTTCTCTATTCAGTACTGAAAAATACAACCCGTTACGAGCTTTGGTTGCTTGAAATACTCGTATCTCCATCCGCATCCGATGACTTTTTTACTTGCGATATTGGTACTATAGGGCAAGTTCTACATTTGGAAAAAAAATCGAGCTCGAGATTTTGATCAAAGTTGACATTACGATGATGGCGAAGACGAAAACAGTTGGTCCGGCAATTCCGTCTGTCTGTCTGTATGTCTGTACCTCGAACTACAGCCTAAACTACTGCAGGTATTTTCTTCAAACTCGGTACTTAAGAGCAGGGTTCGGATTTAGGTTTTAAATTTTCGAAGTAGATACCGAAAATTTTATGGCTCATAAATGTCTTTACGTTTTTCTGTAAGTGATCTCAAAAACATTAAATTTTCCACAGTGCTTACGTTTAAATGATTCCTAAACTTGTTTTTTATGTAATGCAGAGTGATCAGCGCTGTCTTTAAATATGTTGGTTTAGAAATTCAAAGAGAAGTAGATCATAAAAAAGAAAAGTAGGGAAGTAGATTAAATTTTTTTCTCAAAATCGAAGTAGATCTACTTCGATCGATGTAAAGTCCGAACCCTGCTTAAGAGTCTTCGGTGATTCCTTAGAGGGGAAATTGAAAATTTTCTTAGCTCCAAAACTAGCGGTACCCCCCATACACCCGTAATGCATAATCTTATTTATCTCGAAAACGGCTCTAACGATTTTGAAAAAAAAAAAAATTAGGCGGGATATTTTGGACATGGACTACATTTTGGTCTAAAAAAAAATGGGGGGAAATGTTATTAACGGTACCTGTTATAGAACCGTTTTTTTGATTTTCAAATTTCTCATCAACGGCTCTAACGATCTTAACCAAAATTTTTATACAGCTCCTTTGCATTTGAAAAAATATAATCTAAATTTTTTTTTCGAAAAAATAGTTTTTGGATTTTAAAAAAAATAATAACATTTTTTTTGAAAATTCAATATCTTGAAAACGGATACACGAATAAATGTTTAAATTTCGTTATAAAATGTATTTTATTGAATACTTACAATTCGCATACCATTTTTTTTTTATAAAAATTTTAAGGAAAATTTAGTACACAAAAAACCTGTTTCAGTGTGCCTGTATGTCTGTACCTCTCCCTACAGCCTGAACTACTAGAAGACTAGAGCTGTGTCAATCGGGATCGATTCGATTTTTTTGATCCGATCATCGAAAAGTATTGATGATCGAAATCAATCATTTTAATCGATCTCAATCTCAATCATTTACATGATTCTCGATTCTGGATTCTCGATTTTCTATTTCAATCTCAATCATTTCAATGAGTCTCGATTTTCGATATCAGTTGACTCGATTAATCATGATTTACTTGATTCCATTTCTTCCGATTCAATCAACGTGGATTATGAACGCCAAACGGACGGTGGACTGGAACTTCTGGGTTGAACTCGGCATTGAACAACATGATTGATCGGGTTGGTCGTTGATGTTGTAGGCCGCAAGAACAATTGTTGGGTTGAACTGATGTTATTTGGCGTATCAGGATCCGGTATGTTTAATGTGGATTTTTGGACGTTTCTTAATCCATTGACATCGTAGCCATCCTTTGATGGAATTTGACAGTTTATGACTTGACGAATAGAGGACGAATTTAGTTATGACGTACAAAGTATATTTCGTACCAAATGTTAGCCGAAAGCCCTAAAATTGCTCTTTTCCGAAGCAACAAATAAAATCTCTTTTTCTTGAATTTTTTGACACTTTCTAATCCATGAAGTAGCCATCATCATAGAGTATTTTGTGAGAACTGTCAAAGCCACAAGTCAATCTTATCATCGAAATCGAAATTAATATCGAATAGGAACAGTATTGAATCATTTCAGTGAAATGAAAATGATCGATTGATTGAAAAGATCGGATCATTTTCGTAATCGATTTTTGAACGATTCGATCATTTGAAATGAACGATTTACACAGCTCTATACTAGACCTATGTTCTTCAATCCCAGTAGTTAAGGGTCTTCGGTGATTCCCCAGAGAGGAAATTGGAATTTTTTTAGCTTCAAAACTAACGGTTCCCCCCATACACCCGTAATGCATAATCATATTTACCTCGAAAACGGCTCTAACGATTTTGATAAACAAAATTTAGTGTGATATTATGGACATGGACTACATTTTTGTAAAAATGATTTTTGGGGCAAAATGTTATTAATGGTAGATATCTGTCATAGAACCGTTTTTTTGATTTTCGACTTTATCATTAACGGCTCTAACGATTTTAACCCAACATTTTTACCAGGAACCCCCTTGAGTTTAAAATAATATTGTGCATAAAAATATTCGAAAAATGTTTGTTTTTGTTTTTGAAAAAAAAAAAATCCAATTTATTTTTGAAAAATTAATATCTAAAAAACGTGTGAAGGATTATTTTTTGAAATTATTTCCTAAAATCTATATTACTAAGCATTTAAAATTGGCATCCCAAATTTTATTCTAGAAAAATTTGAAAGAAATTTGTTATATAAAAAATTACTTTAATAAAACGATTTTTGGACTTTATTTGCGCAAATTCATACTTTTCCGGAAATCAGACCGCAGTACGTCTAAGCGGGTGCTTTCGGTACCCTAAGTTTTTTTGGGAAAAAATATACCAAAAACTGGCTCATGCTTCATAACTAAAGGAGCAGTTTTCGAGAAACTAATATTGCTGGACTACTGTGTCTTTTTCAAAAGTTTACAACTATCAAAATTTGATCTCGCTTTAGTTTATTTTTACAGTGCAACCTCGAAGGGAACCTAAGCACTTAGCAGAGTGACGTCTTCAGAATTGCTTGATTTTCTGACGTTTTCCAGATATCTTAAACTAAACGTGCAAACAAAAACTTTTTTTTTCGGTGTGTAAGTACCTATGAAACCCCGAAACTTTTGAAAACCTATTTTATAAAAAAACTCAAACATTTCAACTAAAGATTTCTGGAGTTTTGCCGAAATTCAAATTGAATATTTGAGGGAAAAAGTAGTATTTTCACACAGAGTGGAGAGTTTCATGGAGAAAAATTATTTGGACTTGTAATAAAGTAACTTCAAATATCGAAAACTAGAGCCAATTAGAATTCAGGAAATTCAAGACTTTCGAAGAAAGAAGGTAACGATGAATCGAAAATCAATGCAAAGAGCATTGTAAGTCGATTAATACTCGTATAAAAATCTAAGAAGACGGACGGTGGTAGAATTCTTCATCACCACCATCTTCAAACACTCAATTTTTAATTTTGATTCCAAATACACAGTTATAATAATTCGTCAAAGATCTAACAACAAAAACTATAATTTGAAAAGATTTTCCCCCAGAAAATTAGTTATGTCCACCACTGTACATTTTTCAAAGCTGGACATGGATTCCATAACCTAAAGAAACAATTTAATTTTCGGGTCTTCACCAGAAAAAAAAGTTTTAAATCAATTGATTTAGCTTCTCACAAAAATTCCATCCCTCCCAACAACATGCTTGCCTTAATTGAATTCTTCCTTAATTCGACTGAGCTTGAAACATAAATGTGCGTGTTTTTCGACAGTAAAACTCCTTAATAGGGTGTGTCGACCAAATGGTCATGGCCGATGTTATTCAATTTTAAACTTTCTATTTAATAGAATTTATTATTTGAAGTTTGACGCACTATACAAAGTTTGAAATTGAATTTAGGGTGTAATAATTGTATAGCAAGGGATAAATAAGTTTTGAGACTTATTTTTGTACGGCTTTATCGAATCAGACCGTATCTGAACCCAATTAGGAAGGAAACTTTTATTCTTGTTGTGAATTGAACACAGATATTCTTGCCTTTTTTCCCTTAAGAAGTTCAAAGGCACATGTATGTATATTTGTACATGAGTATCGTGCTAGAATTTTTGATTTTGAATTTTTTTAGGGGGTTATTGGGGGAACACTTCAACGGACTTACTTTAGGGTGTGATTCTTGAAGTTAAAGTGAACTGCAAGGTGGATGAACTCTTTAATTATCCTGCTGTCAAAAGTGACAGGTGTTGATTTTATAGAGACGATATGAGTACCCCAAAGTGTTTGAAAAGGGAGATTTTAGGAAAATATGATATGATTTAAAAGCAGACATAGTGCCCCTTGGCACAGTGGTTATTGCGTTGGACTCTCATGCAGGAGGTCTTGGGTTCGATTCTCAGTCACTGCTAAAAAGTTTTTTAGGACCTCTTGCGGAAAACTGATAAATCCTCTAAGAATATCTCTTGTCATGAGAAGTTCTACTTTTTAGCCGTTCGGAATCGGCAGGAAATTGAAGGTTCCTTTCATTTCTGCTAACACGCAAACAGGAATGGTTGAGAGTTGGAAGGCACCGTTGTGGCCGTCTATTTATTTTAATTTTTGTTTAGGATAGGATTTAAAAGCAGACCCTAGATTTACGTGTTTGACTACCGAAATGAGATGGGAAAAATTAAGGGACACCTCACATTCGTGAAGTGTCTACAGAATGAATCTATTTACGTAAATGACAGAATAAACGGATAGACATTGCAAGCAGAATCGGTTAAGACGAGGAATGCAACTGTGCCTATTTCGATGCAGAATTGTTAGTAAAAATGTCTATTAAATAAGGGGTGATGCAACATTTCGACTATATTTGCGCGAGGCACAGATGTGTCTGCTATCACCATTAATTTAATTTGTATAAATGTTCTATTTGCTTTCGGTCTTCTCGAGACAAGTGTTCTTCATGTACAATAGCAGCGGGCTAGATTTTCCAATTAACTATAAATCACAACACTGGTTTTGGATGCATTAAATTCCACGGGGTTGATGGGTCCCTTTTTTCAGCGAAAACTCATGAGCGAAACTTGATGACTTATGGTACTTTCTAAGCCATTTGAAAAAATAGTTATTTTATTCTTAGATAATAGAGTACCTAGCAAACAATTGTTAAAAAATAAATTGGAAAAAACGGCTCCATAGAACCCTATTAAATATATGCTTCTTTACTTCCTTCCGTTTAAAAAATAGGGGATAAAGAATAAACTCCCCAAATCAAGGTGACGGAAACCTTGTTTGATATTTGGAAATTGGGAATACACTTTTTCTGTTAACTTTTTTTTCCCCAATGAAATAAAGGGTCTTTCGGCCAAGGTAGATTATGGAGACCAAGTTGTTTTGATGGAATCGATGTTTGTTATTAAGTTACTGATACCAAATTACAATGACGAGTTATACGATTAACCAGAAAGTCCAACGGACAAGACAGGTTACGCCTATTTTACGGTAAACGTGGGGGCATTTCACAGTCGACTCCTCTTCAACGTTTGGTGGCCAAATTTGTGACGAACGAGTGGGTAATCAATCAGCCAATATTGGTACGTTAAAGGAACGCAAGATCGGGCGAGAACATCACCGAACTCGAGGCAGTGGATTCCTCGCGGTGTAGAAATCGACCTGTCGGACTGATCAACTCAGCGAATTTTACGTCAGGACTTAGACGTACACCCGAACAAGATTTAACTGATACAGAAGCTCAAAGTTCATGACCATAAACAATGCCGGTCGTTTGTTCGCTGACTCGGAGCTTCGGCTTCGGAGCATTTGAAAGAGGAATCTATTATTTTTTTTTTTTCGAAAAATCATCTTTACCGACGAGGAGCATTTTTGGATGAATTGTTGTGTTTACAAAGAAAATTTTCGTATATAGGACAACAGCAACCCACACGAGGTTCCCCGGGTAACAATGCATCCTCAAAAAGTTACCATCTGCGCCATTGTTGAGGCGGCCACCGTCAAGGACCAGCCCTACAGAACGATGATAAACAATTTTGTATGACCTATATTGAACCATATGGACCTATACATGTGGTTATAGCAGGACGGTCGGCACTCCTTGCCATACAGAGGATGCCACGATTGAGAATTTGCATGAATGATTAAGGTTAGCCACTAAAGTCTACCAAAGCAATTTGACACCGCTAGACTTTTTCTTATGGGGTCTCATCAAGTCCTAGGTTTATGTAAATAAACCACAATCGACCGATGTCATTAAGAATACATAATATCACATAGGCCATCGCTTAAAGTCTGCCGGAGCTATGCGGAAGATTAATTGATAATTGAACCACCCGAATCTGTGTTAATAATAAACACTCATAGGAATCAATATAATGTAAGTTCGAGTTGAGTTCTTTTCGGACACATTGGTAGCACCTGTTTTAAACTAACAAAATTCTAAACACATAATATTCAGCTTTGTCCTTTAGAAAAATAAGAGCTCTATTGAATACCATTCCTTATAAAAACATAATAACTTATTTTAGAATTCATTCGCAGTGACTTGAAAATAAAGTAATGCTACTTTTAATAATAGAATACCTTGGATGCAAGTAACATATTGAAGTCTACTCTGTATTGAATCATGCAATTTGGCAAAATAATCCAAGGTTACTTCATGCTTCTTTATGGCATCAATATGCTCGTCCCTGGTATTATAGATTTCAAAGATTACTCATAGATCTTGCGCATCGTCCAACCTCTAACATATTTAATGATATTTAGATCCACAGATTCAGTGCCACTGAAATACTGAAACATTTTAACCTTTGATCCACTCTTTCTTGTGTTATCTTTTCGGTATGCCCACGACAAAAATTTTAGAAGATATGGAATGGCCTTTTTCAACACACCGACATACGAAACAGTGTACATTTTTTAAGAAAGGAAAAATTGTAGTTCTGATGCACCATATAGAATGAGATTACTCCTCAAACCATTACTCCAAGCTCGCATCTGTGGAAACGATTCAATTGGTGCTTATATTTTCTGATATCGTTGTAATAATAATTCTAGCCATCGGCCGGGGGTTTCAAGATTGAATTTTGTTCATCACAAAAAACTTGAAACATCGTACAGTGCGGTATTTTGACCTGAATCGTGGCCAAAAATCAATTTTGTCAATTCGCACTCTTTTAGTTGTTTTTTCTAAATATGTACTAGTATTTTTAAATATATTTTATTTAACTCCTGGATGTGTAGAACAATCTTAGTTTTCAAAACAATTCACAAGTTTTCACCTAAGAAAAAACAAAGCCTTTGGAAAAACCTCCTTTAAAGCGACCCAAATAGATTTTTGTATTATTCCAGATGACTCTTATTCCACCTTGTATATGACCAGAGGACAAGACATTGAGTAGGAAGTGCCTTGAGAACAGGGAAACGACTTGGCTTCTACAGAGACTCTCAGATTTGGGCTATCAATATTACACGCAGGGATTAGGTTTTTTGAATTTCTGCTGCATCTGTCGTACAAAATTTCGGGCAAAATTTTGAATTTTGGATTTAGAGGGTAGCAAGTATTTTAAACCCCGATTAAGAAAATTTCGGGTTGTAAAACCACTCAAAGGAAGAACGAATGATATTTATTGCAATGAATTTTTTAGTGTTTGACTAAAAATTAATCATGCCATTAAATATTGTCAAAAAATTGCCCTTATTAATGCAAAATTTTACAAAAAATCAATTAAAAATGAAAAAAAATATTTATTTAGCGAAATTTCAACTTTAAAACTTAATTTCTCAAAAACTATTAAATAAGACAATTTGTATCAAAAAATAAAAGAAAGAATAATATGTTAGCTTTCAAAATAAAATGCACGACTGGGTCGCACGAACTTGCTCTTATGTACAAGAATAAGAGAGAAAACTGTTCTTAAGGATAAAATTCATTTTTTAAATAACTAAAACAACTTCTTTAGCAGTGGGAGCTAAGCAGAGGGAGACACGTGTTTTCACCAAAAATTAGTTTATGCAAGAACAAAATTATAATACAACAAAAAATACAACACTTTTAAAACATTTTTAAGAAAAAATTTTGGAGCTCCAATTTAAAGTGCTTATTAATGTATGGATAAAAATTAAATTTACAAAAAAAAAATATTGATCCGTTTTTGAGATATCGAATTTTCCAAAAAGAACTAGATTTTTTTTTTTCAAAATTCAAAAAAATATTTTTTTTTTTAAGTTTTGAAATGCAATGTTTTTTAAACTTCTTAGAAGCTTCTCTATAAAATAAATCCGTTGTGCCGATAATGAGAAATTCAAAATTCGAAAAAATCGTTCTATGGTAGATACAGTCAGTAATATCTTGATTTCAAAATTTTTTTTTATTAAAATTTAGACCGCAAGAATTAATCAAAGGAAAAAAATTTTTAGTAAAATTCTCGCAACCGTTTTTGATAAATATACGATTTTCGAAAACCATTTTTTAACTTTTGTATGGAGGATACCGGTATTTTTAGGGTTTTCGAAATATGTATAGAGTACCAAAAATGACAATTTTTTGTAATTTTTTTTTAACCATTAGCTAGTTTTAACTAAATGAAATTTTTTGAATTTTTTTTAAATAAAATGCACGACTGGGTCGCACGGACTTGCTCCTATATAATAGACTAGGAATTTTAAAAACGAGAAGAAACCTGTTCATAAGGATAAAATTAATTTCTTAATTTCTTTTAGTAGTAAGAGACAAAAACAGAATGCTATGCAAATATGAATTTATGCAAGAATAAAAATTATAAGACGTTGAAGTGGTTTCTTAAAAAAAAACTTTTATATACAAAATTTTTAAAAGATTTTTAAGAAAAAAATTTGGTATGCCAACTTAAAGTTTTTATTACTGTACGAATGAAAATTAAATTTTCAAAAATAATATTCAGCCGTTTTTGAAATATCGAATTTTGCAAGAAAAAAAAATGTTTTTTTTTTTCAAAAATTTAAAAAATATTTTTTTTAAGTTTTAAAATGGAATGGTTTTTAGACTTTTTAGAAGCATATCTACAAACAAATTTCATTAAAATCCGATATGTCGATAATGAGTAATTCAAAATTAAAAAAAATGGTTATATGGTAGCTACAAGCTGTAATATTTTAATTTCAAATTTTTTTTTATTAAATTAAAGATCCTTAAAATTAATTGAAACGAAAAAAAATTTATCAAAATTCTAGGCACCTTTTACGAAAAAAATACGATTTTTGAAAGTCATTTTTTAACATTTGTATGGTGGGTACCTTTATTTTAAGGTAAAATAAAACTTTTTTTTAAACATCTTGTAGATTATGTTGAGAAACTTTTACTTATCAAGTTTGAAAAAAATCTAGTAAAAGGTTTTCAAAATATTCAGTTTTGAAAAAAAATTTTCAAGTTTTTTTTAAAAATCCAAAAAAAATTTTTTTTTTAAATTTGAATACACAATTCTATTCAAATTTTTGGGGAGCTTTAGCAAAAAAAAATTATCAAAATCGGTCATACCGTTTTTGAGAAAATCAAAATTAAAAAAAATGGTTCCATGGGGGGTACCCTCATAACCATTTTTCGGAAAAATTTTTTCAACCATTACCTAGCTTTAATTAAATAAAATTTTTTTGTATCTTTTTTTTTTTTGAATCTATCGAACAGTTTTTGAGAAAAAAAAATATTTACAAAATTTCGAAAAAAATTCGTATGGCAGGTAAGAAAAAAACGTGTGGGGGAAAAAAATTCAAAACGACATCTACCAAGTGTAACGAAAATCGGCCGAGCCGTTTAGGCTGTAGTCGAACAGACAGACTTGCGAGACCCACGTTTTTGGCCTTCGCTATCATCTTAATGTCAACTTTGATCAAAATCTCGAGTTCGATTTTTTTTCCGAATGCATAACTTGCCTTATAGTACCTATGGGTCGCAAGTAAAAATATTATAGCACAGTGTTGTACGTGTTTCTTTTTTTTTTTTTTTTTGATTTTTAATATTTTTTTTCCCGGCTAATCGGGAGGACACTTACTGTACTGTAATGAAAATGTATCCTTCCAAATAACTTTTTAGTCATTTGGTATCAATTTGATATGAAAAAAGGACCCAAATATTTTTGGCCAGGTTTAGACCAAAATACCGCAGTGCATCGATGCCACTCGTTTCCATGTCATTTGGTTGCCACAGAAAGAGGATTAGCAGTTTGCATCTCCGCAAAAGATCAGCTTTCCATATGACACGTTTCACGCTCGATTTAACGTTAATTTTTGCAGAAGAATCGTGGAATCGTGTGAATTCGAAGCAGCTCTGAGGATTGCTCTTTTTTCGGCGACTGATGTGGATTGGTAAGTTCCGTCTTTCAGGCTTCAGAAAACATTCAAAAAAATTTGTTATACCGACACGCCAGCCATGGCTTCTTCCGACTCTTTTAAGACTAGCAATTTGCCTCATTTTTCTGGACTAAAGGTTTTTATGACCGAATTTTTAAACTTTTTACAAATTAACAATATGTAATAAGAGTTTCGTTTTCAATCACAACAGAGACTTGAAAGCTTGGATATATTCTGCAGAGCCGAAGAAGCTATGTAATTTTTTAAGAAAACTTATAGGTAAAGGGGTTTTTCTGATAAATGATATTTGATAGATGGACCATTTCTTCTAATAATTAAATCTGAATAGTTTTTGTGAACAATTTAAGTGATTTGAATGCGTGCCAAAAATCAACTTGAAGTTTTAAAAAGCACTTGATATATTCAAGTGACCGACAGTGTATACTAAACGTTATGCCATTGAAAACCACCTTATTTATCAAATTTTCTAAGAAAAATATAATTTCATGAAAAAGGCTCATTAAAAACTCAAACTCAAAACACTGATTCTTACATTACCATTGAATGGACTTAAATAAATATACAACCTTCTAGCTGCACTGATGCAAACCTTTCCATGAGATTTAACTTCAAATGATATCGTCTTAAGTCAAAGGATTTAGCTAAAACATCAAAGAACATTTCGCGCACCAATTTCAGTGAATAGAATTTCATAAAAAACCGAAAGAAAAAAAAACTTAATTTTCATTAAGATCAGAACGCTTATAGGAACAGCAGCGCTTTACTATACATATTCAGCATTCCATGAAATTAAATACACACAATGTTAATACAAAAAAAAAAAAAAAAAAAACAAATAACCCAAGGCCGAATGAAACTCGCGAACTCGAACGACACAGGACAAAGTTCGATTCAATGAAAATATTCTGAACTTTTTTTCAAAAAATCCAAAAACCTGCAGTTGTCACTATTAAAAATTTTCGTTAGTTTCGTAAACTCTAACACAACTACTTTAATTGAAATCTATTATATAGGAATGGTGACCTAGTTTCTGATATGCTGCGATAATCTCTAAATGTCATAAGTTATTTAGTTTGAAAATAAAGCAAAATTTAATATCGTTAAGCTGAACCGTATAGTTATGTATATAGAGTCCGCCCTATGAACCTCAAAAAGTTTCTCTTTGATGGCAAAGCCAGTGAGTTTGTGTATTGAATGTCGGTTAACATTTTTGAATTTCAATAACAAACATTTTCAACTTCCACCCTCCTGCTGGAATTTTCATTATCCTTGTGAACACATCAGGTCCGTCTTGAATTAGGACAGCGCCTACAGAGAGACAGCGACCGCTGGTAGAGAAGCACAACCCACTGACTTACAGCATTCAACCATTCTTCTTAGCAAGGAGTGGAGACCTTACATTTTTTACTGAATCCACTGACACATTTGTAGGATTTGTCAGTTTATCGGGAGACGCAGTACCTTTTAGGGTGATAGTCTGGGGTTCAACACCAAAACCCAGACGTGAGAGGGCAACGCATACATTACTACAATACAGATACTGAGCTAAGAATCGAATAATTTTTAAAAATAAACCTGTTGATTAGCCTCTAGGACCATTAGGTTGAACAACTTTTGTTTTTTAGTCGCACAACACGAATATGGAATATTTTACCCGGCACGGTTTTTGAGCCTGCCATTTCATATTCACAAGCACCCCCCTCCCACCAATTACTAATTTTATGTTGAACATTATAAGGGTATGACAATAAGCCCTTGTACGCGTGGGAAAAGAAATATTTGAAGTCTTGAATCTACGTCGTTGAGCCATCGACTTGGAGACCGTGCAAGTCAAAAGTTGCCGATTTCCGATTAAGGTTACTTAATAAAGTGCTCGAAAGCTGAACATATAGCGCTGTTCTAGCCATCCCCGTCGACAATATACCCGATACCATATTAATGTCAGGACTTCTTGGCATAATGGTTAGTGCCATCGACTGTCATGCAGAAGGACTTGGGTTCGATTCATAGCCGCTGGAAAAAAAGTTTTTTCAGAGGTGTACTACCCCTTTCGAGGAATTCAAAAATCCTCCAAGAGTTTCTCTTGTCATGAAAAGTGCTGCTCATTAGCCGTTCGGATTCGGAAAAAAATTGTAGGTACCCCCCATTCCTGGTAACAGGCTCACAGGAATGTTGGTTCTCTTCGAGCTGCTGCACCTCCTATAATTTAAGTTTAACTCCGAAATTAACTATGTTTTCAATGAGCACAATATTCTGGCCATAACCACAATTTTTATTTCATTTTTAAATTCCGTACAATTTGCACCTACATAATATGTATATCCCATACTTTGTCCAAAATTTTGCTAAGCAATTGGAAAGAAGCATTCCTATTTTTTTATCATAGCAGACTTCTACTTTTTCATTAAAATCTCCACTTTGACCTTTTTCTCATTGAAGTCGCTTAATTTTTTTTTTGGTATACCAGAATATTAAAGAAATATATTTAATAGCGGGAAAACGGTAAAAAGCTCCTTATACTTCGACAAATATTCAATACGAAGCCCTTTTAAATGTTCTTTTTTGAAGGTTTATTAGGGAAGCTTCGGTTGGACTTCGCTAACACATTTTTGGTGGTGTCAAATTTAAAGGATTCTTTTGTAGGATAAAAGAAATCTTGGATAAGCTTCGGTAAGGTTTCGGAAATATTTGGTTAATGCCATCAAGTAAATCTTACCGAAACCCAACAGAAGCTTCTCTGGTAAACCTGAAATAACACAGATGAAACAGCTTCGTAATAAATATTTTTCGTGTTATGAGCGATTGTTTACCCGAGCTAACTATTAACAGCAAGTCCAACTAGGTTCCTTTTTTTTTAAATAAGTTTTCACATCGCCTATTTGCCCCACATTCGAAGCCGAGACGCTCCTGTTGTCGGGGAAATAACCGTAAAGCAGCCGAAACACAACACAAACGCCTCATTATTTAATTCCTTTGACTACAAACCGTACAACAAAATACCGTTCATCGCTGGTTGCATGTTCTGCTTGAATATGGCGACTACCTCTGATGCTCGGACTTTCGTTAAACAAATGGAAATTATGCTGTCCGATCGAGTGTCTAATGGCGGTCGCTGATATGAGTTTTAACAGGACTTCACTTCCTGCATTAATGAGCAGCAACAACTGTTTTCAGCTGGACTAGAGCCATTGCTCATGAACACACGGGTCGGAGGCATGTGGCAGGATGTCAGTGGTAATGACTACAGGCTAGAGGCGTTAAATGGACATGGAAAAGTCTTTCATAGATGATTTGGCGCCCAGCCATCCATTGCGAACATCATCGCTCACAGCTCCCTCTATACGTATCCGTACAACTTCTGAAACCGAAATGAGTCATTTCCTGTTTTATGTGTTTTATGTTTTTCGTTTTCTGTGTTATTTCCACTCTTTACCCCCGACCCATGCATTGGTTTGTTTTAGTAGGTCTTGCATCCTTTTTCCTGGTTTTTGAACAGTTTTAGGTTTTGAGAAAAGTTTAAAAATTATATAAATGTACATTCATGTGTGTGTATGTGTGTTTAAGTACTAAAGATAATGCAGAAGCGGAGAGCATGTGGTACCCGGAGCTGTCTGACATTATCACAGAGGTTAGGGCTGGCTACAGCAGCAAGAGTAGAAAGATAACCCAATCGGTTGATGCACCCGGAAGCCTACACACGCCTCTCTGGTTATGTGACTGGGTATACATGGTGGATGGGTGTGTGTTTAAGTTTTATGGGAACAGAGAGAGCATGCAGCTGTTATGTATATGTGCTGTTCCTTGTCGAGAGAGATGTATGTTAAAAAGTTTTGTTGAAAACCCACCAAAGCCGTGACAAGTCCTACACACACACACCCAGCGATGAGGACACAACACCAAGCATTGCTTATACCTACCATAGTATCTACTACTTGATCCCTACTTTCGTCGTGTCAGAGGACACATTATACATTTTTCCATCCTTGGGATTGTTTTTTAGGGGAAAAAGTTCCTCTTCTAAAGGCAAACATTTGGCGGCGCACGCTTAGCATACCTACTTTATGCAATGGCAAGCAACTTGGGAAGAACAACAGCAGCAGCAGCAGCAGATATATGTAGCTCCTTGAAGCCGAATGAAAATTCCGTTTGGAATCCGTATGCATATACCAGAAACCAGATTAAATGCCGGAGGCCCGACTGCGACCGACATTCACAAAACATCACCGCTGTACTTAAAATACACTCCGGGCGAAAAGTTGTCATACACTATAGGACTATAGGTTGTAAGGTCCTTTAGTGGCTTATTTTTGTATAGTAAAACAACAAAAAACAAGAAAAATGGAAAATGGAAAACCCTTTGAAGTGCTTTTCGGGAAATGTTTTCTTCGTGTTTGCTTAAGTATAGCCCGCAAAACCGGACGGAAGGCTTTGATGCTAAAGGATTTCTACAATTTCTTCATTATTTACTTTGAGGTTTGGTGGTAGGTCATTTTTCAAATAAGCTTCTAGGGAAAGTTAAATTAAAGACAAAGTTCTCTTTTTTCTTGTAGAAAAAAGGGTGAAGTGAAATAGATAAATAACTAAGGTCTTATGGTGCGAACCAAAATTTGCTTGAGTAGTTAAAATAATTTTTTTTTTATTAGTTGAAAACGAAGTTGATGGAATAAATAAATTCTAAGCGAAAATTTTACTTAAAAAAAATTAAACTTAAAACTAATAAAGTAAATCCGAAACTGGGTCGCACGAACTTGATGTTTAGAGACTTAGAATTTTGAAAACGGATGTTATTGGAGACAAATGTTCAAAAGCATAAAATTGATTGTTTGAATGGCTACAACAACTCCTTTTAAGTCGTTGTAGTGTTTTAAAAATAAACAAAAAAGTTTTCAAACAAGATGGCGCAAAATTAATCATCCAATTTTGTTTTTGAAATATTTTTTTACAATTTTTTGTGTTAAGTGGAAAAGATGATATCGGTCAAGTGGCTGTCGCCAGTGTTGATACACATTTGTGCCCGTTTTATAGCCCTCGACTTGAAGTAGCCCCAAAGAAAGAAGTCTGGAATGGTTAAATCGGTCGATATCGCGACCAGGAAAAGCTTCTTTCACAATATCCATTGAGGTTCCAGCTGTGTGTGGTTGCACCGTCTTATCGAAACCATATGTTCACCGTGACCCGCACATCGAATTCCGGCACTAAGAAGTCGTTTATCACGGCCCTATAGCGTTTGCCAGTAACAGTGACCGTATTGCCAAATCACTTGGTGAACGCCGCACCACACAGTGGCTTTGATAGTATGTAATGGCTTTTCGTGATTTTCAGTTCCCCAGAAACAAAGATGTTTAATATTGACGTGACCCGTTAAGTAGAAATAAGCCTCGTCGCTCATGATGGGTTTCGACACAAAATTGACATCTTCGTTGTTGAGATTTGTTGATGGCTTGACAATAATTTACACACGACGGATTGTCAGCAGGTATTAATTGATGCACAGTTTGCACTTTTGTACGGGAACATGTGGTCCCTATAACGCAAAAAATATCAAGCATTTGCGCCCAGTTTCTTTACTTTGAAATGTTGGAAAGCTTTACGAAAGAGTTTAGTTTGAAAAAATCAGTGCGATGATTTAAATATTATTCCAAATAACCGATTTTGATTTAAGAAAAAGTCACTCTACAGAAAATGTGTTGTTGGTGTTACACAAAACTTAAGATATACAAAATTTTCATCATGCCTTAACATAGATCTCGAAAAGGCTTTGTATATTATTTAAACTTAATTCTCTAGGTTTTCCAAGTTGACTTACCAGAGTTAGACAAAGTTTATATTGGATCAGAATTTACGGAACAAATTGGCATAGCTCAAGGATCGATATTGGGTCCAACATTATTTGACATTTTCTTTCATGATTTCCCTTTTTATTAGAATTTATGACTCAGGAACCATGTAGTGTGCTGTATGCAGACAATACCAGTATTCTTGCAAGCGAGAAAAAACCAAGCATTTCCTTTTGCAAAATAATACAAAAAATTGCTAACTTAGAAAAATCATATTAAAGGATGGGGTTTAAGAATAAACCCAGAAAAATGTAATCTTGCTTTAGAAATTCAAGTGGAAGGGGACACTAGATAGCTGCGAAAGAAAGCAAAGCTTTAGCTTTATACAATTCAACGATCATAGCGTCCCTCTGAAAACTGAACCTAAAATATGGGGTATACATTTTCATAACAAATTCGTCTTTAATAAACACGAGTATGCTAGAAAACCTCTGATGAAAGTAAAAATGGTCACAAACAATTTGAAACCTTTATTAAATTCCAAGCATATGCCTGGCATAATGGTAAGTGCGTTGGACTGTCATGCGGAAGGTCTCGAGTTCGATTCTCAGCCGCTGCAAGAAAGTTTTTTCAGGGGTGCACTGCCTCTTGCGAGGAATTGACAAATTCTCCAAGAGTATCTCTTGTCATGGAAAGTGCTGCTCATAAGCCGTTCGGAATCGGCATAAAATTGTAGGTCACCTCTGTTCCTGGTAACACGCACACAGGAATGGTTGAGAGTTGTAAGTCACTAAGGTCCTGGTTATCTTCGAGCTGTTGCACCACCAAATTTAAATTGAATTTTTTAATGTTATCATGTAAATGGAACATACATGTTTTAAACAATTTAAAAATACTATAACACTACATGGTATAATATAGTATTTGTAAATTGGAAATTTATAATTGTTGTTAATTATAAAACACCATATCTGAACAAAGTTTACAACTAAAAATTCTAATATTTAGTTAAGGCTCCTCCTGCCGCTATGAGAGATTAAATTTTTGATGTCAATGCAAGATTGAACAGTCTGCTTCATTTGTGGATCTACACATGAAGTATTTTTCTCAAGAGCTGGTGATCAACCATAAAGTAACTTCCCTCTTCATCAGTTTCCGTACATTTTTAATAGGGTTTAATAGGGCCAAGCCAACACGATGTTAGCTTCTTGTAATTATGTTTTTACAGACCAAGCTGTATGACAAGGAGGTCTATCTTGCATAAAAACAAAAACCATTCGGAAATGTGGCTTGGGCAACAACCTATTCCTTAATATATCCTTCTTTATTATGCCTTAAACCACGTATAGACGTGTCGTCGGGTAAAAGTAGTAAAAAATAAATGCGTTTAACCAAAAACAATGGATTTTTGAAAAATCCATAGTAGGTCTAATAATACGGCCAGGGACTGCATATCCACATTTTGGATTATTTAAAACAATTCAAAATATTGATTTTCTATGAAAATCGAGTTTGAAACAAATCCAGCCATCCATATGGGCTAGAGCTCGATGTCAAAACCAGTCGTTTGGAGTTTTCTTTATTCGTTATGATATAGGATTGAATTAATACAGTATAATTTGTTTGTCCATGAAAACCAATAGATAGATAATTGCTTAACACACCTGACAATATTATTCTTGAAAATTCTCCTCTCATTACATTGGCTCAACACCTCAAAAGTCACATTGAAACCCATACGTATCTATTAAATGCAATTACAAAAATTGGTTTGGTAAAGCTGTCAATATAATAATTTTCCTAAATTGCTCTTTTTTTAACCTATCACGCGATACACAAAAAAAAATTAGAAAATTAAAAAAAAAGCTAAATTAGTATTACTACGCTAAATCCAATATCCTTTAATACAACACAGATTTCCCAACCCATTTCTATCAGCACGCGATACTTAATTTCCAGTTCAATTTATTTTTTTTTTTACTTTGACACAAAAAAAAAAAAATTGTGAGTGACACAATAGCAATTCTGTTAAATTGAAGTTTAAATGATTTTTCAAAGTTAAAACACAATCATCCTTCTATTCGGGGTTTAAAGAAAACAAAAAAAAAAAAAATTACCAGAAAACAATTCCAATAAATTTATCCCTTAAAGTGGAGCTACACACAAACAAAAGCTAAAGGTTACAAGATTCATCGACGAAATAGTTCAAGAAAATCGATTAGGGATTCATTGATTTCGAAGAATTTCGCGAGTGTTATTTTTTTATTTATTTATATTCTGTTGAAAGTTGTTTTTGAATTATTTTCTTATTCAAAAAGGCTCTTGGAAAGTGAAGAGCAAACGAAAAATATGATAAAGGAGATACAAACACTTTTCCAGACTTTTTTTCAAAATGAATATACAACATTATATATTGTTATTTCAATTGAGCTAGTGTTTGTTATCAAACACTAAGTTGAAGCGGATGAATTTACATTTTTCCAAGACTTTGTGAATTCACCATCGAATATAAGACTGTGGAAACACTGTTTTTATACCCCCTTAGATCATAAGCGGGAATGTCTAACGCTGTTTTTTAAGCAGATAAATGAGAAAGTTTTATTGAATTGGGATTTACCGCAACAATATTGGAAATATTTTATAATGAAAGTTCATTAACTTAACGTTTTAATAACATGATATTTAAATCTGTACGAAGATCATGTTAAAATAAAATGTAGCGTGTTTAAATTAACCTTCTATAATGTCGATGTCCATTGTTAAAGCAAACATATTTCAAGTAATCTTAACATCGAACAATTTTGAATGTTGTAATAGTCGAAAAATATCGCGTTACAGTATTTACTTATAACCACCCCATATCATAATATAGATAAACTAAACAAATAACACAGAAAACCTGCTATTTATACTACAGAAGATGGCACACCTAGTCCATGCTTTTAGTCTTTTCAATACACTCTTGACAAGTTGTATTGGACGTCTTCCAAGTCTTATATTCAAACAACAACTGCTGGCGCGCCCCAGGGCTCTGTTTTGCCTCCACTTCTTTTTCACACATTCATCAATGATCTTCTGTCTGAAACTTCTAACTCATTAAATAGTTTTCCCTACGACAGTACTCTCAGTTTTACATATTCGTTTTTAGATTCACATCCTTGTCCTTCAGAAGTGGAACTAGAACGGCTTGTGACCTCAATAATGGGGCACCAAAAACCGTAGAAGAATTTAATGCTTCAAAAACTCAACGCTGTCTATTGTCGTAGAAGGAAAACTTTAATCGATGTGGTATTGTCCTTGAATACAACTTGCATTCTATTCTCGGTATGTGCATAACACCTTCTGTGGAATGATCAAATATTCGAAATCGACCAAAAAAGCTTCCTGATGCTTAGGTTTTCTTCGACAATGCCAGGAATTTTTCATCCTTTCTGATCTGGCTGTAATCTATAAATCCTAAATTCGCCCAACGCTTAAAACCAATGCTCATATTTGTGCAGGTTCCCCAATAACCTGTCGAAGTCTCTTGGATACAATCCAAGAAGGTACTAGAAATGATAAATGAAAGAACTTTAAGGGAATCAATTGCATCCTTCGAGCAACACAGAAATGCTTTTTGTTTTTCGGTAAAACAACGAAAGACAGGGAACCAAATTGAATTTTGCGTCTCAAAAATGCTTTTAGCAATCTGAAGATGCCCAAAAAAAAGCTAACAAGGATTTAAAAAAAATTAGAATGACGCCTTCTAGAACATGTTCAAGAATAGCAACAAACGAATATGTACTTCATCGCTTATTATTGACATTAGATCCTCTTATATCAAGTGTAAGAAAACAAAATACATCTGAATCTCTTTGAAGAAGCTTTACACCTAATGCAGAATTAAGATTTTTTTTTTATTTGGATTTGTATTTAATATTATTTGTAGATTTTTTGAAAAGATATTTTATTTAAATAACGTTTTTTCATTGCTTTAGTTGTTTTTTTTTTTTTGGTTGTTATAGTTTATTGTTAATATATTCATCTTAACTAGTAACCTAAGTATAAACAAAATTTATAATGAAAATCCACATTTTGGTTAGCCAAAATTGGATTTTTTAACTTTAAATACTAAATACTAAAAAAACAAAATGGATTTTAAAAACTTGTGTATTTAATTTAATGATTCATCATATATCAAAGATAATATTATGTTCCAAATTTCACTTAATTATTCCAAGATACAGATTTTTGAGACGCGAAACTCCATTTGGGTCCACTGTGCGGCGGCGGCCATCATCTATTATTGGTGGAAATCGCTAAGTAGTACTACCAATCGGAAGTCAGATATAACATCATTTGACATTAGAATTCACTTACAAAACCTACTCAATCCAACGTCGCCTGCAGTAATATTATACGAGCATACCTTAAATACAGATATCCATACACCTTTGCTTGATGAATACATCAAAATGGATGAAGTTCAATCAGCTATCGCATCAGCAAATGATAACAATGCCCCCAACATCGAAGGTATTCCTTTCGAATTCTTTGGAAATACTTCGCCTAATTTAATCGAAGAGATCCACCGACTATCTTGCGACATCTTTAGTACAGGAACTATTCCCGATTCTTTCAAAATGGCAAAAATGTTTCCTCTTTTCAAGAAAGGGAACCCTAATGATGTAGCCAAATACCGCCGCGCCGGTCGCATTGCTCGTATGCTTGGTGTAAATAAAACTAGGATTAGGGATGCCATCAAACGATTTTGGCAAACTGGCTCAGGTCAAGGTCGCCATCGATGCACTTCAGCTCGGGATGTTCGCTTTGGTGTCAGCAACAAACTGAGAAATCGGTTTTGCACGGCTACTGAAGTTCGTACACCTCTTTTTGAGGTGAGGAATGTTTGTGTGAGTGAACGCACCATCACAAGAATGTTGGCAGAATTGAATATCACTGCTTTCCGACCAGACTGCAGAGGAATAGTGGGACGTCCTATTCTCAGACGAAAGCAGAATAGGTCTACGAGGTTCAGATGGACGTCAGCGTGTCTGCAGGCGAAAAAACGAAAGGTTTGCTCCATGCACGCAAGCCGAAACACTGGGTTTACAAGGAGGGTCTATAATGGTTTGGGGAGGCATCACTTATGAAGCTCGAACGGACTTTGTTGTGTTCGATAGAGGAAGTGTGAACCCTCAAATATAGATTAAAAACGTTTGGCAAGACATCGTGATGTGTTTCGCACCATTTATCGGTGACAACTTTCAACAACATGTCAACGCACGTTGCCATACCGCAAATTCTGTAACTACCTAAATGAGGTCGGGAATCCAGTTTTGCCATGGGCATCACGCAGTCCAGATCTCAACCCTATCGAGCATATTTGGGACAACCTCGAAAGACGTGTCGCAGCGAGAACACATGCCCCTACCACTCTAGGAGAGCTTAAGACAGCCGCAGTAGAGGAGTGGCATAATATCCCTCAGTCAGATATTCAGGACATCATCGAAGGATTGTCAAACCGGCTCGACGCCCGCACACCTATTATTAAAAATTTAGTTTTTTTTAATAATTTTTCCACATTTTTAACAACAAGAGATAAGGTATTTTTCAGTATTTTTTTTCAAAAACTTGTTCTTTTGTGCTTATTCTTAGAACTTCAAGGTATTTCACAAATTCTTTCTTAATTTTAAACATTAGCTTCTGAACAAAAACTTTCAAATACAACTCTTTGACGTTTGTAAATGTCAAAGAGACATATAAAGTTAAACGAAAACAATGTATATGAACTTCTTTTTGCCCTTGAACGTGCTTGACATTTAAGTGAATTGGATCTTACATTGTTGTCCTTACGACACAATTTAAAAATTCAGTACGTTTTCAGGGTAAACTTAAAAACACCCAAGCCACCCCCAATTAAAATCAAAAATTCTCTGAAAATCATTCAGAAAGAGCAAGTTGTCTGTAAGGACTTAAAAACGAAATTGAATTTCTTCTAACGATGACGATCACAGCCTTCGTTATCGTCATTAGGATGACGGAAAGAAAAATAATCTTCCTGTTTGAAAATTCACACCAAAAGCTCTGAATATTGCCCTCAAAATGTCACTGGAATATTTTTGTTTCTTCTTTTTTTTTACACTTGCACGCCTCTAAGTTGCCAAGTTAATATTTAATATTCGCAAAAAGCTTATACAAAACTTTGCCTTTTAACCAAAGTCGCACCATAGCGAGGATGAGGAGCAAACAACTATACAACTGCAAGTTGAGAACGAGGACGAAGTCAAAGCAAACAGTTTTTAGAGTAAATAAGGGCCGCAATGACGACAAACGACGGATGACGACGATGATCGCAAGTTATTAGAAAATCTGTCGATAAGTTAATTTTCCGCTTTGAATTCAACACCAAAGCAATGCAGCCAACAACAGAACTGCTCCTGTTTTTTTAATACTTTTTGGCAAATAAAATGAAATACCAAAAAAAAAAAAACAGAACAAGCGTTCAAAGGCGGCGCGGCGGTATCTGCAATCGTAGCAGGGTGATGGTACGGAGCTCATAGAATTCTGCTGCAAATTCAAGTGGCAGCAGAACTCTTCTTTTCGCTCTTTCGAGGAATTTTCAATTCCAATTTTCAAACAAACGCAAATTAATTTGCTTTGCTACTCGATTCCTTTCCAACAACAATCATCCGCAGCTTCGGTTGTCGTCCTTGTCCTTGTCCTCATCCTCATCCTCGCCCTCGTCATCATCATCATCATCGCCACCACCGTGAGTTCTTGTCAGGAGCAGAAGAAGGAGCCAGAATTGGTGGGTGGTCCTCGAACACAAATTTTATCGGGCGAGGACAACGAGTCTCAAAAATAGAAGAAAAAACCAAAATAAAGGTTTATTCAGGATGTAGGGAACATTTTTTGTCACAAACTGCAGTTCCGAGCAGAGCTATAAGGATGCAGAAAGAGGTCCTCTTGAAAATATAATAATTAAATGTTCGTTTCAGTTTCTCTTCTGGATACGTGACTAGTACGCGATTTATGGGATCTGATGATGCACAGCACCCAGATGCAAATGCCACAATTATTAAAGTTGGCGCAAGCACATGAAGCCTTTTTCCAGCACCCCAAAATCCTTCCCGTTTTTGTTTCTTTTTTTATCCTTTCTTCCACTGCAACTATAGGTATCAAGAGGATGACAAGATGCAGCAGTGGCAACAACACATCTCTTCAAGACACTCCACTCCACGATGCGATGTCATAACTCATATGTTGACGTAACATCTGATTTGTTGCTTCAGGGGGTCGAAACCGTTTATTGTCATCCTCCATAGTTACAAAATTTAAATTGTTATGTCTGCGGGCGACAAGCTCCAGTCGCGCATATTGCTAAAAGTCTAAGGGGTGTTATAACGCTGACGTATAAAGGATTTGATGACATGCTGCAGGGCACGAAGCAGCACATGCAGCATGCGAACAACGTGGATGGTTTGCAAGACTTCAAAATTTAAGGAAATACTATTTTTGTTTAAGGAAGACAAGAAAAAAAAAAAACAAATTCATCTCCAATATTGTGACGTTTATGAAAACGAAAAATAAAGATCATTTATTTGGAAATAAATTAAAAAAATTTTCGAACTCCATTTCCACAAGCAATTTCATCTAGAACAGGTATAGCTACCGTACAACGATTTTGTTATATTTTCCTTAATTTTCTCCAAAACGACTACATCGAGTTTTGTTTTTTATGAACAACGATTTTTTTTTCAGTATGAAAAAACTTTGAAAGGTTCTTCTGAATTTGCAAATTTCGACTTATGCCAGTCTGCCGGAAAAGCGACGAGTTGTATTCATAAAATTAAAATGGTATCTTTTACGTTTTGAAGTTGCCATTCATTTTCAGTATTTTCCTGAGTTTGGAGGAAAATGGCAGAAGAGAAAATGTGATTGATTTTGTACTAAATTGATTTATAATCGGAAGATTTTTTTATTTTTTTTTTATCTTTAAAATAAAATTAATAACTTTTGGTTTAAGGTCCTAGATTCGGGCCTGAACTGTGGCCAACTTGAAACGTATGTAGATCTAGTCATCCGAAAATGGTTTTTGAAAAAAAAAATGTTCTCCGTAAAATATGATAATCAAATTTTTTTGGAGTTCGTATTCTTCGAGTTTTAAATTTACTTTTGCCAAATTAAATCCCGTGTTTTCGAAAACGGTTTTCTCCTTCAGACTAAGAACAATAAGCTTGTAAAATGAGTTCTATTTTGTGATTGTGTTCAAAAATGTATTTGGAACATATTCTAGACAGGGCATGGGCAAGAAATCTTGCAATTATGAACTCAGCCAAGGCAAGAAGTTTGGACTTTCAATCAATGAATTTGGTGCCTCATGAAAAATTTTATCAAAACCTCTACAGCATAGGGCGTATGTGCGAGCAGAGCGTGGAACGAGTAATTTTTGGTGGGAAATCTTTAAAGCGTGAAAATTGAATCTTGGGACCTAAATGACGTGTTCAAAATTTTGTCTTTTTGTGACGTCATTTTAGGGTTCCTCTATGATAAATGATATAAAAATGGTAATACTTGGAAGGCTTGTAATTTAAATATTAAATCTGCTCTAAACCAATAATGGTCAGAGTAACCCGGGTAGAAAATTATCTAGGAAACACTATCGAATAGCGTGGCCCTAGCTAGATTGGCCATTATATAGTAAATCCTATGCTGGGCCTAGACAGATGCAAGCCTGGCGGATCTTGACTAATTTATGCTTATCCTGGCTTTATATTGAACCTGGCTAGAACTGCCTATTTATTGGCTTTTCCAGGAGTATCTTAGACTGGGCCTAGATATTTTTAACTCGATGTAGCTTAGATATGAAACTTTTTCTTGGCGATATCTTGGCTATAGATAGTATCGCCTCTTTATTGGCATTGTAACAAATAAACTACAAGGGACCTGGATAGTTTTTACTTGGTGTAGCCTGGATAAGGAATTGTATCTGGGCGTTATATTGGCCTTAGCTAGTGTCGCCTCTTTATAGGCGTTCTCAGATTTTACTTATACTGGGGCTATATAGTTTTTACTTGATGTATCCTAGATGTGCCTATACATATGTCTCTATAAAAGGCTATCCATTATCCTTCTAAAAACATAACTTTTTTGTTTTGGTCCTAAATCGGTATTTTTCAGATTCTTTAATACGTATTTAAGTCTTTTAAACAGTATAAATAAAAGAGAGCTATTTGAGTAGCACTTTGAGACACGATATTTTATATATCACAGTGGCGCAATAGGTAGCGCACAAGCACGGCAAGCGAGAGGACTCGGGTTCGAATCTCAGTGGAGGTAAATTAAAAAAAAAAAAAATTCTTTCATTCCAGCAAAAAATCACTTAAAGAGTCGAATATAGGGGAGGCAAAGAAAAAATGAAAATAATCAACAATAATAAAAAAAAAAAAATTTTTTTTGTTTCTAATAATTTTTTAAGAATTGCCGTAGCTCTTGTGCTACTTGTGAAGACCCATCTAGGGCCCATATAGGAACATCTAGCAAGGCCCATTATATACAGAGCATTAACAAATTAGCGAGGGACAAGCTAGATACTGCTCGGTAGGGCCATGATTGAAACTAAGAAAAACTAGCTGGGGCCTTGGCATTATCGAGTCGAAAATTCTACCCGGGAATGAATGAATGAATTAAACGATGGTTATATTTGAATTTGTAATCTAGTTCTCCTGGAGACATTTTCAGTTGTCTTTTTTTATTTTGGCTAATTCTCCCTGAATTTTTTTCAATTCGATTCTAAGTGTGTTTAAAATTAATACCGGATGTAAAATTTTAAAAATATTTTTAAGAAAAAATTTGGTACGCCAACTTGATGTTTTTATTATTGTATAAATACAAATTAAATTTCAAAAAAAAAATATTGACGTGTTTTTGTTTTGGTATCGTTTTCGAGGAAAATACTATTTTCGAAAACCATTTTTTAATATTTGTATGGTGGGTTCCGCTATTTTTGGGTAAAATAATATTTTTTACCTCAAATTTTGTAGATTGTATTAGAAAACTTTTATTTGTCAAACTTAAAAAAGTTGAGCATGGGGTTTTCGAAATATTGAGTTTTAAAAAACAAACATTTTGAATTTTATTTTTAAATCCAAAAATAATTTTTTTGTAAAATTTGAATACACAGTAATATTCAAACGTTTGGTGGTCTTTAGGATAAAAAAATGATCAAAATCAATTCCACCGTTTTTGAGAAATCAAAAACAAAAAAGATGTTTCAAAGGGGGGTACCATTAATAATCATTTTTCGTAATTTTTTTCCACTACCTAGCTTAAACTAAATGAAATTTTCGATTTTTTTACTCTGTGTAACGCTTTTTGAGGAACAAAAATATTTATAAAATTTCGAAAAAAATTCGCATGGCAGGTACCGTTAACTTCATTAAAATCCGTTATGCCGATAATGAGAAATTCAAAATTCGAAAAATTCGTTCTATGGTAGGTACAGTCAGTAATATCTATATTTAATTTTTTTTATTAAATTATAGATCGTAACAATTTATCAAAAGAAAAAAATCTTAACAAAATTCTCGGAACCGTTTTCGAGACAAATACGATTTTCAAAAAAAAAATTTTGTAATTTTTATGGAAGGTACCGTTAGTTTTAGATAAAACAAACTTTTTTTTTCTCAAATCTCGTAGACTATGTTCAGAAACTTTTATTTGTCAAGTTTGAAAAAAATCGATCTTGTTATTTTCGAAATATTGAGTTTCCGAAAAATTTAAAAATTAAAAATTGAAAATTTGAATATGTTATAATATTCAAACTTTGGAGGAGCTTTAGAATAAAAAAAAATGATTTAAATCGGCTGTACCGTTTTCGAGAAAATCAAAAACGAAAAAAGGGACCCAGGGGGGCTACCAAAAATAACAATTTTTTTTTTCAACCATTAGCTAGTTTTGACCAAATGAAATTTTTCAATTTTTTTTTTAAAATTCTGTGGGACAGTTTTTGAGAAAAAAAATATTTATAAAATTTCGAAAAAAAAACGTGTGGGGGGGAAAAAATTAAAACCCATATCTACCAAGTTTGAAGAAAATCGGCCGAGCCGTTTAGGCTGTAGTCGAACCGACAGACATACAGACAGACAGACAGACGGACAGACAGACAGACAGACAGACAGACAGAATTGCGAGACCCACTTTTTTGGTCTTCGCTATCATCGTAATGTCAACTTTGATCAAAATCTCGAGTTCGATTTTTTTTACGAATGCATAACTTGCCTTATAGTACCTCTAAGTCGCAAGTAAAAAACAAAAGAAATAAAATGCACGACTGGGTCGCACGAACTTTCTCTTATGTAACAGACTAGGAATTTTAAAAACGAATGTTATTAGAGAAAACTGTTCATAAGGATCAAATTATTTTTTAAATTCTTTTAGTACTCGTAGTAAGAGACAAAAACATAATGCTATATAATGCTATCCAAATATGAATTTATGCAAGAACAAAAATTATAAGTCGTTGTAGTGGTTTCTTAAAAAAAAAGCTTTTATGTACAAACTTTTTAAAAGCTTTTTAAGAAAAAATTTTGGTACACCAATTTAAAGTTTTTATTATTTTTCGAATAAAAATTAAATTTACAAAAAAAAAATTGAGCCGTTTCTGAGATATCGAATTTTCAAAAAAAAAAAAAAAAAGAAAAAATAGATTTTTTTTCCAAAAATTCAAAAAATATTTATTTTAAAGTTTTGAAATGCAATGTGTTTTAGACTTTTTATAAGCTTCTCTATAAAAATTTTCATTAAGATCCGTTATGTGGATAATGAGAAGTTCAAAATTCGAAAAAATGGTTCTATGGTAGGTATAGGTACAAGCTGTAATATCTTAATTTAATTTTTTTTTTTATTAAATTAAAGATCATAAAAATTAATTGAAAGGAAAAAAATTTTATCAAAATTCTAGGCGCCGTTTTCGAGAAAAATACGATTTTTGAAAACCATTTTTTTTTTTAATTTTTTAGCATTTGTATGGTAGGTACCTTTATTTTTAGGTAAAATACATTTTTTTTTCTCACATCTTGTAGATTATATTGAAAAACTTTTATTTATCAAGTTTAAAAAAAATCTAGCAAGGGATTTTTGAAATATTGAGTTTTGAAAAAAAAAAATTTGAAGTTTTTTTTTAAAAATCCAAAAAAATTTTTTTTGAAAATTTGAGTAAGTACACAATTCTATTCAGGTTTTTGGGGAGCCTTAGCAAAAAAAAAAAATTATCAAAATCGGCTGTACCGTTTTTGAGAAAATCTAAAGCAAAAAAAATGGTTTCATGGGGGTCACCCACAATAACCATTTTACAAAAACCTAGCTTGAATTAAATGAATTTTTTTTTGTGTTTTTATTTTTAAAATCTGTCGAACAGTTTTTGAGAAAAAAAATGTTTATAAAATTTCGAAAATAATTCGTATGGCAGGTACCGTTATTTTTGGTCTTAAAAAATCAAATCAAAAAACATCCGGGGGGAAAAAATTAAAACCCATATCTATCAAGTTTGAAGAAAATCGGCCGAGCCGTTTAGCTGCAATCGAACGGACAGACAGACAGACATACAGACATACAGACAGACAGACAGAATTGCCAGACCCACTTTTCTCGTCTTCGTTGCTCGTATCATCGTAATTTTTCAAGTTCGATTTTTTTAGGAATGCAAAGTTTGCCTTATAGAACCTTATCAGTCGCAAGTAAAAATATAAAATCAACGTAAAATTCAATTATTGAATTTATTATCGACTAGCTTATTTGACCAAAGGCAGTTTAGAAGAATGGTAATTGGTAAAGTTGACTCTGAATAAACGAAAAAAATACAAAAAGGAAATGATCGCAAGATTCAAGAGGATCTTAAACGAAAAAGGAATGTTGCGGCGGAACAAATAAAACGGTTAAGAATGGTCTCCTAATTTCTGGGGAAAACGAGAGTGTTCGAAGTGTTCCTAGTGATGACGAGGACGATTATGGTGACGTGAAGATTGTAAAAAATATAAGTCGTTCGCTTCCGAAACTACAAGAAACGATGAAGTTGACAAATTTAGCTACAGCTTGGGATTGAACAGGAGTTTCGGACAGGGCAGCATCACTCCTGATAAGTTCTGTTCTACTCGTACAAGACATTGGCTTCGTTTCCATGCCTGATCCATTTAAAGTAATTAATAGAAGCAAAATAAGACGAGAAGGAAACCACTTCACAATCTTCGAAGTCAAGGTTAGAATATAACCGGCTTATACTTTGATTGAAGAAAAGATAAAATAACTCCCTATGGGAAGTTAATAATGGGTTTAGAAAAAAAACTGGTTCCAGAACACATCAGAAGATCTTTATCGAAGAACACATTGTTCTTGTTTCCGATCCAGAAGGGCAGTATATAGGACATGTCACTGCATCTTGCAGAAATGCCAAAATAATACCTTCAAGCACAATTGATTTCGTAAAAAAACATGTTATATACGAGTATGTTGATATGCAAAAAATTAAAGCGGTTGGATGTGATGTGAACACTGGATCCAAAAATGGTATCGTGTATCAGTATCAGCTTGAAGCAGCCAGTTCATTGGTTTGTTTGCTTCACTTTAATTAACTTCCGCTTAACGTTAATGGCAAAACGAACAGCCCGAAGGTCTTTTCTGGAATTCATTTGAGTAACTCGTATTTTTGTCATCCAAAAACTATTTTACTTGCTATGCTAGCTGATAACTGAAGCTATGTATGTCCGAGAATAAGGTTTCAGGGGGATTTTAAGAAGCAGAGCGAAGATGGAAAACAATCAAATGAATGGAATTCGTTGATTTGAGATCCCAAAGTTTAATTTTGACCCCAACGATTACATCGAAAACAATATCGGATGACGACTTGCGAGCCATGAAAATGTTCCCGATAAATTAGGGCTATCGAAATATCTCATCACACTCAAACAGTCGAAATTCAAGCTGCTCTAAGGGTCCAAACTGCGAAACGGATGGTCGTGCGCCTTCAACTGTTATGTCAATTGGACCTTGTAGGCGAATAATCTGAGATCTTTGTGCAGAATTCTTCTCAGGCTAGTGCGTAAAATCTTGAGCTGTTAAGATCGATTACGAGTTGATGTTCGAGAATTGAGTTTCACACTCTTGACTACAGCAGCCACATTCTCGTCTGACGCACCGTACGACGACGTGAACGCAAACCTGCGTACAGCAGGCGCGGTGGGTGTTTCATTTCGACCAATACTTCTTTCAAAAAACGCACTGTTTGGGTTACACAGCACTCACTTTGGAAATAAGTTTTCAAGCGTTCATTTCGTTCTGCGGAGGTGTGTACTGACTTTCTTTTTGGAGGAAAGCACACCCGAGAACCACAGCATTGTGTGTCCACTACAAGGAGAACTCTGAACTGCGCGCTACAGAAGTTTTTTATGTCATGTTTTAAAACCGTTCGTCAACAAACTTATATGCCTACATCAATGTGGGCTTATGCGCTAAGAAAGTCTACCACCTGCCAAATATTTTGGATTTTGAAAATCAACCATGACCTTTCGATATATTTTTTTGTATATCCTTATCTGGTTCCTTCACAAATGTTACCCATAAATAAATATAAACTCCAATCAATTTAATTGAAAAAGAAACGTCTCATTTAAGGTCAGGGTCTTTTTCGCCCTCATCTCTCCGAAAAAAGTCAACACCAATTCTCTCAAGAAAGTAGTAGTTTAACTCGAACAACTGCAATCATCCAAAATCAAGGAAGGAATAGTTTTCGAGTTAAAATACAATCCACCGCTATTCATATAGAAAGAAAACTAAGATCTTCAAACATACAACAAACTAAGTTCCCAACTTCAAAAAGAACGAAACAAAGTTTAAGTAAAATCTTACATTCAGTGAATTTAAAAAATCACGTTTACATTAGGATGCTGGCGCACATAGCCTTCAAGGATCAAAAATTCGTTAACAAATTCAAAGCTTCGGGGCGGGGCGGAGCGTGGGCGGATTTCTTTGAATTTCGTATTTGTGTGTATTTAGATATCGTGCATTTTCAGCTCGGCTCAGCTCAGCTCAAGAATCACTATATAGATGTAGGTAGTCTTCATCCAGTAACTTGTGTGTGTCTCATTTTTGCATTATTACTTTTTGGCAAATTTCCATTTCGTGTCACCGGATCCACAATGGACGAAATTTTGTAACTTCCCGAAACAGGTTTATATCAGTAGATGGGTTCGAGTTCTAATATTCGAAAGAGAAGATGGTACCTACACATTTTTCTATCCTTATAAAGCTGGGTGTATCACTCTTTCGAAAGGACGTTGCCTTCTAGTGCTTAGATAGACCAGTGCTCCTTCATGTACCACCAACCATCCAACCGACCAACTTCGGTATATGCGGCTGGAATATTAAGTAGGTGAGGTACACAAGGGTTCACAACTTTTTAATGTTCAAAGTTGACTACGGACAGACGGAAGAATGAGCGTGGGGGTTTTGTTTATGTTGTTGTTGGTGGAGGAAAAATATGGGGCGCGAATTTAAATGCAGCGCATAGTTATGCAGGAAGTGCACACAAGATGGAAAACGGATGATGAACTGACTCCTTCCAACTCAATTTGCATAAATCACCTCCCATATAATTACGGAACGATATCAATCGGAAGGGAGAGCTACGAGAAAGCAGCGCTGTGAAGTCAATGGCAACAAGGAAAGGAACTCTCTGCTATAAGACAGTGCCGGATTAATTGATAAGAAACTATAATAGAGATGTTAAGGGCGTCAATTGTATGGGAGGCTTTGGATTTTTTTTGAATGGAAATTCGTACTTTAATCAAGCCAAAATTTAAACGGCGCACGGATACATGTTTTTTTTTATTTAAAGAAAAGTTCATGACTAGAAAATTATATTGAAACTACCTGATTTGGTATGACCTTTTTGGGAATATCCCATACATGAGCTTACAAACAATGGTAGTAGACTATGTTCGCAAAACGAAATCTATAACTGACTAGTAAATAAACTTGACTGAATTTTTATGTCAATTTAGTATACTTTTAGGGGCAAGTTAAGTTTTCGAAAATCCCATAAATGAGTTACTATCATCCCTCTAAGGGTGGTCTTGAAAAAAAACGTCTATATTGCCAACTAATTAATTTTATAAAAGCATTTAGTGGCCTTGAAAATGGATTTCTTTTTAAAATCCCGCAAATAAAATCCTAAGATCCTTTAATGGTGAATTTTAAGAAAACATAAAGACATCACAAATGGTTGAACAGAAACCGAATGACAATTTGGGACAATTGAATGACCTTGCAGATGCTATCCTTGTTTTTTTCTTTTTTGAATATCCCATAACTGACATACATAAATGAGGTACTAACATCCTCCAATGATGGCCTTGACAGAAAATCTTTTAAAATCCACAATTCGCTAAGTGGCTGACTAATTTCTGAAATAAATTGACCATATGTTACTATATAGTGAACTTTCAGTTTTACATCTTAATCTTTTATGAATATCCCAAAAATGAGGTTCTAACACTCTCTAATGTGACCTTGAGACAATTTCAGAAATCTTTTAAAAAATCACACATAGCTGAACTTAGCGCTTTATTCACCTTTCAGAAGACATACTTCTATTTTGAATATCCCCTAAAAAAAGATGCTCTATGAGGTGCTAAAATCCTTTAATTATGAGTTTGAAAAAAAATCATACATAGTTCATGAATACCCAATTAATGAAGCAAAATGACATTTTATCATTATTTAGTGAGCTTTACTTTTTGCTTAATAAAATTTTTTGAATATCCCACATGTGAGGTTCTAACATTTTCGAATTCATAAATTGTTCATGGCTACCCAATTACTCAAACAAAATGACATTTTATGATTATTGAGAGACCTTTCATTTTTCTTAATACAATTTTTTTGAATATCCCACAAATGAGGTTCTAACATTTTCAAATTCAAAAATTGTTCATGGCTATCCAATTACTCAAACAAAATGACATTTTATGATTATTTAGTGACCTTTCATTATTCTTAATGAAATTTTTTGAACATCCCACAAATGAGGTTCTAACATTTTCGATTGTTAGGTTTGAAAAAAAAAATAAAAATTCTGAGAAAATTACATACACTTGACCAATTACCGAAACAAATTGAACTTTTTAGACCATTTAATGAACTTTTAAGATGTCAAACTTTTTTTCTGAATATCCCATACATGAGGCCCCAACAATCTCTGTGTCCTTGAACAAAATTAAAAAATTCGCCAAATATCTTTTATGGTTTTCCACTTATCAATTAAAACTGACATTTTTGAATGTCCTTTCATCACAAATGAGGTACAAGGATTTCGCAGTCCAAAATTAGGCTCCACAATATGCAAAAGGCATATGTTTTCTTCAAAAAATACTGATTACCAATAACAATGTTCCAAAATTTTACGATTATTTATTATTTGCAATTATTTACAAGATTTATAAAGGATCTAAGTTGCGGAGGTATAAATTATCTGCCTTAGTCCGGTACTGTTTCATTGACCACAGATTGATTTATTTTAATTTTCTTTTTCAGTTAGCACCGTTCATCACAGTTGGTCGGTCGGTTGGTCTTGTGTACTTAGCTTAATGATACACAACTCCTAACAACATGACTAGATGCAAAAGGCAAAACGGTAATAAATCATAATCCTCAGAGGGGTGTATTAGCCTCGGCTGAGGATTGCTTCGTTAATAGCAAATGGCAGTCGTCTAACCGCCACCAACGGGATGACGGCGGATGCGACTGTGGCGCCAGGATTTCCAGCAATGATAATGGTCAAAGTCGATTATCCTGTGGTTGATTGACATCGACCGCATTGATCTAACCAACATAATATTAGCACCAAATCGTCAATGAGTCGGGCGGATGATTACTGTTGGGGGTGGAAGAATTGCGCTCTGGGAATGGGCCAGGGACATTATATACATTATCGCGAGCGCCTTCGCTGATTGTTCGTTAATTTCGCATTATACAAATGCCAAATGACACGGAAAGTCAGGCACACTACCACCCCAACTATACAAGGACATCGACGTCGTCGTCGTAGTCGTCGTCGACAGTTAACTTTATACGACTGGGAGGGAGATAATGAAGGAATTGTTATGATTACAGCTTATTTTTTTATGTCCCGCTTTTGTTCCACACCAAAGGAGGAGCAGAAGCTCTTTTTATAACCCTCAGCTGAAATTGTTTTCGAACGACAATGATATGATGACATGAAAGCGAATGCTGGCGTTACTATATATAATAAGGATTGCTGCACCATGAGGACTCTGGAGCATCAGCAATATGAAGATGGAGGCATGCAGAAGGGATTTGATATCCATTAAGCGATTGGCATCAGCAAACATTCTTATCTGGACGTTTTAATGTGGTCCAAAGAGTTATGGTTGGGATTTAGTCGAAGACAATTTGGATCGAAGGAAAATCGAAAGGGTGTTAGAATAAGATCGTCGTCCCTCGACACCCGCATACACTGCCGGCACCATCACCGTCACACCGGAGTCGTATCAGACATTGAAGTGCATCAGTTCGATAGAGATATAGGTGATGGCTGCGGTTAGCGGGACGTCTCTTGACACTTAAAGAGGAATTTATTGGCGGAAGAGATGGTTTCCTTGGAAGATTTTGAAGAATATAGTCACAAGGGGAAGATGTCAATTTGGGACTAAATGGCATCCAACGAAAATAGCTATAAAGTTGAGGAATACACATAATACATATAGTCTGATTTTACTTTCAATCTCAATCTTTTAAGTGTTCTACTAAATTGTTTAAGCACCACTAAAAGTTAATTCGGTTTTTACAGCATTCATATTTTTACTTGCCATAGAATAAATTTTGAAGCTATTGTAGGGGCAAGAATATAGACTTGAACTCAAGTCATTATTTTAAGAAAAAGTTGGTCCTGAAATAATGTTTGTGTACACATTTCTATGTATAACAGTTAAAGCGACTACAATTTTAACTTACTCTGAGAGACAGGGAGGGTTTGCAGAAATGTAATGAATTAGTGAGTGGGACTATTACGCCGCAGGTCTAAGGTATGAATCCCAGCCTACGCCACCTAAAACACAAATGATTGTTTTAGTTTTAGTGGTGTTGCCTCTTGCGAGGAAGTGAAGACATAGAAAACTGCCTTTTTAAATAAATTAAAATAAATTAAAAATTTTAGGTCCACTTTATTCCTGCTGACAAGCAACGCACACACAGGTATGGTTGAGAGTTTTAAGTCAAAAGGGCTTGGCTACTATGGCGGATGATAAGTTTTGGAACTAGTGTGGCTTCGGTTTCGATAATTCGACCAAGCTGAGGCAAGCGAAACTATGTACTACTAGGTAATTACAACCAGCAAAATTTGGCCATATGAGGTCGGCACGCTTATGGTACATTTTATTTGACTATAACTTAGCTCATGGGGCTTAGCACTCAAATTACAGAGCTCACCCGTAGATAGACCGCTTAAAAGAGCGCACTTCGGCTTCGCCAAACTGGGAGATGGAGACCAAGTGCCATAGGTCTTGCGCATATTCTACAGAAATACACGGGAAACAGGGTATGCCCTGACTACATAATATCCCGATTAGAATTTTGGAAGCTGTTCCCGACCACCTTTCCCATCAGAGAGTGGTGAGTCACCGAGCCATCAATCTGCGAATCGATAATAGGAATATATCCTGACGGTTACAAGATGGATGCCGGTGTTGGTGAAGAGTTCTTTTCAGAAACCCTTGGACTAGCCAATGCATTCAGAATTCTTGATTACAGCAGTGTTTGAGGTTCCGGCAGTGAGGAAATTGCCAGACAAGCCTCAATGATGGCAATACCACAAGCTGATATCATCTTTTTCATTGATAGCCAAGCGGCAATAAAAGTGGTTTCTCCATTGAAATCAAATCGAAGCTTATAACTTGCTGTCTCGAACAGTTCTTAGTACACAGCACAAACCGAAAGCTCTATTAGGCTCTTATTTAAAAAAAAAAGCTCCAACGATATTTTAAATTTTAAAGAGTTTTAGGAATTGGAAATTTTGTCTGTAGCCACATTCTTATTTTTAAAGCGCCTTGAACAAACGAGCAAGTCGTGGACTTTATTTTTTTTTTAAAGCCGTTTCTCATTGGCAATATAAATCAATATTTTTGATTTAGATCTGTTGAAATGCCGATTTAGTACATGTCTGCATTCCATTGAAAAAATGTGTTTTTTGATAAAAAAAATAATTTTAAAAATCTATATTTGTCGGCAGATTAAGCCTTATCTGAATTCATACTAAAGCGATTTGTAGCTGTCAGTTAAGATAAAATAAAATAAATTTGAAATCGCATTCCATTCGATGCGAAAAATCAATTTTTGACTTCAATCTGATTTTCCGAATGGACAATTCCGTAAGATTTGTTGACTTTTTTGAAGTAGCAAAAGATTGATTGTGTATCGTTCCTTTGTTCACTCTTAATTGTATCGGTTTCAACCTTCCTATAGATTGGTAGAAAGATACTTAAAACTGTTTCTAATTTTCTTCGTAGAAAAAACTCTGAACTGTGAATGCAAATTAAGCTTGAATTTCTTTTCAGACCATTCAACTTTTATCGTAGATGTCTTTAAATTTAAAAAGACAAAATCAATAATAAAAAGAAAAACCAGCATTCGGGACCCGTGATTTCTGTAAAGTTACAGCCATTTCTCACTAACAAGATAGAAATGCATGCTGCAATCCTAATCGGGGGTGTTCATCTTCCGCCCATCACATCAAAGCCTATATATCTTTCCTTCAGAGACACAGACGGAAATCAATTTAAATTCCCAGCCCTGGAAACACAACCCCATCGTATGGGGATGGGTAAGTGCATTTTTTGCCACACAGCTTCCGCAACACCCATGGAAGCGAGCATCACTTCGGTGCAGTGAAAAGAGAAGTACCCGAGACTGGCAGCTTCACTGTTACCATAGCCACACGTACATTTGAATTTCCAATCTGGAGACTGGATAGATGGATTCAAGGAACCGTTATGCCCATCAGTTCGTCTCTTCTACTATGACGAGAATGACGATGATGATGATGATGGAGGAAAAATTGTAAATAAACACCAAAAACCACTAGATCTACACGCAGCAACCACCAATACACCAACGCTAACACATATCCTTACACCAAAAAAAAAAAAAAAAAACCGATAGACAAACTTGAATAATTCTTCTTTTTCCGTGTCGTATCCCGTGTTATACCGTTATACATATGGCATTACATAAGGATAACAACATGCATCGTCGTCCTCGTCATCCTTGTTGTTAGTGGAATATGTGGTTGCTTATTGGTGATGGCAAAAAGAATCCACTGTGCAAGGACCTTAAACTTTCCAACAACCGTTTTTGTTGCCGTTCTGATAACCACGAAGCAAAAAAAAAATTAAAGTAAGGGCGTTTCGAGAAAAAAAATATAAATAAGCATTTATCAATAACACACATTACATAAACTACACACACACTCACCTCAAAAGTTGTGAAAACAATTTTCTCGATCGATCCAAAGTACCGTTCCCATAGTATTTGAGTTTGCTGTCTGAGGGCCAGAATACGGTTGACGGGTATCGACCGCACCACTTCAGGAACCTGTCAAACGATACAAGAAATACTTTTTTTTATATTTTGTTTAACAGTGTTCAAGAGGAAGCTATAAAGAGTTAAACTTCTTGAATGAGCTGGAAAATTGTGCTCAGAAAAGGATATTCACAAATATAGTACAGAAGAGATAAAAAATACATATTATATGCTTCTGGTATTATTTTATAACAAGGGATATGAAAGTTTATGAAAAGGCACAGGACTTGTGTACTTGTACTCACTGGGTGTATCCTAACGTGAAATTTGATATTAATTTGATAAGATAAGTAAGAATTTTTGAATATATCATCGCTGACACGAATATACATATCTTATAGAAATTTATGCTGCTTCAACCGTCCCTTACAACACGGAAAAAGTCGGTGCAAACGGTTCATTTAGCCACACGATGTTTTCTATGAATTTTTGTTTAATATCTATGATATACATATGTATGTATTATTCAATTATAATTTTTCTAATAATTCTAAAAACTAATGATTGAGTTGAAACATTTTTCAAAACATTGAAATTGACATACATACGACAGGTCATCAAAAAATGTTTTGACTTCAAAGTGGATAAATAGTGCCAGAAGTCTCTAGATTAGATTAGATAAGATTTTTATTTACTTGCAATTTTTTTAGTATTTAGTATTTATTTATTTAACTATACATAAATTTTACAGTAAGAGCACACTTTTAAGCTTGTTAAAAGTTAACAATTATAAAATACAAAAAGTATTTAGAGATAAAATAAATTACAATTTAAGGAAATTATAACTTTTAAAAAGTTAAATTTGAATTTTCCAAGAACTTGATGAAATAAATTTTAAAAGTTGAATTTGCTTGATGAAAGGAAAGTGCGAGAGGGGGTGGGGGTTAAAATAAGACTAGTTGCCTTGGTTAGTGAAGAACAGCCTTAACTCGTTCATAAATCTATGTGTGTCATTTAGTTCTCTCAAGCTGCGCGGAAGTGTATTCCAAAGGCAGATAGCTGAAATAAAGAATTGTCTCTCGGATATAAGGCAGGTAAATGTGGTAAAATCAAACAAGCAGATCTGTTGGATGCCGAAAACCGGATTCTATCGTAAAGATATGACGGCTGCATAGTTTTTATAATTGAAAATAATAAAAGAATGGAACGAAACTTTATGTAATTGAGAAAAGACATGCCCAATAAATTGTTTTCCAAATGTGAAATATGGTCGAATCTTCTTAGATTATAAATATAGCGAAGAGTACTATTGAAAGCTACTTGAAGCTTTCTTTTGCATTCAGTATCACAGTTATAAAATATTTCACAACCATACACAAAAACTGGTATAACCAAACCCTTAGCAAGAACTAATCTCGTTTTTGGTGGTGTAAACTTTTGAGCAGTTCATAAAGTTCGAAGAACTCCATATGTCTTACCCACAACCTCATTTATATGGTTATTCCATGTTAGAGTTCGGTTGAATACCAATCCCAAGTTCTTTGACTTATCTACAAATTCATTTGAAGAGGAATCAAGCATAATTGAGGGAAAATAAGAAAGGTCTAGCTTCTTTTTCGAGATAACCAGACATTTACATTTCTCCGAATTGAGCGAGAGACCATTGATTACCGACCACCTCAAAATCATTTTGAAATCTTGGTTCAGATCATTGGCACAGTTTTCTATAAGCAAAAGAGGGCAGCTTTTATAAATTTGAATATCATCAGCATACAAATGTTTCGATGAATTCAAAATTATATTTTGTATATCATTGATGTACATCGAGAATAAGAGGGGGCCCAGAATCGATCCTTGTGGAACGCCCCGTAGTAAAGAAAGAAATTCTAATAAAACAGTTTTTAAGCAGACAGCCTGTTTTCCACCTTTAAGATTATTTGAAAACAACTTTACAGCAGAAGAAGACATATTGAAACGTTGGCTTAACTTATCAATAAGGATAGAGTGGTGAACCATATCAAATGCCTTAGAGAAGTCCAGTAAGACATGAAAAGTAACATGGTCTTCATTTAATTGCGCTCTTATATCTTCAACTACTTTCAAAAATGCGGTGGTACAACTGTGCTTGGCACGAAATCCAGACTGAACCGAAACAAGTAGATCGTTACGAACGATATACTCATTAACTTGCTTATGCATAACTCGTTTGCAAATTTTGGACAGGTAAGGTAGAATTGAAATGGGTCTAAATTCCACACCTGTTGAGTTTTTAGGTATAGTTATAATTTTTGCCTTTTTTCCACTGAAAAGGAAAATCACCAGTTAAAAGAATTGTATTGATAATGTGAGTTATATACGGAAGCAAATACGGTAGTATAGCTTTCATAAAGACCGCATGTACTCCATCTATACCTACTACATTAGCTTTTATAGTTAAAAAACTTTCGACTACATCCGTGGTTTCTATTCTTTTGAAGAAAAACGGTGTATCAGTAGGTGCTACAGGACTGCTACATGAGACTCTATTACCAGAGGTCATAATAGTATCTGAAATCGATAAAAAATTAAGATTCAGTTCATTTATAGCCATATCACTTTTGCAGGTCAACTTCTGCTTGCTTACTCCTAATGCACGAAAGTTATTCTACAGCTTTCTCCCAACTATATTAGGTGTGGACGTGGTGCGATGGTTGTGTGCTCGCCTGTCAACCTCAGTATCACAGGTTCGATCCCTGCCGTCGTCGTCTATGTCGTCTTTAATTATTCCATTAAAACCTTCTAAAAATCTGTCATCAATGGGTTGATGGTTTACTCATTACATGTTGTTCAGGCATAACACTAACAACATGTAATTGAGTTAAACTAGTATGCCCAACAAATAAAATAATGCGAATTATAAGGGACATAGAAATAAGACATGGCAATTCTCCGCTTTAGTTCAGCCGCCATCCCTGGAGATACAAAAATCTGAGACAACCACCTGCAGTCTCAGAACATCGTGCCACACATCTTTCCTATCCTTCTTTCTCTTCCGTAACTTCACGCCCGCGCTGTGTTAAAAACATTAAAAGGGTAATCATATTCCCTTGGGCGTGAGTTGATTATAAAAAAAAAAAAAAAAAAAAAAGTATTAGCTTATTAGAATAGAACTGTTGTTTAGCAATTTTTATCTCACGAACAACTCCTTTTCTTTTACTTTTGTAAGCACGAAGGTACTCCTCTATACGGAAACGATTTCATCGATGATAAGCATGTGTATCAAAAACATAATTTATATTATTGTGAAGAAAATCAACTTGATCATCCGGCGAGGTCATACCATAAACAAGACTCCAAGGAATTGAGCGAATATAGTTTTCAAGAGCAGCACTATTTATATTCTTAAAGTTTCGGTAATTATAAGTTGTGCTACTAGTATATTTATGTTAATATTGAAATCAAAAGTAAGAAAGATGAGGTCATGTTTTGAAAAAGCAGGTGCAGAAATTTGATCACAAAAAAGTACTTTGTTAATATTATTAACAAAAAAACAAATCTAGAAGGGTACTTGAGGTGTTAGTGAAGTGAGTAGGCATTTGGGTATTTACTAAATGTAAATCAAACGCCTCATTTTTACGCTAAGTTGACTTTCAACCAAAATATTGCTGTTAAAGTCAACAATTTCAATAACAATCTTTAAAGCATTGTTTTGCCATCTGCCTGATTGATAAAGTTTTAACTAAATCTTAAGTTGTATAAATTAATTAAGTTGCAGTAGTTGTATTAACTAAAAATATTCATCTCGTATTCTGCTTCTATAATTAAGTGCTGTTTTGCAATATTCCAACATTTTGGACACATCTACTTCATTTGAGAGGGCTTAAATTTCGTTTTCTAATAAAAAGTCTCTACGTAGTATATGTCTTCTAGTTTCTCTCAAGACTGGACACCTTCCGACGAAATGTAAAACATCCTCTCGTTCAGCCATGTTACAAATATCACATAGTACTGGAAGATCTTCGCGATGTGGAACATTGTTAACAATTCACCTCTTAGCCGAAACATGTTTGAGATTTGCTCTATAGTATAGTCATCTTGCAAGTAGTTTCTTTCGTTAGAATTATAATTCAGCCTGCTATAGATGAAGTGAGCTGGATGCTTGCTCTGTGTACACCTATCTAAAATGTTCATTGATTTCCATGTACTCTGCTCACTGAAATTTAAAGCAACACCTGTCATTTCTGCTGGCTCAATCCAGTCTCTAACCCATCCTGTTTTGCTATATTTATAGTTTGTAAAACTGCCTTTTTTGGTAAACGATGCATGGCTGGGCATACTTATGTCGTTTTCCATTGGTTTCACTCAAGGATCCACTCATTCTGAAATCCAATGGAACGGTGCTAACTTTTTCTACTCAACTTTGAAATTTTGCCTTTGTATTAGTTAATAGTCGTGTTGGTGAAAATCTGCGATAGTTGCTTTTGACATTTGGGTATGAGTATTAGTGCTTCTTGAGTGGATTCTGACTTGAAATCGAGAAGCGAAATTCTCTTCTCAGAAAATTATTTATTTTCCCAATGGAATGGTTTGAGAAGACTTCTGGACGCTTCCAAACGCTTCTGGACGACCAATGGAAAATAACATTAGTACTTTTAAGATAAAATCGACTTGCAGTTTCAACGTTTTTATGAAGAGTGGGGATAAGCCTATTTCTAGCATTAATTAATTCGGGGTGCTTGTAAAAAGGCGAAATGTACGTTTAAAATAAAATCTCAGAAGTTTTTCCACAGTCTCGAATTTCTTAGCTCCCCACACTTGGTCTGGGTAAAAAAGGAATGATTGGTATATTGCTTCGAAAACTTTAAATTCACTGCTATGCGCGATGTTTTTGTTGTTGAAGCATTCTTTCCAAGCTACGTTAATATCGGTTTAAACCTTAAGAAGTTTTTCATTGAGTTGTTTTTCCATGTTTAAGTTTTGGGTAAAATATACTCCTAAGTATTTGTACTCTTTCACTCTTTCTATTTTTTCATTGTTGAAGTACCATTGTTCGCTTGAGCTCCTCCTGTACCTTTCTTGATAATCACTTTAGACTTTTTAAGGTTCACCACCAAGCTCCATCGTCTGCAGTATTCCAAGAGTCGATTTATCATAAGCTGAAGCGATTGCTGTGAGTTTTCCAGCAAGTCAATATCGTCTGCAAAGAGTAAGGCTTTAATGACCTCTCCAGAATAGCTAACACCTCCTGGCAATGGACTGAGTGCACAAATCTTTCTTACTCCCGACTGGGTCTGGAACCACTCAGAAACCTGCTTTCCATTCCAGACCGCTTCTTTTGTGTCTGCGTACAAGTTCTGTATAACTCGTCCAAACTTGAACGCGTTTCGGTCAACTGAGTCAAATGCAGCTTTTAGATCCAGAAAAAAAGTGCAGTTTTTTATTTTTTTCCAAAAATGACTCAGGAATGCTTCTTAGAACAAAGATATGATCTATGGTCGAGTAACCTGCCCTGAATCCAGTTTAAGACTCCCATAATAGATTATTTGAGTCTATCCACGTGTTCAGTCGCTTTAATAGAACCGCTGTAAAAATGTTATAGGAAGCGTTCAAAACCAAAATTGCTCTATAGTTGGCTGGATCTTCGATGTTGAATTTTTTATCTATCGGCAAAATCAAAGCATCTTAAAACTGTTGTGGGATGTTTTCATTTTCAAAAATTTGGTTTTAATGGGTGATTTTTTTGCTATTTTCTTTTTGGCAAGCACTGGTTTTGACAGCTCACGTACATTTCGTGTTGTGTGTCACTGTCAAACATCTTCAGTCTGATCTATAATTTAACCATGAATCGTCTTACAAACTAACAACGCTTGCAAATCATTGAATGTTATTATCAAAATGCGTTCTCTGTTAAGAACGTTCATCGCGCGTTTCTTCCATTTTATGGTTAGTTTAATCGACCTACTGCCGCGCCTATGCGGGCTTTTGTGACTGAATTTCGCACAAAATTTACATTGTTGGACATTAAACCACCAACACGCTTACGTTGAGTGCGAATTGAGGAAAATATCGCAGCTGTATTGGCCACTGTTAGTGATGACCGTGAACTACCGATTCGGCGCCGTTCGCAGCAATTGGGCCTCTGTTACTCCACTACGTGGAAAATTTTGCGGAAGGATTTAGGTGTGAAGCCCTTCAAAACACAGCTGGTGCAAGAATTGAGCCGAACGAAGAGCAGCCAGAAACATTACAACAGCTACCAATGCATTCAGAAAAAGTCACTGTTTGGTGCGGATTATGGGCTGGCGGAATCATTGGGCCATATTTCTTCAAAGATGATGCGAATCGCTACCGTGCGATGATAACAAACTTTTTTTTGCGCAAAATGGAAGAGCTTGACTTGCATGTCATGTGGTTTCAACAAGACGGTGCCACATGCCACAAAGCACGCGTAACAATGGACCAATTGAGAGGCGAGTTCGGTGGACAGGTTATTTAGCTCCTCTGGCATCCTGTCTGCACCTGCCGCTTGTCCATTTGTTGATGTATTTGTTATGAAAATTCCCGAACTATAATTATTTATCTTTAGGATGAATGTATGTAATAATTTATGAAGGCGGACAACAATCCGCAGACTCAAAATAATTAATTAAAGAATAAAACAATCACGGATACGATAATACCGGCGCGCGTCGCGAAGAATAAAGTTAGATTACGAATGACGTATGACGTACGAACGTCAACCGATGGAATTGTTCGGAAATTTCCACCACCGACAGCAAACACAGTGCTGCCACCCGATAGCTCAGTTTGGGGTGGGTTTAATTGAATAATTGGGTATGCGAATCTCTTCTTGTGATACCTATTGCACTGTCCAAAAAGTCTTCGTGAAAGTACGGTTGGGTACTTTCATTTCAAGTGCCAATCCAGCATGAAAACCATTCATAGTAACCTCTAAATGCTCAACCGTATCCTCGAGAGACTCATCGTTGGTGATTTCAATGCCAGGCATCAGGCATCACAAGTAACCGGATACTACGATCTCACCAGAGGGCAAGGTGATTGTTGACTGGCTGGACGCCAACAACGACCACCCCTCCTTAGTGGTTATTTGACAGAACAACCAAACCTATCCGAAAACACCATCGACGCTTGACTTTTTTATTTCAACGTCTAATTTTTCTTGTAGATTTTCAGAACTTAGGAACTACACCTGTTAAACAATATCCCGGGGCTCGGACCATGAAGCTGTTCAGCTAACCATCAACCTCCAACAACCCATCTTCCTGACGACGGAACCAACTCAGCACATCATCAACTACAGGAGACTGGATGTAGACCATATTCATTGAAGCCACCATAACGCTCTCATCCCAAAACAGGAACCTGCAGAACACGCAAATTGACACAGCCAGTGCACTGGACATCCAAAAACAGCCCAAGACGTCAAAGGATATCAGATGCCAGCACCTTCCCAAATATATCCAGAACCTTTACATTCATCGACAACGGTCAAGGAAATGTCTTCAGAGGATCCACCATCGTGAATTGAGCACAACGAACAGAAACTGCCAGATGGTATACAGCGAATTTTAATGTGTTAACATTATGTTGTCGAACCCCATCCAATACCATAGCAATAATTAATTCAATAAGAGACTACAATCAATCAAACCTGGACCTGGCGCCTTCAACAACATCAACAACTTGATTGGGAAAACACCGCCGATGCCGAAAACAATTAACATCAACAATGGAGAAGTTACAACGACACAGGACAATTGCCGAATATTTTCAAGGAAATTTCATCCCCAACCCATCTGCCGATCCAGTCTTCCCTGATGAAGTGAATGATTCCATCAACGAACCCTGGCACCCAACACGGACAGAACGATATTCAGCGACACCAATCCAGCGATTGATCCAGTTGATAGCCCAAACCGGAGCAAATCATAAGAAATAGCTGAAGAAATCAGTAGCTGCAGGCCTAAAACGTCAACCGGACCAGATGGAATCCAACTTTATCATTAAGAGGATGCCAGAGACAGTACTGATCCTTCTAACTATCATCTTTGACAACTGCGTCAACAACAACTAATTCCGTAAAAAATCGAAAACTGCAAAGATCGTGGCGATCCCGAAGAAAGGTGTCAGGAACATGATCTCTAACTACAGGCCAATATCAGCCCTCACCAACCTAAGCAAGCTCCTGGAAGAGTTGATACTAAGGAAACTTGAGAAATTTTGTGAACAGAACAACTTAACACCTGGCATGCCCCTAAAGTTTCAGCATGACACCACCATAGCCCTCAACAGTTATCGTGTAACCGTCGGATACTTTCTGGATGTCGAAAAAGCATTCGATAGATTTTGGTTAGACGCTTTTATACATAAACTACATCTGCTACATCTACCCCCGCTACTAACAAGAATTCTTTTTTTTTTTTTTTTTCTTCCAGAAACTTCTTTGTACAGTTGGAAAACTGCTCAACTGCTTCCAAGAGTTGTGTCGACAGCTATGCCACGTTCAGGAGAAGTTCTACATCTGTCACTATATAGCCAAGATTCCGTGATGATAATAATGACATAATCATTTTGGGAAGCGAGATTAAAAAGTTGAACTTTTTTCGTGCGGATTCCACTAGCGTTATGTTAATAAGAAGTCCGTAAGTAGGTACGTGGAACCCATCCGAGAACTTTGTTTATAAAAATTCCAGATTTTAATTTTGGCCCAAGGTCAAAATCTCCAAGGATTCAATGTACAATATCGAACCCTTGAAAATTGTTTCATAGAAGTTCCGATTAAAATTCCAAACAGGATCTTAAACTTTGCTACCAGATCATTCCACAAGTGAGGGACTCCATCGTGAGCGATGACAAAATACTCTAACCTGAACCCATATCAACTTAAGCAACTCCCCAAAGAATAATAGCAATACATTAATAATTATTTTGAAGCAGAATCCACTAAGGAGGAGCTCAACAATGACAGCAACGACCGACGGACGCGACGCACGGTGACGATGACTGCAAGGCTGAAAACGACGAGAGGAATTTGAATCATAAATTTAGGTTCCATTGGGAGGGCAGATATGGGAATTTTGCCAATTGCGAAATTAAATAGGATTAGCTCAACGAATTCCCAATCAAGGGAGAGAGAAGCTCTCTAATTTAATTCCATGGAAGACTTCATCATTAAGTTCAAGCGTTTAAGTGCGAGCTATGTTTATTTAACACAAAACACCAGAGGGGTAGGTTGCTGTAGGTCAGGGTGATTGGATGGTATTGCTGATGGTGTTCCGGAAGCTTACAATCCGGATGGAATAAAAGTATATATCATTTTGCACTTGGTACTTCATCATCATATAATGCGACCAGGTGGCAGATGCCTAGAGCATCGATATGACACTAACATCCTGTGGGAAACGTCAAATTGTTGAGTTGAGTCGACTGTGTGCGTCAAATTGTCAAAGAATAGAAGGGTAGTATCTATGTCAGCCAATCAGAATTCAGAGGTTGTGACACGATGTCATCAATAAATGTTCTCCCGGGAGCCACATAATCCTGAATATTGATTGCTGGGATTTTGTGGTTGTATATAGATTTAGGTAGGGACTTGACGCATCAGGTGGTGTTAATTTTTTTAACGAGAGGAAATGATGTCGAGGACATTAAATGGATTGAGGTTTATTTTTTTTAATTGGTGGTTTAAAAGGATGAAGGGAATGAAACCGCGAGACAGAAAAAGGATTTTTATTATTATACATTTATTGTTTCATTTTATGGTTAATTCCTTAGGTATAAGTAAGTTGACATAAACACGGGATTTGAAGGTTTAGATAAGCCCGTTAGTGAGGATTTCTTCCACAAATGCAAAGAAGCTATGATTCGGAAGATCTAAACTCCGATTAATTTCATTGTTTTATATCTCTTTGCCAAATTTCTTTTTATTTATAACAATTTGAATTTCTTATGCTCGGAATAATATCGGTTAGCAACATTTTAAAAAATCGTAAAAAATGTAAGAAGGAAAGCAAAGGAGCCAAACGCAGCTCGTGGAGAAAATTTTGCAGTCAAATCGAGAGTGCCAACAAATCAGCAAGACTCAGAAAAATACTTGCCAATGGACCTACTGTTCTGGGATCTCAAGAAACCCAATGGACATTGGACAGAATCGTTTAGCGCAATACTCACTTATTTGGTTGCATCCCTAACGTGCGGAGCTCTACATAGATAACGCAACACCAGAGAAGTTCATTAAGGAAGAGAAGATAAAAGGACTATCAACTGCTTTTCACTGTATAAATCACCTGGTTTGGATAGGGTCTTCCTCATGATGCTACACAAATGTGAAGACCATGTAATCCCGCACTTAAAAAACATATTCCTAAGCTACCTGAAATGGGGATATGTGCATAAAGCGTGGTGAGAAGTCAAAGTGGTATTTATTCCGAAAGCTGGAAAGCATAGCCACACGGACGACCAAAATCAAATTATACAAAAGGCAAAAGTGTTGAGACAGCACTACACAGTGTCGTCTGCACAATTTAAAAAACACTCAAAGACATTGGCGGAGCTTTTAACAATATCCGAAACGAAGCCATGGAAGGAGCGCTCGTAAATCTTAATTTGCAAATTGCCATCATCAGCTGCATAATTTGAATGTTAAAAAACAGACAGATCAACTTGGAGCTAGGAGTACAGAGCAAAGAATCTACTTCCAGAGGACTCCACAAGGTGGGGTCTTTTCTCCGCTTATCTGGACACTCGTGATGAACGCAGTTCTAATGAGCCTTAAGTATAGTGGAGTCCAAGTAATTGCATATTCTGATGACCTAGCATTACTAGCGACAGGTAAATTTTCCTCCACAAATAGAGAATGCACTAGTGTGCATACATGGACTAAGAACTGCACTCTAGCAGCCAACCCGCAAAAAACCGAACTGGTCCTTTTTCCGAACAAAAGGAAATTACCGACTTTTAAAATTCCCCTAATTGAAGAGACCCAACTCAAAATCTCCGATCACGCAAAATATCATAGCGTGAGTCTTGATTCTTAAATCGGAGTCTCAACATTAAAGAAAGAACAAATAAAGCCATGTTTGCTTTCTACTCCTGCAAGAAAATATTTGGTAAAACCTGGGGGCCAAGCCCAAAAATTATTCAATGGATGTACACGAACTTAAAACCCTTAAACCTATTTATACAAGAGACGCTTGCAATAGCGCACTTCGGCTAGCCAAACTGGTAACTAGAGAGACAATGCCATAGGCCATGTGCAGATTCTACAGAAATACACGGAAAATAGGGTATGTACTGACTACATAACACTCCGTTTAGACTTTTACAAACAGTTCACGACCGCCTTTCCTAGCAGAGAGGACTGGCAAATCAACGAGCCATCAACGAATCGATAATAGTAATACTCGTATATACCGACATGGTTCCAAGATGGAAACTTATGTTGGTGCAGGATTGTTTTCAGACTAGCCAGCTCCATTCAGACTTCCTGATTACAGCAGTGTCTTTAAAAGCTTCTAGACAAGAGTGTCAATGAAGGTAATACAACAAGCTCATATCGCCGATTTCATTGATAGCCAAGCGGCAATAAAGGCGTTTTCTGTTATTGAAATCAAATCAAAGCTTGTAAATTTCTGTCGCGAAGAACTAAGGGTTCTTGGTTCGCAGGACAACATAAGATTCTGTTTGGTTCCTGGTAATGAAAGCGCTGCCGAGCTGGAAAGAAAGTATCAACACTCTATCTTAATCAGACAGACACAACATATCAGGTCCCGTTCTGTAATCTCAAACAGGTAATCGTGAGCAAAGTTCTAGAGAAACAAGGCATAGAACTCGCTCGATTCCTGTCTTATAACCAGAAAACTATGGTCTAGTTTCAGCAAACAAGAGACCGACGTTATCATCTAACTGAGTAAAAAGATTCTCTCTTTCTCGTGAGCATCACCACCAGACAAGCAACAAGTAACATCATCATCGGCTCGACAACCGGGTTCCGGTCCTGGCCTCTTTCAACAAGCCTCTCCACCTATCCTGGTCACGAGCCGACGCCATCCAGTTGCGCACCCCAAGGCTTCGGGCGTCCTGGTCTACGCCATCTCTCCAGCGCAAGCATGGTCTACCACGCTGTCATCTACCATAGAATGTACCACAAAGAACTTTCCGAGCAGGTTCCTATTCGTTCATGCGAGCTAGGTGCCCTGCCCACAGGAGTCTACCGAGCTAAATTTTTGTCACGATATATGCTTCGAGGTAGATTGCGTACAGTTCATGATTGTACCGTCTCTGGAATCGTCCTTCCTCACATATGAGGCCAACAATTCTTCTTAACATTTTTCTCTCGAACGCAGCTAAGAGGTCGGAGTGCCTTTTGCTAAGCACCCAGGTCTCGGATCCATATGTGAGTACTGGCAAGGCCATGGCCCTGTACAGCAGCAGTTTTGAAGTTATGGTGAGATTTCTGGATTTGAGAAGCTTTGACAGACTATAGCAACAAATTTGTTCAAGAAAAAGATGAAACTCAGTATAGACAACCTATTCAGAGGATGCGGTGACGAGGGGATACATGAGGATACTCCTCATTGCCTATGTTACTGCGCTTTATAATAAGAGAAACAGGCACCTACCGAAACACTTCTTCAACGAATTGGAGGAGCTCTCTGACATTCCATGCAAAATCATATTGAAATTTACTAACGGTACCAAATGGCTTGGAAATTCCTAAGCTCTATCAACCATCCGACCACAAGGCTCGAAATCGCCTCCAACCACAATCAAAAAACGTAAAAATGGTCAAAGACGATAGTGATAATTCGAACTACTTAATGACGCACGTTTTTCTTGCAGGAGTGGCAAGAAATGGAGAATGGGCAATTCTCCGGTAAAAACGAGCGTCACTGAGTTGATAGGGACAACGCGAGTTGCGCCCTTTTTACGGTAGACGTGGCGGTCCTCCACAGGTTACTCTTCAACTTTGGTGCTTAAATTTGAGACGGACTGTTCGGTAATCAATCAGTCAACAGATGTACGTCAAGGGAACGTAGAATCGGCCGAGAACATCGCCGCGCTCCGTAAAAGTGTAAACCATAACCCAAGGAAGTCGATTCTTCAATGTAGACAAGAACTCGTCCTTTCGCAGAATTCAACTTGGAGAATGTTGCGTCGTGAGATGGGGATACACCCGTACAAGATCGAACTGATCAGAAACTAAAAGTTCATGACTATAGACAGAACCGTGTGTTCGCTGACTACGTTTGGAAGAGGACCTCAATTTTGGTCGAAAAATCATTTTTAGTGACAAGGCACATTTTTGAATGGATGTTCCTGTAAACAAGCAAAATTGCTTTATGGGGCGACACCAACTTACACGAGATTTACCAGGTAACAATGCATCTGCAAAAAGTTAATGTTTGGTGTTAATTTTTGGCGCTATAGAAAGATGATAACAATTTTCTTATGGCCCAAAGATGATCAAGTGGACTTAGACGACATGTGGTTCCACCAGAACGGCGGAGCCACGTGCCAACCATCAGACGTCACAGTTGACATTCTGCATGAACGATTTGATGGTGACGTTACCTCGCGCAGAGGTAACGTGAATTGGGCACTTAAGGCGCGATTTGACCTCGTTAGACTCGTGGAGTTTTTGAAGTCGCTGGTCTATAAGAATAAAGCACAATCAACCGATGCCCTTACGGAGAATGAATATAATACAGGCCATCGCTCAAATTCACCCGGATCTATTCTGAAGAGTCATTGAAAATTAGACTACTCGGATCCGTACCACAGTGAGAAGACAAGGGGGAATTGGAACGATGCCATATTCCATACATAATGGCAGGCATGGGCCTTTAAAATAAAAATATAAATTTGTTAATGCCTCACTCACAGCTTGTTTTATTCCATTTTCAACATCTACGCGCCCTAATTGAAGAACCCTTTACATATATGAATGGTAGTTATAAAATGTTTGCGATGATTGACAATCGAAAATCGTTTCACTCACCAATTGTCACACTTCAAAATGCATCAATTTTGCTGGTGATTGTAAATATTAAAGGTGCTCTTAGGCAACTTGGTGTCAAACTTTGGGATGCATTTTCGAATCATCAAATCAACCACAACCAGAATTATTTTAATTAAATTAAAGTCTCTCTCTTCCAAATTAGGTGCCACATGAACAGAAAAAGCATTCTCCATTGCATAACATTCAGCAAAGTTCCCTTTTCAGACGATTCAATTTACTGCACATTGCATATACAATTTAAATTCATCTTTACGACTGCATCACTTTAATTGCTTCACTATACACCGAAATCATGCAATATACAAGCTCTCTCCATTCACACCGTAACACACACCGCCAAGCAATGCAAACTATGTGTATACGCCTAAGCTCTGCATTCCAAACGTCTGCAACATGCAACAAAACAAAAAAAGGTCCTTAGAATCTTGCAATGCAAATTGCAGACATTCCACACTTGAAACCATCTCTAATGAGTACCTTATTCTCTCTCGCACCTATCGCACGACTAAGGCACAACGAGAGGGTGTAAGGTTTAATTCACAGGAAGCAAGTTAATTACTTTTTTTTCTTATACATATCTCCAAACCGAATCCTGCACTTAAATACCAGCATATATACAGAGCTGAAGTAATGCATCTTTCTATGGACTGGCAAAGTCCTGTTTTTTGTGCAAAGTAATCTTTTCCATCTGAATATTTACCTTCGAATTAAATTCGTGAAAATGTGTTATTTTCAAATCCTAGCATTGAATAAAACGAAGAAGCCTTCTCATAACGTCTCCTCGTATATCTCAATAGCCAAGGATCTATTCAAAAGCAAATGAAGAGCAACCAAGAACGCTGTAAGAAAAACATTGTATAAAGTCCTTATATACCTTCGCTAACTGGTTTACGTGAATCACAAAAATAGAAAAAATTGTAGGAAAAACTAAAAAAAAATTTTGTAATTAAAATTAGAAATGCGCAAGGCATCGTCAAGAAGGCGGATATAAATTGGAATGAATACACCGCGCGGTAGCCGCGCCGCCATTGTTCATTCAACTTCAATTCCTTAGAAAAAGAATCCAATAGCTCTCCACAACGAGGTCCTAGGCAGCCTTAAGAAATTTCAATTTGTTCGTTTCGTTGTTAAATCGAGGAAGGATGGGGACGGTTGGTTGTTCGTCCTTTTGGTTTTTTCTGTTTCTCTGTTTTTGTCTCTGTTTCAATGTCTAAATGGGAGCTACTCAAAAGGATAACGAACATCGAAGACCAAATTAATTTGTCATTTGAACATTCGCAACGCACCCTCACACGTAGACGTAGATATTTCCGTTTTCTTTCTGGGTCACCAAAGCAGGCAGAGTCTCGAAAACCCTCCTCAAGTTTGAAATTCAACATGAAATACACTAGTTGTACTGTACACTTACCTGCAACAAAAGCCGCTCGTCCGCCCAAATGGCCGCCTGCTTCCAATCGATTTTTGACTCAAATGGCAGCACCCATGCATTCGACAATAGCACCGGAATACACCCAGCTTGAAGAGCTTCCAAAAACCTTTAAATAAAGGAAAAACAAAAAAAAAATAGAATAAAAGAGGTTAGGAAGAACTTAATTTCTGAAATTCACGAGGATAACAGAATTAAATTCCTCGGCGCATTCATTGCATACCTAAACGATCCCAATCGCCTGCCACGTGGAACTAAGCAGAATGTTGAGTTCTGGAGTAGCGTTTCATAGTCATACCTGCAACGACAAAAAAATATAATTAAAAAAAATTAAACTTTCGAATTGAAAACTTTATCCTAACGTCCGCGTCCATGGAAGGCTAACCAACCCACCACCCACTTCATCCAGAGCTTATTATTATACTTTTCATTGCGTTATTAACAGGACGCAGGGCAATATGCAGGAATTGGGATTTTCATTTTGTTTTATACTTATTTACGGGGGTCCTAACAAAAGGCAGAAAAATGAATAATCACAAATATGTCGGTAGCGGGTTTAAAAAAAAAGGTAAGGAGAGCACTTTATATATGAAATGAGATCGAATAAAAAATGGAAACTATTTTCGTCCTCGATTTTTTTTTGTTTAAGCGTGAGCTTGTTCACCAATCTTCGTGCCATATATGTATACCTTTCTTCCTTGCAATATTGGTACAAGATATATCTAAAGGGCAGTTGTGGATTCATGGAAGCTGGACTATTCGTATTTAAATGAAGGGAAAACTAGATGCCGTTGTTCCTTCCTTCTGCTCATTGTCTACAGGAAGATCAAACTGCCAACTTATGGCACCAAGCATAAAAAAGAAACATTTTTTATTTTATTTTTAAAGTTTTTCTTAGAAACATCTGGATACAAAATTTCATTTAAATCCGGTGTACCGATAAATGAGAATGTCAAAAACTGTTATACGGTAAGTACTTTTAGCAAAGTCTAAGTAACATTTTTTTATTAAGTTTTAGATGGTAAAAATTAAGCGACGCGGAAAACATTTCTTTAACAAAAATCAAAGGAGCCGTTTTCGAGGAAAATGCAGTTTTCAAAATGAACATTATTTTGTTTATCATTAGATAATGCTCAAAACTCTAAGGTGTCGAATAAAAAGAAAAAATCGGGCACGAAGTTTTTAAAATATTGAATTTTCAAAAAAAATATTGATTTTTTGAACAACCAGAACCATTTTTTTTTTTTGGAAAATTAACTTCATAAAGGGTTTTTTCGGATGGACCAATTTTCAATGGTTCTTCCACATACATAGATCCTGCTGAATTCGTCCACCTTAAGGGCATCGGTTGTGGTTTATTCGCATGGACCTGCGACTTCAGGCAATAGGTAAAAGTCTAGCGGTGTCATGACCTTGGGGAGTAGACCTTGCTGACCAATTCAAGTCACCTCTAGGGGAGATAATCTTAACCTCAAATCGTTCATGCAAAATGTCAACCGTGGCCTCCACTCTGTGACACGTAGCGCCATCCTGCTGGAACAACATAATCTAGTTCAATTTGGTTATCATCTATCTGTAGGGCTCGCTTTCACCGATCACCGCCTCACAGGCGCCGTTTTCGAAAAAGTACGGACCAATAAGGCCGCGAGTCTAAGATCCACACCAAAAGGTAAATTTTTGAAGATCCATTGTCACCTGGTGAACCAAGTGTGACTGGGTGCCTTCCCATACACCGCAAATTTTGCTTGCTAACACGTTCATCCATAAATACTCCTCGTCGCAGAAGATGATTCTTCGAACAAATTGAGGGTTTTCTTCCAAAAGCTCTGAAGCCAAGTCAGAGAAAAAACATCGTTGTCTTTTGTCATGAACTTTAAGCTCCTGGGACAGTTGGATTTTGTGCGGGTCTGAGTCCGAGTTCCGACTCAAAATTCGGTCGATGAAAACTGCCAAAGGCCGAGTTCTTGTTCAGGGCGAGCGATCAACTTCCTTGGGTTCTGCTGGGCACTTTCACAGAACTGTTTTTGGTTTAACGTGAGTACCTGCCACTTATGGCTTAACACCACGGGAGTCGGATTGGATCCTGACCATTAACTCTGACATAGCCGAAGCCATATCAGTCGCAAAGTTGTGACACGTTGCAGTCATGTGAACACCTCTTGCTTGGAGGCGAGGTCTATCTACCACCTCTTGAATCCAGGCACGCGTGGAAACCATGTGTCTCCGCATTCGGAATAAACCAAGCCAGCACGATACTCACCACTAGGGGGCCAACCTCATAGATAGTTTGAAGAAAGAGTGCACGCACGCGACAGCTGCACCTCACTATCCGAAGATAGATGCTATAGCCCGCAGACTTCAGTGCACTATTTCCCATGGTACCAGAATATAACTTCCGATCGAGCTTCGCCACCATGAAGGTCACTTACAGATGAAGTTCCTGCAAAACTTCAGGGCCTGTCAACCCCAGATATACACACACCCAACTATAGTCGAGGTAGAAACCATCAACCAAGAATATGCAACCCTCTGGTGAGTTGTTGCGGACTCCTTAGCGGATTCCTACTTTAAGGACACCGTCCAGAATCTTCCCATCTAGTAGGTTCAGTTACTTACGTAACCTATCCACAGGCCCACCGAAGTGGACGAGCTCGTCGAAAGTCAAGACCATGAACCATGCATTTACCTCCTCACCACTATCCAACAACCGTGGCCTTATGCTAGCCGCCACCCATTATGATCGTGGAATTATGCATGCTGTACGCGGACTGGCATGCCACCACGCCGTGCATAATCTTGGACTTATGTTCGCTGCCATGGTCCGATGTATGGCTCAGTAGCAACACAAGTCCATTCGTCAAGTCTCTCAGAGCCACGGACATGCCTTAAACTACTACCGATTCTACACTCCCACCTGCTATGGGCACTTTCACAGACCGCGGCGGCGTTCTCGGCAGATAACCGAATCCATCGTCACAAAGTAGGGCACCAAACGTTGAAGAGTCAACTGCGAAGGGCCGCCACGTCTACCGTATAAAGAATACTCATTTTGATAATAAAGTTCTATCATTGGGACGTGCCGTTCAATTGTGTTAGTAGCCACGTTGATGAACCATTAGTAAGTCCCCTATTACACGATGTCTCACGAGACGAGGCTCACGTAAGTGCGAAAAAGAAAGCAGATATGAGGTATATGAGATAGTAGTCTCATTTTGACGTTTCTTTTTCTCATATTCGTTTTATGTTGTGTTGTGCATTAAAAAATACGAAAAACTTTCAAATTTGAGACATGAGTCTCATGAGACATGAGTCAACGTGTAATAGCTTTTGACTCACGGGATACAAATTTAAAAGGAAAGTCAAAAATGAGACATGTCTCATGAGGCAACGTGTAATAGGGGACTAAATAATAAACAACAGATTTGACAGATATCAGCAAAACAACATGGCCCCACATGCCAACAAAATCAACCCGCGCCAATTGAAAAACCCTTTATATATTAAATTTATCGAAATCAGCTTTACCTATTATGAAGTCAAAATAAAATATAAAATGGTTCTAAAAATCATATCTAGTACGCCTTGCCTTGATATACTGGTTTGTGCGTTGGATTGTCCTGCAGAGGTTCTTGGGTTCGTACCTCTTTAACTCTTGCGACGAATTGACAAATCCTACAAGAGTTCCTCTTGTCATAAAAAGTGCTGCTCATTAGCCGTTCTGGATCGGCAGAAAATTGTAGGTCCTCTCCATTCCTGGTAACACGCACACAGAAATAGTTAAGAGAACTATTAGTAGGTTTTCTGCATTCCTGCTGTTTTTTTTTTTCTTGGGGTTAAAGTTTTTTTTATTAAAACATAGGCTAAGCAAGTAAGGTTTGACGACAAACACACGTACTATGAGGAAGACCCTGTACAAATAAGACCATACTCGCCCTGCTACGACCAATATATCCTGAACCACTGTAACTGCACCCTGTATAAATGTCGCCACGATTGGGAGCTGCCAATTGGTCAGCATAGAAGGGTATGTATGTCTTCCTTGTCCTTGAGTCTTTTGAGATTTTTTTTATTATGACGACATACCCTTAAAATACTCGTATTGACCATTCAAACGTGTGATCGTTGGGGAAAGTTGCAGAGGATTTTACACTAGACAACAATGCAATTTGCTTATCGGATTACCAAAATGGGAGTAGAACGAATTCCACATTCGTGTTGTGCTGACAGAGATGGGATCTCTGAAATGAAAAGTAAGTCCCAAGTTAAGCTTAAGAGTAAATAGATGGGAATTTTCTGAAACTCAGTATTACGGTTGAATTTTTCATGAACTAGTGCCAAAGAATCAAGGGCTGTAGGAAAACACACCCAAAAATTAAAATAAAATAGCAACCCAAAACCGGGGAGCGAAAGGTAAAATTATTGCCAAAATCAAACAAATATGTTTCCAAAAAGTAGCGTTGCCAAGGATGTCCCGGATTTCGGACAAAAATTCATCTTTCCTGGGATTTTTCATTATTTGAGCCATTTGTCCCCCCGTGGTGTAAGAAATATCTGGCAACCCTACGAAAAATGTATGAAATAATATCTTAAAGCAAAAACGTACGCGGGTTCCAAGGAGTTTCACTCCCTTTTTGGATCCTCTGTACAGCTCACATAACTCAGTACTCCGTATAGGGTATGATCACTTTTAAATAGGAAATAAGTCTCCAAAAACGATGATATAAATCTCCAATTTTTTGAGTTTATTTAGTATGAAAAAAATTCCCACTCAATACATACAATTATTTAATTTTAATTTGGGCTAATTAATTCATTCTCGTCTGTATAGACGGGGAGTGAAAGAAAATTTACGAGTATAACCATGAACTGTACGGAATATACTGATATAGTCTGACAACCGAGATGGCTAGGTCATGTAGAGCGAATGGACCCAAATGCTCCGGCCGGAAAAGTCGTGGATTCTAACCCCGAAGGACGGCGTAGTAGAGGAAGACCGCGACTCACGTGGCGCACACAAATGGGAGGGACCTCAACGAACTTGACGTGCCAAGCTTGAGACACTTAGCTAGGGACAGAGCTAGCTGGAGAAGCTTGTTAGTTGAGGCCCAAGTCCACCCCGGACTGTAGCGCCACCTTAAGTTAGTTATTAATTCATTGCGGGTAATTTCCTACAGGCAGCCTTAAGATATGTACCGAGTGTTTGGATGCCTAATGCCTTGGATACCTTAAGACTCTTCCTTTCAGTGAATATCTGTTCAACTGAAAAAGTTGGTTCCTTCGTAGATTTTTTCGTTGCCAATGTGTCTCTTTCGTATTCTGTCAAAGTGCATATCCTTGCAGATTCGCCACATCTTCCTCCTTCGTCATATACATCATAGGTTCTTATCATCTTGTAAAGCTTCGTAGTATGGCAGTTGATTAGGGGTTAAAACAGTTTGTTGAATTCCACTCTCAGGTACTTAAAGTCTGTGTTAATTAACAATTGGGTTCAACAAATTTCGTCGAACTTGATGCTTTTGCAGTTTTTGGCAGAGCGATACCTTTTTCAACCGCTTAGTCGACTGATGCACACAAATTCTGATTTGGCGGGGCGTTAATTTTGATGTCCCATTGCTGCTAGAACATATAAGGTCGTCTAATTTGGGCTTGGACTCTTTGGACCACAGTTGTTAACATTGAATTGCTATAATGTAAATTAAGCAACACAAAAAAGAAGATTCTGATCATTTTGAGGCTGGTCGGATGTGTGGATGTTTGAAAGAAATGGTCGCAGTTTGCCTCCTTGCTTGAATCTTTTAACTATCTGTTTATATAGGATCTTGCCCATGTTATACAGAAGTAATGTATCCGAAGACGTATCTACTGCTGTGCTTCTTTGGTATAGCCAAAATGTTAGCACCGTAACTATTTTGGTAAGGTAGTTAGTATTAAAGCGGGTTGGGTACGAAATCCCGCATCACAAAATCCCGATTCACAAAATCCCGAATCACGAAATCCCGCCGTTTCAATACTAAATTGACAGCACAGTATGGATTTTCATTTCCATAGTAATGGTGAGTCGAATCAATGAGAAGCAACGAGAACGAAGTTTCCTACTATTGTACTGGAATATTCAATACGAAGAAGACCCCACTGATTTCGTTAATTTTTAACGAGCTCTGATTGGCTTAAAGCTGAAGACAAGTCCAAAAAAGTATAAGTACGAGTATGAAGTCTTGAGTCAAAAAAATAAAAAAAAAAAATAAAAAATTACAAAAAATGTCAAAAAAAGTTTTTTAAAAAAATCATGTGATACATCACTCCCTACATCACGAATATGTAATTTTAAGCTCGCTAATGTCTAGTTTAGCCAGAAATCACGTTTGAAAATATCAACTTTGGGGGGTCTACGAAGCTCCGTTTAGCCGCAAATCGCGTTTAAAGATAAAAAATTGTTTTTCGTTTCATGCGATACGTGGATTGAAAGGCGGCACTCCCCAGAGCACGAATATGTATTTTTTAATTCTCTAAGATGTTTGGTTTAGCCACAAATCACATTAAAAAAAAAAAAGTGTCAACTTTGATAGGTCTACGGCCAGAAAATCTTATAATCTATGTTGTCAATACCCCTTGGCATAATGGTTAGTGCGTTGGACTGTCCTGCGGAAGATCTCGAGTTCGATTCTCAGTCGCTGCAGGAAAGTTTTTTTTTTCAGTGGTGCACTGCCTCTTGCGAGGAATTGACAAATTCTCCAAGAGTATCTCTTGTCATGGAAAGTGCTGCTCATTAGCCGTTCGGAATCGGCAGAAAATTGTAGGTCCCTTCCGTTCCTGGTAACACGCACACAAGAATGCTTGAGAGTTGTAAGTCACTTGGTCCTGGTTCATTCCGAGCTGTTGCACCATCAAATTTATCTTTTTATATGATGTCAATAATTGGTGTGCTTGCAGTTTATGTTTAATAATAAACAGTACTTTGGGTGGCCCGCTCCGCCGCGCCGGACTTAAGGATTTTAATTCCTTTTTTCGGGGACACACCCAATCACGCGACTCCGTCGCTCCGCTTAGGGTATGTTAATTCGCCTTGCAGGCGCAAATGTAAACAGTTTTTTTGATTAAAAGTACCTTGGGTGGCAATTTTTTGTCAAATAAAAAAATTTTTTGAAAAAAATTTATGAAAAATAAAAATTTCTTCAAAAAAAAAAAATTGTTGAAAAAAAAATGTGTTGACAAAGTTTGTTAAAAAAATATTTTTGACAAAATGTCCAAAAATATTTTTGGCAAAAATCCAAAAATATTTTGGTCAAATGTCCAAAAATAATTGGCCAAGCCATTGAAAATCATCTTATATCTCTAGAGATGGCGGAGGTCTTACCTCCTCGGAGTTCTAACAACAACTAGAACTGAATTTTTCCCGAACCAACAGTTCCTTAAATACTCGTACTTTCTATTTGCTTAAAAATAAATCAAAATAAAATATTTTATTAATTGTACTAAAATAGTATTGAAAATCCCGCCAAATATTTCCAAAAATATCTGTCGGCGGCATTTTTATTTTTATTTTCGGCGGGATTTCGTGATTCGGGATCTTGTGCGGCGGCATTTCGTTACTCTCCCAATCAGGCAGTGGACAAATAAAACCTACTCAGGTATACATAGGTACTCTATTTATCAATATTTCGGCTTCAAGAAAAATATGGATATATCGGTGGAAAACAGAGCAAAAGTCATCGCTTTACATGAACATACAGGAAAAACCATTAGAGAGATATCGATTGCTGTAGGTGTAGCAAAATCAAGCGTCGGTAGGATAATTGCATTGCACAAGGCAACAGGATCATTTGAAACACAGAGAAAGGGAAATGTGGTCGAAACCGAAAAACAACGGCCAATGACGACAAAATGTTGGTCTAAACAGCCAGCGTCATAAATCCTGGAAAGACAAGTGGTGAGCTTCAAAGGGACTTGGAGACAACTGGAGTACATGTGGATTCATCAACAGCTCGAAGGCATCTTCTTGAAGTGGGCCAAAAAGCTCGAAGACCATTAAAGAAACAGTTTTTGACAGACGCTATGCGCAAAAAAAGATTAATATGGGCCAAAATCCATAAGGATTGGACTCCAGAGGACTGGAATAAAGTAATTTTCTCGGACGAGAGCCATTTCGAGGTCCAAGGATACAGGGTAAGTGTCGTGAGGAAAAGTGACAAAGAAAAACTCCGACCTGGACATATCGTCCAAGCCCCTAAACACCCGCCAAAGGTTATGTTTTGGGATTGTTTCACGTCTGAGGGTCCTGGAAGCTTAAAGCCCATAGAAGGCATGATGAACAGCGCCAAGTACGCGGATGTCCTAACGCATATGCTCCTTCCTACTATCCAAAGAAGAACTTCGATACAGGAAACCATTTTTCAACAAGATCTTGCTCCGTGTCACACGTCCAAAAAAATGAAGCAATTCTTCGCGCGGAGAAAAATATTAAGGTGCTGGAGTGGCCTGGCAACTCACCTTATCTCAAACCGATTGAGAATCTATGGGCTATTGTTAAAGCGAGGCTCAGGAAAAAAGACTGTATGACTAAAAACAAACTAATTTCAGCAATTATTGAGGTATGGTTCCACGACCAACAATTGAAAAATATATGCGAGAAGTTAATATCATCAACGCCGAAGAGAGTTAAAGAACTCATAGATACTAAAGGGGGGCATATAAAATACTAATTTCATATTTATATACTTATTTATAAACATTATTCAAAATAAATGAAAAAAATGCTCAAAAATTTGCTTGTCCCAATTAATTTGCACAAGACTGTAGGTCTTTAGAAGATATGACTTGATTCACAACCTCTAACAAGGCTTGGTTGCCAGCGAAGCCATTTTTACATAACTTAGGGGGTCAGAAATTATCTACATCATTTTAGATATTAAAAATTCCATAATCCAATTCTCATAAAAGCTCTCCGATTTCATGTATGGAGAGCTTTTGGAGCAATTTTTCACTTGTTTTCGATAATCCAGCCCTACAATTATGCACTTTGGTGACATGGAATCCAGAACACCTTTTTAGACACAGTATTGAAAACTTTGTACCAAAGTGACTATAGAGTTTTATCTGAACTTGTACTGCTGTGCAAGCCATAAACTATCAATAGAGAATGACAAAATTCGAAATTTCGGATTTTGGATTTCTACAAAAACACAATTCAGAATTGCGGTTATATTAGCTGTGCTTTTTTGGAAAAGTTATCCGTAGTACAGCAGGATTTTATATGAATAACAAATACAACATCCGCAGTAGGATCACTGCCGATAAAAGGAGAAGTGAAATCTTGCTGCGGATAGATATTTGACGTTTATTCGAGTATCGGCAGTGATCCTACTGCGGATGTTGTATTTGTTTTTTATATAAAATCCTACTGTACTACGGATAACTTTTCCAAAAAAACACGGCTATTATGTCTATAATTTAAAAGCTTTCGAGTTTGTACTCTTAAAAAAAAAGTTAAGAAAAAAACTTAACTACACTTTGCTTTGACTGACATGGTACGGTTATTTGGTGCATGCGTTTTTGTGTTGAATAAATATTTTTGGTTTTGAGTAATGGTGACAAAGACTTGGCAGATGGGAGCACTTTTAAGTGAGAGAAATTATTTTACAAAGAGGTTTGTAAGCTTTTTGCTGTATTTTAATCAGCTTAACCAACAAACACATGCGACGCATTCATTGACTTTATTGTTGCTTGTTTTATTTTATTTTACCTACATCAACATATGAAAAGTTCGCTTTTTTATTTTCCCAGTGCGAAAATTTAAAATGAGCAAACTACAAGAGCACCCGGCACTACCACCCATTTACCCAAGCTACTCCCAGTCACCCAATTGCTGCCCTCTTTTCAACTAACATGGATGACGGTGAAACTTTAAGAGTTAAGTTGTGTGGAAAATTGCATTCAGGAGCTCCTGGATTTGTCGTTTTTTTTTTTTTTTTGTACTGTTTTGTTTTTCAGGAGACGACGATGATGATGGCGGCGGCGGCGACGGCGAGCAGTGGCGGAAATGAGGGAGGAAAAAATTCTATGGAGCGGACACACCGGAAACGAGAAACCAGCCCGGATGCTTAAAAATTGCACATTCAACACCAGGTTGCTGCGCTATACCTCCTGCTGCTGATGGTGTACTCGTATAGTGTTAGTTGGCCAGTTGTCGACTATATGGGGTATGTTCTTTGGGGTGTTGGACGAGACAAGGACATGAGTCTAAAGTGAGAGCGAACGCGTTCTCTAGTGATTTTCGGGAAGCAGTGTAGTTTTACGAGTTTCTTTTTTCCGTCTTGCCTTTTGGCTTAAATTTCATTTGGACAAAGGAAAGGACCTGGATACCTACTGTGTGTTGTTATGTGCAAGAACTGCTGATGGTGGTACTGGCTGGGTTGGTACAACAAAACAAATACCACAAAATTATCCTGGTTTAAGATTTTGACAGCTCTTTAACAATAAATAGGAGTTAGCCATGTATAAGAGAAATTATTATTTTTTTGCAATTTATTTTTTTTTACAATGCTCATGCAAAGCAGCAAGCAGTGGATTGTTTTTTGTTCCGTTTTGTTTTCGATTGTTGCACCCCCGACAGAGTGAATGGACAATAAATCCTTAAAGTAGAAAACAAAACAAAAAATATGAAATAGTGTGCTTCGCGAAGCGTAAAAGAAGCTGACGTTCTCTGATATTTTTTTTTTATTTTTTACATTTCTCCCGAAAGCTAGTCTAAATGGAGAAGACTGTGTAGTAAGACCAACTAGGTATTTTGTATTCTTTTATCATATTTTTTTTGTTGATTTATTAATGCAACAGGATACTTGTCCACGTGCTTGAAATTCTTAATTTATACACTGATATCAAATTGGAATGAATTCTCGTTTGTTATAAAAAAAAATGTTGAGAGGTGAATTGCATTTTGAGATCGTGGAAATATTAAATTAAAAATTTAAGTTCTCATTAATATTAATAAAACTGTATCTACAAAATTATTCGAGCTTCAATTTTGTTTGATGGAAGTGAATTGGAAAATTAGATTTCGATTACTCAGAATCAATGATTTTTTATTGCGAGTTGGAATTTTAAATTTTGATTTCATGATTTTATTTTCGCTATTTTGAATTGATGGTTATTTATCAGCTTAACTTGCACAAGCAATATATTTCAATTGTATCAATAAAAGTTTTTAAGATTATGGAGCTTATTTATCATTAATTATTCATTTAAAGCAATGTCGAAATGTTTATTTCTCATAATTGGTCTCAAAATTTGGCTGAGATTATTTACTGTGCTCCGTAAACTTGGACTTTTCATATTACTAATAAGAGGTCTTGTCTCCGAATCAGTATTTCTTTCTTAGAAAAACATTGAAATTTGTTCTGTTTTGTGTGCCATTGAATTATTCAGCCTCATTGAAAGTTTGTATATAATATTGACTGAGGAACATTGATATCATCTCAACCACTTTGATGATACATAATTATCATTTTAAATATGGTTCTCTTTAAAACTGTGTTATTACACACATAATTTTACTTTTTTTGTTGCAAAGAACATAAATGTTTTCGAAAATAAAATACAGGTTACGTTTTATGTTAATGAAATTTGGCATTTGACAGTCGTAGAGATTGGCCGATACAAACTTATTTAGGAGCAGCAACAACTTGTTGAGATTGAATTTTATAAAAACAAAAAAGTTGAAGGTGGTTTTGAATTTATATTGAATGATTCAAAAATTAAAGATTGTCCGGTTACAGCTAAGAACAATTTTGGTCGAAAAAGTATACCTTTTTTCAAAAATCTTGAACGTAGGTGGAAGGCTTCTACACAAAACGGCGATCATTTTGCGAGACGCCACGGAGTCTGGTTGAGAACTTCTTTTATTTTTCAAATATTATTCTTAATTTTCTGGAAAATTCATCATCTTGTAAATAAATTGTTCAAAAGTAGATTGGGTCTCATTGTTGACAAGCCTAAGTTGGGATTTGGGTCAACAAATTATGGAATCACGGTAAGAAGTTTTTTTCAAATTTCGAAAATAACTGCAGAAATAATAAGACTTGATGAAAAACTCGTAAAAAAATTTTCTTTTGAAATACCTTTAAGACAACTGTCTGAAAAAGCACTAGGGCAAGTCATAAAGAATTACGGAAAAATCACCTCTCTCACACAAGAAAATCATCCCGGATTAATACAAACGAAGACCTCTTGACAACATTACATTTAAAGTCTGATCCTTTTATTTGGAATTTCAGACAGATTTAATACCTTTAGTAGCTGACCAAAGCGATGTCAGGCCATAATATCAAAATCTTTCAGTTTTTTCTTTTGTTATTACTTTTTTATGAATAACTAGTTTCGTCAACAATAAAAATATTCATTCTATTTTGCAAAATCTTTTATGCTTTTGTGCTTTGGGAACATGTATACATTCCTACTAACCGTTAAAACATTACAACTTTTGTATAAAGTACAAATCATAAATTTTTTGAAATGTTTGGCTTCTAACTAATAATAATAAAATTGTGGGCGTGACAGTGCGTGGATTTCGGTTCAAATTAATTTTTTTATCACACACATCAATTCTGGACAATTTTTTTTCAATATCGTACGAGAAGTTTAAAAAAACAAACACTTCACGCTTTTCTTAATTTATAATTTCTTGACTAACCAGAATAGTAATACTCGAATTCACTATCGTACGGAAGTTTCCGCTTATTCAATTTTTCGTCAGCAAGGGGCGTGAAAATGCCTCAAATTGAGTAAAATCCGTTTTATATTGGATTTACCAACCAATTTTTGTGCACAGTTACCTTACTTACCTTCATTGGGCCATATTTCTTTGAGGATGCCATAGGCATTACTGTAACAGTTACTACTGACCGCTATTGGAACATGTTGGAAAAATGTCTTGTGATATTTGTGGAAGTTCAGGGAAGGTTTAAAGGGTGAGAAACATAAATAATAAGTAAAGGAAAATACTAAAAACGACAATTTAATTTCACAATACATAATTTTTCTAGCTGTGAATGTACTTCCCTCAGACGCTCAGGTCAAATTTACACAGTAGACAGTACATCCAAATAACGATGAATGTTATTATCTTCGAGTAATGTTGGTGAATGTGCGTGGTCCAACATCGTTTCAACAACTAATGGATATTTTTGTACGACTTTCTGTGAGGCTTGTCAAGTATTACAGTTGCTCGAGAACGATTCACATTGGGATAATACGAGTACGCTTACTACAAATTACTGTAGAAATTTAGAATGAGACATTGATCATGATAGAAGATATGTGTCTATTGATGGTAAATAAAGTATTGTCGTTTTTGGGCATGACAGCACCCAATCGTCCAACTACGAGTTGCAAAGTAAACAACAATATGATACTGAAGTATTGGCCGAAACAGTTCGTTCAAATGTTCCGAAATTGAATGAATAACAAAGAATTGCGCACGATACTTTAATAGAAGCTGTGAACAGTTGATCTGGTGGAATTTACTTTATTAATGCTCCCGAGGGGACTGGAAAAACGTTCATAATTTCATTGCTGTTGGCAAAGATCAGATCGCAAAATGAAGTAGCCATAGCCATAGGTTCATCTGGAATAGCTGCATTGTTAGAAGGTGCATGAACTGCACATTGTGCCTTGAAATTACCACTAAACATGCAAATCAACGAAGCACCAGTTTGCAAGATCGCCAAAAACAGCGCACTGGCGAAGATTCTACAGATATGCAAATTGATCTTTTGGGATGAATGTACGATGGCCCACAAGAGGAGATAACAGAACGTTAAAAGATCATCGTGATAACCAAAACATTTTTGATGGAGCCATGATTCTGTTGTCAGGTGATTTTCTCCAGACTCATCTAATTATTCCCCGATCAACTATTGCTGACGAACTTAAATCAACTAATTTGTGGCGGCATGTAAAGACACTCCAATTAACAACTTACATGCGAGTGTTGTTTTTGCAACAAGATCAAACTGCGATTATATTTTTTAAGAGTTGTTTTCGTACAAATCAGTTGACACAGTTACAAACCCACAGAGCACAGAGTTTTTAAATTCCCTGGATTTGCCTGGACTACTACCTCAAAATTTTAAATTAAAAGTAGGTTCAGCTGTGATTATGCTGGGTAACATTAATCAACCTCGACTGGGCAATAGAATGAGACTATCTGTAAAAAAAGCTACTGTATAACCTCATCGAGGCCGAAATCATCAAGGGAAAATACAAAGGAGAGGATGTTTTGATCCCGCGTATACCGACGATTTCAACGGATTCGCCATTCGATTTTAAGCGTCTACAATTTCCCGTCCGTCTGGCCTTTGCGATGATCATAAATAAATCGCAAGGTCAAATCAAGTTTGCGGAATCAACTTGGAGTTTCCCTGTTTCGCGCATGAGCAGTTACACTTTGCGAGTTCGCAAGTCGGAAAACCATCACCTTTATATATTAACGCAACGCAAAAAAAGACAAAAAATAAATAAAGTACATCAGAAAGCCTTAAATTGATTAAGTGTATAACTGTGTTGCATATAATGTAGATAAAAATTGTGTTAAGTTTTACTCATATTTTCCAAAAATACATTTATGTAGGTGATAGAGAGTTCACCGGGTCATCTAGTTTTTATTATAAAATTGTATTTCGTTTAAAATTTACTAACAAAAAACATTGACCTAGAACATAAAACGCACCCTGTATAAAACCAAAAAATTTATAAAAAATTAAAATCGCTAAATTTTTACTGATACGTTCTTTTTTTAAGGGAAATTAAAATTTTAAAGAAAATTAAAAAATGTTTAACATTTTTTGCTCCTAATTTCATAAAAAATAAAATGCACGACGTGGTCGCAAGAACTTGCTCCTATATGTAATATACTAGGAATTTCAAAAACAAATGTTACTCGTACTATAGAAAACTGTTCATAAGGATCAAATTAATTTCTTAAATTCTTTTAGTAGTAAGAGACAAAAACAGAATGATATGCAAATATGAATTTATGCAAGAACAAAAATTATAAGTCGTTGTAGTGGTTCCTTAAAAAAATAAGCTTTTATGTACAAAATTTTTAAAAGATTTTTAAGAAAAAATTTTGGTACGCCAATTAAAAGTTTTTATTATTGCTCGAATACAAATTAAATGTACAAAAAAAAAATATTGAGCCGTTTCTGAGATATCGAATTTTCAAAAAAAGAAAAAATAGATTTTTTTTTCAAAATTTCAAAAAATACTTATTTTAAAGTTTTGAAATGCAATGTGTTTTAGACTTTTTAGAAGCAAATCTATAAAAAAAAATTCATTAAGATCCGTTATGTGGATAATGAGAAATTCAAAATTCGAAAAAATTGTTCTATGGTAGGTTAGAAGCTGTAATATCTTAATTTCAATTTTTTTTATTAAATTAAAGATCGTAAAAACTAATTGAAAGAAAAAAATTTTATCAAAATTCTAGGCGCCGTTTTTAAGAAAAATACGATTTTTGAAAACCATTTTTTTTTAATTTTTTAGGATTTGTATGGTAGGTTTATTTTTGAGTAAAATAATTATTTTTTTCTCACATCTTGTAGATTATATTGAGAAACTTTTATTTATCAAGTTTTAAAAAAATCTAGCATGTGGTTTTCGAATTAAGTTTTGGAAAAAAAATTGAAGTTTTTTTTAAAAATCCAAAAAATATTTTTTTGACAATTTGAGTACACAATTCTATTTATGTTTTTGGGGAGAACAAAAAATGATCTAAATCGGTTGTACCGTTTTTGAGAAAATCAAAAACAAAGAAAATGGTTCCATAGGAGGTACCCTCAATAATCATTTTTCGTAAAATTTTTTTCAACCATTACCTAGCTTTAACTAAATGAAATTTCTTGTATTTTTATTTTTAAAATATGCCGAACAGTTTTTGAGAAAAAAAAATATTTATAAAATTTCGAAAAAAAAATCGTATGGCAGGTACCGTTATTTTTGGTCTTAAAAAAAAAAAAAGAAAAAACGTGTGGTGGGGAAAAATTAAAAGTGATATCTACCAATTTTAAAGAAAATTGTCCGAGCCGTTTAGGCTGTAGTCGAATAGACAGACAGACAGACAGAATTGCGAGACCCACTTTTTTAGTCTTCGCTATCATCGTAATGTCAACTTTGATCAAAATCTCGAGTTCGACTTTTTTACGAATACATAACTTGCCTTATAGTACCTATAAGTCGCAGGTAAAAATGTTCAGAAGCATGACATTAATTTTAAAATTTTTTAAAAATTTCATATGAGAAAATTGAAGAGTCCAATTGCCGCGGGATTGGCCTTCAGTTTTGCAGACTTCAATTTGGCGAATTTCACGTCGGGACTTGGAGCTACACCACTACAAGATCCAACTGACCCAGAAGATCAAAGTTTAGGGACTTTAGGCAACGCCGTTTTTCCGCTGACTGGGCTTCGGAGCATTTGGAAAGGGACCCTAATTTTGGCCGAAAAATCATTTTTCGCGACGACGAGCAGCTCTAGAAACTTTCCTCTAACTTGCCTAACTCAATCTATTTACCAAGGAGTTGGCAGTCAAAAGTGCTCTACGACTTAAAGAGGGTTAAAACATCGAAAAGGGGCCATGGTTGTCACAGAACCATTGTAAAGTTCACTGACATAGACATTCAAACAGAGTATACTAGTATTTTACCATGCATAGATTTTAACCAAGCCGCACTAACAAATATTCCAACAAGGGAAATATGGATGCAAAGCCGAGTCATAAACGCAAATTATGTATCGGTGTATACAGACGGTTCCAAAAGGGAAGCTGGTTCAGGCATCTTCTCAGACAACCCACCCATTAATAGATCATTAAAGCCCCAAACTTTTGCAGTGTTTTTCAAGCGGAAGTGCTCGCACTTTGTGGGGCCGCAAATTATCTTTCCACATATGAATTGTCAAACAAGAACATTGATATCTTCATAGATAGCCAGGCAGCAATTAGAGCCAGTTGTCACGAAGTCAAAACTGGTTGCTCGTTGCGTTAGTGCATTATGACTGCTCAGCGAAACAAATTCGATCACCCTTCGATGGGTCGGTCGCGGGAAACCGTGACATTTATGGAAATGAAATGGCTGATGAACTTATGCCACCAAAGTTGCTTAAGACCGCAAATGACAGACGGTCACCAATTGACATCTGTATAGGGTTTCAAGGAATCTTTGGCCAGATATTTAAAAAAAAAAAAAATAGAGTATCTACTGAAACAATTGTCTCTCTTAATTTGAATATTTACGGGTCAAAACTCAATGGGAACTCACCTGAGCAGAATGAGCATCAGCACATCTGACTCTTGCAGAGGGTGTAAAGACGAAGACGTGGAAGAGGGTTCGTCTCATTTCCATTTTTAATGCCCTCGGAGAACACTGTTTGATAGACAGGCACGCAACGCGGCTTGGTATTTATTCTAACGAACGATTTCTGCAGAAGCTCTATGAACAAAGAAGAGGAGGAATCGATTTCTCACCTTCTTTATACATGTCCTGATTTATCCCAAAGACATAGACCCCATCTGGGAGATTTCTACTATAGTAATCTGGCAAATATAGATATAGACAATCTCGCTTCCTTTATATAAGGAGCTTCAGTTGGTTTAACGATTCAATGCAGCATCAGAATGGACCAACTCACGTCAACCTAACCTATGCTTATAGAGTTGTCTATCCGTTCAAGGCAAAGCCGGCGGCAAGGTAGTTGTTATTCAAAAGGGGAATTCTGTATCTTTGAAACATACGCCTATCTATGTACATATGCCAAGAAAAAATATGCTAAACTTACTTCGTTGTTAATTTTGTAATAAAAACTTCCATCCCCTTTGATTAAAAACATTAAATACGATTTTGAAGGCAGAAAAGTCATAAACATTCGTTCTAGGCCAAAAGAACATTATTCACTTCCGCTCAAAAAAATCCCAACGTTTCGCTCATAAAAAAAATCAAATCTCTTTTATTTGTTATGCTCACTTTGGTGTCATTATTTCATTGAACGCCACATAAAAAACCTATCAAACTGTCTTCTCCAGAGATTCTCAGTTCGTTTAAAATCAAAACACCTTCCTGCCTCAGAACTCAGAACATTGTGACAGCAGTAAAATTCACCTTAATTAGGTACAAGTTGTCTTTCGAAAACAATAAAGCAAAGACCACTCAAAGATACAATGATCCAATGGTCTTCCTGCCGCTTCGCCCTCTTGCTAAGCCCCTTTCATGAGAACCTTGTAATTAATGCGTGATGTAGACAACACAAAACAACACTGAATGTGAACCATATCATCGGTTATGCACATTTGCCTGCTCCTGGCACATGCAAGTGCACCAAACAACAGTGTTTGTCTTCCCTATCCATACCTTCAGCCCTCTCGTATACAATTGATAACCGAACGCTGTTGGAAAAGGTCACGTCTGCCCACTTGTCTGCTTCAGATCGCGGTAGCGGCAGCGGCAGCGACAGAGCCTCCTTGAAACTAGCAATGCCTTCTGAGGAGGCTCCACCATTTGTGAATGTGAATATATTCTGTGCAAGGATCTATGTACATGCAGGTAACTTATACCAACATCTACCTCACGGCTCCGATTGTGTAGTTCCACATACTGCCACCGCACATTCTTGTGAGAGGGGTCTGATGCTGGTATAAGTACCAACTAATTGCATGCATGAATATGAAGCAACAATCTGGATAGGTCGCTGCACTGTCACAACTAGAATTCTGAATTGTTTTGGACGAGGACAACGACTACGACAACGACGACGTTGAAGACTTCGACTACGACTACGAAAACAACGAGGAAGACGGCAAATGTGGGGGCAGGTCAGTGTACCTTTTGGGATTCTTTGTCTCTGGGTATTGTCCTCTCTAGCACTCGTTGGTGCTGAGGCGAATAATTAAATGATTCTGCTTGTTCGGATGTTTCTCCTGCTGAATGTGTCGTTTTGTGTTCCAGAGAACAATTGCGAACGTGTTACCAACCACTTTATCCTCCGTATACCGTTGCCTACTAAGCAGGACATAACATTTTGTCATTTGGTATTTTGAGGTTAATTTTGTTAGCCTTGTCGATTTGGGCTGCAATTTTCGATCTTCCAACTCCGAAGGCACACATTTCTTCTCATTCTCATTTCAAAAAGACAGAAGAAGGGCACAATAATCTCATAATCCTGCGACATTGATGCCTGTCATCGCAGATTCCTAGAAGGAGTTTATATCATGTTGCTTCGGCTGTGATGGCACAATAGCTCTAGCTTTCCAATGTCAATCCGGTCGAAGGTGGTTTGAATGTATCCCAGTTCCAGTCTCCGCCCCCTTCCCGGAAGCGTCCAAAGGAAACTCGATACAAAATGTTTTAGCTGACGTTCATGAGAAAGTCTCTCCTACTCGTATAATGGGTGTGTTGAGAGATTTGAAAGATCAATTTGACAGCTTGTCAATCAGAAAGACACAGAAGGAGGGTTACGGAATTTGGAAATGATTATTTTAGGGCTGGCAATGCGATCAGATTTAAGATGTGTGTTTTGCGAATTCCAAATTCTTATTTCAGATGTAAGGCATGGAAAGCACACAGAATCCGCTTCGCTCTATACCACCCCCATTCAGCAATTTTGAAGGATAACATCTCAGATTATTTTCTATTTCTTCTCGAGGTATGTTGTTGCAAGGCGGCGAGAAAACTTTTTCCCGCAGACTTTCAAGCTTTTAGTTGTAATAGATGATTTGAGGCAAAGGCAATCATGACATCCTGATTTTGTTTTTAGCTTATTTCTTGCCATGTGATGGCTTTAAACCGATTGCACGTTGCGGGACACACGTGCGAGGATATTGTCTTCTTTCCAGCGATATAGGATTGAGATTTATTAGACGTTTCCTGTATTTATTGCCATCAGAAGGAAAGGAAAAGGATAGAGAAAAATATATCAATCTTAAGGAAGTGTTAAAAGTCTTGGATTGTGCCAGCGGTTTCTTTTTCTCATTTTTTCTTTGCTATAAGTTGCAACGTTATTGAAATAGAATTTATTTTCGAAATTGAAGTTCGGGAACAGATTGTTGGGTTTTAATTTTGAAGATGTTGTGAACTTTTGAAAATTGTTATTACCTATTTAATGGCATGGTAGTAACGAGAGTCTACGTGTAGAAATGTTTATGGAGAATATTTGTTGCTTTTATAAGATGGTCAAGTGCTACCGGTACTGAGTATTATTGCTCGGTATTTCCAATTTTTTTTGTATTTCTGGTTTACGGTTGTTTCAGAAACAACAAAATGGATTTCAACAATATTTGGTAAATTGATTTAAGCAGTGATCCAGACATTCTCGAGATTTACGAAGCAAAATTGTTTATTTATATCCTGTTCCAGACTTCATAAATTGTACCTGTCTACAAAGATTTCTCAGCTACAAGTATGGAGTTGTACTTTTGTGTGGGCAATTCGAAGTAAAGGGTGGTCCAATCATTATGCACAATGTTAATTGTGAGTCACACCTTAACGTCAAGTTTTTTACCCAACTTAATTTGATATTTCTCTGTTTCAGTGTTTGACAAATTCAACCATGGAGAGGTACGCAATTAAGCAGCTCTTTAAGATTTTTGAAGCCTTTTACGAAAATTGGCGTTTAAATCAAAATGCATTTCGTGCACTTCGTGATTTTGTTGGTGAGCATAATCAACCAAATATGTCCACAATCGGTAGAATTGTGCGCAAATTTCAGCAAACCGGGTCTGTAGGAAACGTGAAAACACCTGTACATTCTCGCCCAGTTGGTTCTGCGGAAAAAATTGCTGTTGTTCGCGATAGTGGGGCAGAAGAGCCGTCAACCTCGACTCGTTGTCGTGCCCAACAATTGAACGTCTCACGAACATCACTGATGCGAATTTTGAATAAAGATTTGAATTTACACGCTTACAATGTTCAATTGACTCAAGAACTGAAGCCTACTGACCATTTCAAGCGTCGTCAATACGCCGAATAGTTGATTGAACAAACAGAAGTGAATGGTGACTTTTCAAAGAAAATCATCTTCAGCGACGAGGCACTTTCACCTCAGTGGATTCGTTAACAAGCAGAATTGCCGCATTTGGGCAAATGAGAATTCACGAGTGATTGTTGAAAAGCCGATGCATCCACAAAGAGTGACTATTTGCTGCGGTTTATAGGCTGGCAGCGTCAACGAATTTTATTTTTAATTGTAATATTAACGAAATGTGTTTAAAATTTTATGATATCCTTTTTAAATGTTTTTATGAAACAACTCCACTACGTAAATCTTGCAGTAGATCTCAAAATCCACCATGGTTTAATACTGAGCTTAAAAATCTAAAAAATAGAAGAAACAAAGCATGGTTGAAATATTCCAAATCCAGAGCTGATGAAGATTATATCGCTTACTCCGATCTGAAGTCTATGTTTTCTGACTACTCTAATATTTTATATTCCGATTACATTTTAAAAATCGAAAATGATCTAAAACGAAATCCTAAAAATTTCTGGAACTTCGTGAGTAGTAAAAGAAAAATTGACGGCTACCCCAACTCTATGTCTTTTAATAACGTAACCAGTCATGATTCTGGAGAAATATCTAATATGTTTGCTAATTTTTTTAAAGATGCATTTGTAGAGTCTGGTTCTCACGAACCCTCTGATTTTTCACCTTCCCTCCCTATTTTTTCACACCTTAACACAATTAACTTCTCTATTTGTGAAGAATCTATTGTTCAGAATATTTTGAAACTCGACGATTGTTTTAGCCCTGGTCCTGATGGCGTACCATCTAGTGTATTAAAGAAATGTGTATCTTATTTATCCTATCCCCTATATGTTCTATTTAATGAATCTTTAAATTCTTCAATATTTCCTTCTATGTGGAAAAGTGCTTTCATTATACCCATCCATAAAAAAGGGTCAAAAAACGATATAACTAACTATCGCCCTATTGCTAAATTGTCTGTAATTCCCAAATTATTTGAATCCATTATCTGTAACGTCTTATCTTTTAATTGTAAATCTATTATTTGTGATAGCCAACATGGGTTTGTCCAAAAGAAGTCGACTGTCACAAATCTGTTTGACTTTACCTCTTTTTGTATCGATTCCTTTGAAGATCGAAAACAGGTGGATTGTGTATTTACTGATTTTAGCAAAGCCTTTGATAAGCTTTGTCACAAAACTCTAATTAATAAACTAATTGGCTTAGGGTTCAATGAAAACTTTCTAGTCTGGATATCATCTTATTTAGAAAACAGGAGGTATAGTGTTACTTTTCGTAATGAGCGTTCTGATCAATTTTTGGTCAACTCAGGTGTTCCACAAGGGAGCCACCTAGGCCCATTACTATTTGTTCTATATATCAATGACTTGACATCAATTATAAAAAATTCATCTGTGCTTATCTATGCCGATGATATCAAAATTTTTAAAAGAATAGCCTCCATCAGCGACTGTGAACAACTTCAAGAAGACATTTATAGGTTCAGGGAATGGTGCAATACTAACCGTCTTTTGTTAAATATTGACAAGTGTAAAACAATGTGTTTTACGCGCAAAAAAATGTGTTAACTTACAACTATATGTTAGATTCTTTTGCATTATGTAGAGTGTCCGTTTTTTCCGATCTAGGGATTATTCTAGATTCTAATTTAACATTTATTAATCACATTAACTTTATTATTAAAAAAGCTAATAAAACTTTAGGATTTATAAAAAGATTCTCCCGTGACTTCGTGGATCCTTACGTTCTTAAGCTTCTCTACATATCTTTTGTCAGACCAGTACTCGAATATGGCTGTGTAGTCTGGGCGCCATACTATTCAGTTCATATTACCAGACTTGAGGGAATCCAAAGGAGATTCTTACGATTCTGTCTTCGTTTTCTTCCTTGGTCACAAAGATCGACACTGCCCCCCTATAACAATAGACTCATCTTAATAAATCTCCCTTTACTCTCAAAACATAGACAATATCTACAACTATGTTATATTATAAAATTAGTCAACGGATCAATAATATCTCCATCAGCTCTGTGCCGCTTGAATTTTAGTTTTAGTCAAGCTAGCTTGAGAAATCAACGGTCTCTATATCCTAACTTTAGCAGAACAAACTATGGTATGAACAGTCCCTTAAATCAATTTCAGTTTTCAATAAGTATAATTTTTTAATTTCTTCAGTTAATGACAATTTAAAATGTAGTAAATTTAAAGAAAACTTTTTTAATACATAATTGTAAGTAAATTCATATTTGTAATGTTATCTAGTTTTAAGTTTTGTAACGTTAGTATTTTAACGGATTAAATAAATATAAACGAGCCGTACTTCTTCGAAAAAGAGGTCGACCAAGCAGTTACCGTGATTGGTTTTCGCTATTGCGAGATGATAACGGACTTGTGGCCAGAAATTGAGATATGGACGATATGTGCTTCCAACAGGATGGTGCCACTTGCCACACAGCCAACGAAACAATGGCTCTTTTGCGCGAGAAATTCAATGGCCGTGTTATCTCACGTCGGTCGTGGCGATATGTTAATTGGCCACCACGATCATGTGATTTCACACCGTTGGACTTCTTGTTTTGAGAATATTTAAAAGAAAAAGTATACGTTAATAAGTCAAGAACAATTTAAGAGCTAAAGCATGAGAAAATTCGGCACATTAACGACAAGGCTTAGCAAAATAATAGAAGAAAGAAAACTAATCCCGAACCGTCAGTTTGGATTCAGAAATAAACATTCCACGATAGACCAAGTGCATAGAATTACGAATGTTTTAAAAAAAGCACTTGAAGAAAAACAAGTATATTCAGCTCTATTCTTAGATGTTGTTCAAGTCTTTAACAGGGTGTGGCATTTGGGAGTATCTATAAGCTGCATAGGCACCTATCCAGGCAGAACTACGAAATACTGAAATTATACGTTACGAACCGACTCTTTAGAGTATACGGTACGACTTAATTTACTAAAAACTGAAGAAAATTGAGACCGGTGTACCCCAAGGAAGTGTCCTAGGACCAACACTGTATAGGGTTATTTCAGTAGACATCAAAACTATCATAGCCACCTTTGCCTGCGATATTGCATTATTGGCGCCTGGATAAGCCCGTTACGATGGCTACAGAAAAACTGCAAAATGCAAGCGATAAAGTTAGAGATTGGACGCAACGATGGCGTATCAAATTAAACGAAACAAAAAACTTATTAATGTTCCAATTTTTATCAAAGGTAAAACTGTTCCTTGAGCCAGTACTGCCAAATACTTTCGAATGGCTTTGGATGTAAAGCTACAATGGAACTGTACTGGTTACTAGGACTCCTGGCTATCTATCCAGAACAACCAAATAGTGTTATACAAGCAAATGGTGAAACCCCTTTCGACGTATGGTATCCAGGTTTTGGGCTGTACAACTAAATCAAATGCTGAACCCATCCAAAAATTCCAAGACAAAGACCTTGGTGGAATAATAAAGGCCATTTGGTACATAATAAATAGTGACTTACATCGTGACCTTCAAATTGAAATGGTCATAGAAGTGGTTAAAAAAACACATTGTATCACACAATCAGCGATTGCGACAATGTTCGTGGACTTAGAAATACCAAGTCTCATGAGCTGATGGTCTTAAAGCTATGAGAAAGTATTAAAAGTCTAAACTCTCCCCAAAGTGATTTAAAAAAAAAAAAATAAAAATAATTTGTCCATTTTTCATAGATTGGTTCTGATCCCGGTGTTTTTGGTGCGGTAAGAGTCCCACACTACTTGGTACTGAATATTAGGTTTTGAAGCTTTCCACCGAAAAAAAAACAAATCAGTCTTGTATACATGACTGATCTCAACAAACCTCCTTTGGAAATCTTAAGGCTACAATATGAAAACAAATTATTATTAACAATATATGTATGAATGATTATCCATTAAAAAATAAATTATTTTTTTAGAAAACTATTGGCAAAACGAGCTAATTTTGTCTTGTCTACGCGTTATTACGCTTTGTGTGTTAGGTTCAAAATGTTCGCTTCATTGGTTATCTTCATCATCATTTTCATCTTCGATTTCAACCAAAGTACATATTGTTGCGTTTTCGTCTCCAGTTGTGTTGATTTTATTAAATAATTGAATAAAATAAAATAAAATAAAAAATAATATTAATTCAAATATGTTTTTATTTCAGTTTTATTTACACAACTAATTTTTAATAGTAATGGCAACGCGTTTCGGAATTAGAACTCCATCTTCGGGCTACTCGAACTGAATAATGATTTTGATGTTTAATATCACGAATTCATCTTCGACCTCAAACAAGCATGCAACCAATGGAGTGGTTTCCATGTCGATCAACAAAGCGGTCTTCATAATCCCTTGGAAAATCTAATTTTATTAAAGTTCCATTGATGCATCCCACAATATACGGCATACCGTAAATTTAATACAATTTTTTGTCCACTTTATCTTCTAAGAAACACTGTTTGACTTATGGCATATACGACTCTTTTAACAACACGACACACCGTTGGCTTTGAACCAACGTGCATTACTCTTTTTCTACGTTTTTTAACACCGCTAGATTTTTTCTTTAGAATTATTAAAAAAAAAACAGTCTTCACCAATCATTTGCCAACAATATATTCACTAAGGGAAAAAATCACGCGAAATGCGGCCACAATTGTGCGAAAACTCGACCAAAAGAAACACATTTTGAAGGCAGATCCGAGGCGGTATTTCGGCAGATACTGTATTCCGTTCCGTACTTAAGATATAAATAAAAATATTACGACTTTGAATAATGTCAAATAGAACTTTTGTTGAATGACCTTATACAAGGTCTTCCGTAAGTAAGGTTCCAAAATGCATCTGTTCAAATGCCTCTCAGTATTTAGTAACTTGTTCATATCTAATCATAATGGTTTTCGGTTAACTGCTGTTTTTTTCTTTTCAATTTTTGCTTTCTTTTCAAATTTTGTACAAAATAAGGCAAAAACTAATCTTTCTTTGTATACCTAATTTTGAACTTAAGTCTTTAAAAAAGAATCTTCAGTTACTAAAAAGGTAAATAACTTGCCGAAGGTGATCTTTGATAGAACATTATAACTGATTTTATTTGAAGACAATCTGAAATGGTTCTGAAACATTAAAAATAAAAGATTCTTGTTCTCAATAACAATAACAAATCTGACAGAAATATAAAGTGGGAATGCTTTTAAAACCGGCGTAAAATACCTAAGGAACGCGCTTAAGAAAAAACAAACTTTTGAGGATTTGCCCCGAAAAAACGCCACGAAGACTATTTCTTCTGAGTAAAAAAACCTTCCCCATCCTAAGCAGAGTGATCCTTTTTGACATCAGTGCAGATAAGAGCCCAGATTATAATGTCAAAACATTGGCACAAACCATACGAAAACGACTTGAAGAACACAATTTAAATGGACAAAACCACCATGGTCACTTCCCAAGGAATCAGTCATTCTCGATCTACAAGAATTACATAAGAATAAAACTTGCAACACCATCTTTAGAACTCGATTCCTGAAAATCTTAAATGATTTGACGGATTAGGGTTGCAACTTTGTTTACACAGACGGCTCTAAAACGGATTCGAACACCCAGCCCAAGATGGTTCAATTATCACGCAAGGCATCCTTCCAAACATTGCCCCCATCTACACAACTGAAGCATTGGCTATCCTTGAAGCCTCTAAGAAACGTACTCTAAATAAAGGGAAATGGGTAATCTGCTCAGACAGTTTATCAGTACCAAAGGCCATCATTAACCCAAAAAACGACACAGATATCATAGCCAAAATCCGGGATACTCTCTCAAAAGCTAAGACAAAAATCAAACTCATCTGGACCCCAGGTCATGTGGGAAAAAAGGCAATGAACTAGCTGACGCAGCCGCAAATGCAAACCTAAAATGCAAACTTAAAGCCCCCACCTATACTTTCTATCGTCTTGACTTAAAGAGACACATCAATCTGGAGTGTCATAAAAATAAATTACTGGACTGGGAACACTATAAACATCACTATAGCTCTACTAACCCAATGAAAGTTCATTCCAAATTTCCAACAGACATCACCAAATCCGACCTCAGAACATTCATACGACTACGCCATGGCCATACCGCATTCAGTCATCGACACTTACTCAAAAAAGAGCCTTAACCTACCTGCCCGAACTGTACGAGTTCCATAGCTGTAACCCACATATTAAGCCCATGCTTCTTATCTGGACATCCCCAACTCCAAGCCCACACTATCAACTCCAATTTAATGGATCTACTGAAAGAACTGAAACAAAGCAATATTTTAAAAATTAAAGAAATTATTAACGATCTAAAAATATCTTTTTAAGAAATATACATATACTATTCCTAGAGCCGAAAGCTTTTGCTGCTGCTTTCTCTTGATTTATTAATAAATAAATAAATGGACGAATCCCTAAACTTTTCGGTACAATGGGGAAAAAAGATACCAAAAAAAAAAATACCAAAACTTTACTGAAGAGGATGAAGTAACGTTTTGTGGTCAGATGAATCAAACTTTAAAGTAAGCATTATAATAAAGCGCCGAACTCGGAAACTTTAAAAACTGTTTTAAATTGCCATCCACTTATAGTTATTTTGAGCTTTTGAAAAAGGTTATTTTTTTTTTATTTTTACAGGTGTTTGGAAACCCTGGTGTAACCTTTGTGAGGCGGCGAGTTGGTGAGGAATACAACCCAGAATGTGTAGTTCCAACCGTTAAACACGGAGGAGGAAGGGTTATGATCTGGGGTTGCATGGCTGCGGACGGAGTGGGTAAAATGTTCATTTGTGAGGGTCGCATGGATTCAAAAAAAACATTAATTTGATGGAAAACACGCTGATGCCATCCTTCCAGCATATTTTTGGTGATACAAATATGCGGGGCGTGTTGTTCCAGCAAGACAATGCACCCTGTCACAAGTCCGCCCCCTCAATGAAGTGGTTTGCTTAAAATGCCATTGACCTGCTTCCATGGCCTGCCCAGTCCCCAGATCTGAATCTAAATGAGCATCTATGGGGAATTTTAAAGCGTAAAGTTTGACAATACCCAACAACATCAAAAGAGATGCTCAAAAAGGTTCTTGAGCAAGAATGGCTTAAAATAAGTTTTGACAAATGCCGTAAGCTCGTAAGCTCAATGCCTAAACGAATAGGCGCAGTCATAAAAGCGAGGGGTCGCCATACAAAATATTAAATTTTCTTTAATAAAAAAAATGTACAGCATTTCTGCATTCTTGGTTTTTTTTTAAATTTTACTTGATTTTAAAACTATGGCATCTTTTTGGGGGTGCCTAATACATTTGGCCAAGACTGTATACGTCCGGTTGGACGTATATTTTTTCCTCTCATTGTTCTGAAAAGGTGTTTATCAACGCTGGTAAATCCATTGCGTAAGATTTCTTATCTGTCCTGGTTACGTTTTGAACCACCTTACCAAGTTGTATTAGCGGTTTTAAATTCTGATACTGAAAAAATATATGCTAAAGTGCCACAGGGCTCCGTTTTCACTCCGACTCTATTTCTCATATTCATCAAATGATTTTTTGTCTGAAACTTCTAGTCCATTAAATTGTGCTCCTGACGGCTGTACATTCAGCTTTGCATATTCATTTCTAGATTCACATCCTCGTTTTTCAGATGTGGAACGAGGAAGGTGGCTCATTAAATTCGAATATCAACAGCATTGAGAACCAAAAATTTAATTTAATGCCTCAAGGACTCAATCCTGTCCATTGGCGTTGAAACAAAATGTACCCTGTATGGAATTGTCCTTGGATGGCACTTGCATTTAGAAAACCGAACAGCTTACAGTTCTCGGTCAAAACCAATGTGCATCGGTACCTCATCCCTCTTAAACCATTTCCTATATTTCTAACGCTAGCACTGTGATAAACATTTTAAGTGTGGTCGAAACCAAAAAAATATGAGTGCATTATAAAAAAAAACCTAAGGTTAAATTAAAAAAAGTTTTTGTTTTCGAAATAAAAAAAAAAATACTCTTTTTTCTGAAAAACTGAAATTGAAAAAAAAAAAACATTAAATTTAATTAATTTCAAAGCTAACAAGGGCATTTTTTTTTTCCGTTTTTCGATGTTCTCGGAAACGACACAATTGATTTTTATAAATTTTTACGCTAAAGCTACTAAAACTTTTGGACAGTATTGTGTATTCAAATTTTCAAAAAAAAAAGTTGGGAATTTAAAAAAAAAATCGAAATCTAAACTACATGCTTGATTTTTTTAAACCGAACAACTAAGAAAAAGAAAAAAAAATTGCCTTAAACTGTGCGATGATAGCGAAGACGAAAAAAGTGGGTCTCGCAATTCTGTCTGTATGTCTGTACCTCTCCCTACAGCCTAAGCCACTAAAACTGTTTTCTTCAAACTCGGTACTTAAAGGCCTTCGGTGATTGCCCAGAGGGAAAATTGAAATTTTGTTTACCTCCAAAACTAACGGTACCCCCCATAACCCGTAATGCAAAATCTGATTTATCTCAAAAATGGCTCTAATGATTTAAATAAAAAGAAATTAAGAGTGCTATTATAGGCATAGGCTACATTTTGGTGGAACAAAATTTTAGGAAAAAATGTCATAGTATCGTTTTTTTTTATTTTCGAATTTCTCAATAACAGCTCTTACAATTTTAACCAAACTTTTTTAATAGGAACCCCCTTAAATTTAAAATATTATTGTATTTACGAAAATTCAAACAAATATTTTTTGGGTTTTTTGAAAAAAAAAATCCATTTTTTTTGAAAAATCAATATCTTCAAAAATGTATTTAATAATAAAACGATTTTTAAACTTTGTTTGCATACATTCATGTTTTCTGGAAATCAGACGGCAATTTTATTCAAATGCATAACGGATTTTGATCTCATTTTTACTTGCGATATACAGTGGATCAAAAAAGAAATCGGACATACAAGTTTTGTCTCTATAAATCACAAAATAAAATTGATGAAGGTTTGAAAATAGCGGATTTCTGCATTTATACATAGTTTTTACTATAAACTCTGGATATTTAGCAAAAATTACAGTTTTATTAACAAATTATCATCGAAATTCAATATAAAAGAAAATAATCGCAAATTTAATATCAAAAAAGAAATCGGACACTCTGTGTTGTACTCATTTTTTTGTTTTTACCGGGACAAATATAACACTTTTAGGTTCTTAATATACCGTTACATTTGTCAGACGTTTATTTGATTTGAATTTAATGCGTTATTATTAGTAAGGTCAAAATGGAAGAACAATTTTGATATACAACGATAGAAGTACGAAAAATAGTGATAAAAAATTTTTAAAAAGGTAACTCTGTACGTGCTATTGCAGAAATTGTAAAAAGAAGCAATTCTACGATAGGATACATCATAAAAAGATTCAAAACAACAAAATCTGTTGAAAATTTACAAAAATCTTGAAGACCAAAAAAGTTTACTGCAGGCGATGAACGTTGGATATTGTAATAAGTTAAAAAATAAACCCCAAATAGGTGCACCAAAGTTGACGGGCGTAGGTAATGAAATACCTGCACTAAGATATTAACCCTGAAACCGTAAAAACAGTGCTGCGAAAAAGTAATTTTCATGGAACAGTGGCAAGAAAAAAACCTTTTATCAACAAGAAAAACCGAATCAAGAGAAATAGTTTATAAGGAGCTACCAAAAGACGGATTTCTCATTCTAGAATCGTGTTTTGTTCTCTGTTATATTAAATTTACTCTCGTCAGAGACAAAACACGATTCTAGAATGAGAAATCCGTCTTTTGGTAGCTCCTTATAAACTATTTCTCTTGATTCGGTTTTTCTTGTTGATAAAAGGTTTTTTTCTTGCCACTGTTCCATGAAAATTACTTTTTCGCAGCACTGTTTTTACGGTTTCAGGGTTAATATCTTAGTGCAGGTATTTCATTACCTACGCCCGTCAACTTTGGTGCACCTATTTGGGGTTTATTTTTTAACTTATTACAATATCCAACGTTCATCGCCTGCAGTAAACTTTTTTGGTCTTCAAGATTTTTGTAAATTTTCAACAGATTTTGTTGTTTTGAATCTTTTTATGATGTATCCTATCGTAGAATTGCTTCTTTTTACAATTTCTGCAATAGCACGTACAGAGTTACCTTTTTAAAAAATTTTTATCACTATTTTTCGTACTTCTATCGTTGTATATCAAAATTGTTCTTCCATTTTGACCTTACTAATAATAACGCATTAAATTCAAATCAAATAAACGTCTGACAAATGTAACGGTATATTAAGAACCTAAAAGTGTTATATTTGTCCCGGTAAAAACAAAAAAATGAGTACAACACAGAGTGTCCGATTTCTTTTTTGATATTAAATTTGCGATTATTTTCTTTTATATTGAATTTCGATGATAATTTGTTAATAAAACTGTAATTTTTGCTAAATATCTAGAGTTTATAGTAAAAACTATGTATAAATGCAGAAATCCGCTATTTTCAAACCTTCATCAATTTTAATTTGTGATTTAAAGAGACAAAACTTCTATGTCCGATTTCTTTTTTGATCCACTGTAGGTACTATAGGGCAAGTTCTGCATTTGGAAAAAAAATTGAACTCGAGATTTTGATCAAAGTTGACATTACGATGATAGCGAAGACGAAAAAAGTGGGTCCGACAATTCCGTCTGTCTGTCTGTATGTCTGTATGTCTGTACCTCGAACTACAGCCTAAACTACCGGAGGTATTTTCTTCAAACTCGGTAGTTAAGGGTCTTCCGTGATTCCTTAGAGGAGAAATTGAAATATTTTTTAGCTCCAAAACTAACGGTACCCCCCATACACCTGTAATGCAAAATCTTATTTGTCTCGAAAACGGCTCTAACAATTTTGATAAAAAAAATTAGGTGTGATATTATGAACATAGCCTACATTTTGGTCAAAACAACTTTTGGGGCAAAATGTTATTAGGGGTACCTGCCATAGACCCGTTTTTTTGATTTTCGACTTTCTCATTAACGGCTCTAAGGATTTTAACCCAAAATTTTCAGCAGGAGTCCCCTTAACCCTAGAAAGGTAATCATATTTTTTAGTACGTTAAAGGTAATCATTCGTCGAATCGACGAAGTAAAATTTATGTGCAATTTTTTCGAAAAGTTATTAACAAATTCTTGTAGATGTTAATAATTTATTTTTATCAAACCTTCCTTTAATAAAAACACACTTTTTATTTTATTTTTTTAGATTTGTGACTTCTTATTCTCCTTAAAGATCTATGAAGAATCTATGAGAAATTTTAAAAAGAAAAAATGATGTTCGTCTAATCGACGAAGATTACATTTCTAGGGTTAAGTTTAAAAAAATATTGTATATAAAAATATTGGAAAAAATATTTGTTGGGTTTTTTAAAAAAAAATTTTTTTTTAAATCAATATCTTCAAAACCTATGAACGATTATTTTTTGAAATTATTTCCTATGATCAATATTATTTAATACTTAAAATTCGCATCCCACATTTTTTTCTTGAAAAATTTTAGAGAAATTTCTTATATAAAAAATGTATTTAATAATAAAACGATTTTTTAAAGTTTATTTGCATAAATTAATACTTTTTTGGAAACCAGACGGCAATTTTATGCATTTGAACATTATTATCTCATTAAATCCATGTTTTATATTTATTTATACATAATTTTTAAACTTCAAATTACTTTTACATAAAAGCAAGTTTACTGAAACAAGCTGTAAAGCTAATTAAAAAAAATAATTTTATACTTTTGAACATTTTTCTCTAAAAAAACCGACTTTTGAAATTCTTAGTCACATAAACATACGCCCGCATGTTTTTGAGATCCGGTCGTGAATTTAATTTCTTTGCACGATTATTCATTTATATTCGCATTCTCCCCCTCAACCAAATATATGAAATTCCACCTTAAAAAAGAAAAATTTTCTAAATAAGAAATTTTCAGTTTGGGATGATTCTTCATTGCGGAGTAATTTATCGACAGAAAATGGATTTTCTTTTTTTTTTTACACAACATCTTTAAGCTTTCAACATATATTCACTTTAACGTTCTGTTAACGGCTTTCGAAACATCACTCAAACTTATATATTCCTAGCAACAATAACGTTTTATGATGAAATAACTTACAATTTACCTGACAGATTCCTCTCCCTTAATCCGTCTATACATCACGCTTAAAATATCGTTTCTCATGAAGGTCTTGTCTAGATAAATTGTAGTTTGCCTGACTAAATGAAAAAAAAACGTGCCACGAATATTTTTGCCGGTAACATCATCATTAGTTGAAATAAGATAAGCAAATTCAGTAATTAACTTAACTCTTATCAGAATAATCCTTCATAAAAATGTTTTTTTTATTAAAAAAAAAGTATTCCAAGCCTAATCTAAGTTCGCAGCTAGGGTTGGCTGGCAAAGGAACTTCTATAATGTGTATTCTTATCTTATCCGCTTGGCTGGGAGAGCATTTTTAAAATACCTTCGTGTTTACTTAAGCATTAATCTAGCGCCCATCAGAAAGTAATCATAAACAATCTGCTATATCATTTCAACCTGGATTGCCATGTAAACACGAACACAATGCCACAACAATATTATTTCCATCTTCAGCCAAAGCGATGGCCCCAACCCTTAGCTCCGAAACGGGTGACAACAAAACACCCAGCACCATAAGCTTCACCTCTGATAAATTCATCACCTTAATTGGATAGAATTATTCAAACTTAAGTCAGAGCGCCTCGCGACCCATGTCTCGTGTCACTTTTAAGCCCATGACTTAACCACCCCCACCAACTACCCTTCCACCCTTCCTGCCAACAACATCCGCAGCAGCACTTATCACTCTCACCCCTTGCCACAGTTCCATGCCCTCCACTGTTGACGATGACTGAATACAGCAACCTGAAAGACAAGGTAACTCAAAACCCACGGTATTCGAAGCTATGACTTACTAAATTGCTCCTTAAATTCAAATTTACGAAGCACAGTTTCAGATTTCAATGCACAAGGAACAGCAACGAGGATGAGAATACGAGGACAGGCGATGACGAAGAAGCAGAGTTAGCCCGCGCACGGTGTGCTGTGGTGGGCGTCAGAGTCATTTCTCCATTCTTAAGCAGGAAAGTGGAAACGAACAAGAACGTTTTCTTTTTTCCTTTTTTTATTATTAATAGACATCCCTTATATGAGAGGACTTATAACAGCTTACTTCGTTCTCTCCCCAACGAACGCCATAAAGGGAGTCCCCATCCTCGGCTCCGAATACCGGAAAATCCACAACTCTATACCTTGCCGTCTCCATAGCCCTCCTTCGGTAGGGGGTAGTAAGTACTCTCAATTTCAGTGAAGGTGAATATGTAAAAAAAATGTACCCAGTCAATTTGAGTTCCCCGTATCCACACATGCAAATACCAAATCCTGATGTGCGATATTTTTTTCATATTCCTTCAATAACGCAGTTTTTACTTCATTTCGGGTAATTTTTTTTAGCTGCTTGGAATGACTTTAGACGTCTTCATCGTCATCACCGTTGACGACTTAGATGATTACTACCAGCCCTGCATACATATAGACGTAATGACGACGACGATGGATACACCGAAGGAAGTTAAACCTTAAGGGCCTGCCACAATGGTATCTTTTAATAAAAGCAACCAGGCATATGTTGGGGGGAGGGGAGAGGGGGGCTGTGTTAGATCTAAAGCTTAAGCGTGCATAAAAAATACTTTTTAAGATTGTCTGAGCACTTTATAGGATACAAAGTCGTCATCGTTCTCATCATTGCGCTGAACGTTCGTAGGCACTAACACTTCCAAGCAAACATCCATTGATGCCAACTGAGCAACATTTTGGAAAAATTCAATCGGAAATTGACAGCAGATTGATTTAAGTTCACTATTTCTCTTCTTTGACATTTTTGTAAATTGATTTCTTTCAACCGGTATATTCTTTTTTCAGGAGTCAATTGATTTCTTAGAATTTATATGTACTCGTATTTCCTTCAGTTTCGTAATTTATTTGAAAGTTTTCAGTTTCTTTTATCCGAGTTCTGTGCAATGATACTCGTATTCTAGGTATTTAAATTATTTAACTACGACTTATTAATTTTCATTTATTGCTTTGTCTAGCTAACGTTTTGAAAATGTTAGCTATTATCATTTTAGTGGATTTACACTGCAAGTCATAATATTAGAACCATACGGAAAATTCGTTTTGCGAAAAATTAAATGATGTAAGAACTACATAATAATCGGCCCTAGCGAGGTATCCGCTCGGAGCGGAAAATTGTCCGCAACGCATACTTTGTCGGAGGTTCAAATTTCTTTCGAGGTTTCCTTTTGGAAAGAATAATAATACACAAACGCGTTGGCACTTTGTTCCGCAAAGAATTTGTGTCGGACGAAATCGGAAAAACAATTGCATTAAGCTGTCAGAAATTTCAAAAATAAAGCACTCGATCGCAATTCAACGCAGTTCGCCGGGTGCGTTAAAATAATGTTGGAGAAAAATTCCGAACAGCTGTTCGGAAGAATACCTCGAAGCAAAAATCCTCCGAACCGTACAAAATCGGAGAATTTTCCGCTACGAACGGATACCTCACTAGGGCCGATTGTTATTATTTTTTTTAATTTTAGTAGTTTATTTATTTTGTAAGTATTGTGCATATAAATTATATCGCTTTAAGTTTTCCTTAATTAATACTTAACTTTGTTTGAAAGCAGACATTTCAACTTTACTTATAATATCAATAAATGAGAATCAACAAGAACGAACCAAACATTTAACAAATCATACTGTCAAATAATAAAAAGCTAACAAAAGAATCGACTATTAATTTATGGAAAATAATATATTTAAAAATGATCAGCCTTATTTTGACATTCGATTTCATTAGAAAGTATGTCGATTTCGAATAATTTGTATTTTGAGATGCGTAAAATTTGAAAGTTCACTTTATCAATGCAAATGTTCACTTTCGAATCGTTCGAAAGAAATGTCATTTCATTCTCGTTCAATTTTCTCTGGCGAATAGATTCATAAAACGTGTAGGTTTACTGTTTTTGTTTAAAATTGAATAAAATAAATTACTTTTTGAAATATTTGTTGCTGTTTTTAATTAAGGTTGCAATCGCATTCTAATTAGACGAACCGGGAGGAGAAAGAAATTCTGATCAGATTGACTGAAGAAAATCGTGATAAAGCCAAGGGATTTTCAACAAACCGGATTGACACTGGCCGTTTTTGGAGAGATGTTGCAAAGAAGCTGAATAGAGCAATGGACCTCCTTCTAAAGACGGTGCTACTTAGAAAAGGCTGGTTGTAACAATTCTTCAAGGAAATGATTTTTTTTTTTTTTTTATACATAATTAACTCACGCTCAAGGGAATATGATTACCCTTTAAATGTTTTTTAACACAGCGCGGGCGTAAAGTTACGGAAGAGAAAGAAGGATAGGAAAGATGTGTGGCACGATGTTCTGAGACTGAAGGTGGTTGTCTCAGATATTTTATCTCCAGGGATGGCGGCTGAACTAAAGCGGAGAATGCCGTGTCTTATTTCTATGTCGCTTATAATTCACATTATTTTATTCGTGTTCATCCTTGTTGGGCATACTAGTTTAACTCAATCACATGTTGTTAGTGTTATGCCTAAACAACATGTAATGAGTAAACCAGCAACCCATTGATGACAATTTTTAAAAGGTTTTAATGGAATTAAAGTCGACATATGTAGACGACGGCAGGGATCGAACCTGTGATACTGAGGTTGACAGGCGAGCACACAACCATCGCGCCACGGCCACCCCTAAATGAAATAAATGATATATGTATCAGGAATTGAAAACTAATCTGATTTCACATAAATATACTCACTTCGTATTATCCTTCTCCTAGGTGCCTTCACTATTCATAAATAAAACAATTTCCATTTTGTTTTTAACGTTTCCCTTTTTTTTAACGTAGTACCCTTGACATAATGGTTATGGCATTGGACTGTCATGCGGAAGGTCTTGAGTTCGATTCTCAGCCGCTGCGAAGTTTTTTTCAGGGGTGTACTGCCTCTTGCGAGAAATTGACAAATTCTCCAAGAGTATCTCTTGTCATGGAAAGTGCTGCTCATTAGCCGTTCGGAATCGGCAGAAAATTGAGGTTATCAGAATTCTCTTACAGCGTGACTTCGACAAGATTCAGCGATATTGTGATGACTGGAAGTTGAAAATCAACTTTCGGAAATGTGAAACGATTCTGTTTAGGACTCCGTTGGCTAGAGCCCCTAGGGATACTAGAAAGAACTGGCGTAAGCTGATGATCGTAGGGCCGCACCGGCAACCACTGGCGAACAGAAGTGTGGTAAAGTACCTTGGTATCTGGTTGGATCAGTATTTGTATTTCGACAGACATATAAATGCTGCTCTGAACAGGGCTAGGGGAGCCTTTGCCCTGACGAAACTGTTGTTTTTCAGCAGCCGGCTTGACACCAGGGTGAAGGTGATTTGCTACATGGCCCTCATCCGGCCGATGATTGCCTATGGGTGCCCGGTGTGGTTCAACGTTGCCCCATCTCAAATGGAAAAGATTCGGGTGTTTGAGAGGCAGTGTCTTAGACGTTGTCTTGGATTACACAGAACACCAGAATCGGAGTACAAACATTACTATTCCAACAGGACTCTATACAACGGAGCCAACATTAATAGAATAGATAATTTTTTGATAAAGCTGATTCGGAGTCACATTGCGAGAGCGATGACCTCAGCAAATAGCTTAATCTTTGGGGCTTACTACCCCAACACAGAATACTTCGAGAGTGTGCGTTTAAGTGGCCATATTGCACCTAATGCATTCCTCTATTTAGATAGTATAGGGTTGATCCAGGATAGAGAGGCGGTTCCGCTAATCTACCACGTCGGCCGTAGTACTGTGGATAGGCGGCTCCTTTATAGTCGAGACGTCCTCGCACAAGACGGAGCTGAGCGACTTCGGTTCAGTAGGACTGTGTCCGATCGGGACCTGAAAGACAGGGTGAGACAGGAGAACCAGTTTTGGTGGTTGTCTATTGTTGATAGAGATAGTTGACAAGTTATCTTGGCCGACTTACATTGTTTTAAGGTATTCTTAGGTAGGGACAGTCAGGGTGGCACAAAACAAAAAAAAAAAAAAAAAAAAAAAAAAAAAAAAAAAAAAAAAAAAAAAAAAAAAAAATGCGTACATTCTTCTAATGTATATACAAAAAAAAACAAAAAAAAATCTCTGCTGCTGTGGCTGTTCTAGTTTTTAAGTAGTTTTAGTTTAGTTTTAGTTTATTTTAAGTTGGTTTAAGTTGGTTTCGGTAGTTTTAATTAGTTTTACTTTAGCTTTAAGTTGGTTTCGGTAGTTTTAATTAGTTTTACTTTAGCTTGTAAGTTTTATATAATAAACAAAAAGTTAAAGAATCCGAGTTTTTTTAAATTTTCTCGAGAAAACAAAAAAAAATTAGATATAGTTTTTGAATTCAAACTAGTTTCTTAGGCACTAGATTTAAGATATTGTTTAGCTTAGAGTGCCCGCATAGGGCCAGTAAGTTAGTTTTAAGTTAGTGGATAATTAGGCTAGTTTGTATGAATTTTTGTCTAGCTTTAAGTAGTTTTAAGATAAATAAAAAATAAAAATGAATTAAAAAAAAAAAAAAAAAAAAAATCGGCAGAAAATTGTAGGTCCCCTCCGTTCCTGGAAACACGCACACAGGAAAGGTTGAGAGTTGTAAGTCACTAGGTCCTGGTTCACTCCGAGCTGTTGTACCACCAAATTTATTTATTTTTTTTTAACGTTTCCTTTGAATTTACCAATATTTTTATGAAACAGTTAACATATCGTAATTCAAAATTCAAGTGTATATTAAATGGGCTTTGAAGTTTCCTTCTGAATACCTGTTGTTTTTTTACACAATTTGGAAGTGCAGTGCAGTGCAGGTTCATGAAAACTATCAGAGCAAACGTCATACGTCAGATGTTAAAAACAAGAAAACAAATTATATTTGGCGCAAGTAAAATGGGCTGAAGTCGATGGCAAAGGAACGAAATCCATTCCCAGTGCGTGCGACGACGTTGTTGGCATTTTTGGAACAAATTCTCTTCCTCCTTTTCACCTTTTTTTATCGAACTTTCAAACACTTGCCTTCGGAATTTTTCGTCTAAGTTTACATACATAGATTAAGTTAAGATATTATTGGATTAATTGGAAAACACTGAATAACCCAGTGATTGCCCTTCACTCGAAGTTAGCTCTAGTCTATGCATTATTTAAAAATTTTAATCAAAAATACAATGCGGGGAAAAAATAAACTTTACTCGTTAACAAAATATAATCGAATAATGACATCAACTGATTTTGGCAGTTTTTAACAACCTGCACTAGCTCAAAAGGTCGTGCAGAATATTCAGAACTAGAGTACACTAGTTCAGCTCAATGAACGCCGCTAATCAGATTAAGTCAGTGCGGAAATTTTCTCAATGAACACTAAAAAGCTACACTTTTCTGTCAGAGTAGGCCAGTGCAGCTGGTTGAACAGAACTACTCGCATAAATCAAGTATTTTATTATACAGAGAAGTTTTACCGTTATTTTACTTCTTTTTGATATCAATAAACTTAGTATACTGTTTTCTAAATGATTCCAAATTTTAAAAATGTCAGTTTTTACTGATGTTTTCAAATTTAAAATTTATCGAGCCGTTAGCATTACTTATCATTACTTTTTTTTTTCTTAAATGATAAAGTATTACTCGTATATTTAGACCATATTTTTTTTTAAATAAAAATCATCAAAAAACCAGCTTGGCCATACTAAATCAGATAGAAATGTCAGTAAATTTGAAACAGCTGATTTTGAAAATGAATTCCATTGAGGTTCGACAATTAACATTTTTCGCTCGAATGTCAAAATATGGTAAGTTCATTCGAACGAATAGATTTATTATATCGAATCAGCTATTCGTTCGAATCTCAAAATAAGCATAGATAACAAAGGGTTTTCCATTAAGCTCTTCCTATCTTTAAATTTGAAAAAAAAAAAAAAACTTATAGTGATATATCTCTGAAATTATTAATGAAAAAGGCCTATGTACGGTTCATTCACATGTCCGCCGCGGCTTCGCTTGGTGGCGCGCACCTGGCATTGATCATGTTGGCTTTCAGGGCAGTGGTGGTTTTTGGTTGATTAGCATGTAACCTGTGACTCAAGATAACCACAAAACGTGGTCAAATCGCAGTATCTCGATGGCTAATTCACATCGCTTCCGCGTGAAATGACAAGGTTCGGAAATCTATGAAAACACATGGCGTCGATATCCATTTCTTTCAATTCGGGCCAGAAGGAATTGGTTATCACCGACCAATAGCGCTCTTCGTTAACGAACGGTTATGTCCTGGCCAATTCTGTGCTCAAAGAAATATGGACCAAAATCCACACCAAACAGTGTGACTTTTTCTAGATGCCCTGCAATTTTGTGGATCTCGTGTGGATTCTGATGATCCCAAGTTCTACAATTTTTGCTTTTTGACGAACCTATTCATTCAGAAATGGACCTCGTTTCTGAATATGATTTTTCGGCGGAAATAAGAGTCAACTTTCAACTGCTCGAGATCTCAGTTAGCGAACACACATCGAACACATGTCTTGTGATGCGTTTTCTTCGTGGCTGAGGTCAGCTCGTCGTTGGCCAGGATTCTTCCCAAAGAAGCAACAAACCTTAGGCTTAGAGGGTCTAAACTCCGAATGAAATAACTTTCGCCAATACTACTTAACTCCAAATCAATTTTTTGTTTAGTTTTCATTTCTAACATGCTATTTTATATAATGTAGTAGTATCAAAATTCTCAGAACCGTTTTCGAGAAAAATACGATTTTCGAAAACCCTTTTTTAACATTTGTATGATGGGTAACGTAATTTTTAGGTAAAACTAAATTTTTTTCCCAAATCTTCTAGATTATATTAAGAAACTTTTATTTATCAACTATGAAAAAAATCGAGCATGGGGTTTTCGAAATATTGAGTTTCCAAAAAACAAATTTGAATTTTTTTTTTTAAATCAAAAAAATTAAAAAATTGAAAATTTGAATATGTAATAATATTCAATTTTCCTAGGAGCTTCAGCATAAATGGTTCCAGGGGGACTACCAAAAATAACCATATTTTAGAACATTTTTTTTTTCAACCATTAATTAGCTTTACCTAAATAAAATTTTATGATTTTTTTTTAAATTCTGTGATACAGTTTTTGAGAAAAAAAAAATATTTATAAAATTTCGAAAAAAAAACTCGTGTGGCAGGTACCGTTATTTTTGATGTTAAAAAAAGAAAAAAACGTGTGGGTTATGTGGGGGAAAAAAGGCAGACAGAATTGCCAGACCTAATTTTTCGTCTTCGCTATCATCGTAATGTCAAGTTTGATCAAAATCTCGAGTACGATTTATAGTACCTATAAGTTGCGAGTAACAAAGGGATTTTAAAGGGTGAAATAAATTCTTCAAGATGTCGTAATAATATGTTGCGTAGTTTTGAAATTTTACATTTGAAATTTTTTAAAAACCAGAACCAATTTAGCAAACTCCGAGATCGAAATCGAGTGCATGACACCAAAAAGTACCAGACAAAATATAATCTAGTCACCAACAACAACAACAAAAAAAATCAATAAATGTTCCAGACCCGTGCTGTTTTTATAAAAAGAGTCGATCGAGCTATTGAATTTATCTTAAGATTTACAAATTTGTTATCCCTTGGCACAGGGGTTAGTACGTTGAACTGTTATGCCGGAGGTCTCGGTTCGATTACCACCCGTGCCTATTAACATATGAATAATCTTTTTTTCAAGGGTAATGTCTCTTGCGAGGAAGTGAAAAATCCTACAAGAGTACCTCATCTATAAGCCGATTTGACTCTCCAGAAAGTTATAGCTACACCCGATTTCTGTCGACAATACTAATAATTGACAGTTGTAAGACACTGCCTTCAGGTTATTTACGAGCTTTTGTGTGCCTCAAAATATATTTTGTTTTTTTTTTTTTTGTATCGAACTTCGGTAATAACACTGTTTTTGATTGTAAACATAAATACGAGTATCGGCAAGTGAGGTCTTTCACTTCTTGGAAGAAAATTTCACCTAACCGATTATGTTCAGGACCTTCAGATCAGGGCACCTTTTAAAATTGCATTCGAATCGCTTTAACTTAAACATTTAATTTCCATTAGATATGGACATTCTTTTAATTTGGTTCAATTAAATATAACTTAATATGATCCAACTTGTGCATTTGATTTAATGGAATTGGTTTCATTCTAATTGTTGCGCGCGGTTTATAATTAATCTATGTCAGTTTCAATCATTTTAAATTTTTTATTTTTGTAAACACAATTATGGCGCACTAAATGGGTTATGATGAGTAAACCTAAATTAATTAGATTACCCATAACCGTAAGTGCGGTAGAACATATTGTGGAAGAATTTTCAATTTTGAATTCAGAATCTGAATATTGAAATTGATGGAATTGTGGAATATAATATTTTCGTCTCCTTCATCATCGTTATGTCAATTTTGATTTAAATTAAGAGCTCTATTTACTTTAAGTCGAAGTCAAAAAATTCTTTATTTTTTAAAAAGTTGATAAATGAGTCCTATTTCGTCATTCTACTCGTATAAATGCATCTTTGGAATTTTTTAAATCAATTTTTATATTTTTTGCTTTTAATATTGTCTCTCCTATAGTGTCCAACCAAAGAACCAAGCACTAATAAAGCTTTCCCAATGTGTTTTTCCTCTGTAGCTAGCGTTTGGTTTTTTGGTTTTTCCAAGTTTGGTGCTCCAAAGATTTATAATTAGAGTTACATTTTCGTCCCGCAGTTATAGTTATATGTAAGTTTTGTCAGTCTCCTTATCAGGTTTCTTTAGAAAAGGCCGCTCAACGATCGGAGCCATTGAGGAAGTAATAAAGGCTGCCCAAATCGCTCAATAGAAAAACCACTACTCAAGGCTGATCATAGTGCTAGCAACTCCTTAACTGAGCTAAGTGGAGTGATATTATTCTGAATGCTCTTGAAAACATTTTCAAAATTCCGGTTTATCTCTTAAGAATTGCGAAGAACTATGTTAAGGATCGCGAGCTGATCTATGAGACCACAGAAGGCTCACGAAGGAAGCACATGACCTCCGGAGCAGCGCAGGGTTCAATCCTCGGCCCGATCTCTGGAACATCTCCTACGATGGCATCCTTCACATGGAAATGCCAGAAGATACTTTCCTGGTAGGGTATGCAGATGATATTGCCGAGGTAACAACGGCAAAAGACAGCGAAAATGCGCAAAGAAAACTGAACCAGGTAATGAGACGAGTAAACTTCTGGAAGAAAGAACATTGTCTAAGTCTGGCTACCAAAAAACCGAGATAGTCCTTCTGACACAGAAGAGGATCGACTTTCAAATCGCCTCTGAAGTCATAAGAAGCAAGGACGCAGTTAAGTATCTGGGAATAACTTTAAATATGAAACTCACTTTCTGGCAACAGATAAAGTCAGCAACAGACTCCCATTGATCTTCTAGCGGCTGAAAGGAAGTACGTATACGACAAAAAGACAGAAATTGGAATGGAAGCGGCATCTAAGGAAGCAAAAGAGTTTACAAACCAGAAGTGGCAAGAGCGCTGGAACTCGGAAACTAGAGGAAGATGGAAAGCGAGGCTGATCAGGAACGTGGCTGAGTGGAATGACCGGAATCACGATGAGGTTATTTACTACATCACGCAGTTACTCACCGGACACGGCTATTTCAACGCCTTCCTCCATAAGATCGGCAAAACGGAAATTCCAGCTTGCCAGTACGGGGACTCTGCAGAAGATGACGTAAATCATACCTTCTTTTCTTGCAGTAGATGGGATGATCGGGATGTCAATCCTAATGTGGATACAAAGTTTTGAATTTGCTTGCTCAATTTTGTAGTACCCCCTGGCGTAATGGTTAGTGCGTTGGACTTTCATGCGGAGCGTCTCAAATTCGATTCTCAGCCGCTGCAAAAAAGTTTTTCAGGGGTGTACTGCCTTTTGCGAAGAATTGACAAATCCTCTAAGAGTATATCACTTGTCATGGAAAGTGCAGCTCTTTAGGCGTTCGGAATCGGCAGAAAATTGTACGTCGCCTTCATTCCTGGAACACGCACACAGGAATGGCTTGAGAGTTGTAAGTCACTAGTCACAACTGTTTCACCACCAAATTTATTTATTCTATTTGCTCATTTTTTAGCTTAACAAAATTTATCAAATCTCAGAAACATCAACTGTCTTATTCTTTTACCAATTTTCTCTGCTTTTCTGTCTAGTAATTCTTTTTTAAAGTTTAGATAGACCCTCAAACAAGATTGGCGTACGATGCCCCTTCTCTGGGGCTTCCAGTACATTTTTTTTTATTTTTAAGATTCTGAACATTATTGGTCCTAGTTCAGACTCTCTGAAAGTTAGTGCCCAAAAAGACACATACAGACAAATTGCCAAAATCACTTTTTTGATGTTTTCACAATAAGAAAACTGTCAACTGGGGAACTTGACGCCTTTTATATCAGCAGTTAGTAGAGAGAGTTTCGACTTGAGACAAGATATGTTTAGAAATTTCAGGTGAACTTTTCACTAGGTAGGTTCACTTTCTAACATAAGCAATACAATAAATTATTTTTAAGAAAGTTAAGTTGGAAGGTGAGTGCTGGGGAGGGGAATATAAAAATGTTTGCTACTATAAGTTTTTGCTAGTATAAGTCTGGATTTTAAATACCAATAAAATCCAAAGCACACATTTTTGACATTTTTGTGGTGTATTATGATTATGGCAAACTAGGTTTCGTCCTTGGTCACAAAAAGAAAAAAAACATTCTTTTTTAAATCGAGCTGGCAACATTACTCACCAGGTAGACGAAAAAGACTCAATCTCAACAAACTGTCATGACTCATGATGCTGAAAGGAAATATAAAGCTTTTATTCCTCAGCATTGAATGTGTCCTCCCTTTGTGATAACACCAACAGACAACACCGAGGGACCAAACTTTTGCGATAAAAGAATATTATTGTAAATCGGCAGGACAAAAGAATATTTATTCGAATACCCTTGAAGGCGATGGTTTGTATAGAGAGCACTTGATGCGCTCTTGCATGATGATGGTGCTGATAATGATGAGAGACGGGTGGATGCGAATGAAACAAAAGCTCCTTAGCATATGAAAAGCATGCTTATCAACAGAAGCTTATTAAGGACGCGTATATAAAAATTCGCATAAATACATGCAAAGGAGCTGCTGCTGTGTGTAGATGACAAGAATTTTTATACAATTTGCATTTTATGCATTTCTTTATTAGAAGTTTATTCTTCCATTCAATGTATATTTATTTTTTTTCGTTCCTAGGAATAGAGTATAAACACACATACATTCATATACATATGCATGATACTCGTATCCCATCTTGGCTAAGAAGAGAACGAATTTGCGAGATATTTACCCACCACACATTGCATGAGGATACATTTTTTGTTGTGATAATAGCTTCAGGTCCTTAGAAAAGAATTGCAATTTTTTATTTCTTTTTTTGAAAAAAAGTAACTTATAAAAATGGTTTGCATAAAGATGGGGCTCTTCAAGAAACAGTAATAATACAAATATTTTGTAAGGAAAACTTACAACAAAAGAATAATGATATTTGATATTAAATTGCATCTTCTTTTAGAGAGGAAGCTCTCATTCCTTTCTTTTTGTTAGATAAAACTCAAGAACTAGGCATTTGGAAAATTGGATCATTTATCGCGAAAGAGATGAAATTCCCCTCTTTTGGGGACAATTGGAACGAGAAAAGATTTTTTTTGTGAAGAAACTAATGATTTTACTTATATCCTCGGAATAAAGTTCTGCCAATTGACAGTGATAGGGCTGCAAGTAAAATACCATTATTTATTGAATATATGAATTGTATGTAGGTCTGGTATTAATGCCTGGCAGCTGCCAATTTAAGAAATAAAATGCACGACTGGGTCGTACGAACTTGCTCTTATGTAAACGACTAAGAATTTCAAAAATGAATGTTATTAAAGAAAAGCTTTTCATAAGCATAAAATTTATATGTTAATAGACTAAAACAGTAGTACTTGGAGCTAAAAATAGGATGCCAATATTAGATTATGCAAGAACAAAAATTATAAGTCTGTACTGGTTTCTTAAAAAAATAAGCTGTTATATACAAAATTTTTAAAACGTTTATAAGAAAAAATTTTGGTACGTCAATTTAAAGTTTTTATTATTTTCGAAATAAAAATTAAATTTACCAACAAAAATATTGAGCCATTTCTGAGATATCAAATTTTCCATACAAAAAAATGATTTTTTTTTCAAACTCAAAAATTATTTTTTTTTTTCAAAGTTTTGAAATGCAATGTTTTTTAAACTTTTAAGAAGCTTTAACATAAAAAATTTGATTAAAATTCGTCATGTCGATAATGAGAAATTCTAAATTTGAAAAAATAGTTCTATGGTAGGTACAGTCAGTAATACATACCTTGATATTAATTTTTTTATTTGATTATAGATCGTAAAAATTAACCAAAAAAAATTTGCAAAATTATCGGAACCGTTTTTGAGAAAAATACGATTTTCGAAAACCATTTTTTAACATTTCTATGGAGGGTACCGATATTTTTAGGTAAAATAATTTTTTTTTCTTACATCTTATAATTTTTATTAAAAAACTTTTATTTAGGTATCAAGTTTTAAAAAAAACTAGCATGGGGTTTTCGAAATATTAAGTTTAAAAAAAAAATTTTTAACATTTTGAAAATTTGAATACTTAACATAAAAAAAATGATCAAAATCGGTGGTACCATTTTTTAGAAAATAAAAAACAAAAAAATGTGGGGTAACAAAAATAACCATTTTTTGGAATTTTTTTTAACCATTACCTTGCTTTAACTAACTGAAATTTTTATATGTTCCCTTGGGAACAATGTGCAATATTTTGGACTTACTGCTCTTAATTTAGGGCATATTCGGATGTACACATAATTTATGACATTTGAAACATAAATTTGACTTAACTCCAAGTTTTTCTGAATTTTTTAATTTCGTTTCATATTTTGATCTTAATTGTGAAGTCCTACAACTGAATTTAATTTTTATAAATAATTAACTATACCAATTTTATAATTTTTTTTCAAGAACGTGAAATTAATTTTATAGCCAAAATTCAACAAATGTACCACTGTGAGGTGATAACGAGAGAGTCCAGCTAATGACATACAAAAAGAGTTTTCGAATAAGGACGTTTGGATTTTGACATTTCTCAGTGGTCATGTTGATTTTTTTTTTGTGAGATACTGTATTGTTGGAACAATGCAAATTCACACAAGACTCACCAAGTGAGAATGCATCCGTAGAAAGTTAATGTTTTTTGTAAACTGAGGTTCTCCAAAAACAACGAAGGAATTGCCATCACAATCAACGGAGAACCCTACCCTTAGTTGATAACCAATATTTTTCTGACCCAAATTGGACGAAATGGATGTGAAGGGCTTGTGGTTTCAACAGAACGTACCACACAGACAAAATTGTCATTTCTGCATGAGCGGTTTGGAGACAAATTTATCTCATGAAGAAGCAATGTGTACTTAACTACTTACTACCGAGATCATGCGATTTGACTCCGTTAAACTTTTTCTTTTGTCGCTTTCATATGTCGGAGGCAAAGGATACAGACAGCAACTTGGCAATCTCTAGATGGTCGAACCGCCAACCAAATTGACCACGTGCTAATTGGCGCAAGGCACGCGTCGAACATCTTGGACGTGCGCACTTTCCGGGCTGCAAACGTGGACTCTGACCACTTTCTTGTTCTAACAAAGTTCAAAGCCCGACTGTCCAACGAAAAGAAAGCGAAGACAGCCCAAAGGAAAAATTTCAATATTGCATGCCTTAGCACACCTGAGAATGCCAGAGACTACAGTCAGCAGTTCACCGAGAAACTCTCTGCCTTACCCCCAGCTACAAGCGTCAACAACCAGTGGAACCAGTAACATGACATCATTAAGGAGGAAGCCGAAACCGCCATAGGCTATCAACCACCTAGAAAAAAGAACCCGTGGTATGATAATGAATGCGCGGTATTGAAGCAGGAGACGGAAAATGCACGAATGCAGGCAGCAGAAGAGGAGAACCGTGAAAAGAAAGAAAAAGAGAAAAAAAAAAAAACCTGCGCGGAAAGAAAAGACCATCCGCAGCTTCTAAGTTCAAGTATCTCGAGGAGTCTATCACCGCCACCAACACCTGCCGGTTCTACAAAACAGCCAAGCAACTGACATGAGGACCGGCACGCAAGCTCTTCGAAACAGCGAAGGGAACCTAGTCACCGAAGCACAGGGAATTGTAGACGCGTTTAAGCGGCATATCCAGCAGCTCATAAGTGGGCATTTTTTAGAGGAAGCCACAGGAGAGCAAAGCAGCATAAGACCAGTCAATGAAGATCCAGTCCTAGTACACAGTACTCAAGAGGTTAAGAAAGCAATTCACAAGCTTAAGAACAACAAATCTGCAGGCTCGGATGGTCTCGGAAACTCTTCAAATATGGAGGAGATGTCGAAGTTTGGTAGGAGGAGTATGCCCGACAACTGGTCCAATAGCTCCATATGCCCAATCTACAAAAAAAGCGATCATATGTCCAGCAAGAACTAAAGAGGCATATCCCTGCTTAATGTTGCCTACAAGATCCTATCCACCGTACTATGTGAGCGTCTAAAACCTTTCTGCAATACTATGATCGGCACGTACCGGTGTGGCTTCGGGCCAGGCAGATCAACGATAGACCTAATATTCACATTGTGGCAAATCCTGGACATGACCAACGAATTTCAAGTCGAGACCCACCATCTTTTCATCGATTTCAAGGCCGCATATGATATCATAAGTCGACAAGAGCTTCTATTGGCGATGTCGGAACTTGCGATGCCGAAAAACTGGTAGGCCGCATGACGTTACAAAATACGCGGTGCAACGTGCCAATGGGTAACATCTCATCCGAGCTATTTCAGACATGTACAGGGTTCAGACAAGAAGATACGCTATCATAAGATTTCTTCAACCTAGTCCTAGAGCAGATAATGAGCAAGAGTGGTCTTAACCTGGAAGGTACTATCTTCAAAAGGTCTTCCCAACTCCTTGGCTATGCGGACGACATCGACATCATCGGCCGCTCCAAGTGAGCTGTGCTAGAAGCGTTCACAGCTATTGAAGAACAGGCGAAACGCGTTGGTCTTGAAGTTAATGAGGACAAAACAAAGTAGTTATATGCTATCAACAAGCAAAGCCTCAGCTGTCCATCGCCCAGGACAAAACGTCACTGCTGGTAGCAGTAATTTCAAGGTAGTCAAGAAGTTCACATGCCTCGACACCTTAGTGGAAATCCGACGAAGAATTACCCTCGCGAACCGCTGCTACTTCGGTTTGGCCAAACAAATGGGTTCAAAACTCCTTTCTCGAAAGTCTAAGTGCTCGCTATACAAAACCCTAATTTTACCAGTCCTACTCTACCGCGCCGAGTGCTGGACGATAAGTAAAAAAGGGGAGTTGATGCTGGGCACTTTCAAGAGGAAAATTCTTCGAAGGATATTTGGTCCTATATTTGAAGAGGGCGAATGAAGGAGAAGATGCAATCGTGAATTATAAGAGCTGTACCAAGATATGGATGTAGTCCAAAGAGTCAAAACACGTCGACTACACTGGCTCGGTCACATCGATCGAATGGAGAACAACACTCCAGCCAAGAAAATCTTCGAATCCCAGTCCACAGGTTCGAGACGACGAGGAAGACCGAACCTCCGCTACAGGGACCAGGCGGTTACAGACGCAATAGCGCTTGGTCTCAACGACTAGAGGAAGCTCGCGAGGGATCGCAACCAATGGAAGATCGCAATATCTCAGGCAGAGACCCTCCATGTAGTATGTCGGAGGCCTATGGGAAGAAGTCACAAACAAGCGGTGTCTTCAAAGGTAACAAATCCCGTTCCGTCGCTCAAATTTAATATGATTTGTGTGCCAAGTTATCGGAAATTGAACCTCTCGACCGCTTGTCGACCGACGAAGCCGTGGAGCCCATTTAAAAGAAGTCAATTTCAGCACATGTCATTGGTAAAAAAAATAGAGGCTATAAAGACTTGCAGAGAGCCATGTCTGAATAAAATACAACTCTGCGTGACTGTGTGATATTAGGAACGGAGAAAACCGATTTCTGATTTCAAATGCCTAATGTTCAGCACTTTGCATGATAACAGATACTTTTCAAAGAATTGTCATTTCTTCCCTCGATGCACGTCTGAAAAACCTTTTGTACGCACTTAACGCTATACCAAGGGGTACTAAAATGTAATTGGTAGCTCTTGTTATATTGAATTTTGATATCTATCCGTCGATATTTAAAAATCCTTTACATCAAGTTATTACGAGTCTTTCAAAGAGTGGACATGGCATCAAGAGCTTATATCAAATCACTTTTAAAACCTTCCTTAAAGAACACACAGAAAATTACAAAAGATTTTGAATGATATGAAAATGTTCTTAATTTTTTGATTAGTCGAAAAGTCAAAAATGTGGAAAAAAAAATTCAACGCAACTTTGGCTTAATGAATTTGCAATCCTAAATTGAAAATGAACGATTTGGTTGATAAGAACTAGTTTTACTAAAATCCAAATGGCGCCCAACGAAAATGGTCTAGAATCCCGAAAAGTATAACTTAGACTCCTTTTGAAATCTCTCATTTCTTCCTATAAATATGGGATTATGAAATGTGTAAAATGTAATTAACGAATTCACAAAGTGTGGTTAACCATAAAATTGACGAAGTACAGTGAAAGCTCTACTTGCGGACAGCTCCAATAAGCGGACAGCTCCCTTAAACGGACACATTTTCGGGAACGAACTTTTTTTTCGAAAATCTCATACAAATAACTTTCCTATAAACGGACACTCTCATAGACGGACGCGGACACGTTTTTTTGCCCATTTTAGATAGAAAACCTCCCACACGCGGACACATTATTTTATTTAGGGATTATTTTTTCTCAAAATGTAACGGAAAAGAACAGCAGATCTGTTCTAAGTACAGTTTATGTTTTATACGTAAGTAAATCTATAGAAAATCTCCGATAACCGGACGCGAAGCTCTAATAACTGGACAGTGCGATGTTATGTTGAAAGGTTATTAGGGGATTTCCCGAGTTAGTTACTGGGGGTAGTTGGTGTAATTTTGAGAGGGTATGGTTCCCTTTTTTCATCGCGTTTCGTTTTTACACATGTCATTTCCTTTCCTTCAGCTACTCATTCATCACACTCAAAAGTTTTTTGTATACCCTTAATATGTCAGAGACACAGTGTGAGCAATAGGAAAAAAGGGAGGGGTCAGAAAGGAGGTGTCGGTGTACATAGGTTTTGAATTTTTGAACATAGCAATGACTGGGAAAGACAGAGCGTGGTAAGGAATTCCACATTAGCATAGTACGGCTAAAGAACGAATCTCTGTACATCACAGTACGTCCGAAGTTGGGCTCAAGGGTAAACTGATGGGCATTCCTAGAAGTGCGAATATTACGGTTGAATTGTTTAAGGGAAGGAATGCAGCTGGCTATTTCACTAGAGCATAGTCCGTTAAAATAACGGTAAAAAAGGGTGAGGCAAGAAAAGTTGTAATTTGCCAATGCACTGGGCAATAAAAACTTTTTTTTTTCAGCCACGACATGAAATATTTTACCTATGCAAAGTTTTTTAGATTTAATATTGGAAAAACACAAGCTGCAGAGATTTCAAGAAATAAAGAAGATGAAGAATTAATATGAAGTTAAAAAAAAAGTTTTTTTTATTGCTTTCCCTTAACCGGACAGTTCTCATAACCGGACAAAAATTGGGCGACCATGAGTGTCCGCTTATTAGAGCTTTCACTGTACTTATAATAACGTTACTCCACGACTGAATGGACAATATTTTGCTTAAATTCTAAGCAATTTCTCGTTAGCATAAATTACATTTAATGATTTAAAAGGGTACTCTAAACCTGATAACGAACCCTTCACATTTTCTGAAGACAAAATGCTTTTAACTAAACGCCTCCCACACACTTGTTTGCCTAAAGCCATACATAATCTTATCAAGATAACTTGAAAACTTTAATTGCTTTCAAAGTGTTTTCCTCGCCACTAGCTTACTTATTGAAAGCAAAAAGTCTGATCAAGTCTCTTCGATGTTCTCAATCAAAACTTAAAATTTTCTTCCCTCTACCCTTGCTTCGCAGTCATCGTACGTACCTACCTTCATAATAAATTTACAAAATTATATTAAACTCACGCCTTAATAAGCTCCTCTTGGCTCTTACATCAAACACAATGCTTTAACTGGGTATACAATACGTAGGTATATATGTATATCATTTTGAGCCCATCTCGCCCTCATTTGTCAGGTATTCAATTTCCGATAAATTTACAACCAATTCACCCAAGCCCACAGCCAGTCTTCGATATTATCTGACCGTGTCACACGACCTTTTCAAAAGGATACGTCCACCTTACCCCTTTTTACTTTTCTTGACAATAAAAACCCAAGAGTCATGTTTTCTAACACTTCCCATTCTTCTCTATTCGAATTCGTCTCTCCTTCAAAACTTGGCACAAAACGAAGGCAAGCAAAATTGATTTTTACACAAAATGGCCAACGAAGTCATCCAGGCAGCCAGCCAGCCAGCATGCCATAGCAAGCCCAACAGCCTCCTATCAACCTTTCCATATACGAAAAACAGCAAAAATCGAGTCAATGGCACACAAATTTAATTAAACTCTTTGAACTCTCTACTCTCAGTGTTGGTTGCTGCTGCTGCTTCTGCTGACTCTTAACTTGTGACTCCCCTTACGGCCTCAACTCAATAACCCCATCCGAGTGGAGTCCTTGCCAATGGAGTGAAGTTGGAGAGCCAGGAGTCGACTCTATCGACCATTGCCTGTCGCTTTAATTTGTGTTTGCATAACCGAATCCAACGAACTTTCCTCATACCCCTCCCCACCTCATTCAACTTTTCCTAGCAGAGGTGCCGTTCGGTGTCGAGCCAAAATCGGGCCGACTTCGAACGGGCACGGGTGAAACAAGTGTGTGATTTATGTTGCCATCGTTTAACTGCAGCCATTTAGATTGGTGGCCCTCTTAATTGTTCATTAATCTCATTCAAATGACTAGCGGCACATAGGACCTTTTGTTATTTGGTTGAATACACGTCGGTCGTTCTTTCTGAACGTAGTGAAGAATTATTTTCGTCAAGGTAAAAACGAACAAACGTGGTTTTCCTGTTCAGTTTTTGATATGCTACCGCCGGCCGTCACTGCCAGTATGCCGAACTGCTTATGCCCCCCACCCTCCCCTTGAAAACCTTTATTCTTAATCCGTCTCGAAGGACCTGCCGTTATGTGTCGTCCATTTGTGCTACTCCAAGGAGAAACACACTTTTAAATTTGTTATTACTTTTTTTTTTATGTATGTACATATGTGTATGTATACATGTACTTTAGCGCGAAAAGGGAAAAACTTTTCATTTTTTGAAGGAAATTTTTAAAAAAGTTTGTCCTTAACGGTTTTTATATTTAACTTGCTCCTTAGGACTGGTATTGGATTTGTGAAAAAAAACATATCAACATCTTTTAGAAGGTTCTAGTAGCCGGAGTATACAAGAAGTAGCATCGATTTTTCAAAATTACCCAAAAAATAGAAGGCTTGTTTAAATGTTCCAAAGAAAATGGTACCTGCCCAACAACCAAAACCATCGTTAAAAAAATCTTATTTTTCTCGAAAACGGCTCCTACAATTTTTATACCAAATGTGCTTAAATTGTAAATGGGAATAATCGTTAATTGGGCCGGTCCTAAGCTTCAAAATGTTAAAGTATTAGTATAACCTACTTGCTTAATTTACAGTAGATTACTTTACATTTTCTTTATTTTAAAAATTTTGCATCTAGTATCGTGATAAAACTATTTGTTAATAACACCTAAAACAATGTTGAACACCTAAAACAATCAAAGAAATGCGAAAACCTAACTAAACAGACCTTTTTTGACATTCATAAATGTCAAAGAGTCATACGAAATTTCTGTCTGATCCAAGCGGCTAACATGAGAATCACTTTTTAAGCTACTTACGCCCATTTAAAGAAAAAAAATTTTGAGTGCAGATGTCAATACGAAATTGTAAATCAAAAAAGAAAAGAGTTTGTACGGTTCTTAAGTTCTTATTTTGATTACAAAATTATCACCAAAGAGTACCATTACCCATTGGTAGCCAAGCGGCAATAAAAGCGATTTCTAAGCTAAGAGTTCTATGGGGTTCTGGTTACACTGGTTCCAAGGTAATGATGGCTCTCACGAGCTGACAAGAATAGGATCAACACTTGATCTAAATCAAACAGACACAACAGTTCAGGTCCTACCCTAATATCTTAAAGAGGTAATCGAGAGAAAAGTTCTAGCAACAACAGACAAGTGATGCAGCTCGTTCGATACGTACTCGTATCTTATAACCACAAAACTATGACCTAGTTTCAATAAACGACAGACCGAAATTATCATCCAACTGAGTAAAAAGTCTATATTTCTCTCGAGAGGATCACCACCGGATGCAAAGTACCTTAGTGTGATTCTAGCTAGGAAATTAAACTGGAGTCTTAACACTAAGGAAAGAGCGAAAAAAGGAATGATTGTATTCTACTCCTGTAACAGAATCTTTGGGAAGTCCTGGGGACCGAGCCCAATGTATTTGGCGATAAATCAGACCAATACTAGCTTATGGTAATTTGGTCTGGTGGAATGCAACTGAAAAAAAGCACGAACCTCAAAACTCCTACAAAAGTATAGAGACTTGCGTGCATTGGAATTACAGGTGCCATAAGATCCACACCAACTGCAGGGTTAAAAGCGATACTCAACCTGAAACCCCTAGACCTTTTCGTACAAGAATCCGCAGCATATAGCGCCTTAAGGCTAAGCCAGACTAATCTAATACCTGGAAGAAGAGCACAATAGGACATGCTCAAATTCTTCAGAAATATTTGGGTGATAGTATCATTACAGACTAAAAAACACCCGAACTTGACTTTTATAAACCATTCCAAACTGCCTTTCCAAGCAGAGAAGAATGGCTGAACAACCAACCCTACACCAGTGAATCAGCAATAGCAATCTATACCGATGGCTCCAAAATGGACACGGGTGTTGGCTTAGGATTTTTCTCAGAACCTCTTGAGCTAAACAACTCACTTAGGCTCCCAGATTATAGAAGTGTCTTCCAAGCGGAGGTCTTGGCAGTGACAACAGCTGCTAGACAGGTATCAATGATGGCGATACCACGGGCTCATATCAGCTTTTACATTGATAGCCAAACGGCAATAAAACCGATTTCTGCCATTGTGATAAAATCGAAGCTTCTTGGCACGCAGCACAATATTAGACTCTGATGGATCTCGGGACACAGCAGAAATGGTAAGTATCCCACTCTGCAACATTAAACAGAAAATTTCAGATTTAATCCTAAAGAAATCCAATGAAAGGTGGAGTCTACTTGACACCTGTGATACAACTAGGAAAGTATGGCCTTGCTTTAACAAGGAGAGGACCGACAAAATTATGCAACTTAGTAAGAAGTCCCTTCACTCATTTACGAGCATAATCACCGGACATAATTTACTGAAATATCATAAATTCAAAATGAAACTCAGTACAGATGACCTATGCAGAGGATGTGGTGATGAAGAGGTACATGAAGACACATCACTCTTTCTCTGTCATTGCCCCTCACTATGCCACCAGAGAAGGAAATAGCTTGGAAGTTACTTCTTTGACAATCTAGAAGATCTTTCCAATATTTCAGGAATTCACATATTGAACTTCGTCAATGCCTCAAAATGGCTTGACTGATTAACAGAATACATAGGTTTTTATCAGAAAAGAGTGATTCCACTCACGGGTAACACAATGGATCTACATTGATCTAAGTGTGACGATAGCGACATCAGTTGTCAGCCCAATAACATATCACCACCGGATGCAACCAACAAGGGTTACCACAAGAATAATATGAAACTCAACATGGACGACTTGTGCGGTGACGAGGAGATACATGAGGAAACTCCTAACTTACAGGTGGGCCAAATACAAGTTTCTTTTTAAAAATACAAAAAAAAAGGAACAAAATAAAAATGTATGCATGTATTATGGCTTTATTAGTAAGAGCAAACATTCCCATTAATTATGGCTGGCTTCGTAGTAGCGCATTCTGTTACTCTAATCTTCCAACACTTTGTTGATGGTTGCAGGCTCTAGCTCACGGATTACTCGAATGCTATTGACCTTAAGTGCTTGAATCGTTTCCGGATTGTTGGCATAACATCCTTCACGGTTCCCCACAAAAAAAAAGGTCAAAAAGGGGTCAAATCGCAGCTCTGAGGCGGCCAAGACATCTGATAATACGATTAGAACGATAGTGGCAAGGGCTGTTAGGCATGGCGCGCCACCTGCATGAACAAGAGGTCGTGCAAATCCATGCCTTCAATTCTAGCAAAAAAAAAAAGTCGGTTAACATGGCTCTGTAACTTTGACCGGCACGTTTTTCCCAGACCCATTTTCGAAGATAAAAACTGGTCCAATGATGTCACCACTCCACAATCCGCACCAAACTGTCACTCTCTCTGGATGCATTGGACTCTGGATAAAAAACGTGCGGGTTTTTCCGAGTCCCAGATGCGGCAGTTTTCTTTTGTTAAGGTAGCCGCCGATATGAAAATGCGCCTAGACAGAAAAGATGACTTTTCGTCCAAAACCGTTGTTCAATTCAAGTTGCTTTAGGGCCCAAATTGCGAAGCAGATGGTCGTGCACTTTCACTTGCTGAGTCAATTAGAACCTGAAAGCGAATAATCTGAGATCTTTGTGCAGAATTCTCTTTGGGCCAATGCGTGAAAAGTTGAGCTATTGAGATCGATGGCGAGTTGATGTTCGTGAATTGAGTCCCATACTCTCGGCTACAGAAGGCATATTCTCGTCTGTGTGCACCACGCGCCCGGAGACGGGAACCATGAGTGTTGCCCACTAGCATACTAGAACTGTGGCAATCGTTCATTTTGGAAGATCGAATCAATCATTGGTTTATTGGTTCAAGGATTCGGTCTTTTCAATCAATCATTTTTTATCCATCCGTTTCGTTCCGAACGAGCTATAGTCCGACACGAAATGTTTTCAATCATTCATTCGACTAAAATATTTTGTTTACAATCGTTTCGTTTAGACCAAGACGGAAACAATGTGAAAATGAAAGAAAGTTTGGCTTTTTTCTACTTCGTTGCTTCGTTCACGCCATCTTCCATTGTATATAAAATGAGGAAAATACATTCTGTTTCGTGTTCATTCATATTTGGTATTGTGAAATGATTGAGAACAAGTTGAATGAACAAAACATAACTTTTTTTCGTTCGTTTCGTTCATCGGTTGCAGTGGCAAGAGATTGACATTAGGATTGGTTGATTTGGTCTACTTTGATTGCAATCAATCAATCTTTTTGGTGAACCGGTCACAACGACCGAATCAATCGCGATTGACACAGCTTTATAGCATACCAGTCTCACGAACTTTTCGCACAAACTTGCGTACAGCAGGCGCGGTGGGTGCTTCATTTCGGCCAAAACTTCTTCTCAAAAAACGCACTGATTGCGCTACACAGCACTCACTTTGGAAATAAGTTTTCAATATTTCCCAACGCTATTCAAGCGTAAAGCGAATCATTTCGTTCCGCAGAGGTATGATACTGACTTTCTGTCAAGATCTCGAGCGAGAAACAGCTGTCAGTGTCAAAATAAATTATGATTTAAGAAGAAACCACTAGATTGGCCCACCTTTTATATATAATTTCAAAATAGGTTGCTTTTATAATGGACATTTTTTATTTAAGTTCATTCAATTAAATTAAAGAAAGAAATATTTTATATTGAGTCTGTAATAATCCGCTCTTCGAGTCCAGGATTTACGAAACAAGCAACAAACTTAAATGTATTGAATAAATTGCTTGCGATAAGATTTTTTTTGTTTATAATCTACACACGCTCAAGGGATTATGATTACCCTTTAAATGTTTGAACACAGCGCGAGCGTGAAGTTAAGGAAGAGAAAGAAGGATAGGAAAGATGTGTGGCACGATGTTCTGAGAATGAAGGTTGTTGTCTCAGATATTTTATCTCCAGGGATGGCGGCTGAACTAAAGCGGAGAATGCCGTGTCTTATTTCTATGCCGCTTATAATTCACATTATTTTATTCGTGTTCATCCTTGTTGGGCATACTAGTTTAGCTCAATTACATGTTGTTAGTGTTATGCCTGAACAACATGTAATGAGTAAACCAGCAACCCATTGATGAAAATTTTAGAAGGTTTTTAATGGAATTAAAACGACATAGACGACGGCAGGGATCGAACCTGTGATCATGAGGTTCACAGGCGAGCACACATCCATCGCGCCACGGCCACCCCCTTTTTTTTTCAACGTGAAATCCAACAAGTAGAATTACAATTGTAATCCTGTATCATCGAGAATCGGTTTTTGTGAATGCTTGGAATCACTTGTAATTTTGTGTATCGGAGGGTGAAATTGTTCTAGGGTACTAGAATGGTACTTGACAGCAGAAGAGCCATCCATCCTCATATCATCGAAGAAGATTTGGGACTCATTACATGCCAAAGACACTCGGAACACTTGTTCATATTTCCATGAAAATCCTTTTCGCCAAATCGCCAAACATGCGATTTTTTTAATCTCTACAGCACATCAAAAAAAACCGCATAGCGAGTCTGTTTTAGATAACCCAAGGTGGTAGTGCTGGACTTCAAACTTTTTGTTTGTGATTAAAATTAAACATTGGCAACCCTCAGTCAGTAATTTTGTTACTTGACTTTGAGCTAAATTTTTGGCATAACTCGCACATCCAAAGGGATATCATTTGCCTTTTTTCATTGATCTTGTATTTCAGAAGCTTCTTGAGCTCCACAAAATGATAGTTCTGGTAACAATAAGAGCGGAAATAATCGTACTTCTGGTTTAATTACAGAATTGGAAGATAAGCAACGTAAAATTACATTTGACCGAAATTCGGAAGAAGAGGACATAACTTCCAGTCTCGTTCACGATCTCTTCTGTTAAAAATAGCAAAAGTTCGCAAACTGAAATTGAATGAAATTCGCAAAAAATCACAGCCCTAAGATTAAATCCATAAAAATGATGCAAAATTTTTAACTTTAAGTTTAAGGATGTCAATTTATATGTATATATTTTTTCACTCGGTCACCCTATTTAAATTAATTTCTAAATACCCCGAAGATGATTTCCGCTATAAGAAGCAACTACGTGCAACTCAGTCGTGCTTATTATTATTTTTTTTTTGTATTTTCTCGCCTTTGCCCGCGAAACAATAACAATATAGTATATGAGTGGAAGAAGTCCTTGGGCAACAAATGCCTCCTGAAGTGCGCCCACCATCACTGCACTGATGTTGCCGCTGATGCCTCATGTGTGTTGCGCGATTGTAACTAGATTTTGTGTAATTCCTTTGGTGGAAGTGGAATAGTGCTTCCCAATATTCTCACCGAAGGAGGATGAAAAAGAGGTCCTTTGGAGTAAAATGTGAGGTTTAAACTTAGCTAGGGTCTGTGTGTGTTTGTTTCATATGTATGATGAAAGTTTTCCAAGGACGAAAAGACGATGACGATGGAAAATTATTTTATATCGAAGGAAGTGGCAAAACAAATGAAACTCCTCGAGGGCACATTGTGTACATTTGGCATAAGTTGTTTCTTTGTATGACTGTGCCTTGTTGAAGGAAAAAAAAAATGAATAAAAATGGAGCCAAAGACAAAAAAAAAAGCATTAAAGTTCTCAAGCTTGAGCATATGAATTGTGCCACCTAAAGCGTGTGAGCTAGTTGGCAGCTTTTCTGTGAAAGGTCGGGGGTGGCTGGAAGTTATGACATTTTTTTATTTTCCAAATTTTTGTTTGAAAAACAAACTTTTTTAAACTTGATGGCATATGTGCGACATTTTGCCCAATTTTTTCGTCCCTTTTTTGTGCTATTTTTTCGTTTCTGTTCTTTTGTTTTTGTAAAGATTGGAAATCCTGACAGGGAGAAGAAGCAGAGAATTTCTTGTTTACGTATGCAAAGAATGATTGACAGGAGGCAGCAGAAGCCCGTCAAGGAATTATGGCTTCATGAGCAGGATGAGATGAGCGTATAGCCGTCTTCGTCAATGAAACAGAAGCTGAAGAAGATGTTTTCTTACTTAGCTACGTGAGGACTGGTTTTTTGTGAGGTTAAATGTGGAAAAACATCATCAGCGAGCAAGGTGGAATTTGCGAAGAAAAAAATTGACGATGTGGCACGAACATTTAATAAGACTTGGCAGGGAACCTTACCTTGCCCTGAGGGAAGAAGTCGGAGGATAAATGTTTTTTTTTTGGCATCCTCCAGGTATTTGTGTCCTTTTTGGGGTGGGATGATGTGTGTATCAACTTTTTTTTCCTGTTGGCGTTCTTTTTACGTCCTTGTTAACTTTCAATGTGTTCGATTCAATCGCCGCGCCGCCCGTGACGTGTGATGATAAGGATGCTGAAAGCCTGAAATTGCATCGTCATGGGAAAAAAAATATACCCACCTGTGTGTTTTTTTGAAGGAAGGGAAATTGAAATTGGTTCATTTTCGTTTTAAGCAAAGAGGAGTTAGGGATATTCAGTATGACCGGACTGAGTGTTTGAAGAGTTTTGTTTGGGTATAGTGAGCAAATAGGGTAAGAACTGTGTGTCAAATTACTTAGCACGATATGTGTTGGTATAGCAGTTTCTCAGCTATCTGCGAAGCTGTACATATTTACTATGGGTTAGCCGGCTGTAAATACTGGAAACAATTTGGAAGGAAAATTGCTTAATATTTTTATTGCAATTGTTATAGTCATTCGAGAACCGCGTTTCATTTTTTAGCAGGTTTTATTAGGTTTTCAATGCTTTTCTTGGATACTAACCATTCTAACGAAATATTGGTGGCTATTGACAAAATCTAAGTTTTGAGAAGTTTTCGACTTTGTGGGTTTATATTTTATTATAGGTATGGGCTAATTTCTAGAATTTTTTTCGAAAAAATTACCAGGAATAAGGGTATTAATCTTACGCATGGTTTCTTTGATCTTCGACTATATCCAGAACTGTTAAGCAGAGTCTCATTCAATTGAGTTTGCGTAAATATTGTTGCGTACCCAAACTTAAATTTTTTTATGAAAATTTAATATGTCAACTACTACAGTATTCCTTTATAAAAATTGTATTTCCCGGGTCCTTGTACATGATAGATGGATAGATAGAGACATAGACAATGTCAAAGAGTGCTCAAGGATGTTTCGACAGGAATATTATCCGGGTCATTTTATATCGCGTCAGCATAGACTGATAGTGGACGAGGAGATATAACTACAAACTGCAGAAGTTGTACAGTGAAACCGACCAAGTCAAACGAACTAAAGTCAAACAAATGAGATAGGCCCAGATTGTGGTTCTCGCTTTTCTAATCGATAATCGACCTTTTTCGATCATCGATCGTCGATTACTCTATTTCATATTGCGAATGTCGATTGTTGATCGAAACTTTTCGATTTCACAGTCGTTACTTTTCGATTGTCATTTTCTGATCGACACGCGTAAGGAAGGTGAATACCAGAAGTTTTTCTTGTGAACAGAATGTAAGTTTCTTTCAATTAATTAATTCTTTTAAGGACAAAACATTCAAATATTTATTTTATGAAGGTCAAAAGTGACAACGAACAAAAGGAAAATAGAAATTTTGGTCAGATTGATGGAGAAAAATGGTATTCTACTTTTTCACAAATATGCATTCTAGCCCGAAGTTTTTTTGCTTCAGAGTAATTGAGCAGATATGCGTTTCTAGAACTGCGAGCACTTAATTTAGCACTAAAGACAGTGTGGATTGTGCAAGGCCAATATAGAATTAATTACCCACAATAACTTGGTAATATCCATGAGCACAGCATCTCCAAGTACTAGCAAGTTTTATTCTGTTGGAAATCGAAAAGCTTCTTATTGCTGACATAAAATATGGGTTAATTTCTCTTAGAAGTCCTATTACACATTTTTGGATAAGCGAAAGTATTTCAAAAACCAAATATGTGTATGTGAATACCAAATAAAAACCTTTATTCCATAAATCTTACATCGTTTCTTACAGTTCCAGAGGATTAGAGGTGTCTCTGATATGTTTTCTTTTCTCGAAAATCGAGAAGTTTCGATTCGATTGGCAATCGACAACGGCAATCGAGGCCATAGCTGGGTCATGTAGAGCGAATAACACAAATGCTCCGGCACGGAAATTCTTCGAATCAAATTCCGAGTTACAACGCATTAGAGGACGACTGCGACTCAGGTGGCGCACACAAGTGGAAGATGACCTCAAGCAACTTGGCGTGCGATACCGGCGACTGCCTGGGGACCGAGCTAGCTGGAGAAGATTTTAAGTACGTATATGTCAGTAACGCAAACACAGTCTGGCTCCCTATTTTCACTTGCGACTCATAGGTACCTACTATAAGACAAGTTATGCATTCGGAAAAATATCAAACTCTTGATTTTGATCAAAGTTGACATTACGATGATAGCGAAGACGAAAAAAGTTGGTCTCGCAATTCTGTTTGTCAGTCTGTCTGTCTATTCGACTACAGCCTAAACGACTCGGCCGATTTTCTTCAAACTTAGTAGATATCGTTTCTAAATTTTTTCCCCCACACGTTTTTTTTTTTTTTCTTTTCTTTTTAAGACCAAAAATAAGGGTACCTGCCATACGATTTTTTTCGAAATCTTATCAATATTTTTTTTTTTTCTCAAAAACTGTCTCACAGATTTAAAAAGAAAAATCAAAAAATTTCATTTCGATAAAGATAGGTAATGGTTGAAAAAAAATTTCCCCTGGAACCATTTTTTTTGTTTTTGATTTTCTCAAAAACGGTACAACCGATTTGGATCATTTTTTTTTTGCTAGAGCTCCCTAAAAACATAAATAGAATTGTTTACTCAAATTTTCAAAAAAAAAATTTTAGATTTTCAAAAAAAATCTTAAATTTTTTTTCAAAACTCATTATTTCGAAAACCCGATGCCCAACATAATCTACAAGATGTGAGAAAAAAAAATTATTTTACTCAAAAATAAAGGTACCTACCATACAAATGCTAAAAAATAAAAAAAAATGGTTTTCAAAAATAAAAACAAAATGATAAAATTTTTTTGCTTTCAATTAATTTTTATGATCTTTAATTTAATAAAAAAAAATTGAAATTAAGATATTACAGCTTGTACCTACCATTTTTTTCGAATGTTGAATTTCTCATTATCCACATAACGGATTTTAATGAAATTTTGTATAGAGAAGCTTCTAAAAAGTCTAAAACACATTGCATTTCAAAACTTTTAAATAAATATTTTTTTGAATTTTTGAAAAAAAAAAAATCGATTTTTTCTCTTTTTTGAAAATTCGATATCTCAGAAACGGCTCAATATTTTTTTTTGTACATTTAATTTTTATTCGAACAATAAAAAAAACCTTAAATTGGCGTACCAAAATTTTTTCTTAAAAATCTTTAAAAAATTTTTATATAAAAGCTTTTTTTAAGAAACCACTAAAACGACATATAATGTTTGTTCTTGCATAAATTCATATTTGCATAGCATTCTGTTTTTGTCTCTTACTACTAAAAGAATTTAAAAAATTAATTTAATCCTTATGAACAGTTTTCTCTAATGACATTCGTTTTTTAAATTCCTAGTCTATTACATAGGAGCAAGTTCGTACGACCCAGTCGTGCATTTTATTTTTTTGTCACTTAACAGATCTCTGCGACTAGTTGAAGATGGCATATGTTGCATTAATGAGGACCTAGAAGCTATACATCAGTGGGTCTGTAACAACTCATTGGTCTTAAATCCTCGTAAATTTTTAAGTATGTTCATTTATAAAAGCATTATTTGTACAAACGACTGTTCTCACATACTGCTTAACCGTGCAGTCGTCACGCACCAAAGAGTTACACCAGTCGTCGCGAGGATTACATATGTAATCCATTTTAAAACTAGTACGCTTTAATTTTTTTAAATTTATTTTGCTGAAAAATGCAATTACATATTATTTAAAGTTAAAATATAAATTATATAGTTCTTCGGGAATTCTCAATTTTGTATTAGTGGATAACAATAGTAATCCGCGTGACGACTGCGGGTTAATAGAATTGAAAAAAAAAAAAAACCTCGTAATCTTGGCGTTCAAGCGATTTTGCACATCCTAGTACACGAAAAGTCCTTGCCAGCTCTCTTTTGCTACCATTTTTAACATGTGGTTGAGAAGTTTTTTCATGGCATTCAATTCAATCATACGATACGTTTTTAACTTGCGAAGGTTTGACCATGTTTCGCCGTATCGATCGAAACTTCATGTTCGGATGCAATCTGTTTACCTAAAAATAAACAAATAAATTAGAGCCTATGACGGCCATGAGGAGCCTAAAACTTAGTGACTTTCATCTGGCAACCATTCCTGTGTGCGTGTTAACAGGAACTATTACGAACGGCTAATTATCAGCACTTCTCATGACAAGAGACACTCTTGGAGGACCCCTGAAAAACTTTTTTACAGCGACTGAAAACCGAAAAACTCTGATATTCGCTGATGACTCCATCACATATAGCTCATCCCTTAACCCTGACGTAGCCCTCCGAAGAGTTATGGCACACATCCTGAGGCTATGGGAATATTATCTCCAATGGGGAATTAAAGTCAATACCTCTAAAACAGAACCAATCTGTTTTAGACGACCCTCGCGTAATGGCCTAGCAACGAAATGCAAAAACCTTTCCTTGACTCTTCCTGATAACACAGTTATCACCCCCAAGCAAAGTGTTAAATACCTTGGAGTTCTCTTCTTCGAAAGGTGCAAGTTTAACCAACACACCAAATTCACACTTCGTAAGGCAAATTATAATATTAGCATATTGTTTTCCTATTATGGTTTACAATAAGCCCCACTTATATGAAAAAATTGCAAATATTCGAGCGAAAAGCTCCTCCGCCATTGCACCTCCCTTCACCGAAAACCCAACTCTTACCGCTATTATAGCAATGAAAAGCTGTACGAAGCTTCAGGAATTGTCCCGATAGACAAATATATCTACAATCTGAGCACTAAGATGCTGAGAAAAATCCCAACCCATCCCAGTCCTCTTATTAATTTAATTACAGGTAACTCAGCCACAGACGACCGATATCTCCAGGTGCTCTCCATGATGGACCAAGCATTTAGAATAGCTGGAGAAGACAGCTTCGAAAACTTCTATGATGTTGCTTGAACGCAGCACAATAGAGGTTGAAGCCACCAAAAGACCAGACAACAATGACCCATATCCACCCCTTCATCACCACACGAGCCAACGACCGTTAGCACTGCTCAAGCTAAATATCATAAATAATAATAAGAAAAAAATGTAGACCTAAGACACATATGTTATTCAAATGTAAAAACAAAACATAACCAACCTAACGAAGCAGAGCCCCTTTTGTGCTCGCAGATTAATAAGATAGACTTAAGAAATTAATTATTGTAAATAACATATGAACATATTTTGAGTGTTATCAAAAATAAACTATTGCATATATATTAGACTGGGCCAAAAAAATTGACTATTTTTTTTTTTTTGAAAGATATATCGAGAATATCATTCAGAATGACAAAAAAGAAAATTTTCGTCAGACAAGCCGTTTTTGAGTAATTAAGCTTAATAAATTGTTATTTTTCGTTAGTTACAAAATTCCAAATTAAAAAAGTAAAATCGAAGAAAAATAACAATTTATTAAGCTTAATTACTCAAAAACGGCTTGTCTGACGAAAATTTTCAATTAGACCTTTTTTGTAGGGAATTTAATTTTATATAAAAGTAAGTCAAAATGAATTTTTTTTACTTCAATGTTTTGTCAGTTCTGACGCAAAACATGAAATTATGACTAAAAATCAAAATTAGCGATGATAGCCCTCTTAAAATTGATATTAAGGGCTCAAACTTTTACGAAAATTTTTTTTTGTCATTCTGAATGATATTCTCGATATAACTTTCAAAAAAAAAAATAGTCAATTTTTTTGGCCCAGTCTAATATATATATATATACACAGCATGAGCAGTTTAGGATATATCACTGGAAAAATTAAGAAGGTTTCTGAACATTTTTTTCTGCGAAAATATTCGAGTGCTGACCTATTAGAGAGAAATTTAAAAAACCACTTCTCAATATATCAAATATGTATTACAATAGACAACTTGAAGCCAGTTACGATTTTATTTATGTATCACCTTACCGGAAAATTCCCGCTTTTAAAATATTTTATGTATGCTGCCTTTTTCATAGGTTTATTAGATTTTTTACTATCCCTATAAAAAGTTTTAACAAGTAATTTAAAATTCTACGACCTTTTTATCAGAAGTAAATTTAACAACCTTCCTATCAAATAAAGTCTTCATTTTTGTAGGTTTACCACTGTGCATAAGAAAAAAGTTCTCTTCTTGCGAAATAAAGTTTGAAGTATGCGGACATCATTGTTCCCAAAATTTATATTTTTTAAAAACTGACATATCTCAACCCACAATTAAAATAACTGTCTAACTTTTTCCAAAGCAAAAAAAAAACCATAAAATATTAAATACGAATGTTATCAAGGCTCGTTTTGAATTCTAAACTCATTTACTCAAAACCCCAATTAAAACACTTTTCCCCTTAGCCAGAAGAACCTTGTTGAAACATTCGTACAAGTAAGTCTGTGTATTCTTCTTACCTTTGGTTATACTTTTGGCATCCGTACTTAACCTTCATCACGGTTATTTAGACAGCAAAAGTAAACAATGTGCGGTTTGTGCCAACAAACAGTACCTATGTATATAAATTCAATGCTCCCACTTTACTTTCATTGTTTACACATTAAGGCTTTCAAAAACAACTCTACACTATAATAACAATTGTTATATTCTATCACCATTCTGGAACAACTTCCTCCACCTCCTTATTTCCAACCCCAATAGCTGTTAACATTGGATTACTTTCGGCTTTACCCATAAGGCAATGAAGTTTTGGTTTGAATTCACGATGGGGCATGTGCCGGGAAGCATGAGGCAGAATAGCTCAGATATGTTAAATATCCTTCAAAGCTGTTTTCATATCATTCATTCGGCTGCTTTTGTCTGAAACAATCCAAACAGAAAGAAATTCGCTCGCTCGAAATGTAAATCCTTAATTCGGAAATTTTCAAAATCCTTTTCATTTTTTTGGCTTGGTTTGGCATGCCTTTCATCGCGTAGCAAAAAAAAATCGTTTTTGAATAATTTGATTAACTACTAGATGTGGAGGGGTTGGGGTGCAGGGTTTCATGGGCAATTCGTTCTTCTTAAAAGTACATACACATACACATAAGTGTAGGTAAAATGGTTGAAGTACTTGGATATCCCTGATTCGGAGTGGTCTGTCTTTGTTTCGTTTCTTTTCATTCTAAAGTTTGAAACGGTTTAAAAAAAAAAGAGATTCACATAAATGATGTTTTGCTGAAAAGGTAATTAAATTGGCACAGTCGCCTTGGGAAAGGACTTGAATACAAAACGTATATTAAAAAAGGAAAGAAAGAGGTTACCACCAAGAATAAAAAAAAGACTTAGTTCTTTCTTTCGCTGAAAATAGGTTGAACCACTGACAAAAAAGTAACACAGATATTGCAAATGGTCACTTTATTACGGTAGCCTTTATTAATTCTTCTTCGCAATTCAATAGAAAAAAACAAAGCTTGAAGAGTTTCTATTGAACGACGACGATATCTGAAATAAATTTCTTAGGAATTTGGTCTATGTGGAACGTTTAATTGCGTCTTGAGAAGTGAAAATAATATTTATGAAACTTTAGTATCTCAGGAAGAACTTTATTTAATCAGTGACTAGCAAGCAAAAAAGAAGCTCCTTTCGAAGATTTAACATTATGCCCCTTTAACAAAGGACAATAGACAATTTGAATATTTGGAATTTTTAGGAGAGTTTCCAGACGTCCTTTAGATGGTGGTGCAACAGCTCGAGTAGAACCAGGACCTAGTGACTAACAACTCTCAACCATTCCTGTGTGCGTGTTACCAGGAATGTAGGGGATCTACAATTTTTTGCCGATTCCGAACAACTAATGAGTAGCACTTTTCATGACAAAAGATACTCTTGGAGGATTTGTCAATTCCTCGCAAGAGGCAGTACACCTCTGAAAAAAAAAAAAAGTTTTTGCAGCGGCTTAGAATCGAACCCAAGACTTTCTGCGTGACAGTCCAACGCACTTACCAATATGCCAAGGGGTACTATTGCTTGTTTACACACGTGGAATTGAAGACCTGTTTAATAGTATTTATTATTTATTTTATTTACTGGTTTGTCAAATTTCAAAAAGCGGCAAATTTCATCAATATAACATTTCTGTAATAGATACATAAGTCTTCGAATCAAATCCACAAACTGCGAATTAGGTGATGCACACAAGTGCGAGAGTCCCTCAGCCAACTAGGCCGAAGACAGATAGTTAGGGACGAGTTCCCTGCAAAAGCTTGTTGGTTGCGGCTCTGATCTACCCAGGATTGTAGCGCCACCTCATATAAGTAAGCTATTAAGTAATTGGAAACAATAAGAGTTAAAAAAGATATACATTTTTAAAAAGCTGATACAGAAGATTTAAAACTTAAGCTTAAAAAACAAGGCTACTGGATTTGATGGATTAGGTTAGGTAAAGGTGGCTGCTGACCGGAAAAGGCCAACACACTTAGACCAATATTTGGTCCGTTGTGATACCACAGGATTTCAAAAATCACCCTTACTCGTTAAACCATTTTGAGCTAACAATAAAGCGTTTGAGACAGTGAATGTCGGAATTATTTAGACCACTAGGATCTAAATATTTCCGACATTCAATAGTAGTAGTCTCCCAAGTGGAGTCTACGTCTTTGTGCTAGGGCAGGACAAGAACATAGAAGGTGAGGAACTGATCCTCTTCTTTTTCATCCATGCAGCTTCTGCAAAAATCATTTGCAGGAACTCCAAGACGGAAAGCATGTCTTCCTATTAGGCAGTGTACAGTACGAACACCTATAATGGAGCTAATATGCAATCTACCAATAGAAATTAGTTGTTTTGAGCGTTTAGCATCAAACAATGGCCAAATCAGTTTAGTAGAACGGCAAGTTGGGGTGCTGGTCCATCTGTGGTTAGCTTCTTCATGGTATCATGCTTTAGCATAAGTTTACAAGTAGCTAGGGGTATACCGATGTTAGATTTGTTTTCCAACAAAGGTAAGATTGTTCCGTTTTTTGCAAGTTCGTCGGCTTTACACTTTCCTGGAATGTCTCTATGCACCGGCACCCATATAAGGTGAATGTTAAACTGTTTTGACATCTCTACCAGAGATGATCGACAATTTTGGGCTGTATGTGAGTTAATGGAGACAGAGTCCAGTGACTTTAAGGCAGCTTGACTGTCTGAGAAGATACGTATATCAGTAGTCGATATAACGTTTTCTTTTAGCCAAGAGAGGACTTCTTTTATTGCTAGAAGCTCTGCCTGGAATACGCTACAGTGATTGGAAAGACGAAAAGATAGACAAAGATTTAATCTTTCGGAGTATACGCCTCCATCGACCCCGTCATTGGTTTTAGATCCATCTGTGTAGAAATGAATCGCTTCATCTACCAACTGTGACTCATTTTCCCAGGAAAATGAAGGGATGGACACTTGAAAGTTTTTAATAAATTGTGGATGAGGGGTGGTGTAAACGACGTTACTAGGTAGGGATCGGAACGAGTTCAGTAAAGTGGAGTGGCCAATATCGTTATTGATCCACTGCGAGGAGGCTTTAAGCCGAATGGCTTGGCTGTGCTAGCGGCCGATTGTTTACTAAAGATATCTAGCGGTATGAGATGAAACAGAACATCAAGTGTAGCGGAGGGAGTTGAGCGGAGAGCTCCACCCAATGTTAAGCAGGCTGTTCGTTTGACTTTGCTGAGCTTATCGCGGTTTGTTGCTCTTTCCAGCGCAGTCTACCATACTGTTACTCCATATGTAAGTATCCGTCTTATGACTGAGATGTATAGCCAGTGTGTAATAAGAGTTTGTAGACCCCATTTGTTACCTAGGGATTTTTTGCAAGAGAATAGAGCTATGTTGATTCTCTCTTGCATATTGGTCTCCCAGCTTAATTTCTTGTCCAAAATAAGGCCCAGATATTTTGCTTTGTCTGAAAATCTAAGTGGTATACTTTTGATGTAGGGAGGGTCTATGTGTGGAATTTTATATTTCCTGGTAAATAGGACAACTTCAGTTTTGTGGGGGTCGACACCGACTCCACGTTGATCTGCCCAGGTATTGAGTTTGTTAAAGCATTTTGTAGGAGTTCCTTCAAAGTGTTAGGATGCTTACCAGATATCGCTATCGCAACATCGTCCGCATAGGCAATCACCCTGTGCTGCTCCCTTTCTAGAATCATAAGTAGTTCATTTAGGACTAGGTTCCAGAAGAGAGGATACCGCCTTGCGGCGTAATGGATTACAAGTGGATCTCTTCAGAATCGTGAACCAATGATACATGCAGATAATTGAGCAATCAATTCTATAGTACCACGTTAACAAAAAAAAAAAGAATAATATTTGCAAGAACTATCTCTGCTTAATCTAGCATACAAAAATCTTGTCAAACTTACAACGTGAGAGCGTAAAACTGTCCTGAATTAATCCATTCGACAATTACTACTATGTCTTTCTTCCCGATTGATCTGATGCAAATCTGCGAAAATATTAACGATATTTAAATCGAAATTCACTACCTTCTCAAATAATGGCAATTATCATCCAGTTGTGTCAAGTGACAATTGAAAACACACGACGGCGCAATGTGCGATTGGGGAATGGCACCTCCTAACAATTTTATACACCTCCAAACTTTCTACAAGGAGACCATCATCATTTGACTTCTTTAATCTCGCTGTGGAACAGGTAAGATGTGAAACAGGCGTTAGCATGGAAGACATCTTCAACAAAAATCCGGCGGTTCCAACGTGTTATAATAAAGCCTTTCACGGCGGTTGAATTTTAGGTGCAATCTGCACGACTACCAATCCTCAGGTTGAAGGCGAATAGGAAGACTGAACATCCTGTTTAATTTCTATTACTGATCAGTGGTACCACTTTACTTCAATTGAAGTAGATCTACTTTTTTTTTTCAAAATATTTTAAAATCTTCTTCCTACTTCGCACCATCAGCAAAATGCTGAAATCTACTTCCTTTCAAAATCTACGTTTCAACCTGCTTGAATTTTACAAAATAAAAGCTTAAATCTACTTCTTTTTCTCTATTTCACTCTAGGTAGTGGGTAGGACCAGAATTCCCAATCAAAAATGAATGTCAACACAATAAAAGTACACAAATCAGTAATTTTAAAAGCTTAGAAAGAAGTTATTTTAATGTTATTATTTAAACAATTTTATCTCAAAATCGAAGAAGCTCCGATATACAAATTTTGATCGTAATCAGTACAGTCGTAAATGAGAAAGTTGAAACTAAAAAAAAGTTCCATGACAGGTACCGCTAATATTTTTTTTTTTGACTAAAATGTAGACCGCATTGTTGGTATGGTCTCCACATAATTTTTTTATAAAAATCATTGGAGCCATTTTTAGAAATAAATATGCTATTTCATAATGGCTGTAAAGAAGGAACCGAGCTAAAAAAAAAACATTTCAATTTCTCCTCTGGGCTGCAGGTTGAGGTACAAACCTGCAGCCAGACGAAATTACTACTTTTTCGTGTTATAATGTCAACTGATGAAAATCTCGAGAGTTAAAATTTTTCTAAAAGCAAGTAAAAAGTCAATTTAAAATCTACTTTGATTTTTCTCTTTTTCTCGATTTACTTCACTTTTTTCTTCAAATCTACTTCGACTTTTTTTCGGGAAGTGGTAACGCTGTTACTGATGCTAGACTGCTTTTTTGGATGACTGAAAATCTGCCTTGTCTCACGGCACCCTTCACGGATCAAATTGCATTTATATCAAAACAACAAATCTTAAAGTTATGATGTTCTTCATTTTGATAAGAGAAAGTATTAAAATTCCATTCTGTTGAATCACATTGGCGATCTTGTTAAAATTTACAAAAACCTATTTCCGAGCAAAATCAATAATATATCTGTAATTTGCGTTTTTACGTTCACTTTTCATGGAGCTAGGGCTGAAACAGGTTGACTGATTTTCTTCAAATTTGGAAAACTTTTTCTTGAAAACTTATGTTTCAAATTTTAAGAAAATCGGTTTAACCGTTTAGGTTCGAGATCGATATTAAGTGAATGTAAGGATACAAATTATTTTATGGAGTTATCATGTTTCTACCAAACACAACAGATATATAAAAGCTTGAAAATGTTTCTTTCATAGAAATTCCAAAAGATTTCGAAATTAAAGTTCTGCAGCTCTTTGCTAGTGAAACCACTTTATTTAAATTGATGATTTATGTTTTAGTTTATTTTTTTTTTTCTTTTTTAATGACAAGTTAAAAGTTTAATGCTGTATAATCTTCTCATATTTTCTCACTTTCAAACTTAATCCCCTTAAGAATTGAGACCATTAAGAGCAACTTTACAACCACTATATCCTTTCCCTCTCAATAAAGAAGTAAAAGTCAAACCACATATCTTCTGTACAATTTAATTTCGAATTACAACTTTTCCTTTCTCCTTCATTTTAATGCAAAAACACTAAAAAGCTTTTTAACTTTTCTTCTCTTTTTCTTTCACTAACTTCAAACAATGATCACTTAAGCAAAACAGTTAGATATAAGAAAGACTATAAGGAACAAAGTATAAACAAACAAAAAAGAACACTATGATGAAGAAAAAATAAAAATAAACGTTAAAACGAAAAATTATGTTTTCTAAGGCACTAATGCCAGATTAAAGACTCCTCACCATTTGTTTCATCCCTTGGAAGAGGATAACCGATGAACAATTGAACCAAACTTCCATTTCTTCTTATCCCCCAAAAAAGACTAAACTAAACTAAAAAAAAATAGAAGAAAACTATTTGCAAAGAATTCCCATTGAACAAGAGGACAACATTAGACAAAAGGCAAACTTCCCTGTTCTCCAGGACTCTACACATTCTTCGTTCATTCTTGCACATTTTGTGTTTGAGTCGTGTAATAATCCGACAAAGCCGATTTCCCGCACTAGAGAAGTGTGTAAATTTTTTAAGGGAAAACTTTTCCCACTCTTACGACTCTTCTTCTCATGTATGTATGGTAAAATCCTTTTGTCTTACAATTGATTCATCAAGGATAACAATGGCGAATGTACTATCAGTATCGTTGAGGTAGGTTGGTGTATTCGGTGTGTATACACTATATAGTAGGTAGTCTCTGTACACAAACGTCACTCGAAGACAAGTCTTTTGAAAAATATATTAACCTCTTATTTGCGACAAGCAGAGAGTCTCTTGTGTTTTTCTATTCTTCTGCTATGCCGCCTTCCCCGGTGTTACCTTAATGAACAGAGAATACTGCTTCCTGCACAAACAATGGGAGATGTTGTTACTTCCGTCGTTGTCTTCATCGTCTACTACTACGACATTGTATTCGTCGACATCATCTTATAGGTGTAGACTTTCGGCATCTTAATACCTATCCAGGGTTGAAATGCAGCCTGAGATGCCTTGCACGCAGTGTCCCATTTATTCATTAATAAAGGAAAAAGCTCAAATAATTTCGTCTCCTATTCTGAGCTACTTGAAGTTTTACTAACTGCCTTCTAAAAGGTAAGAACTGCAGATAACTTTGATGATGCGCTAAGCTGGGCAAAATATCATATAGTTATTGAAATAGTGATATTGAGCGCACTTGGGCTACTTCGAAATTTCGATCGTTAACTCCAGAATATGGATAAGCCCCTATTGATTAACTGAGCTTGGGACACTTTAACAGTTGTTGAAAACTATTGAGCAACTTTGAGCTACTCGTATATCCATACAATTGTATTTGTTCAACTGAGCACTCTTAATATATGTAACCACACGACAATATGTCCAAATAATTCAAAGAACCAGCTGGATCAACGTTTGAAGAATCTTGGGAAAGATTGCACTTATAAATACATACATTTAGTGAATTTACTTCGAAGTACTAATAAACTGGTCTACAATTTTATCACTGTTTACAACTTTTGAGCTACTTTTTATTTCAATACCATTTTGTTAGTTATTGCAGATTAATTATCATAGATTTAATACACCACATAACTGTATGCTTTTTGAATGATGAGAACTTTTCGTATGTATGTGCAATTTCTGTTCTGTAACGGGATTTATAATTTTGACAAAGCTTGCAGAGAGCCAAGATCTGAACTAATCAATAAATCTCATTAGATAGTAAAATTGTCTAACTGATTTCCAAAGAGTATGAGTATTAAGCATATGCTTGTCCAATGTCTCTTCTAAGTTTCCTTAAAATATAGGTAAATCATTTTTAGACTATTTTGGGCATATTTGGGCAACTTTATGGAACTTTAGGCTTAATTTTTTGTAACTTGCAAACAATTTTAGGAGTCGTAGTTCTACTTTATAACTGACGTTTAAATTTGTGGAGACTTAGTGACTTTGAGCTAGTTTGAGCTAAAACTCGAACCAAACTATTTTGAGCACAATTGAGCAATTAAATAAAAACTTTATTTATTAGTTTCTAAATATATTTGGAAATGTAGTTACTAACTACTACATAACTGACATTTAAATATGTAGAGAGTTCTTACTTTCAGCTAATTTGAGCTAACATTCATCACTCAATTTTATGGTCATTCAAGAATGTCCAGTTAAGGCTGCAAAGCTATACAACGTTTATGTGCATAACATGTTTCCTAAAAAATGACCCTCCTTGTTAGGATTGGCATATTAAAAGTTAAAGGTTTGATGACAATGTAGGGCCTACATCAAAATACAGACCTGGTTTACCTCTCTCCCACACCCCTTTTCACACCACCCCCCATCAACCCTCTTAGGTTTCAATTTCAATTGGTTTTGCTGACGTGCTGGTACTTGGTGCACCTCGGAGCATCTGTTTCAGGACTCGTTTTTGCTTTTCACTTAAGTGCCATGTTAAACCTCTAAACATAGAGTGTGAGCGGCGTCGGGTGGAGATATGTACGAGTACATTCGTTTGTATAAAATGCACCAACATAGTCGAGTTTTTGGTCGGAAGAAGAACAAGCACCAGAAATGGAGCATTGGAATGAAACCATTAAGCAACCCAGCTCGTAATTCGTGTCTGAATGTCTCTGAACTTCGGTCCAAAGTACCATTCTATTATCTCTCTCTCCTATGCAATTCTTTGGAGAGGGATGTTTTTTGTGCTGTTGTTCTTGTTGTTGTTATATTCTTTTTTTTTTTCTATTTTCTTAAGCTCCCTCGCCGTCATCGTAGTTGTCCCTGGATAGAAAAAGGAGTGCTAGCTTTCTTCATTAATTTATCTCAAATTTTCAGGACACTTTGTGTGTCTCTCGCTTTTTCCTTCGCTCTATCTATCTATCTCTCTCTCTCTTTCTCTCTCTCAGGGGGAATAAAAACCTAGTGGTGGACTCATTTTTGTATTCTTCCGGTTCTTCTTCCACCACAACCTTCTTCTACCTCAAACGGAATCCAGAATGATACTGTTATAAGCATAAAAAGATTAAAGAACGTAAATGGTGAAAAATAGTGGTTAAAACGCTTCGCCTTAGGAGCTCTGTCTTCGAGCACAAGAAAAAGAAGAAGTGGCTAATAAATTTTTTTTTTCGAATTAATAGTGACGGGTTTTTGCTTGCAATTCAACTCGACTCGAGATTCCACATACACTTCCCCCAGAACAAACATACACTCTCACACAGAATAAGGACACAGAAAGTCCCTTTTACACTTGGCGTGATTTATGCGAACAAATGAAAATGAAAATTGCTCCCATTGCGAGCGCAATGTTCGTAGTCGTTCGTAGAGGTGCAGGTGGAATGAGCTTTTAATTTTACCGCCGCCGACACCGTCGCCGAGCGAAAGTTTTTCTTTTTCTTTTTAAAATATTTTTATTTTTGATGTTCATGCATTTTTATACATATTTTATGTTTTTTTTTAAATGACCAAATTATTTATGATTGTGCGGAAACACTGTGCTTTTCTGCGCTCGTGTGGAACACATAGCAAAGGTTGAGGTATGAGCTCTCATGATTTAAGGCAGATTTTCGAACAATTTTATGCAAAATTTTACGTAAAAAAAGTTTGGGGGAGTTGGACGATCCTTGGAGCAAAATTGTAAATTGGTTCACTGAGCATTTTTGTTATGTGCATCAACTATCTTCGGGGTCTCTGGAGCGTTGCCAAAAGGGATGATTGTTCAAAAGAATTTATGTTTATCGTTGGCGAATATGTGCGATGCGATTATGAAATGGATATGAACAGATATGCTTAAAAGAATTGGTTCAATCAATAAAATTCTTAATAACAAACCAACACACCTAGTTTTCATAGGGTTTAACTTTCTAACGAACAAAGTTTTTTCGGACTTGCGAATATTCTGATTTATAAGACTAGTTTTGGTTTGGACTATTGGGCATTTTGGATGCCTAACAATCTCCTAAATAAAATTAGGAAAAAAAAGAAATTTAGCTTGAAATTCAAAAAAATAAAAATTATGAAACTTTTTGTAAATCGGGAAACGAAAAAATCGAAGATACTCGTAACAACTTCTGTGGTGATGTGTTTGCTAAGGCCGAAGGTAATGTATGCGACTAATTGATAATAATTTATGAAAAAATAGAAAATTAATTAGATTAAGGCAGGATTTCAAATTCCGAAGAATCATCTAAAATGTTCTGAAGTAATACCATTGTATTAAGTAAAAAAATTGTAATGATAAATGAGGATCTTGAAATCTTACGGTTGTGGTTTACTTATTATAAATTGATTACTCGCGAAAAAACTAAATTGATGTTATTTTAGTTATCTCGAAAAAGTCTAACGATTGAAAACAGTTTCCTTTATCTGTACATAAGTGTGGAAATAGTACTTTAAGAGCCAACTTGCGTTGCACCGAAAAATCTGAGAACCACTCACCCGAAATTTATGAAATTTTCAGATATTATGAAGGAGATCCCCTGTTTGCAAACGAGCCTCAAATTTATTTTTTTAATAATATACTCTGAAATTCTTCTTAACTAATTTTTGGACCAAAATATTGATTTCTTGCTTTTCAAAGAAAATATCAAATTATACAGATTGTACGAGGGCGGTCCGATAAGTACTTAGCCTCACCGCCGGATGATGCCAGTATCGTAAGAGATTTAGATTTGCTATCGTCTAGTACATTCTCTTAGACGGCTACTATCAAAATTTCAACCGAATCGGACTCGTTTTTTGTTTTGACCACGTGTGGAAGCAAGCTTGACCGCAAATTTTAAAAATAGAAAAAGAGCAATATCTGTCGGTGATTCGATTCTTTTTGTTGGAAGGGAAATCGCACAGCTACGCACATTGCTTTTTGATGAGCCCCGCCCAGGTGCCCCGAAAATGGCTACCACGGAGGATAACGTGTCAAAAATCCACGATCTCGTATTGGCAGACCACCGTCGATTGAAGGTGCGCGAGATAGCTGAAACAGTAGGCATTTAAAAAAAACGCGTGCGTCATATCCTTCATGAAATTTTGGGCATTAAAAAGCTGTCGTCGCGATGGGCGCCGCCTTTGCTCACTCCGGACAACAAGCGCAACCGTTAGACCACGGCCAAATCGATCGAATTGCACTACGAACCATCCAACATATTCTCCAGATTTGGCCCCGTGCGACTTTTTTTGTTTCACTCGCCGGGTAAAAATTTGAATCGAATGAGGAGGTAATCGCCGCCACGGAGGCCTACTTTGCAGACCTCGGATGGGTTAAAGAAGTTGGAGAATCGCTGGATCAAGTATGTGTTGAGCTAAAAGCAGACTATGTTGAGAAATAAATAGCCAATTTTACAAAATTTTTGTTTTTCTTTTATAGGCTAAGTACTTATCGGACCGCCCTTGTATGTGTTAATTTTGTAAGAAAAGTATAATACTTTCATTGCTGCTATAGAGATAGTACCATTCGACTTAGGCGACGCAGACCAACAATACCGCCCATCCGACCTGGACAAAGTGAAAATAGCTATATCGAAGCTCAAGTCCAGCAATGCCGCTGGAGCTGATGGCCTGGCTGCCTAACTGTTCAAAGCGGTAGGCGATGACTTGGTTGGGAGTATGCACCAGCTAATCTGGAAAAAATGGTCGCAAGGAAATATGCCCGATGAATGGAACCCCAGCATTGACTGCCTGATTCTCAATAAGGGAGACCCTCTGAGCAGCGCCAACTACAGAGGCATAAGTCTATTTATTTATTTAACTCTAACAAGTACAATTGACTTTCATAGAATAACTTACAGACTAAACTTAAAATCTAATATAGAATCAAACATTATTTAATAGCAAAATTTTTTATAGATTAATGTCTAGTTTTGGCATCCCTGACTAACTTGTGCGTTTTGCAGGATGACGATAAAGAAGAACGCTCGCTGATTTATCAATGTCGGAAAAGATCTCAGCAATGCATTTTATGTCGAAAATGATTTTAGGCAAGGCGATTCTCTATCGTGCAACTTCGTCAACATCGTTCTTGAAGTAATAATGCAAAACTCAAGCGTCGGATATACCGACGACATTGACATAATTGGAAGAACAAAGCGTGATGTCAGTGGCGCATTTGTGACCATTGGGACGACGGAAGCGAAGAAGATGTCATCATGAAAGGACACACAACACCGACCTCTTGGACAGAACGCCACCATAGCCAACTACAATTTTGAGGTAGCTTAGAACTTTGTATGCCCAGGCCTATTAAATCAGACAATAACATCAGCGCTGAAATCAAACGGAGAATAACTCTTGCCAATCGCTGCTTCTTTGGACTAATGGCCAATTTCACGAAGGACTTTTAAACATTTAACAGGCTTATAAGCCTTAAAATGAGATATTTTGGTTTCACCAAGCGCTTTTAAATTAAACAAGCTTTTAAACACCCTTATAAACTAAATGCTAATTTTTGGCTCAATAAATTTTAAAAGTGTCAATGAAATGTCATCAGATGTAGATCACAACAATTGGATACAGGTAGCAGCTGAAATTATTGTTTTGCATTTTAATTTTTTTAATTTTTGAAAATACAAAGTGGATAGGCTTATAAATATTTAAAATACTCGTATGTTTTTTATTTCGAATAAAATATTGAAAATTCTTCATCCAATTAATAATAAGTGCCACACATAAGTTATACGCCGAGCAAGAGTATTCCGGATTCACAGGAATAGGAAAAGGAATCCATTCTCCGACTGACTTTGAAAAAGGTTACGACTTTCCAAAGCATTTGTGAATCGTGAATCTGTTTGTTGAATTTGTTTGGTCGTCATTTGGAACCGAAACAAATGCATCAGTGCAAAAAAAAATAAATTAAGTGCTTATTACGATTTTATCCCACAGGATCTTTCCAAATATTTTTGTTTGTATTTTTTTTTTGCATTTCTTAGCATTTGTTTCAACACATAACGCTTTCTCATTTGTTCTCATACATTGCGCTTGTTAGAAAGAAAGAACCAAATTTTTTTTCCAGGGATGTGAAGAGAACTCAATTTTAACAAAAATTTCCCTAAAATTTCCCTTTTATAGATTGGTGAAACTAAAAATATTTAAGAGTCTGATAAAATTTAAAAGGATTTTTGATAAAAGTGCTTTTAGTGTTTGTTTATGAAATTGGCCATAAGAAGGCAATTGAGAAACAAAGTCCTCCCTCGAGCAACTAAAGAGGGACACACTCTATATAACACTTATCATCCCGGTCCCGTCTAGCCCGATTTTCTTTGAGCTTGGTTGACAGCATTTAAGACCAAACAAAACAGTACCTGTCATACGATTTTTTTCGAAATTGTATACCATATTTTTTACTCAAAAACGGTTCCACAGAATAAAAAGAAAATAAAAAAATTTCATTTAGTTATAGTAAGGTAATGGTTGAAAAAAGATTCCGAAAGGCCCTTATTAATGGTGTCCCCCCTAGAACCATTTTTACTTGCGATATACTCGTATGTATGTACTATAAGCCAAGTTTTGCATTTGAAAAAAAAAATCCAACTCGAGATTTTGATCAAAGTTGACATTACATGATGTCTGTTAGTCTGCATGTCTGTACCTCGACCTACAGCCTAAGCTACTGGAGGTATTTTCTTTAAGCTCGGTACTTTGGGGTCTTTGGTGATTTCCTACAGAGGAATTGGAATATTTTAGCTCCAAAACTAACTTTACAGTCGAAATGCAAATTCTTATTCATCTCAAAAACGGATCTAACGATTTTGTTAAAAACATTAGGTGTGCTGTTATGGGCATGGGCATGGACTACACTTTGGTCAACCGAAATTTTGGGAAAAAATGTTATTAACGGTACCTGTCATAGAACTGGTATACCTGTAATACAACTGATTTTCTACTTTCTCTTTATCGATTTTGATCAAAATTCTTGTACATGAGCGCCTAATATTGTATATAAATTTGAAAAAATATTCTTTGGGTTTTTGAAAAAAAAAAAATTCAAAGAATTTTTTTTGAAAAATGAATATCTTCAAAACTCGTGAACGATTATTGAAATTATTTCCTAAAATCTATGGTACAAAAAAAAAATTACTAGACATAAGAATTTTTTGCTTGAAAAAAATTTATTTAATAGTAAAACCATTTTTAAACTTCATAGTTTTCTAGAAATCAGGCGGCAATTTTATGCATGTGAACATTTTTATCTCGTTAATTTAATTTTGATTTTGGTGGGGGCAATACCTCTATGTATTAGTCTTAATACAAGCTAATTCTTAATCTAACTTAAATCCACGTCTTATATTTATTCATGACCTTACCCCGCAGTAAAGAAGAAATCATTACCGTCATCAAAGCACTGAACAACAAAGCGGTTGGACTTGACGGTATTCCAGCAGAGGTCTTACGAGCAGCCCCAACAACATCGTGCGAGCTCCTGAACCCACTTATTAGAAGAGCTTGGGAAACAGAGATCTTCCCTAAAGAGTGGAAAAAAGGAATGATTTTCAAGCTCCCAAAGAAAGGAGATCTCACGCAGTGCGAAAACTGGAGAGAAATATGCTTTCTGCCTGCAGTAGCCATGATAATAGCAAGAATAGTATTGGAGCGAATAAAAGACCACCTCGAAGACACACTCGAAGCTGGACAATCAGTATTCCGCAGTGGATCTTCCTGTGTGCTCGAAAAGTGCGTTGAATATCGATCACCACTTCACCTGCTGTTCATCGATTTCGAAAAGGCGTTCGATATTGTCAATAGAGAACTTATTTGGCTTCCAATGCGCAGGAGAAGAATCCCAGATGAATTGATTGCTATTATCAAGACTACATATGGACCAAAACGCGGACTGTTACGTTACATTCATACGCATATTTCAATACAAATTTACCTGAAAATATATGAAACTGAATACTTTTTCAATATCTATTATTTTTTTCTCAAAATAGACTTCCTAACTAACATTTTCTATTAATTTAAAAATCAGTGAGGCCTGTCATTTAAACGCTAAAAATGTTTTAGCAGGACTGTTACGTTACATGAATTTGGAAGTAGATTTTGAGGTTGCATTACATTATGCAATAAGTCTGCTCTTTTAGTTTACTATTTCAAACGTGAGGTACGAGGTTTCTGAGATTAAGAAAGGAAGTAGCAAATAAAATATTAATTACACTAAATATTGTATTTTTAGATTCTGTGGAAAGAAAAATGTTGGGACTGTTACGTTACATGAAAAGACTGTTACGTTACACGTGCGATCTTGGCTCTTTTAAGAGTTAAAAGGTTCGTTCGTTGAACTTTACCCAGGGTTGACCCAGGTTTTCTTGACAACCCTCAGAGTTGTCAACAAAAACTGGGGTTTTCGGTTTTCAAAAAACACCCAAGGGCTTTCACTGCTTTGTTGACAGCTAAAAACAAGACAAAATCATTTTGTGATCTGATAAAACTTTAAATTTGTTATAAATTAGTTTTAAAAATGAACGAAAACAATTTCGCGTTATTGCTGAACGTTTCGTCCGATGACTACAACAAACATTTAATTGCAAATACAAGCAATAACATGCAACATGCGAATCGCCAAACGACAACATATGAAATCTCATATGACTTTTGACAGTTTAATCCATACCTGTACTCGCCCCAGCAAAATACCTAGGTCTACTTCATGGCGAGTTCAGGGCGACCCCAGGTCTCAAAAAACACAGAATTTGCAAACCAGGGTGAATTCAGGTTTTTCAAAAAACGATTTAGGGCGACCCCAGGGTGACTTCAGGGCTCAACGAACAAACCTAATGTCAGCATCGAAAATGGCTAAAATTGTATTTTTTTTTAGAGTTATTTGGTTTTCTTATCGTTAGACATTAAAAAAGGGTAACTTATGTATGTAACATACAAATTAAATAAAAAAAAAACTTTATTTCTCATTATAGGTAAGTACACATCGAAATTGTGGCGATCCATTAATCCACTAAATTAATTTAAGTATTTCCACTTAGTTTTAAAAATAACAATATTTTACTTTATTTAAGATAAATTCATCAATCATTCATTGTAATAATTTATTAAGTTTGTTTATCGAATTCAAACAAACTTTTAGTATAAATAGTGTTTTGTAAATAAATATAAATCAATTCTAATTTGGAATTCAACAACTTCTCAAACTTTTCCGTCCCTTTTAAACTATTTACATACATATATACAGCCTTATCATCGTATCGTTACGATCGTAACGTTTATTTAATTCATGGTATCTGTTTCGTAACGGAAAAAACCGACGTTTACTAACGCGTGTATTTGACGTAAACGCCAATAAATTAATAAAGTGTTGATTCGTGTCAAATAAGCAAAGAAGAATCATGGATAGTGCAGCAGTGTTATTGGAAGCGGAAAGATATGAATAAAGAAAATTAAATAAAGAAAAAAGAATATTCTTAAGAAATATATCAAATATTTTCTAACTCAGATACAGCGTAATTATAAATAATTATAAAAGTTTATTCGTTTTTAATTTTTCTTATAATTTGCTGTCGGAGAAATCGGAAATCAAATATCTTCATAAATCGCTTGAATTCACCATGCGTTGCTGCCATTTTGACATTTCAACGCACACAAACTTTATTTTCGTAGATTTTTCCGATTGCCCTATCGGAACGGCTACAATCATACAAAATTCGTACATTTCGTAGAAATCAGAGAAATTACGTTCCGATTGGGTACGATGATAAGGCTCATAGTTTTTGTTCTTTTGGGTCTTACTAAGCTTTCCCTAAACATTAGAAGTATGATTGAGGTATATGAAATCAACATAGTTACATTTTTTTAATTTAAAACGAAAAAAGACTGTTACGTTACAAACTGTTTTCTGTTCTAAACAACGGCATTATTTAGTACAAAACAGAATTATTATTTTATTTTTAAAATAGACTAAAACTACTCGGAGAAAATATGGTTTTATTAATATTTTGATATAATAGAAGCTGGAAAAATAAACTTTTAAGGTTCTTGGACTGTTACGTTACATCAAATATTGCGGTGGGTTTCTTTGTTATTTTAAATGCTGATTTCAATTTGTTTTTCCAAATATTTAAGCCCTATACTTTCAACAAAACTTTCTTAATGTGACCAAAACGGATAACACTTAAAAAACTAATTTTGAATTAATAAAACTTACCATTTTGTTTCGGTTTGTATTTTAATTTTTTTTTTTTTTAATTTCAAGGAATCAAACAAGAACGTGTTTTTCGCGAAGTAAGTAACGAATATCTCTTTGAAATTTATGTTACTCGTTACTTTGGGATGTATAAAAAATAAAAATGGCGAAAAGCCTGCGAAATTTGAAATATTTTTTTTTTCTTTGTGGTTTCGTTTTTCGCGTTTTGGTCCATATGATGGATCCAAATGTCACGTCTTGCATAAAGAAAGGTTGTCAGAGGAGTTTGAAGTCCAAAGTGGGATTAGGCAAGGTTGTATAATATCACCAATACAGTTCCTGTTGGTGATAACTGATAAGTGACGTACTGCACGCAGCTTTGTCAAATGGAGAATAAGGAATTCAGTAGACTTTGCAATCTCACCTCAAACATCTGGACTTTGGGAACGACCTAACATAGGATCATGGATCTCCATCAAATGACATCGTGGGGCTAAAAATCAACTCGGCAAAAACTAAAAGGATCAGCCTTGGAACTCCTTCATCAATCCAAGTAAATATTTCTGGACAACCGGTACAGACGATAGATGATTTCCAATATCTTAGGAGTATTGTGCGGGTGGCGGAACTGAACTGGACGGTAACATTCGAATCAGAAAAGCAAAGGCTGCATTCGGAATGCTGTCCAAAATATGGAGAAACAACTGTTTTAGCTTAAAGACCAAGCTAGGATTGTTGAATCCGTGCTACTTTATGGGTGCAGCACTTGGAAAGCCACAGACACTGTTACAAGACACTGTCACAAAACATTCGTTAATAGATGTCTTCGAAACATCTTGAGAATTTTCTGGGCCACCCGTATCTCGAATGCTGTACTTCATGCCAGAACAGGTCAGAAACCCATAGAATCTCTTATACGAAGAAGAAAATGGCAGTGGATTGGCCATACACTTCGAAAAGGCGTTAGGTGCATTGCGGGTGAAGCGATGCAGTGAAACCCACCCACACAAAAGGGCAGACAAGTGGGCCGGCTTAGAAGTACTTGGCGAAGAACGGTCGAACAGGAATCATCACATATGGGGAAGAGTTGGAGAGAGCTGAAATACATATGCAGAAATTGCACACGATGGCACGTATGAGTAACGGAGGCCTTATGTCTCGTAAGAGAAACATCACGGACGTAATAGATCCGAGGACCTAAGTAAGTAAGTAGGGAAGTAAGTAAGTCTTTTACATCAAAGCAAGTTCGAGCAATCCAGTCTTGTATTTTGTTTCTTTTTTTTGTATTCAGTTTATTTGTTTTTTGATGATACTTAAAATAACAACACAACTTGACTGGTTAAAGACAGGGTGGCCAATCCTGCCAATTTGTATATAAAAGATTAATTTGCTTATTAAAATAGTATCACAGGCTATAGTTGTGGGTAACGTAAGCACGTTTTCTGAGACTGTAGTTCAAGTGCATGTGCCTTTGAAATGAATTTGTTAGTTCTAAATATTTTGTTAAAAATTATAAAAAAAAGGGTTGGGGTGCGGCCACGAAGCATAAAGTGGGTTTACATGCACCTAACGAAAGACAAAAATACAAAAACACGAAAATAATTAGCGAAAAATGAGCTACAAATGTCAAGAACTGAACGAACAGAAGAGAACGATAGTCGATCGTTGAGTTGGAGTTTTAGACTAAGAGCCCACAGCAATTTTTGGGTGTGATTGATAACAAAAAATAATTAGCATAATTAGATAGGCCTTTAGTAGTTACGAGTATTTAGAAATGTGAACGTCTTGCATGCTCTAGTGGGAGCAATAGTGCATAAGAGTGCATCAGATATGCAGTTCTTTCCAAAGTCTAAAAACTTGTGATAAGAAATTTGCCATAACTTCAAAATGAAGAGCTAAGTGCCCTGATGGCAAATATCGAGGTACAAGACGTTTTGAAGGCAGTCTTCTTCATGCAAGAAGTACGCTATTCTTATCGCGTCTTGCAGGCAGAAGGCTGTCTGAAAAACGTCTTAGACCTCAATACTTTTAATCAGGGGGATTAACTCTACATTTTGGCAAAGTTGTTATCACAATTATTAACTTCCCATAGGGAGTTATTGTAATCGGTCCGATTTGTCAAATTGGAATTTTTGACATTTCTCGACGTTTCAAGGTCCCTAGAGGCTATATCAATCATTTTTAGAGAGATGTCTGTGTGTGTGTGTGTACGTACGTTCGTACGTTCGTACGTTCGTATGTTCGTACGTGCGTACGTTCGTACGTCCGTACGTTCTGGTACCATTTTTCGTCGTCGATATCTCAAGAACGAGTAAAGATATCGACTTCAAATAAATTTATATTAATAGATAATAACTTCGAAAGAGGCTGAAAGGGCGTTTATTAAAATTCAGTAAGTAGTTTTTTCACTATAACGGTTTAAAAAAAAAGTAAAAATTTTGGTTAGTTTCAAATATCTGACGAAAAAATAATGCTATTGATTTCAATTAATGTACTCATTATAAGGTTATACAGATTTGGTATGAATTTGGAAAAAAATTAACATACAGTTATTTTTTTTAAATAAAAAAAAAACTGAAAAAAAAATTCATAACCCAGATATTCTAAGAACGGAAAACAATTTGAAACTCAAAATAATTTTATTTTACGAAAAATAATGTGTTTGACAACTGGTGAAAATTTCAAAAAAAAAAAATCATTTTACAGTTTTTCTTACAAAAATAAAAAAATATATAAAACTCTATTGAAAATTGGTAACATTGTTTTTCGACTCAAATTTCTCAAGAACTAGTAGTGATATTGACTTCTAATTTAGTTTATTTTATACATAGTATAATTGTGTACAATTGGTAAAATGTTGACAAATATTGAATTAATAGTTTTTTTTTAAAACAAATGGGAAGTTATCAGTGTGGGTCGCACCCAGCCTCTTTTTTAGACTTGGAAAGAACTGCATATATGATGCACTTTTATGCACTATTGCTCCCAGTAGAGCATGCAAGACGTTCACATTTGTAAATAACTACTAAAGGCCTATCTAATTGTGCTAATTATTTTTTGTTATCAATCACACCCAAAAATTGCTGTGGGCTCTCGGTCTATTTGGAGGATAGACTTTAAGAATGGCAGTTCATATAGAATGAAATTTTAACCGAGCAATGGTCTTTCTTGAGAACTGAGTATTATAATCAGTTAAATAAGAGTGTATATTAAATAAATATTGTCGATTTTCATTTATATGCGAAGGACCTTACGCCCTTAATTTGTCTATGTGTCGGAGAGAATTAGCTGACATTTTGTTCCTAACAACATTGCTAATGTGATTTTGGTTATTTATCGAAACGCAGAACACATCAACCATCATTGATTGAATTACGAAATGTATAAATTTGACCAGAATTTAAATTTCTTGATTTATGACTTTTGGCTTTAACAAGTGTACCTGACATTGCATGGTTTCCGTGAATTTTTTCAATTAATGTTTTAATTTTTTTTTATTAGCACGCATTGTTTTTATGATTTCATGACAAATGTCAAAAAACAGCAACACTACAGCAGACATAATAAATAAAAATCATTTTTTGTTTGAATGTCTGCCCTCCTCCCACCAGCCAAATACAACATCAATTACTCAAACTGGACTCATTTTTTAAACTCATTCTAACCAGCAAATAAATTAATTGCATTTATCACAACACTCTCTATAGAAAAAATAATCCAATATTACATTAAACCAAGTGTGACAGAACATAAACAAAAAAATCCATAATAACCTTGACACGTAAATAGCTTTTTTCCTCGAACGTGTGATTTTATTTTCATTTTTATATATTTTTTTCTTCTAAAGCAATTTTGCTATTACGTTCATTAAAGTGTGGAAATATTTTGTAGTTTGTGTCCTTTGAAAATTTTATTTAGTTTTTATACTTTGTTCAATTATCACATTGATTTTAATTGGATCGTCTGCTATGAAGTTTTTTTTTTTTAAATAGAAAATTGAAAAATTGATTAACCTATTTTTGATTAAATCTTTTGTTTTTATAAATATAACAAAATTCTTGCTAAACTTTAGAAATAATATAAAATAATTTATTTTTGTTAGTCAATTTCGTTTTGGTAAAAATATCTGTGAATAATTATTTTTTACCTAGTTTAAATTTTTTTATGGCAGTGAAAATATTAAAAAGTGAGTATTATAAATTTGACCAGGAGTTTAAGTCGGTACCTAAGATAATTCCCTAGAAGGGAAATTAATTACGTCTATTCTCTCACTTCTCGTTCAGCTAAGAGATTTAGACAACTAAGAAAACCTAAGGGAGTAGTAGGGTCATAACGGGTGTGTGTTTGGTGAAATCTCCAACTTACGTCGCTGGAAATTTTTAAGGTATTCTCCAGGTTTTGATAAGGATGTCTAGGGTGAAATTGGTAAGGTCTTTGGTTGCTCGTTTTCGGGCTCTGGGAGGATTGACTATTGGAAGTGTATTGCTACTGAACCACACATCGGACCATGGCAGCAAGCGTAAGTCCAAGATTAAGAGTTGTGGTGGCATACCAGTCCGAGTGCAGCTTGCGTAATTCCCACGAACATAATGATTGGCGGGGAGCATAAGGCCATGGTTGTTGGATGGTGGTGCGAGTGGTTAAATTTTCGATAATGGTCTTGACTTTCGGAGCTCGTCCACTTGTGGCTGGAGACTTCTTAGATGGATCTTGGTTGGTGGTAAATCGGTAAGGTCTCCGGCTACTTGCATGGCTGGAGATCTTTATGGTTTGAAGGGTGAAATTGGTGAAGTCTCCGGCTACTTGCGTGGCTTGAGATTTCTAAGGATTTATCGGGTTGTAACGGGTTGAATTGGTAAGGTCTCCGGCTACTTGCGTGGCTGGGGACTTCTAAGGTTTGATTGGGTTATAACGAGGAGTTAACTGGTGAGGTCACCGGCTGCTTACGTGGCTGGAGACTTTTAAGGTTATTTAAGGTTTTAAAAGGCTTTCTTATTTGTAGTAGCAAATAATAGGGGGATCTTCGTCCTCGTTCTTTAGAACAAAGACTACGAGTGTCTTTCCTAGTTTGCCGTAAGGTAAATAAAAGATAGGAGCGTCTTTCCTTGTTTGCCGTAAGGCTAGCAAAAGACTAGGATGCACATTGAGTTGTTGGTTTCTACCCGGGCCGACTTCTTGGTGTGTATCCTAAGGGCCCAGGGTTTTGCAGGAGCCCATCTGAAAGTGACTGGTTCAGATCTGGAAATTCCGAAGCTTGAGACAAGAACTTGGACTAAGTCCGGGTTCGGATCGCTAGAAAGCTCCATGAAATGACGAAGTTGCGAAGCTCCACCGGAAGCTATATTCTGGTACCATGGGAGATAGTGCCCATTTGAGTCAGGGGTTGAGTTTTGCCCTCGGCTCGAACCCTATCCATGAGGTAGGCCCCCTAGTGGGAGCATCATGGTGGCTTGGTTTATTCCGAATGCGGAGACACATGGTTTTTAAGATTCTTTTCTTGAATCCAAGATGTGTTAGATAGACCTCGCCTCCTAGGCAAGAGGTGTGCTATGCTGCAACATATCACAACTTTGCGACCGAGATAGCTTGCTATGTCGGGGTTAATGGTCAGGAACCAATCTGACTCTAAATGGAGGTAGGCCTCCCGTGGGATTGAGCTGTAATAGGCAGGTGCTTACGTTAAACCAAAAGACGATTTTTCCCAAAACTCGGCTCTGTTGGTTAAGACCAAATCAAAATTTTGTACACAAGAGTTGGTTCGAACTTCAGAAAATACTGCTTAGAAAACTTCTAAATGATTTTTTTATATTAAGCACTTAAAAGTATTTTATTAAATATTTAAAAATAATTATTTTTTGTAAAAATTGTTTAGGTAATTTTGTATTTACAAAAATAGTTATTAATAAAACTGCTTTAACGAATTTTATACGCATATTTATTTGCATATTCTTTTCCAGAACAAAGAGAGCATTATAGTTTTTTACTTCGAAACTAGTTTAGAGCTTTTCAGCAATTCAAAGAGTAAATTTCATACATTAGAGCTTTTTTCTCTAATGACATCTATCTTGTACAGTTTTTAAAAATCCAAGTAGTGTATTTTATGTGTACTATTTTTGATTATTTTTGTTTTTGGCAACAAAAAAAGCTGTTTAGTACGATATATGCAAGAGGTAGTTTTTTGGAAGCTCCGATTTGAAGGGAATGTTATGGTGTGAGCCAAGTAGATTAGCTACTCAAGAAGTTTAATTCAATTTAATTCAGTTTTATTAGAGTACTGTAAGACTGAGTCTTTTATAGTACTAAAGGGTGGTCCAACCATAATGCACGATGTTAATTGTGAGTCACACCTTACCGTCAAGTTTTTTGCCCAACTTAACATGACACCACCTCTTCTTATCTCATCAACCCTTGCAGCGGCAAGACTTCATAAGGCCCTTGCAAAAGAGAAAACAATAACATCACTAGCACTTCGGTATAGTGATGGTAGGTTCACTGAAAATGAAGAGCAGAGGTGCAACCTGCTGCTCGACACACACTTTCCAGGGAGTTAACCTGGTAGAGAGAACACCTCTAATACCAAACAGAGAAGACTGGAAAATATCCACAACCATATGCACAGGAAAAAGGATTGAATGGGCAATTAATACCTTTCAACCCTACAAATCACCAGGTGGGAAAAAATAGGGAAAAAAGACACAACCCAACCGAAGCTTAACATCCTTTATACTGAAAACTTTGGAAAAGGTAATTGACAACTTCATAAGATCAGAAGTGTTAATAAGTAGGCCTCTCAATCAACGACAACACCCATATAGGGCGGGCAGATCAGCAGAGACCGCCTTGTTCGAACTAACAAATAAGATCCAAAGAGCCCTAGATGTAAAAGAAACAGCATTAGCTGCTTTCTTAGACATAGAGGGAGCCTTCGATAACACGTCTCACGAGGCTGTAGCCAAAGCTCTTGTTAGAAAATGCGTACCCAAGCAGGACAAAATGTAAAAAAAGTAATCACAACAAGAGGCTGTCCTCAGGGCGGTGTACTATCACCCTTGTTGTGGAGTCTTGTAGTAGATGAATTGTTAGTAAATCTTACCTCCCAAGGTATATGCTGCATTGGCTTTGCCGATGATATCGCTATCATTGCAGTAGGTAAGTTTGAAGAAACTCATTGCGATATTATCCAAAGAGGACTAACAATTACAAGAAAATGGTGTCTGTCTGTAGGACTTTCAATAAACCCATCCAAGAGAACAATCATACCATTTGCCAGGAAAAAACTTCTACCACATATGAAACCTATCCGTTTGGCTGGTGAAGTAATTGAAACGCAGAGGCAGGTAAAATATCTACACTTAAACGCAGTCGGGAAAGCCACAAAAGCCCTAATGATTTGCAGAAGACTTGCCGGCAAATCATGGGGATGCAAACCGAACATCTTTAGGTGGATGTACACCATGATGGTAAGACCCATCATTACCTATGGTGCGTTTGCATGGCATAAGAAAACCGAATTAACAACAACTAGGAAGACCTTAGAAAAAGTCCAAAAGCTCGCATGTATCTGTATTACGGGAGCAATGACAACCTGAAGAGGAGGCAAACAGGTTCTAAAACTGGAATGAACTCCCAAAAATGAGACACACGAAAATACTACTGGGCAATTACAACCAGCAAAGTTTCGAATACTGTATTAATTTAAGTATAGGAACAACCTTAGACTAATAACAGGTATTCTAACAGGACACTGCAAACTTAGAAGACACCTCTATTTACTTGGTGTGGTACGCAGTGCCACTGGCAGATTCTGCAACATGCATGAGGAAACACCGGAACCTAAACTGGAAAAGTGTTGCCCAATCATGCGCCAAAGAAAAACACATCTGGGACAATACCAAGTAGAAGGAAGCAACCTATCCTCTCTAAAAGTGCCCCAAATACTAAAATTCCTACAAGCAATGGGTTTGGAGGAGGAACTGTAGGATGAGCCAGTTCATCATTCTTAAAGCGGGGCACAATAGATCTACAGGTCGCAGTGCATTAACCTTCAATATAATTCATTCATTCATTCAACCACCTCTTCTTGGGGATTTTGTAATAGCTACTTATATTTTGTACCTTCTAGGCAGCTAATAGTAAATGTGAGTACATTGACCAAAGCTCAAGATGCCAATTTATTTCAAAAATAATTTATAAATCGTTCTCTCCGTTTTGTTATCTCATTACGTGCTACACTTTTTGCAAATCTTCTACACTTTTTCCTGCAAATTTCTCCACTTTTTTATTCAACTTTCCAATCCCTGATCTTAACCTTAACAATGAAAAATTATTATACTCTAACATCAATTGACTCCTATTTGACTGTCCTCGAACTCTGTTTTAAATCTAAAACTTAAGTGATTATTATTCGTAAATTTTCTCAAGAACTACACCAATATAATAATTTCGATTCGACTTCCATGAATTCTTATTCCATTAGACGTACTTATATTATATTGTTCCTCGAAAGTCCACAACCTGTTTTGACATTTATTCGAATATAATTGAAAAACCAATTCAAGAGCAATCTCGAAATATTTATTCATTGTTCGCTCAAGAACAAACTTTTCTTCATGCCCGAACACACACATAAAACAAAAAATTATACTCGTATTTTTGTCCTGAATCGGGGACCAAAACCAAGCTAAAGAAATTGCCCAAGGATATCTTTTCTTCCTCTGTGGCGGCCCTTCCGCCCGCATATATGAGCAAATGTTCATGAAACTTCTTCCATATTATACTCGTATCTGTGTGTCTTGCTTGATAGCCTTTTAAACGATAAAATAAATCATTTTTTTGATTTTAAACTTTTCTTTGGTTTGGAACCAATTTTCATTTTGTTGAAAGATGATGCATACTTTTTTTTTCGTTTTTGTATTATTTATCGATTGGGTTTTATTAAAACAAATATAAATATACCGAAACAAAAAGTATTTAAGGATTATTCTGTTGATGAAGAATTTCGAATCTCCAGAAAAATGATAATTTTTTGAATACTGGCCCAAGATGTGACGCACGTGATGGAAATTTTTAAATATTTATTGTTGGAACTTTTGACAGTTAAGAAAGTTAAGAAAGTTACATAGGGGTTTTGCATTTTTAAGGATTGTAGGAGGGATTGGATTTTGGAATTGTAACGATCCTAGGCCTAGTCTCGTACACAGTTCGAGTAAGTATTATATATGAAGAATTTAAACTTTGTATTCCACAGCTTCTAATTTGTTTTGTTGTTTTGATTACAAATAATATTTCGAACCTTCAGAGTAATATGTAACAGTTTTGACTTAGTAAAATATTTTAGTTGCGATAGGGAGAGATACGGCTGTAATAATTAGAGGCCGGGCGGCGGGCGCACTATGATGCAATAGCCACAAAAAATCGAAAGTAATGCTTTTGCTGTACTCCGGAAGTTTAAGAAAAGCATGTGAATGAATATTGAAGACACAGGTTCACATGTTAGCCTATTCAAGCATAAAATAGGCAAATTAAATAAAATGCACGACTGGATCGCGAACTTGATCTTATGTAAAAATACCTTGGAATTTAAAATACATTTTATAAATATAAAATATGGATTTAATGAGGTAAAAATTTTCAAACGCATATGAAATTTCCGTCCGATTTCCGGAAAAGTATGAATTTATGTAAACAAAGTTTTAAAATCGTTTTATTATTAAATTAATTTTGTATATAAGAAATTTCTTTGAAATTTTCAAAAACAAAATTTGAGATGCCAATTTTAAGTATTTGGTAGTATGTATTGATAATCGTTCACACGTTTTGAAGATATTGATTTTTCAAAAAAAAAAAAAAAAAAAAAAAAAAAAAATAAAAAAAAAAAATAAAAAAAAAATAAAAAAAAAATAAAAAAAATAAAAAAAAAAATAAAAACAATAAAAATATTTTTTTCCAATAATTTTATATTATTATTATTATTTTAAACTTAAGTGGGCTTCTACTTAAAACATTTGTTTTAAATCGTTAGAACCGTTAATGAGAAAGTCGAAAATCAAAAAAACGTTTTCATGACAGGTGCCTTTAATAAATTGGTTCCCCAAAATTTTTGTTGACCAAAATATAGTCCCATAATAGCACACAATTTTTTTTTTATCAAAATCGTTAGAGCCGTTTCGAGATAAATAAAATTTTGATTTACGGATGTATGGGGGTACCGTTAGTTTGGGAGCTAAGCAAAAATTTCAATTTCCCCTCTAGGGAATCACCGCAGACCCTTAAGTTACGAGTTTGAAGAAAATAGCTCCAGTGGTGTAGGCTGTAGATGGAGGTACAGACATACACATAGACGGAATTGTCGGACCCACTTTTTTCGTCTTCGCTCTCATCTTAATGTCAAATTCGTTAAAAATATCGACCTCGAGATTTTGATCAGAATTGACATTACGATGATAGGGAAGACAAAAAAAGGGTCTCGCAATTCTGCAACCGAAACGGCTCGGCCGATTTTCGTTAAACTTGATTTTTTTTTTTATTTAAAGTTTTTTATTTTTCCATCACCAAGTTTATTTTCTTTTTTTTTTTAAGATGAAAAATAATGGTACCTGTCATACGATTTTTTTTTTTTCAAACTTTTTTAAAAATTTTTTCTCAAAAACTGTTTCACAGTTTTTTTTTTAAGAAAAATTCAAAAAATTTCATTTAATTAAAAAAAAATATTTTTGAAAAATTGTTATTAATGGCATTTTCTCAAAAAAAGTTCAACCGATTTTGATATTTTTTTTTACGCTAAGGCTCTTCAATAGTTTGAATATTATTGTGTATTCAAATTTAAAAACAAAAATCAATATTTTGAAAACCCCATGCTCGTTTTTTTTTTAAAGTTGAAAAATAAAAGTTTCTTAATACAATCTACAAGAGGTGAGGAAAAAAATGTATTTAAATAACCGTATGTACTTACCATACAAATTTTAAAAAAAGGTTTTCGATATGGTTATCGTATTTTTCTCAAAAAGACGGCTCTTAGAATTTTTTAAAAATTTTTCTTTCGATTAATTCTTACAATCTCTAATTTAATACATGAAATTTTGAAATTTGAAGCTGACTCTACATAGCATAAAACCATTTTTTTTCCAAATTTTTAATTTCTCACTTTCTGGAAAACGGATTTTTATGATAATAAAAAGTTTCAAGAACATTGCGTTTCAAAACTTAAAAAATATATTTTTTGAATTTAAGAAAAAAAATATGTTTTTTTTTAAATACTTGTCAGTATTTTTTTAATTAAATTTTTATAATACGTACAGTAATAAGAATTTAAAGTTGCCTTTCCAAAATTGTTTCTTAAAAATTTGTGTATTTGTTTGTTCGTGAAAAGCAGAAGTATTTCCTTGTCTCACTGAACTCGTTTCTTAAACTTTTTCTCATTTAAAGTTGAAATTTTATATAAAACGTTACATAAGCCAAAGTCTGCCATAAGTCATAACACACAAAATTCTTGGATTTCCTCGTTTCGAAAATGGTGCTCTTCATTTATGACGATATTATTCTCGAGCGTAAGTAGAAAGTATTATTATTCAATTTCAATTGAATGGATTTAGTTGTGTTTCAATTGTCATTGTGGTTTAAATTTGCAACTAACATCACTTAGTACTATTTTATTAACCCAAGTACAGAAATTCAGCTTTCAACGAATTTGTTACTCCATGTGATTCCTTTGAAAGGATTGTTTTCGTTTAAATTGACACTGAAGTGATTATTATAGTTCATTATGCAATGCACTCAGATCTGTTTGGTATCGTTTTTTCCGAAAACAACAAGTTAAACCACATACAAATACAAAGGATTTGAATTCTGTCGAACGAGAATTCTGACATTTGTACATAGTTCAAAACTCAATTTTCCTTCGAAATCCGCTACAGATTATCCGTTCCAGATCAATATGTTAAATTAATTTCACCTTTGAACGATGTAGGATGTTGGTTTTGGGTAACTAATTCGACTTGTATTTCAAAAATGTTTTCATAGGAACACTGACTGAGGGAAGTTTCCAATTTATTAAGAGAAACTCCGTTGGTGAGAGCTGGATAAAGGAGCAAAAAAGTTTAAAAGACATGGAATAATGCGCTAAAATTGAAAGTGAAAAGCACCAAATGTACAATGCTCCAAAAAAAGGTAAAAACGTTTGTTATTTTTAAGGACAAAGATTTGATATATGTATGTACTATTCTGTTTTTTGGTTTAAGCCCGGAGAAGGCACAGAGTGGGGCCTAAACGGATAAATCTCGCTCTGAACCGATCGACACCTAAGCGCTCCGATCTATTTCAGAAACACAATTGAACAATGAACTGTCATTTTATTATGTTTTAAAAATAAACTGTCCAAACTGTCATCCTAATGCAATATGTGCAATATGAAAAATAAATTAATGAAGTTAGCTAAAAAACATGGAATTTGTGCTCTCAGAGCGCTCCGAGTTAAAAATCATCGCGATAGAAGCAAAAGTAGAATCATACTCCGAGTGGGTTTTCGACGTATATTCGAGTATTAAATATAATCTTTGTGGTTTTGTTCAAACATGATCGTTCGATCGATACTTTTATGTGTCTTGATGTGCGTTTTTAGAGTGCGTTTTTCCACCGTTTGTAACGAAGTGGGTACAGTTCTATCTCAACAATCGTCAAAATAAAGTAATTTTTAGGTCATGCACTTCCAATCCTTAATGTTAAAATTTAGGTGTCTCGCAAAGAAGTCACCTATGATGTTGAACTTATTCTTACAGGTGCTCAATCGCTACAATTAGACCTTGATAACTTCTTTACCTGATGTCAAGACAATTTTCTTGAGTTTAATGTAAGCAAATGTCAAGCCACTACTTACTCTCGTAAGCGGACGCCCATGTCACAACGTCAATACCTGATTAATAATCAACGGTTCAACGTAGATTCTTATGATTTTTACCGATGACGTTTTTTACTACATTGGACATCAACGATAACACTTTACCTCAACCATTATCTACGAACAAACCCCATTTGTGTTTTTTTTTGTCAAATTGTTCCCACAACTGTTCGATTGTACTAAATGTGAAATTAAAAATAGGCTAAGATGATAGAATTTTTTTTTTGAAAATTTCGTAATGTACTTTATGATCCAAAAATAAAAAATGTAGCTAATGTAGCGTATACGCTTTTCGTAGCAGGTTGAGTAAGGTTGAAGTGGCTACCAGTGTCGCAGCTATCACATTTAGACCAGAGATGGTCCATTGTAAATAGAAATGTCTATATTAATTAGGTCACTAAGTTCCTCGAAGGAAAACTCTCCAAGATGAAGCCTACGTCGTACATAGAAGATGATGACCTGATTCTATCTCGTCCAAACAGCTTCTGCAAAACTCGTTCACAGAAACGCTAAGCCTCGTTACGTATATGCGTATAAGACAGCGTCCAGTTTTGACTCCAACTACGGAGCTGGTATGCAATCAACTTAAGGATATCAAACATTTAGAGCATTTCAGATCAAGCATTGGCCAGATTTGTCTTCAGACCGATGGTTATAGTATTCCATCTTTGGTTTGTTCTCGCTATAGCATCTTGTTTCAGCATAAGTTTATACGTACCGATGGGTATACCTAACTACAATTACGAGTATCTCTATAAGGTAATATAAGTTGCTGTAGATTCATGATGCCCTTATCCTAGATTATTTACTACTTAAAGGTTGTTAGAATGAATTCCAGGACTATGTGTTTTCAAGTTCTATTTGCAGTTTCCCGTATAACACTCTTAAAATACTTAATACCCCTTCCAATGAGATATGTCGTGATAAAAGGTGTTCACTGAATAGACATTCCTGCCTTTCAGTCAGTTTCGGACTTTAACATTACTGCCAAGTTATTCGAAAAGCAAAAGGTTATAATTACTGCCATTGAATTGCCTGAATTTTATTTATCTACCAAGCATTCCAACACCACTTCCGCGGAGGTCCTGGCTCCCTTTAAAAAAGGGTTGTTCCATGTCCGGGAGCTGATATTTATTTTTAAAATTTCCCATTAATTCCAATAGTAAGTCCTGACCTGACAATGAATTTATTGCACGCTTTCGTCATCAAAATTCTTCTCCTTTAATTACTTTTCCTCCTTTACCCTGCTCGCTTCACCCTCGAATCACACTTATAGCTAAGGTAAATCCAATCCAAAAAAAAAAAATACTAGCCCCTTCCATTTACCAGGAACTTAATTACAACTTGAATGTTTTTGCTAAAATCGCTTTACTTCTTAAATTATAACCAAATGTGACTTTCATTTGGCATTTCCTTCACACAACAATTAAAATGGATTCCTTGCTATATAAAAATATGTACATATATTTGTGTATTTGTATACAAAACCACATATAAAAGTTACTCCGTATAATTAGACTTTGACACGCCATTGCTGAAAGACAGGGAAATTGCCTCTTTCCATATTATATCCACATCCCGGAAAATGGTAACAGAAAAAGGAATGACGGCTCTACTGACCATTTGAAGAAAGTTGAATTAGATTTTTGTTTTAATTGTTATTGCTGATGTTGTCGATGGGCTGTCAGATTTCGGTGATTAACTCTTACAACTTAAGTAGGTATTTAAGCAATTATGTTTTGGGGATCGGTTTGAAGGGTAATCTTGGAGGGAAAATTTTATGGTTGTTGAGAAATTGTTGGCCGATTCAATTTTTGTTTAATTGAGTAAAGTTTTCGGTATTTCGATTGTGGATAAAACTTTTCAATGAAATTTAAAATTGTACATTTATTTTGAAAAAAAAAATATATAAACAAATGTTTGAAAACTAGTAAACGTTGGAGAGATAGTAATTAGTAAGTATTGAAATAAGTACATATTGAATTTTCATTTCAATAGAAACATGTAAACATGTGTTTTTGGCAAGTTCATAGTAGTAGGAAAACAAAAATCACACTGAAAAATCGTTATTTAAAAATAATGTAAGACCCGTGTTGAAGTAAACAAGTGATACTGCTAATATATTTACAACCAGCGAACTCACTCGCAGGCGGTCAGCCATCAGACGAATAGGGGGAATAACATGTAGCATACGAAAACATGCACGTGCCGTAACTATTCGGGACTGGTGGAAGTCTGATAATAGCCTCTCCGCGGCGGCCGCTAGAAACAAGCTGTCATGATTTTAATTTTGCATACATTTCAATTCCCACTGAACATATCCATATTAGACAGACATATCGTCAAATAATATACATATTGACACATATCGCGGTTCGGTAGGTCTATCAAGATGTCGAATTCGAAGATATATGGACTTTTACCACTGAACACACATATTTTCGAAAGAAAATAATTCGATATCCGCCTTCTTTTAATCTTAGATAACCTAAGTACTTTCTTTTTACTGCTGTCGCCCAAGAGATAAGTTGCTCTGCCGTTGAAAGTTTTTTTTTTTTTTGATAAAAATTTTTTTCACGAAGGTAAAGTGTACTATATTAATTTTTTTTTCACTTGGTAAATGGATTGACTTAATTCTCCATTAGTATCAACATACAAACAAATAAACTCGTGGGCAAGCAAAAGCAATAATTTGAGCCAGAACTCAATGTGAGAAAAAGATTAAATCTTAAATTCAGCTGGCCACGTGTAAGTCTGATTTTGTTCTTATATTTTGCCTATCGAAACCAATTGTCTTTCTTTTATTCAGCACCAACAAATCTTGGCGCATTTTTTTCTGCCCCCGCTCCAATTTGTGGTACGTGGCCTTATTTTAAGGCAATCAAGTGCACGGAAGTCTGCCAATTGATCCAAGTGTACAGCATCAGTGCCACAGTAGAGAGAGAATACGAACGACCAGAACATTCTTGGCAAGAGTACCTTAAAAGATCGTTCGATTTATCTCTCCTGCTGTCATCGTACTACATCGCTAACCAGCTTGACAAATAGCGTGACTACAAGTCAGCGTTTCTTTTTTTCTATCGTTATTTTGTGGACCTTGATCTTGCAAATTGACCATTGATTGTCTCTGGATCCGAGAGCCGAGGAAAGCTCACTGACTACTTACTGAAACTAAGGCCTTCTCGATTGTTAAGTCAATCGATTTCACCAAAAAAATTCGCATCACGAGTAGTATTGAGAAATCAAAGTTTGCATTAGATTACTTTTAAATTAAGAATAATTTTTTTTTTATAATGTGTTAATATTGCTCTATTAATTAATAGATATCTAATATAAGTTAAATTAATTTTAAATTTTAAATCACTTACAAAATCAACGAGAAAACAAAAACGTAAAACAAAAGAACATACATAAACCATATTTAAAAATCTCTACGTCAGAGCAGATCATCGGTGGATGTGCGCACATAAGCCTGGATGCTGCAATTTTGAGTAACCTGTAAGTACCACAACTCGTTTTTTTTTTGTTTGTTTATTTTTATTTTCTCTTTGATCTTTTCTCTTAAAAATAATTAATCTGAAGGATGAAATTCGATTTCAATTTTATATTTAATCAATTATTTTTTTTTTATCTCTTTAAGTTTTTGTACTTATAATTAAAAACAAGGTTAAATTTTGAAATGAAAATTAAAGAGAAATTATTGGATTTGAAATACTATTCTTTATAATTATGAGTGGTTAAGAAGGAGATAAGGAGAGAGAGTAACAGTGGTGAGAGTGGTGGGTAAAGAGATACACGTACGAAATGAGTGAGTGAGTTTTATTTTGAGTGCATTACGGGGCGATGCTCACAACTTGGTCAGAGCATTGCATGGAGGTGGCTATGCCACTATAGGATAAGGGACAACCAAGTAGCTTATCTATCATAAAGCTATCGTCATAACACCAGAAAATAATGTGCTGACTATTGCGTTAACTAAAACTTTTTTTGTAAGTTATTTTTTTTTTTTTGTTATCTGGCACGAATTTATTTGTAGGAGCTAGATTACGGTAGCAGCAATACCCACCCCTTTCGCTGAGCTAGCAGAGGGATTAAGTGCCAGACGCTGCTTACCCAAGGAATACCTAAACCAAATTCCGTGGCTCATTACAAAGCCTTTAAAAAGGTTTGGCTAATATGATCAGGCTGGTTCCTCAGGTTGGCGACAGGTTAATTCTCTTTCCCGTAAAACTAAAAGAATTATGAGACCGACAACAAGCCTCGGAAACGGACTGATCACACGACGACAACCCACGCAACGAAAACTGAAAAACGATTTACGAATTTTCTTATGGAACGTACCATCGCTCTATAGAGCTCGAGCCGATGCCCTGTCAAAATATAAAGCTGATATAACAGCTCTCCAAGAAATCAGATGGACAGGGAATTGTGTTTTACAGAAGAAAGAATATGACGTATATTACAGCTGTCATACAAAACACCATGTGCTCGGGGTAGACTTCCTAGTCAGCGAAAACATGAACTCTAATGTCATCGGCTTTAACGCTATAAGCGAAAGGCTATGCACCCTTCGCGTGCGAGGCAAATTTACGAACATCAGCCTCATTAACGTTCACGGACCTAAGGAGGAGTCCTCAGACGAAGAAAAAGAGACTTACTACGAACAAGTCGAGAGGGCCCTCAATGCCTGTCCAAGGTATGATGTTAAAATAATCCTTGGGGATTTGAACGCAAAAATAGGTCGGGAGCCGGTATTCAGGCATTACGCAGGCACCCATAGTTTGCATGAGAACACTAATGACAATGGACTTCGAGTCTTAGAATTGGCAGCATCGAAAAACATGGTCGTTGCGAGTACCAGGTTCCCGCGTAAAGATATCTACATAGCCACCTGGGTATCACCTGATGGAGTCACTCGTAACCAAATAGACCACGTGTTGATAGACCGTCGCCACTACTCGAACTTGATGACGGTACGAACGTACCGAGGTGCCAATATCGACTCGGATCACTATCTTGTTGGTATGGTTTTCCGAGGGCGGATTGCCTTGCGAAGAAGTATTGCATCCGCCGATCAGGTTCGAATCAACACGGCTGCCCTGCGCAATGAAAACACCAGTAACACCTTTGGTAATGCGTTAGGACTCGCCCTTGAAACACCTGACTTAGGGAGAGTAAGTCCTGGAGTCAGTATGCTGAGCGTAAATGAAAAGTGGACACGTCTTAAAAATACTGTCATTAGTACTGCCAACTCCATCTTAGGCAGCAGTCGTAAAAATCGGAACGACTGGTTTGATGATCAATGCAAGCTAGCGACTGAACGTAAGAATGTTGCGTACCGAGCAATGCAACAATCTCATAGAACGCGGGCACGCGAAGAGGAATATAAAGAGCTCAGAAGAATAGAAAAACGGCTACACAGACAAAAAAAATCAGCCTGGGAGAAGAACCTAATCTGTGAAATAGAAAATAGCCGAGAGCGAGGTCCGCACCAGGCGCGGAAGTTCTACCAATCCGTCCGAAACATGACGCAGTACACACCACGCTGCACATACTGCAAGGACGGAGAGGGAAATCTGTTCACCGATCCTGAAAGCATACTGGAGCGATGGGAAGTGTACTTTAATGAATTGCTAAATTGTCAGCTCACTGCAGAAGTGGAGGCTCCACTACTTCAAGAAGAATACCCTATGTTGCCGCCACCAAGCATAGAAGAGGTTGAGAAAGCTATAGGCCGGCTTAGACAGAACAAAGCCCCGGGAGCCGATGGCATACCAGCCGAATTATTCCATCACGGCGGGCCAGCCTTACGTCAAGCAATTCATGATATTAAAGTGCACGTATGGGAGCAGGAAGAAATGCCAGAAGACTGGCGAAAAGGCATACGCTAAAACCATCATCGGACAATATCAGTGTGGTTTCATTCCAGAGGCAAATCAACAACTGATCAGATCTTTAGCCTTAGGCAGGCGATGGAAAAATGTCTAGAATTTAGCATCCCAACATACCATCTGTTTATAGACTTTAAGGCCGCCTATGATAGCATCACCAGGGTAGAACTTTACAAAGCCATGAGAGAATTCGGCATCCCAAATAAATTGACACGACTATGCCAAGTAAAAATAGCCGGTTTGCTATCCAGGTCAATCAACATCTTTAATGGACCCACACAAGGGGACGGTCTGGCCTGCATCCTCTTCAACCTGGCGTTCGAGAAAGCAATCCGTGACTCTGGCACGGCAACAAGAGGGACCATCGTCAACAGGTCCAGCCAGTTACTGGCTTACGCAGACGACATCGACATCATCGGAAGAACCGAACAAGCTGTACACGATTCTTTCATCCAGATCGAGCAGGCGGCACAAAATCTGGGGCTGCACATTAGTGAAGGTAAAACAAAGTACATGGTGGCGTCGAATGCGAGAGGAACAGTTGGTCAAACAATCAAGGTAGCGGAGCACGAATTTGAAGTGATGCAATCCTTTAAATACCTTGGGTCAATAGTAGCAGCCGATAACAATATAGAAGAAGAAATACGCGGGCGGCTTCTCAAATCCAACAGAGCCTACTATAGTCTGTCAAAGCTCTTCAAATCCAGAAATCTCACCATAACTTCAAAACTGCTGCTGTACAGGACCATAGTCCTGCCAGTACTCACATATGGATCCGAGACTTGGGTGCTTAGCAAAATGCACTCCGACCTCTTAGCTGCGTTCGAGAGAAAAGTCTTAAGGAGAATTGTTGGCCCCATATGTGAGGAAGGACGATTCCGGAGACGGTACAATCATGAATTGTACGCAATCTACCTTGAAGCAGATATCGTGACAAAAATTAAGCTCGGTAGACTCCGGTGGGCAGGGCATCTAGCACGCATGAGCGAAGAGGAACCTGCTCGGAAATTTCTTTGTGATACATTCTATGGTAGACGACAGCGTGGTAGACCATGCTTGCGCTGGAGAGATGGCGTAGACCAGGACGCCCGAAGCCTTGGGGTGCGCAACTGGATGGCGTGCGTCGGCATAATAAGTTACATAATGATGTATGTAATCACAGAATTCTTTAAGGTACACAACAGTACAGTCAGTCAATACTTAAGCACGTAATAAGTACATACGTTATTTGTGTAGAAACCTATTTCACGAGTACATTTCCAGTATATTCTTTTATAAAGTCTATACTGGACATTGTATCAAAATCACTATTCAAAATACAACACCATATCTCTCGGACAAAATAGTGAAATATTCAAATTTTCTTTTAATCTTATGCTTGAATTCACTTTTTCGAAATCTCTCAATTTAAAATATTCATTTGAAGTCCTTCGTGTTCTTCTGATTATTCAGGATAACTTTTCCTATGTTTCAAAGGATTTTCTTTCAACTAAGTCTTTTTGGCTCGTAAGTAGAAAGTTTAAAAAGCAAAATCCCAAAATTCTTACGCAACGCCATTAAAAACGAAAAAAAATAAAAAAAGGAAGGGCACACTACATCCTGTGTTCTATATCCCTCTTTCTACTCAAAAAGTCATGTAATCTTTATCAATTGCGTTCGTTCTACCTACCGTCTTAGGTACAAACGGACGGTCCGTTACACTTAATCTTGACAAATCATTCTCTTCTTGCGAAGGAGAAAAAAAAATAAACTCTATAAATGCATTAGATACTTCTTACTACTGAACTTACCTATCGTACTCGCGATTGTCTTCGTCGCATCTGGCATCCTGAAGTTCCCTCCAGCTTTTGCCATGACGGCACGTTGTTACCAAAACTAGGTCTCGTCCGTTATGCAAATGAAATAGAGAATTCCGTGTCTCTGAACCTATCCCATGGACATATCTAGAAAAAAATAAAAGACAGAAATGAAGTTACAGACAAAAAAAAAGAAAATGAGAATTGCAATGAAATTAGCGATAGTTTTTCCTTTTTTTGTTTTTGCGAAGTAAAAGTATCTATCTCTTCGAGAAAGGAATAACAACGACTATCTACAAGTTTTATTAATTCCTTGAATGATCCAAGAGAGTTTTCAGGGAAAAAAAATAAAACCCGTTAGCTGAGCAAATAAAAAGAATAACAAGAAACTTTTCCTTCCAACAAAGAGAGCAAAATAAATAGAACTTTTGTAAAATACCTCTGCCAACAACTTGGATTTAAGGGGGTGGCTCTTGTATAGGTATGGGTATTGGATGGTGAGGCTTTGTGGTAGTTTCTCAACCATCATCACAGATATTCTCAATGCTATGATGAAGCCTGGCAATAACCGGACCTGTATCACAGTTTGAATGGGCCACTAAGCCGAGTAAAACTTTTCCTTGAGCTATACCACAGCCATCGATATGGAAGCCAATACCAATACTCGTACACCTACTGCTATCTCTCCTTAAGGATATGGCCCCATTCGTCCAATTGTATCCTTTATTTTTTGTTGTTGTACATTGGTGTGCCTTTTTTGGTGTGCAGCCCATTGTGTATTTTATTTGTTTCTTTATGCCCCATGCTGATGGAGCTCCTGGTGGTGCTTGATCGCCTTCGCAATTGCCATAATAACTAAAACTTAATCAGACAATGGGCCCGATAGGAGTCATCCTTTTTTTTATTTTATTTTCCTTGAAAAGCACAGATTCAAGGCAAGTATAAAGTATCTATCTAGCGATAGGAAACATTCAATTGAACCAGGTCGGTACTTAGATTGATTTTGCAGATTGCAGTTGCTTGGTCGGGTTTTATAGGGTGTTCTTGTGGTTCTTGACAAGGATTGATCTCTTGTGTGCATTTATAAGGATTAGTTCCGTTTTTACAGTGATGTGTAGAAGAATTCATTTTTGAAATTTATTTGAAATTTATTTTTCGTCAATAACGAAAAAAAAATAAACCATAAAAGCGAATGCGACGTCAATAAAGCAATAAAGCTGGATTGTTCAAGGGCTTTGAGATATTTTAAACCTCAAATGAAAAGAACGATTTGTACTTGCGGTACTTGAGGTTAACTTATGGAAAAATTAAGCTCGAGATTTTAATTTGTAAAATATTTGAGTACTCAAGGCGATGATAAAAGACGCGAAAGAAAGGTCCGGCAAATTCATTTGTGTGTTTTTGTTTGTCTACACCTTGACATACAGCCCAAACTACTGAAGCGATATTATTCAAGCTTGGGACTCAAGGAATTTTAGGTAAGTCCATATGGGATAAATTGAATTAAATTACGTTAATCTCAATAAATATTAAGCTCGATAAATTTTTAACAAATAAACCCAATTTAATGAAATTTTGGAGGCAGTAAAACAATTTAAATGTTGCGACCTGGAGATGTATTGGGCCCCCACTTAAAATGGACGAGCTTGCTCATCATACTGTTATTCCTCCAAATCTATTGCTCTTAGGAATTTTAGTATTCGGGGCATTTTCAGAAAGGATAAGTCACTCTCTTCCACATGGTGTTGTTCTACATCGCTTTTCTTTTGAAGCATGAGTGGATAAGAAGAAACACTTACAAAACAAGTAACCATCAAAATTGCTAAAAGATTGTTTTATTTTTTCAAAATAAAAAATACGATTTTCGATAAAGTTATAAGATCAATTCCGAATGGCAGAATTCTGATTTTCAAAACATTCCTAATACATTTTGGATTGAATCCCTAATTTCAATACTTTTTTACTTGCGATATATGATGGTACTATAGGGCAAGTTCTGCATTGAAAAAAAAAAAACCGAACTCGAGATTTTGTTCAAAGTTGACATTACTATGATAGAGAATACGAATAAAGTGGTTCCGGTAATTTTGACTGTATAACTGTACCTCGCCCTACAGCCTAAGCTACTATTTTCTTCAAACTCGGTACTTAAGGGTCTTCACTGATTTCCTAGGAAGGAATTGAAATTTTTGTTTAGCTCCAAAACTAACGGTACCTGCCATACAGCTGTTATACAAAACATTTTACTATCTCAAAAACGGCTCTAAAGATTTTGATACAAAAAATTCAGTCTGCTTTTATAAACATGGAATATATTTTGGTCAAAAAATTTTTAGGAAAAAATACTATTACCGAAACCTGTTATAAAACCGTTTTTTTGATTTTCGAATTTCAATTTTTTGGTTTTTGAAAAAAAATCCATTTTTTTAATTTAAAATTTAAAAGTGTGCTTCCGAAAATTGTTCGTACTAAAAATGATTGGGCAGCACTTATAGTTGCAAAATCTAGGGATAAGTCACTCCCAATAAAATCTTTAACTGCTTTAGACATGCTGGGTTATGTTCTGCAGTATCTCTGATTAGATACACTTCAGATGAAGAGTTCAGCGGGGAGGATGATATCCCTTTAAAAGAACTATTGCATACAATAATCCATAGGGTTGTACCAACTGAAGAATGATGGGAGCAATATACGAGTATAACGAACGAAAAGACGATAACGTTGCAACATAGAAGATCCAAACAGATGAGGATATTCTGCAAGAATTAGCTTGAGATCATCTAGAGTCTAGACGAAGATAGTGAAGTAGCTGATGGGTGATTCCGCTGTAGACGATTTTTGACACCAATTTTTGAATTACAATATTTTTTACTTTTTTTAATAGATATTCAAAGTAGAAATACTATATTTAATAATAAAAACAAAAACTGAGACCTAAGTTATAGAGAACATTTTTGTTTGCGCTTGGCAACGAAGAGTCGGTACGAACTGCAATTATTACAACTGGTAACATACGCTCAAAATAGCTATTTCCGACAGTTTTAAGTTATGCTTTACTCAATAGACGTATGAAGCAACATGCCATTTAATCGTTTGCATAAAAACATGTACGATTTTGTTGTTATATTTTTAGCATTATTGATTGCAAATAGCCATTGTAAGTTTGTTGCACCCGCGATATAAAAGATATAAAAGTTTACTTTTTTGGCAGAAATAAAGTGCTAGCGTTTTGAAACTTTCTAAAAGTAAGAAGAAAACAAAACTAAAATTAAATCAGTCGTTATTATGAATATATTGTATGTTGAAAGACAAAAAACGTTGATTTAAATTGGTTGCACCCGCGATCCCAATATTAAGATCGCGGGTGCAACTTATTGACTACTAACATTATAACGTGATTTATTGTATTTTTTGATAAAATATGCTTTGAATAATAATTTCTGCTGTTCACGTTTTTTTTTAAATTATGTAATATAATATTTTGTTCTTTTTTATATAAAAATATATGGTTAAATGGAAGTGAAACAAGAAAAAGAGACTGATTTACAGAAAATTGACAAAAAATTAACAAATATGCTGAGCTTCATGCAGAAAAAGGACGTAGAAATTTAATGTGGAGAGATGTATAGAAAGGGAAAATGAAGGCAGATACAAATTTTAAAATTCTGACCAGAATCAGACAAAACGAAAAAATGCAGTCAACACAAAAAAAGGCAGGCACTCATTACATCAGTCCCTGTAGACTGAAAAAGTCGCACAAGTGAAACGTAATCGCCCAAGGAGTCCCACTAACGTAGCTGAAGTGTTAAAAAATGTATTTCAAAAAAAAAAAACTGGTTCCACCAAAGCAATGTCTAAAAAACTGAAGGATGACAGGCGATTTCTATAAAAGGGATAATATTAGCAGACAACTGCCGGGTATAAAAGATGTGAAATCGATTAAGTCGGAAGTTAAGAATCGAGAAGAGCACAATGACCATGAGCATTCATGAAGTCAAGTTTTCGATATTTTTATTGAGTCAGAAGACAAAGCATTAAATTCTAAATCTCCAACAGGGTCTTTTGAACCCCCTATATTACCAGTAGATCCATGCTCTAAAATACCGTTCTGTTTTTACAGCAGCAGTATTTCCAAAAGTTATTTCCGCAGGTTTGTACGTTCTTGCACCAGGTAGGCTGCAATATCACAATATTGCTATGTGGGGTTATCCTTAACCGATATCGATGAAGATGGAGTACTTCTAACATACATATATGTATTTTCGAAAAAATATTGAAGTATTTGAAAAAAACAAAATTATAATTAATAAAGAAGGGTACTAACTTTTTACATATGTACCTTATTTTATATTTTTTCCGTTTTTTAAATCAGTTTACTAATTTAAGTTAGACGCGTTGCACCCGCGATAATTTGATGTTGCACCCGCGATTGATTTAAAAGTTAATATTTCGTTGCTTACTTTTGTTTTTTATCTTTATTTTTATTTATTTAATTAATTGAATCAACGTCGTTCAATATTATGTAAGAATAGCATGATAAATGTTTCACAATTAACAGAATTTGTGTTTTTTGTACTATGATCTAGAAAAGTCGGGCCGATTCTGTTGCGCCCGCGATCGCACTTTGAAACCATTCTTCTGCCAAATTATTTATTATATTTTAGAATTCTAAATGGACTAAATATAAATAAGTGAAAATGTATCCGCTTCAAGTAATAATGTCATTAAATATTTTGCTTATTTTATTATTAAATGTACTTCAAGTGAGTCTAAATGTTGCACCCGCTATAATGGAATCGCCCTGATGAAGATCCAGAAATAAATTTTACTCCTCCTTCGGGCATAGAAAATATTGAATTACCGGGCAATTTTCTACATTGCAATGATTACAAGGAAAATATTATAAGTCATTTCTCTGCTCTTGAAAAAAGTTTAAAAATTGATTATTTGAAATTAATGAAAACAAAAGAAACAAAATTAACTGATTTTTTCAATCAAGATACATAAAAAATTTAAATTATTTATGTATTTTTATTGTTGTATTTTTGTTTTATTTTTTTTTACGTCGGATAAAGCGACCGCCGGCTTTAGCGACCAGTTTAGCTTGGTCCTTTGGTGGTAGTTATAAGCGGCGTCGACTGTATTTAAAACTGGCATCCCAAATTTTTATCTAGGCAAATCTTAAAGAAATTTCTTATAAAAAAAATAATTTAATATAATAACGATATTTAAACTTTTTTTCCAAAAATTCATACTTTTCTAGAAATTAGACGGCAGCTTTATGCATTAGAATATGACTTGGCTTCTATTCGTTTTTGCTGCTTTGGAATTAAAGGCAATATTTCTTTGAGAAACGATTACCTTCTTAAAAGAACATCTTTGTTTATGGAAATATTTTTTGCAAAAAACTTACTTTTGCTACTTGTATCCTGTTCTTAAGTACGGAGTTATGTAATATTGGTAGTAGAAATTACTTCAAAAATGTGACTACCAATACGGACAAAAACAATAATAAAGCAGAAAAAAGTAAATTTTTAGTGCTAAAATCGCCCATGGAATACAGTAACATTCGTTCAGGATTTGGTTGCATATAAGGGATTTCGTACCCGAAAAAAAAATATTTTGAATCATATGTAAATTAATTCCACAGTGAAAACTTTTCTTCTTGCTTTTAGGTAGTCCTTAATTCTTGACAAGGAAAATTGTAGTAAATGCCCTTTTATGAATAACCTATTTATCGACATACAACTTTGTGGAGCCAACATCAAAGTTTCAGGTTTTTAATTCTAACTATTTATATGTGATAGAACCATTGGCTCTACGGGCCTAATGGGGATAATTTCTCAAGCGATTTTAAAGAAAATGATCAAGCACTTAAAAGGCGTCTACCTCTCCTTAACCAGGTGCTTACTCAACGACTGTAGGATACATGTATTTAATGTAGGAGTAGCACCAACGGAGGGTGGGCACCTCGCCTATACAACTGCAATTGCCACTCCTACGGTGAACACGAGCATCAGTGAGTTGATAGTACCACTTCTCCATAAGATTGGTAAAATCCTCCTTGGTAAAGAGCCCCTTCGACTTAATCACCAATACTGATTAAACAAACGAACATATAGACCAAACATTGACATATCAAACTCATCTACCAGACGTTGCAAGGTGCTACATGCTTTTAAGGTCCTGGTGGAGGGATGATTTCTCAAGTAGGGGTAAAGGAAAAAACCACGCTTTTAGAAGGCATCTACCTCTCCTCAGCCAGGTGATTATGTGATCACAGACACTTCACAATTATTTAGAAGTATATACCCTCCAACATTTCAGACCACAGCTTGCTGTAAACCCTCAACACTCTTAACGGGCTTGATTGACATAGGATAATCATAGGTTTCAATACAAGGGATCACAACCCCTAGGGTATCACAACGGATCTACTTTGATCTAAGCCTGACGGTAACAAGATCAACTGCCAGCCCGCTAACCTAACCTAACTTAACTAGAGCAGACTACCACACGAAAATAGACTCTTTTTAAATTCAAAAAATATTTTTATGTAATTTTAAAATACACGATACTATTCCTCCTATTTGCATACAAATTGATCAAAATCAATTATACTGTTTGTGAGAAAATCAAAAACAAAGAAATGCTTTTATACCATAAAAATTATTCATTTTTTTGGAATTCTTTTTCAACCGTAAGCTAGCTTTCACTTAAAAGAAAATTAAGAAAATCCGTAGAAGTTTTCAAGCCAAAAATTATTTTCTAAAATTTCAAATAAACTTGTAAAGAAACAAGAAAAAAAACATTTAAAAATGTCATCTACTAATTTTAAAGAAAATAGGCTAAACCATTCAGGCTGTAGTGGAACAGACGGACCTGAATTGCGATACCCAGTTTTACGTCTTCCCTATCATTACATTGTCAAATCTTATCAAAATCTCATATTCGATTGCACAACTGGTCATATAGTATTTTTGGGAATGTAAAAATGAAATAAATAAAAATACAATTTTTATGTTGGTTCCCAAGAGGGTTATTTCAATAATTTTATTTTAGAGAGATACACTCAGAATTTTTTGGTTTCTAAACCTCCCTTTTTTCTAACCTCGCAGTCCTTTTTATACCATCGCTAGTTTCCAGAGTGTTTCAATTCATCCCACTGGAACATCCAAAAAAATTGACGGCTTCTATGTAAGATTTAGTATTTTCTGATGCTCTCATCGCCATATGCATATTTTTGGATTTAATATTTTTTAAAATTAAAAATGAAATTCAAAAAGATCGCGAAAATTCACTTTAATCGAAGGGTCATACATGTTATATCCTACTAAAAGTGACCCAAGAACAACCAATCGCAGTGGTTAGAATTAATTGTGTCCACTGGAGCCCCAGTGACAACGGGAGACTTACATAGAGATGGTGTCATATCTATCGTCTGAAATCTAGAAAGCGTCAAGTTAAATCCCTAGCATTGTTTAGGTGTCTACACGCTGGTTAGAAGAATAGGCATGAATCGCCCGAAAAGCGGGTATACTATGGGTACTTAAACCTCCTTGCGTGTTGTTCTTCCTGCAGAAACACATATCTGAACATGTTTTAAGCCCTTGTGACAGCTTGTAATCCCTCCTTCGCGAATATGACCCATAAAGATAAAGTGCCCAAGCACTATTCAAGACTCCGAGTGTCATCAAACTAAAAGAAAATTTTAATGTGGAAAATGAGTATTCAACAAATATTTTGTGACTCTAGAAAAACAAGACCTTCTGAACTGTTTCATTGAATCAAAAAACTTAAGCCGACGTTTATTCTCTGGCACGAAAATCTTCAAAGTCAAAGAATATTTTGATAAATTCAACGATTGAATTTATGCTCGAACTTCAAGATAAGCGTCAAATCTCATTATACGAAGGTTGAAAGTACCGTCATCCATCCTCCTCAAGACACTGGAGACAATTATTGATCTACATGTTAGGGACCTTATCAATCCAAGCAATCTGTGCAACTACCAACATGCTTAGCTTAAAGGTAACTCAGTGGAAACTTGCGCGTTACACGAGGTCGTGTCACAAATTGAGAAAAGTCTCGAGCACAAAGAACATACCCTGGTAGCATTTTTGGACATCGAAGGACCGTTTAACAACGTAAAAACGGAGTCCATTAAATCCGCTCTGGAAGAAGTTGGAGTTGAACCTGCCATTGTGGAATGGATTTACAACATGCTCAATGGCAGAATTATCAACTCACAACTTTGGGATAATATTGTAGAAAAAGCAGTTACAAGAGGCACTCCACCAGGAGGAGTAATCTTACTTCTCCTCTGGATCCTTGTTGTTAATAAGATTCTTACAAGATTTAGGAATCAGGGCATTAAAGATATTATGGAATCCTCACTTATAGAACTACCATCTTGGGCAGCACAAAACGGTCTCGAGGTTAACCCTTTTAAAACTAACATGGAAACGTAACACAGAGGAAAGAATGAAAAGAGCACTATGCGCTCTCTACACATGCAAAACAACCTTCGGTACACGCTGGGGCATGCCACCGCAGGTCATCCAGTGGATGTACACGGCGATTGTCCGTCCCATACTTACCCATGGGTCGATAGTGTGGTGGAAGGTTGTAGAAAAAAGTAGCTATCTCAAAAACCTGAATAAAGTACAGAGACTAGCCTGTTTAGGAATAACGGGGGCACATGGTTCTACGCCACAGGCAGGGCACATAAGATGCACAGCAGCCAAAAGCGCACTTCGGCTTAAAGAAATGGGCTCTGGGAAGCACAGCACTTATGGTCATGGGTCTATCCTGCAAAGGTAAGAAACAGTGGTCGGGCTTAATGTGACTGGCTACTTACCACCCAGAATAGATTTAAACAAACACTTCTCTATTACAATACTCGAAAGGCATGGATGGGAACCCAACTCATTAATTAGTGAACAAGGTATCTCCTTCTACACCGATGGGTCAAAAATGGAAGAAGGAACAGGAGCTGGGGTATTCCGTGAAGCTCTCAATATTAGAGAACCATTCTAACTCCCAGATGAGTGTAGTGTCTTTCATGCTAAGATTTACGCTATTCAAAATGCGGCAGAATTGGTACGTATGAAAAAAATGAACTCGTCGGAGATCACATTCTTCGTGGACAGCAAAGCTGCCATTAAAGCTTTAGACAGTGAGACTATAAGATCCAAGACAGTAACAAAATTTGTAACACTAACCAAGTCAAGCTCTGCTTGGTTCCTGGACAAAGTAATATGGAAGGGAATGAAATAGATGAACAGATGAACTGGCAAGAAAAGGGTCAGTATCAAATAAAAACGGCAGTAGCCATTTAAATATGGGACCAAAAATCCCGATTGGCGTGATTAAAAGGAAAATAGACCTAATAACGAAAGAGCAAATCAATAACTCCTGGTCCTCCAGGGACGACTGCGTCATCTCTAGAAGTTTATGGCCTAAAATTAATGAAAAGAAAACGCGATATATATTTTATTGCTGAGTAAAAAGAACATTAGAATCCTGATAGGGTCACTGCGCCATTGGCACAATGGCCACTAGAATGGGTGCATTTGCACTCGATTTCTATGGGAGCTGTCAGGACGTCGAGGAGATTGAAACCATTAAACACCTGCTCTGCGACTGTCCGAACCTCCATACAAATCGCCTCCGTTACTTTGGAAACAGGTTTGTTGGAGAACTGGACGATCTAATGCAGGTCTCAATGGCAAATATGAGAAAATTTATTGTAAGCACAGGCAGGTTTGCAAATGAACCAGTCTACCAGTCTAATGAACCAGAAGACATTAGGCCCCCGTGTACGCAACAGCCTCTGGGCTGTGCACGTCCCTCCTAACCTAACCTAACTTAACCTGGTATCGATGGCGTTGCCCACTTTTATTTTGGTCAGAAAAGTGTCAGGACTTCTTTCAAATTTTAAGTAAAACTGGTTCGAAACACTTTACAAAATGTCTTCACCAACCAAGTTTCGCCAGTCCGAAAACTTGTATCTGCTCTTGATGAGAGTGAATAGTATTAACAAAAAGAATCAGCTCAGAATTGTGAACCATTTCTGCCATTGATCCAAGTCCCTGCAAATAGCGTCTAAAAAGATAGAAGGCTGCTAAGTTTCCAAACAATATTTTCATTGAAGCTTTCTGGAACTAACAATAGAGAGTCAAGATGTTCAGAGTTGTTAGCTGAATCCTTAATGGCTCCAAACTTTTTCACTTGCACTAATAGGAGTTGCAATGTAAAGTGTGAAAACGAGAGTGGGACCGCTATGAGGTGGAGTACGCCTCATTCTTTTCGTTTGCCTTAGGCTTTGAGGAACACGAACAATAAACTCCCAAGTCCTACCCTTCAATTTTTTCTATAGTTGGACTGAACTAAAATTGCTGTTACATGAGTAACCCAATTGATGATTCATAAAAGCGCACAGCATTGTACTCGTATAGGTATACTATTTGACCTCTGGGGAGCTGCTCCTTTGATAAGAAGATTTGTATCAATAGTTAAAACAGTAAACACAAGAACAACGAATTAAGTACGAAAGTACAAAAATACAACAAAAAGAACCCAACGAAAATGTTCAATGGGGTCCAATTGAGATGAGAGGTTCTCCTTTTGTTTTAAGGACGAAGAGCTGAATTATGGGTAGAAATAATGTTAAAAGCCAAGGAAAATAAATTCGAATTGAAAAGGCTTGCGAGCCTGGCTCGGCCTTGTGTTGCTATAACTATAGACAGCAAAATTACCTAAATGTCTTGAAGAGTTTGTTCTCTAACAAATAGACAGAAAAAAGAAGGACACAATTGAAACAAGGAACGGAACTATAATCACAAGGACGAACACAAGAACGACGACGACCCACGGAATCTCTTGACCGATATTGGATTATATTTTTCTAGAGCACCGTTCGCATCGCCCGCCGAAGAAGAGATGCTTCGACTATTTCAGCGAAAATGGTTTTTAAGGTTTTTTTTTTTATTTTTTTAATTCTCCAATCCCTTGTTGGCGTGTCGTTGTTACGAGTATGTCCCGCGGCAATGTCTTTTCTAAAGTGGCAGGATTCTTGGGATTTTTTAACTACATTTAGGCAAATTGATTTCAATTTAATCAGAATTTTTTTTTATTTAGTGAATTTAATGCGATTAGCTGCGAAATTTATTTTAAGAAAGAAAATTTCCATTCTTTTCGTCCTTAGACGATGACGACGACAACGCAGATATTTTCGCGTACCATTTCAGATTTTATCGATGGAATTTTGTTTTCTATCTTCTGTTTATTTTTTTTAGTTTAAGGGCATTTTTGATAAGGGCACTGTTATAATTTTTTCTCGTTCGGATTTTTTTAATTTTTTTTGCTATGATGTCTCTCTTAAGAGGATAAAAGCTTTAATGTCATGAAGATAAAAGATGATTTTGAAAGTTATTGATTGGCTTTTTTCTAGGTTCTTTCGGAATGACAATTTTTATGAATGTCCTTTTTTGTTCTTGTGTCATTTGGTTGGCTTGTCTACAATCTGTGAAAATGAATAAAGAAAGAAGAATATGCGGGAAGCCATCAAAGTGTTATGACTTCAAATAAAAATAAAATTTCTAAGGATAACCTAAGGCCAAAGGGAGACAAAAAAAAAGAAAAGATAATAAGAAAGGATGAAAAGGATTTGATTCGTTTGTGTGAAAGCAATCACTGGTTTAGAATCGCCGCGCACACAAATTACTTATTCATAATAATTCGTAAGACATTGTGTTTGTGTTCAAGACCCGCCATCATCACCATAAGGACACCCGATTGACTGATAAATCGGGTGTCCTTATAATACGAGTATTAATAGAACGACTTCGATTTAATTAATTCGTTTCAGTTAAAAATTATTTGAAGGTATATACTAGTCTGATGGATGTTTTTTTTTCTAATTAATACGGCTATTGCCTTGGGTTCTGTTGGACTTGACCTATTTTTTTTTTTTTTTTTTTTGATAATAAATTGGTCCTTTTTGGTCTTGGTCTTCATTGATGTGGAACTAATTTTATGCGGCATTTTTTGTGGTCGTTTTTTTTTTGGTAGGGTATCGATTTGGCAAGCTCTAAGGCTCCTAAAGTTGGGAAATTTTATTTGACTTTTGGAATACATTAAATTAGCATCATTCATTTTAGATCGTCAATTTTTTTTTTCAAAGCAGATGTACATAAATATGTTTTTTAGGATTTCCACAAACAAGCATGATTAAAGCGTGGCCAAAGAATTCGTGGCAAAAAAAAAAAAAACAGAAGACAGAAGACAGAAAACAGAAGACAGAAGACAGAAGACAGAAGACAGAAGACAGAAGACAGAAGACAGAAGACAGAAGACAGAAGACAGAAGACAGAAGACAGAAGACAGAAGACAGAAGACAGAAGACAGAAGACAGAAGACAGAAGACAGAAGACAGAAGACAGTAGACAGAAGACAGAAGACAGAAGACAGAAGACAGAAGACAGAAGACAGAAGACAGAAGACAGAGGACAGAAGACAGAAGACCCGCACAACAGAATTCTGTTGAACTTAAACTTTTGGAGATGTTCTGTAGGCTATTGTGCTGTTGGCATACGAAATTACCTCACGCTAGTATTAATGCCAAATAGAATCGATGAGTTGATCACTCCCTGTTGAAAACCATTTTGATATCAAAAATTTAGATAGAAGTTACAATTTATTGATTACTTCATTGAAGATTTATCGGGAGGAATAGAGTTTGGTGGAGTTACAATTGAAGCCTTCTTTTTTGCAGACCATGTTGTTCTTTTTTGCTCACTCTCGGGAAGTCTTCTGCAAGTTGTCTACGGCAAGTTGTGGAATTCAACGGTCAATATTAACAAATCGAAGGCGACGGTTCTGGCAGATAGGGTAGAAAAGCAAAATTCGAAGTTGTGAAATTATATACATATATAACGGGTGAATTTTTTGAGGTTAGGATTTTCATGCATTAGTATTTGACAGATCACGCGGGATTTCAGACATGGTGTCAAAGAGAAAGATGCTCAGTATGCTTTGACATTTCATCACGAATAGACTTACTAACGAGCAACGCTTGCAAATCATTGAATTTTATTACCAAAATCAGTGTTCGGTTCGAAATGTGTTTCGCGCTTTACGTCCGATTTATGGTCTACATAATCGACCAAGTGAGCAAACAATTAATGCGATTGTGACCAAGTTTCGCACTCAGTTTACTTTATTGGACATTAAACCAACCACACGAATGCGTACAGTGCGTACAGAAGAGAATATTGCGTCTGTTTCTGAGAGTGTTGCTGAAGACCGTGAAATGTCGATTCGTCGCCGTTCGCAGCAATTGGGTTTGTGTTATTCGACCACATGGAAGATTTTACGCAAAGATCTTGGTGTAAAACCGTATAAAATACAGCTCGTGCAAGAACTGAAGCCGAACGATCTGCCACAACGTCGAATTTTCAGTGAATGGGCCCTAGAAAAGTTGGCAGAAAATCCGCTTTTTTATCGACAAATTTTGTTCAGCGATGAGGCTCATTTCTGGTTGAATGGCTACGTAAATAAGCAAAATTGCCGCATTTGGAGTGAAGAGCAACCAGAAGCCGTTCAAGAACTGCCCATGCATCCCGAAAAATGCACTGTTTGGTGTGGTTTGTACGCTGGTGGAATCATTGGACCGTATTTTTTCAAAGATGCTGTTGGACGCAACGTTACGGTGAATGGCGATCGCTATCGTTCAATGCTAACACACTTTTTGTTGCCAAAAATGGAAGAACTGAACTTGGTTGACATGTGGTTTCAACAAGATGGCGCTACATGCCACACAGCTCGCCATTCTATGGCCATTTTGAGGGAAAACTTCGGAGAACAATTCATCTCAAGGAATGGACCGGTAAGTTGGCCACCAAGATCATGCGATTTGACGCCTTTAGACTATTTTTTGTGGGGCTACGTCAAGTCTAAAGTCTACACAAATAAGCCAGCAACTATTCCAGCTTTGGAAGACAACATTTCCGAAGAAATTCGGGCTATTCCGGCCGAAATGCTCGAAAAAGTTACCCAAAATTGGACTTTCCGAATGGACCACCTAAGACGCAGCCGCGGTCAACATTTAAATGAAATTATCTTCAAAAAGTAAATGTCATGGACCAATCTAACGTTTCAAATAAAGAATCGATGAGATTTTGCAAATTTTATGCGGTTTTTTTAAAAAAAAAGTTCTCAAGGTCTTAAAAAATCACCCGTTATATACCTTGGAGTACACAGCAACCTGAACATGGAAAGCCATTATTTAAAGACAAATTGATCAAAGCCATTAGTTCCTCATGGAAAAACTCTTTTGCTTACGGTTCTGTTACTGCAGTAGCCGAATCTATAATTATGTATGCAGCACAAGTTAGTTTGGAAGTTTCTACGTAAAAAGGTGTTTTCAACTTCCAAAAAGTACACCAAACTACATAATTATTGAAACCACTTTTCTTTAAAACAGTTGGAAAATATGGGTGATGACAGACTCTTTAAGTGATTGCTATGAATATTATGCAGAAAAAAGTATTTGGTTCAAGAAGTTCAAAGAATTAGCGAACTGGATTTTATTCTAACGTTCAAGCCTGCAATGCTAAAAAAGTCGAAGTCTACCTGTATAATCTCAGCGCTAAAACTGATCGAAAATGTAGACTCGAATGTATCGCACAGGCGAATCTTTAGAACATAGAGCCACGTATAGCATTCTTCAACACAATCTTTGTGAAAGAAATTATTCTAAAATCGATTTTAATCAAGAGCTGATATATGCGGTTTTCAAAATGAGAGGTGAACTAGTACGATTGAACTTCATGCCGCATCGTGAGGATCTGCCGATCATAAGCTCAATGTGTAATATGTCGATAAGAGACGATATAAAGCATTTTAGAGGAAAATGTCCATTACTGCAAGAGTTAAGAAGGACCTTTCTTGGTGGGAATGAAATCCATGATGATGATGTAATAGTGCTTCTTAACTACGAACGAGATATAACGAAAATATAGTCGTACCATTTTTATAGAATACGAGTAGCTATGGTCTACAGAATCCAAATACTTAATGAAGCATTCTAGAAACACTATTTAATTTTTCGTTTAAAAATTATAATTTTTTTGTAAAATTAAATTTTTTGTGTGTAAAACTAAAAACAAAAATGTATAACCATGTTTAATCGTGCATATAAGAAAATGTGTTTAGAAATTATAAGGCCAATGCATTTTTAATATCATAATTTGACATGAACCTGGATGAGCATAGGAACCGGTCTAACTCGGATTGAAAAAAATGATCGAATTTTTCTGTGGGAAAAATTTTGTACATACATACATACATACAAATATAATTTAAGAAAATAATAGAATATTAGAGACAGGGGAAAATGGAGAAAGCAAACCCTCATTTTATAATGTGATGTGTTTTAAACTCACCTACACGTTATAGTCGTATATCTTTTCTTAAGCGAATAAACCTGTTAAGCAAATATCGACTATTTTCCAGTACCCAAACTTAAAAAATATGTGCCTAATACAAAACAAAGTAAATTAGGGTTGCTAACTCTTCTAAGAAGGAAGAATAGGAGCTCATTTCTGTCTTGACGAACATTTTTTTAAATAAGGTGCCATTTTTCTTCAGTATTTTTTCATAAAATCTGAGTTGTTTAATTGATCCACCAGAAATGGGAGTGGAAGCGGTATCCGAGAAAGCGAAGCAGCTGACGAAACAGAAGTGGTAAGAGCAGAAAGCAGAGGACGATGGACGGCTAGGTTGATCAGGAATGTGGCTAAGTGGAAGGGGCGGAAACACGGTGAGGTTTACTAATACGTCAACCAGTTACTCACCGGACACGGATACTTCAACGCCTTTTTCCACACGATCGGCAAAACGAGCAGCCCAGCCTGCCAGTACGGGGACTCTCAAGAAGATGACTCGAAACATACCATTTTTGCCTGCAGCAGAATGGAACCCGAAAGAAAAGAACTGAAGAGAAACATCGGCATCATCACTCCAGAGAACATTGTCAAAAAGATGCTGGCTAGCGAACAGAACTGGAACAAGGTATGCACCTATGCCAACCATCTTCTCAGAAGGAGGAAAAGAGAGGAAGAGCCCACAATGGATACTAAAAGAGTCTGTCGGCACATAATCACTTGAAAATTAAATTTAATGAAGAAAAATGGAGTATTTTAGTACATGCTTTTAGTGTCATAGATTATAAGGTACACCTTCAGGAAAAGGAGTACAATATTCTATTTCAGAGTACGACTGCTAAGCCCTAATAAATGTAATTCGGAGTGATAATTGCACAGTAGATATCGTGTTTGAATTTTATGTTATGGGGTTCTAGCTCATTTGACATTATCATAAATCCACTTGAAAACTTTTGTGTAATTTATCACATATTTAATATACCTTTAGTCTTACTGATAAGAAGTTAAAATTACATAATAAAAAGGAAGTTGATAACATCTGGAACACCCTTATTTTTAATTACGATATACAGATAGCATGGACATGCTTGCGGGTTCCAAACGTGTCTATAACTACATATATGTCCGTACATACATTTTTTTACCTAAACCACAGAAGGGATTTTCTTTGAACTTAAAACTTAACAACCACACGAATTCGTAATCCTCGTAGTTTTTGTAGGTCTCCCATTAAATACCATTTTGATTTTCACAAGTTCAACACAAATTAGCAATCGCGTCTCCTCTTAAATCTGAAGCTTATTTTCCCAAAAAAAAATTTTTTTAAAACATTTTAGGGTAATCAAACCCATTTTAGTGCACGTACAATTTTTAAAATACAGAACTATAGGGTAGGTATTTTTTTTGATTTCAAATAAGAAATCTGTCATGCAGTTGTAAACCGCTCGAGCACCACCTAAATCTTTCCTGTCTCTTATATTATATAGCTATTTTTTATAAAAAAATATTTAAGTAAAATAGCCACTTGCATTCCTCCCCTAAACCAACTCCACAGCAATACCCGTATTTCTAGAAATGCACAACATAATAGCTTTTAGTCCAGTTTCAACGTACTGTAAGGTTAAGAGAAACTTTCTTTAGCCGTACTACACGAATTTGGAATGCTGTGGATAGCTTTGTTTTTGCGTAAAATTTGGATATTTGCAGCTTCAAAACCAATGTGCATCGATTGCTTCTCTTTAATTATTCCGTATTTTTCTAACGCTTGCAAGGTATTATTCAATCATAGTAAGGTTAGTCAACACGACTTAAGTGTTTGCTTATTACAAAAAAAAGTTGATTTATCTAGCGAACAAAACGAGAAAATGACCTCTTAAGTTTTTCGATTTAAAATGACCTCAGGAATCCATGGTCTTCATTTGGGGCTGTGACTGTGGGACACCCTGTATATTTTAAATCATTTTTACGGTGGGAACTGTTATTCTTAGATACATAAATTTTTTTTTTAATACTTTAAGATAATGTTAAAAATTGTTAATGTTAAAAATTAAAAAATTAAAAAGTAAACTATCAAGTTTAAAAAAATGGATTATCATCGACATTGCGTTTCAAAACAAAAATTTAGGAATTTTTTTGTAAATCCATGAAAAATTTTTTGAAAACTTTATATACAAAAAAATATTATTTTAAGAAGCTTTAGTTGGCAAAGCAGTTTTTGAGAAAATCGGAAACAAAAGTGGTTCTATGAAAAAAGCTACACAAAAAAAAACATTTTTAGCTGTATAAAAGCTTGAAAGGCGCTCGGTCGGTGATTCGATTTTTATTTTTGGAAGGCAGCACAATCAAAGAGCGCTTCAATGCTGTGTACGGTGACTCTTCTCCTTCGATGGCGACCGTCAAAAATTGGTATAACGAGTTTCAATGTGGTCGCACATAGGTTTATGATTAGCCCCGCCCACGTGCCCTGAAAATAGGTACCACGGAGGCAAATGTGTTAAAAATCCACGATCTTTTATTAGCAGAACGCCGATTGAAGGTGCGCGAGATAGCGGAAACAGTAGGCATCTCAAAATACCACTTCATATCCTCCATGAAATTTTGGACATGAGAATGCCGTCGACGTGATGGGTGCCGCGTTTGCTCACTCCGGACAACAAGCGTAACCCTAAGACCACTTCAGAGCAGTGTTTGAAGCTCGAATTGCACTACGAACTGCTGCCCCATCCACCGTATTCTGCAGATTTGGCCCGTGCGATTTTTTTTTGTTTGCAAACTTGAAAAAATCTCTCGGGTCATCGCCGCCACTGAAGCCTACTTTGCAGACCTCGAGAAGACCTATTTTTCTGATGGGTTTAAAAAGCTGGAGCATCGCTGGATCTAGTTTACTGATCTAAAAGGAGACTATGTTGAGAAATAAATCGCCACCTTGTCAAAAATTTTGTTTTTTTCTTTTGTAGGCTAAGTACTTATCGGACCGGCCTCGTATTACAAATTAATTTGTTTTAATTAGATATTAATTTTTAATCGTAGCAAGGCTAAAGATAGTTAAGAAACTCCATTATAGAGATATATTTTTAAATTCGTTCACCAAGAGCTGCAATCGGTTTTGAAATAAAGCTAGTGCCTTGCATTTAACTCTCTCAGAGCTGTTGAGGAACATTTAAGTAACATTCAGCTCAAACGATGTTACTTGGGTAATAACTAATATAATTTTTTTAAATTTTTTTATGGTTCAAATTATTAAAAACTTACATTTTACAACAGCATCAATAGAAATTTTGTGGTTGACAGAAATATTGTGAAAAAGTAATTTGATTGATAACGATTGACACTCGCAATATGGCTTTCAATTTAAAATGGTTGGTTTATGTTCATTCACAATAGGTTTATCAAAAATATATTGAAAATTGACAATCGCAATAGCATTTTAAAAAAATTGTTGATAAATGTCAACTTTCAATTCAAAATTGACAATCGCAATAAGGGTGCATTTTTTGGAAAGTTTTTCTCAACCATTATCTAGCTTATACTAATAGCAATTTTTGTTTTAAATTCTGTAGAACAATTTTTGAGAAAACAAAATATTTCCTTAAATTTCGAAAAAAATTGCATATTAGTAGTTAGTTTTGGTTTTGAAAAAACGTTATCTACCAATATTAAAGAAAAGCCGTCGAGTCGTTTAAGCCTTAACGGCAGATAGAATTGCGAAACCCACTCATTTAGTTTTTCCTATCAAGTCTGATCAAAACCTCGAGTTCGAGTTTGTTTTACCATGACTTACTTAAAAAAAAAAAACTTTTCCTGCATTTTCACAAAAAAAAATGTTTATTATACAATTTACTAAAAAATTAAATTTTCTACAAGAGAGTTTTGACATTTAAATTGTAAAATTCGACTTACTTATCGAATTATAAAAAGTATTCCATAATACCATTGCGATAATTCTCTCGGGAATGCATAATTGCTCTCGAAAGTTGTTCAGTTCATAATTCGAATGAAAATTAATTACAATATTGAATATTTATTCAACGAAATTAAATTGATTTCATTCGTCGAAGCTGATACCTACCAAATCCATTATTCCACAAAACCTGTGTTTAGCTACAGGCAAAAAACCCATTAGGGTTTCCATGTTGAATTCTGAGTATTTACTAAAAAACCTTTGAGTCTATGTTATTCTTTAAGCACCATTATTTCAAATTAAGGATTAACTTTACACTGAAGGTACTACAGAAATTGAATTGAATTGTCTTATATATATTTAAAGCAGCATTTCATTTCAAAAGGACTCATTTCTAAGGAAATAAAATCCATTTGACTAAAATGTAGCTAGGTATTTTAGTAAATCCTTCACAATTAACCAAGTCATTAGCGAAATTAATTGAGCCAAAATAATAAGTAAGCATCCTTAATATATTCTCTTTTATTCAAACCTCAAAAGCGTGGTAATTTTTATGATTTGAAAAAGAATGAAGATTCGGATTACGTTTTTACAGTTTCTATGCCAATCCCAGACATCATCATCATGATGAAATATCATGGTTGGTTAGAACTCATATAAAAGGATTGTTTTTATGATTAAAAAAAAATATAACCACAAAAATATTGCCTTCAACAAAACTCTTCCTCTGGATATAACAAAATTCACTACGATGTAATGTACAATGTAAACGTTTTTACAGTCCATATACTTTTGCACAAATGCAAACAATTTACATCAACATTTGCAGATAAAAAAAAAAAAAGTTGATTACTTTAGTTAAATATTTTTAAGTTAAAAATAGTATCCCTTGTAAACTTTCTTGTTGATTTTTTTTCTAAGACACAAAAATCATCAGATGATGACAGAGGCGGCCACAAACCCAAAGAGCCCTATACAAAGGGGCCTCATTAATTTTTATATCTTTAGCGTGAATACTTGTTAAGCCACAGATTTACAATGCTAAGTGAATAAGGGTTAGAGTCACTAGCTCACTTCCCAAAACTCTACAGGGTACTTTTGAGCCAGTTGCAGGGGGGGGGGGGGGGGACGTGTTATAGGTCAGCAAATCAATATTCACATTATAAATCCACATTAATATGTTGCATTATTCCTTAATAAGAAAGGCAGTATGTAAGTCCATCATTCCACACAGAAAAAACGTATTGCACGACTAGATCCCACGAACTTGCTCTTATGTACAAGTACAAGGGGGGGTAGAAAAGTGGTGTCGATGGCGATGTAAAGATCGCAGATTAATGAGCTTCGAAGATTCTAAGATAATTCCTACTTAAGTTGATACATTTCTTGAAACGATCTTGGTTATACATAGTTCCTTTTACTTTTCAAAAACATTATACTTAAATATCTCCTAAACTAAGCCACTTAGAGAGCTAAAAATAGCATTTATGTGAAGTAGTAAATTTTTGTGTGTACTTAGTAAAAAAATTTATTTTTCAAAAACTTCAAACTCAAACATTTTTTTGTGTAGTAAAAAAATTTATTTTTCAAAAACCTTAAACTCAATTGCTGAAAATAGCATTTTTGTGACCGTATTCAAAAATATGTTTTATTTTTCAAAAACTTCAAACTCAATTATCTCCGAAACAATACTCACTCACTGTACCAAGTTCATTGGAACTACGAACTAACAACACTCACTCACTGAACCAAGTTCATTGGATCTACGAACTCAACACTCACTCAATGTACCAAGTTCATTGAATCTACGAACTAACAACACTCAATTAATGTACCAAGTTCATTGGATCTACGAACTAACAACACTCACTAAATGTACCAAGTTCGTTGAATCTACGAACCAACAACACTCAATTAATGAACCAAGTTCATTGGATCTACGAACTAACAACACTCACTAAATGTACCAAGTTCGTTGAATCTACGAACTAACAACACTAAATTAATGTACCAAGTTCATTGGATCTACGAACTAACAACACTCACTAAATGCACCAGGTTCATTTACGAACTTAGAGAGCTGAATATAATTTTTGTGTTGTAAAAAATGTTTTATTTTTCAAAAACATTAAACTTAATTATCTCCTAAACTAAGTGAAGTAGTCCTAAACTAAGCCACAAAGCGAGCTAAAAATAGCATTTTTGTGACCGTATTCAAGTTCATTGGATCTACGAACTAACAACACTCACCCAATGTTCTAAGTTCATTGGATCTAAAAAAAATTTATTTTTCAAAAACTTCAAACTCAATTGCTGAAAATAGCATTTTTGTGACCGTATTCAAAAATATGAAAAAAAAGTTTTATTTTTCAAAAACTTCAAACTCAAATAGCATATTTGTGACCGTATTTAAAAATATGAAAAAAAAAGTTTTATTTTTCAAAAACTTCAAACTCAATTATCTCCGAAACAATACTCACTCACTGCACCAAGTTCATTGGATCTACGAACTAACAACACTCACTAAATGTACCAAGTTCATTGAATCTACGAACTAACAACACTCACTAAATGTACCAAGTTCATTGAATCTACGAACTAACAAAACTCAATTAATGTACCAAGTTCATTGGATCTACGAACTAACAACACTCACTAAATGTACCAAGTTCGTTGAATCTACGAACTAACAACACTCAATTAATGTACCATAGTTCATTGGATCTACGAACTAACAACACTCACTAAATGTACCAGGTTCATTTACGAACTTAGAGAGCTGAATATAATTTTTGTGTTGTAAAAAAAGTTTTATTTTTCAAAAACATTAAACTTAATTATCTCCTAAACTAAGCGAAGTAGTCCTGAACTAAGCCACTAATAGAGCTAAAAATAGCATTTTTGTGACCGTATTCAAGTTCATTGGATCTACGAACCAACAATACTCACCCAATGTTCTAAGTTCATTGGATCTAAAAAATTTATTTTTCAAAAACTTCAAACTCAATTATCTCCCAAGCAACACTCACTCACTGAACCAAGTTCATTGGATCTACGAACTAACAACACTCACTTAGTATGTGCAACATGCGACGTTATTCAAAACTTCCTGCTTTTCTTTCATAGAGTAATTTAGTGTAGTAGTAAAAGTTGTAAATGTTACTTGCAATTTTCAAATTAATTCATTGAGGTAACCGTATTTCCTGACCAAGTGATGAAAGTCTCATAAAACAATAAAAGGAAAACATTTATTATTTATTAATGTTCAAAATGAAATGTCGTTTATTTCCTCAGCTTAGTTTCTGAAAAAAAAAATTAAATTTTGTGTTAGCCAGATATGCTTTTTTTTTTTTGAAACTCATTTTATTTCATTTCAATTAAAACCTTGGTATGAAGTAACACAACACTTTACCTAGAGGATTTTCTTTTCTGAAAAAAGCTTATCTGCATACCTATGTACATGTTTGTAGAGTTTATTTGATATAAACGTATTTTAAGACTTCAAAAAATTTGTATATACAAAACCGAAAACCGGTTATTGAAAAAACCGGCTTTTTTGTCCGGTTAAAACCGTCAGGTTAAATCGAGAGAGAAAATAACCGGAAAAACGGTTCTGGGTTCTGGGCCAGCTCCAGTCCCTTCTGTTGTTCTCGAACCATCCGTGTACAACTTAAAGGCATCGGCTTTGGGTGTGTAGATTTCTGTTTCGACTATCCACTCCGTTTTGTAACTTAACTCCGCATTATTATTTCTTACAAAATTGTATTTTGTAATCATTCCATCCCTAGGAATGTCGATAAGGTGTTAGATACTGTCGACTTTAACAGGTAGCCCATTTGCCGGACCCAGTCCTTTCCTTGAAAAATCTCATAATGGGTCCGTTAGCAGCAGATTAAGAATAACCACCATGATTTACCTACAAGTCTCTTCCATATCAAAAGGGCTTTCCCGACGGTATATTCATTATATTCGCATTTCATTACATTAGCATTTCACCAATCCATCTAGTTATGGTATTGGGTACACCTTCTGACCTAGACTGTTAAGCGGGGAAACCGCTTTTAAATCGCGGAATATACAGAAACTGTCACCGGATAGTTTACCTGCAACACTTAATTCAATTTCTTTAAAAAAAACTACTTGATAAAACTCCTTGATAATGAGCATACGTCTTTCGGTTCCAAAAGAGACTTCTTTAAGATCTTTACACCCAGGGAAAAAATATTTCATTTGAAAATTCAATATCTCGAACATTTTTGTATACCGTTTATTAAATATTTAAATTTTTTAAAGAGTTTTTACATACGATATACAGTCTTGGCCAAAAGTGTTAGGCACCCTATATTTGACGCTCTATTCTCTTGGAGAATGAATTGTTCGCGTTGTGCCGTGCAAAATGCCTTAGATCGGTTTCGGAAGACTGGATCCCATCTTAATCGTAAAAAATCCGACAGGAAAAAAGTAACCACGGTAAGAGAAGATCGGTTTTTAATACAAACCTCTATAAAAAAAAAACGTAAAACACATCAAATGAGCTAGTTGCTGACATAACACAACATTGTGGGAACCAGATTCCGGCTAGAACCGTTAGAAGGAGACTCGGCGAAGTTGGATTGAAAGGTTGCAAGGCGAGGAAAAAGCCATGGCTCTCAGAAAAAACAGAAAGTTGCGGCTAGAATGGGCAAAAAAAATACCAAAACTTTACTGAAGAAGATTGGAGTAACGTTTTGTAGTCAGATGAATCAAACTTTGAAGTAGGCATTATAATGAAGAACCCTGCATACTTTTTTGTTTTTTTTAATTTTACTTGGTTATAAAATTATGGCATCTTTTTAGGGGTGCCTAATACATTTGGCCAAGACTGTAATTGTTTAATGAAACTGCTGTAACGATTTCTCAATTATTTCTGCATAAGTTCATATTTGTTTAAGAAATCAGAAGATATTCTACGTAGACAATCTCGTCAGTTTAGTCACTCACTATCAATAATATGATATTTTAAGGGACGAATTATAGACGAACTTAGTAAAAGGAAATATAATAGTTGTCAGTGAATGTTAGAGGAGGTCGGTTGATGTCATAGTGCCGTGCTCTGTATCCGTTCGAAATTCTGCCTCCGTCCCCGTTAACGTCGCAGACACATTTAAATTTAAATATACCTAAACAAAAAAATACACAATACATACAAAATACATAAAACCAAACAATACAAAAAAAAAAAAAAAAACAACATTAAAATAGACAGTTTTAATTAATAAAAAAAATTATAACAACACTCAATATATAAAACGAAACCCATAGAAAAACCAATAACAACAAACAAAAAAACCTCATACCTAGGGGATAACAACAAAAATACCTATGTTTGTCAGAGCACAGTAAGTGACATTTTCCTTTCTCCTCTTCTTTTTTCCTACAGTTGTGTGGCTTAGTGGGTGCATGCATTGTGCTGAGCTTAGGCATATAAGCTCTCACAGTGTTTGCATCTGCTGGGTCGTACGATAACAGATGTATAGAGAATTACTGTTCTGATTGGTAGGGTTCGGATCGATTCAACGTCACTACTAAAGGCATAACACTTTTTAGTGATGTTGTGTTGAAACGACTTTTTACTAGTCTTACACAGTGATTTTTTTAGAATTCGTATATTGCAATGGCTGGTAATTTTAGAGTAGACTATTGTAATATTCGTGGGCTGAGAGCAAATTTTCTGGCTGCGTATATCCACACTGTTTCTAACAGGCCAGCTGAGTGAAACCCAAGTAGGTGAGGATTCCGATCCTACTGAATTTTTTATTCATGGGTATAGCTTGGTGCCATTATTCTTTTCCCACCATGGTCTCGCCATTTACATTAGGAATGATGTTGCATATCAGTTCTTACCACAATATGGTCGCTGCACCAACTCCTTCTTCAATTTTATGTGGTTTAAATTTTCCGTTAATAAGCACATCATTCACTATTGTTTTCTATATCGAAGTCCAAATCTGGATAGAGTTTCAACTTCTCACGAATTTGATACTCTGTCCGACTCCATCCAAAGAATTGTTTCCCTGTATCCTCACACTGAAATCGTTATTACGGGCGATTTCAATGTTCACAATTCTTCTTGGCTTCTCCATTCGGGCCAGACAACACCCGAAGGAATGTTTGTTGAGATTTTTGCTGAGTTTAACCACCTTACTCAGCTTGTCAACGAGCCTACTCGAATATCGGACGTTAATGGCCGAGCAGAAAATACTCTTGACTTGTTTCTTACCTCTGACCCTGATAAATACACAATAAGTGTATTGACGCCTCTAGGCACATCTGACCATAGTGTTATATCTGCAAATTTCTCGTGTCAAACAAATCCAGTTAGAGAAAGAGCTCCTAGAAGAACCGTATGGCAGTACGAGAAAGCCAACTGGAACGGTTTGAATAACTTTTTCAGGATCTTTTACTGGTCACTATGCTTCCTCGATAGTGACGTAGACTCCAGCGCAGATATGATAACTAACATTATTCTTTTGGGAATAAAACATTTTATCCCGAATAGGGTTAAAAGTATCAGACCCAAGGATAATTCATGGTTTGATTTGAGCTGTAAAGAGGTTATCAAGGAAAAAGAGGTAAGCTTCCGGTGTTTTAGAGCCAACCCAACTGAGGAAAACCGGAAAAAGTTCAAACAAGCCAGGAAGGCCTGCAACGCCCATATTCGACGGACCAAATTTTTACATGATCAAAAATCAAGGCAAAAAATACTGCAATGTCCCAAAGGCAGTAAGAATTTTTGGTCATTTGTAAAAAATATGAGGAATTCTTCCTCTTCCTCGGTTCCTACGCTTGTTGTCAATGACACTCCTTTCGTTAGCTCTATTGATAAAGCTAACTTGTTTGTAAGGCAGTTCGCCGCAAATTCCACCTTGCCAGATAGTGTCATGACTCATGACTCCCCCAATTCTTGAGCGCGTTAGTGATTCTATGGGACAAATCTTTTTTCGCACTCGTACCGTGGCAAGAGTCCTGAAAGATTTCAACATTCATAAATCCGCTGGTCCGGATGGTATCCCCGCTATTATTCTGAAGAGGTGTTCTTCCACGCTAGCAAAACCCCTGCGTAAGCTTTTCCATCTGTCCTATTCTTTAGGGCTCGTTCCGAGTAGTTGGAAAACTGCATTTGTTCAGCCAATTCCTAAAAAAGGCGAATCTTCTTCTCCCTCTAATTATCGACCGATCGCACTAACGTCCCTTCTTTCTAAGGTCATGGAAACGCTGATTAATTATCAGCTTAAGAAATATCTTGAGGAACGAAAGCTTCTTAATGACCGGCAGTATGGCTTTCGTAGCAATAGGTCCACAGGTGATTTGATGGTTTATCTAACCAAAAAGCGGAACAAATCTTTACATTGTTTCGGAGAAAGTAAGATTATTGCACTTGATATTTCAAAGGCATTTGATAAAGTCTGGCATCTTGCTCTTTTATCGAAAATGCGTGCTTTCGGGATCGACGAATCCCTACTTCTTTGGATTAGAAATTTTCTTTCGAACCGTTCAATACAAGTTGTACTAGACGGATTCAAGTCTGAAACCCACAATATAAATGCTGGTGTGCCCCAGGGCTCCGTTTTGTCCCCAACCCTCTTCCTCATTTTTATTAATGATCTCCTGTCTGTAACTTCTAATCCAATTAATTGTTTCGCTGACGATAGTACTCTTAGCTTTTCATATTCGTTTTCAGACTCACATCCCTCCTCTTCGGATGTGGAACTGCAACGACAAAATATGATAAGCACATTAAATTACGACCTAAACAGCATTGTGCAATGGGGAATAAGAAACCGTGTCGAATTTAATGCTTCGAAAACCCAATGCTGTCTTATATCGTCAAAGCGAGATATACCCCCCTTGCCACTATCTATGAGTGGCACTTGCATCAATGAAACTGAACATCTCGATATTCTCGGTATGTGCATCACGAACCACCTCTTGTGGAACACTCACATACGCGATGTTGCCAAAAATGCCGCAAGATGTTTGGGTTTTCTGAGACGGTGCAAGAAATTTTTCTCTCCTTCTGATCTGGCTACAATTTATAAAACCTATATACGTCCAAAACTTGAGTATAACTCCCATCTATGGGATGGTGCTCCAGTAACTTATTTAAGTCTCTTGGACAGTATTCAAAGAAGAGCTTTTAAAATGATTGGTGATAATAACATCATTGACTCATTTACGTCACTCCAACATCGTCATAATGTTTCTTGCCTCACCCTTTTTTACCGTTATTTTAACGGACTATGCTCTAGTGAAATAGCCAGCTGCATTCCTCCCCTTAAACAATTTAACCGTAATACTCGCACTTCTAGGAATGCCCATCAGTTTACCCTTGAGCCCAACTTCGGCCGTACTGTAAAGTACAGAGATTCGTTCTTCAGCCGTACTACGCGAATGTGGAATTCTTTGCCATGCTCTGTCTTTCCCAGTCATTGCAATGTTCAAAAATTCAAAACCAATGTACACCGACACCTCCTTTCTAACCCTTCCCTTTTTTCTTAATGCTCACACTGTGTCTCTGGCATATTAAGGGTATACAAACCCCTTGAGTGTGCGCCGATTATAAAAAAAAAAAAAAAAAAAAAAAACGAGGAAAGGTGTACACAGTTACCGAAAATTCCTTTAGATCATAGAGCCAAAGGGCCTCCAAGCTATAACATTATTTCTGAATGAAAGATCCAGCACTTCTTTTATAGAAAATTCTCCTTTCGAGAGTTTTTGTGTGTTAAATTGAAAAGCTGAAATTCTTAGATACTGAAGAAGTATGAATGAATGAAGTAGCCTCAAATATTATTCTATCTAAATACTTTTTCTCTTCATACAACTTGAAGATTTTTTTTTTTTAATTTTATTGTTTGCTTCATTCATTAGGTTGTGTAAGGGTAGACGGTGCGCTTTTGAGTTTTACATTATCTTTGAATACGAAAATTCAAAGATGTTGACACAGTTTCCATTCATCTATGTTAAGGAAACGACACAAAATTTTAGCTTTTAGAATTAGCCGTAGTAAGTACGAGTATATGCAACGAGATTATTGGCCAGGAGTAAATAAAAGTAGAAGAAATTTTTAATTGAGAAGTAGAATTTCCATATATGTATATCAAACAGTCCTCCACTGGTTTGGCATTATACTCGTATTTGAATACTTAATGCTTTTATAACTGAAGTGACTCTGGAATTGTGAGTTTTTATTTACTAGAAAATATTTGATCGAAATCTCGAGTTATAAATTTTTTATGAATACATAACTTGCTATGAAGTTACAATCATAAGGATAATGGCGGTGTTACAAAAGATAGCCCCCCAAACCCACGTACATTTATGTGTCTCCTTTTTCACTTTTCAAAATCGCATCCTTAAGATTTTGGGAAATTTGCTTAAGAATTAGTTCCAAGGTTGTTGTTCAATTCAATTTGCAATTTGTTTTCCAAAAACGGTGTACAAGTAAGTTTTTAATAGTACCTACAAAATAGTCAATTAGAGGAATTAGCAGTGTTTGAACAAGTTTTAATTTGGTATTTACAGGAGCTACATTTGAAAATAGACAAAGCTTACCCAATCCAACGTAAATTCTTCCAATGGTATGGTTAACCTGATTTTCAGGCGAGAAAGAAGTGTTGATCCTTAAGCCAAGACTAAGTACAGAGCACACAAACTTATGGGTTGAGGGTTAGGCCATTGTTAAGGGACCAATCATAGATTTCTTGAATGTCCTCATTCATTCTGAAAATTAGATCCTCTTGTAAACCAATTGGACGAAACAAATAAATTTGCACATCGTCAGCATACAAATAAATTGATACATTGGAACAAATATTTGGTAGTTGATAAAAAGGCAAAATAAAATCGGTCCCAAAATAGAGCCTTGTGGAACCTCCATCTGCAGACTCATACATTCGGGAATCATTTGATTAACTTTAACTCCCTGGCACCTATTAGTCAAATATTTTTTTATAAGATTCACCGCTCTATCATGAAAGCCAAAATAGCGCTTTCATTTCATGCAAAGAATTTTATGATTAACTGTGCCAAAGGCCTTTGAAAAATCCAGCAAGCAGAGATCCAGGTCATATTAAACTCGTTTATCATCAAGCACCTTGATCATTGCAATGTGACAACTATGATGAGCACGGAATCCAGATTGAAATAGGAGGAGTAAATCAAACATAACCAGGCGACTAGACGTGAGCCGCCAGAATTTTTTCAAAAATCTTTGACAGAGAGGGTAGGATACTAATCGGTCGGAAACCTCAGCAAGAAGTTGGTTTAGTTAAATAGACAAAAATTATTTAAAGTAAATTTCTTACTGTGTAAATTAAATTATACTTAGTGAACATTTGAAATAACTCAAATTAGAAAAGTTTTTTTTTAGTGTAAATTAAAAGTGAACTTTTCAAATTTATATATACAGGGTGATTGGCATAAGGTGTGACAAAAAGCTAGGGCGTGTAGGTTTGACTTAGACAAGAAAAAAATCGTATGGGAGGGGGGGGTCTATTTCCCCCCGTTTAGGCGGGAGGGGCAATTTAAGAAAAAAATCACTTAAAACAGAAAACAAATTATTAAAAAATAACGGTAATACCTACAGAGTAATGCTATAGCATTTTGAAAAGCCAGAAATACATTCTTTAATTTTGTTTTTAAATAAAGTTGTTCGAGTGAATAGTTTTTGAAAAATTAATTTTCAAAATCAAAATTTTGAAAAAAAAAATTAATTTTTTTTTTTTAAACAATTTTTTTCAAAATTTTACGTAATTAAGTATTATTTTTTTATTCAATATTCAATGCTCTTATTAATTTTTGATCAAACACAAAAAACCGGATGTCAAAATGTTTTGTAGTTTTTGAGAAAATCAAAAATAACCAAAACTACTTTTGTTCTAAGAAAAGCCTTTTATTTTAGTTTTTACGTTTTTGGATTCTTATGTAGGTGAATTTACGATTGAAAGGATTAACTTTCTTTTTACTATTCTTTTAATTATCGTCTTATAAGCATACAATAATGTGACAAAGTACTGGATTAACCATATTTCACACATTTTTTCATTGAGAACACCTGCGTGAGAGCATTGGTTTAAAATTGACCTGCCACTTTTTTATTATGGTGGGGTCGGCTTGGCTTAGGTGCATTTACGAAAGAAAGGATTAACTTTAAATAAACAGTAATTATGTATTTTATCTAAATATGCATGTATTTATTATTTAAATTGATTTCAAGATTCAGGAACATTTTTGTTCTTATTTCGCAATTGCATTTTTCTGTCACTAGTTAGGGCGTGTAACGCTGCATTATTTAAAAAACATTCGCAGATCAATATTAATCCAATGCTCTCACGCAGGTGTTCTCAATGAAAAAATGTGTTATTGTATGCTTATAAGACTGATAATAAAAAAATTTTACAAAAAAAGTTAATCCTTTCTTTCGTAAATGCACCTAAGCCAAGCCGACCCCACCATAATAAAAAAGTGGCAGGTCAATTTTAAACCAATGCTCTCACGCAGGTGTTCTCAATGAAAAAATGTGTGAAATATGGTTAATCCAGTACTTTGTCACATTATTGTATGCTTATAAGACGATAATTAAAAGAATAGTAAAAAGAAAGTTAATCCTTTCAATCGTAAATTCACCTACATAAGAATCCAAAAACGTAAAAACTAAAATAAAAGGCTTTTCTTAGAACAAAAGTAGTTTTGGTTATTTTTGATTTTCTCAAAAACTACAAAACATTTTGACATCCGGTTTTTTGTGTTTGATCAAAAATTAATAAGAGCATTGAATATTGAATAAAAAAATAATACTTAATTACGTAAAATTTTGAAAAAAATTGTTTAAAAAAAAAAATTTAATTTTTTTTTTTTCAAAATTTTGATTTTGAAAATTAATTTTTCAAAAACTATTCACTCGAACAACTTTATTTAAAAACAAAATTAAAGAATGTATTTCTGGCTTTTCAAAATGCTATAGCATTACTCTGTAGGTATCACCGTTATTTTTTAATAATTTTTTTTCTGTTTTAAGTGATTTTTTTCTTAAATTGCCCCTCCCGCCTAAACGGGGGGAAATAGACCCCCCCCTCCCATACGATTTTTTTCTTGTCTAAGTCCAACCTACACGCCCTAGCTTTTTGTCACACCTTATGCCAATCACCCTGTATATTTATGATTTGAAAACAAAAACTGGAAACAATTACATTTCCTAAGGAAAATGGAAATGGATTATTTTTATAAATACACTAGCGGCTTTGCACGGGAAGCACTTATTATCTATTGCCATATAACTTCTGGAGGAATGATCGGGGTGGTCATGTGGTTAAGTTTTAGGCGATATCAACAGAAATGGTACAGTGCCTTGGTACGCCCCAGCCAGGTAAAAAAAATACATTTATTTAACCTAAACGCGAAATTATATTTCTTTTGCGCAAAGAAGCAAACAAAAATTCGGTTGATCCGATGGCTGGGCTAATCTTAAGATTTAATGACAATTTCGTCAAAATCGATCACGAAGTTTTGAAGTTCATAGGAAACATACATATGTACATAGACACATCGATTTTCATATACAAATATTTAGAGAGTTTAGGATAACACATTTCGGAAAACAAAGTTTAAATGAAGCTGAGTTGCTTGATATTCTAAACGGGTTTGCTGGATGGGATGCTCTCTACTCGTATGTTGTTGCTGCACTTCGATACAGAAATTGTATAATAAATGAAGATTTTTAGAACTCCAATATTGTTATTTGCTCAAATTGTTTGCATTTTTTTTTCTGCCACTATAAATATTTTGTTTGTAAATCTCAAAATGTCAATCTGGTAGACGGCCATAGGCCAAACCGAAATTACTTTAGATAAACTTTGTTATATACAAAACAAATTGTTATATGGTATTTAAAATGAAATAAAGAGTCAATTAAAACTAACTAAACTATACAAATATTTAATTTTTGTAGGAAGAAAACTGTGAGGACTTGGAAAAATACTTTTTTTTTAAAATGTTCCTCAATTTAGCAGAGCCTAAGAGAAAGCAGTGGAATGCTGATTGCAATACAAAATAAATTGCACAAATAAGTCAAACAAGCCTGCTCTTATGTTTTAGAGACTTAGAATTAAACATAAAGGCGCAAAATTTTAAAGTGTTCTCGTTTACTTAACGCAGTCGTTTAGCTTGGAGACTTTGTCTAACTTTTTCATAATTTTAATCACGTTAGACAACTCTTCTAACTCATGTGGGTTTTACAACAGAACCTAAGCGAATTTGCGTTGAACAACCCTTAATTTGACAGATACATAACTCACACAACTACAAAAACACAAAAAAAAGAAAGGCTGGGTGCGACCCACACTGATAACTTCCCATTTGTGGTCTTGAAAACTTTATATTTAGTTTTTTTCAAATAACCAAATTTTCAGCGAAACAAACTTTAGCTGTATCTGTACTGTATCTGTTGTGGTAATTGGTATGATATTTTGTATACATAGGTACTTCGATCATAGCGCAGTAGATGGAAGATCGAAGTATGTAGTAGATGGTTTCATAGTGTAATTGTTGTTGCGGTTTTTCCGGATTGAAAGGCTGTGATCTGCACTGGATATACAATGACTCCTGTTTTAAAAATCGATGATGCTTGTGGCATACTATGATATTAGGAAATTTGCTTTGTTTTGTTGATGATGAGAATACTTAGGCGCTCGTTTTATGTTTTTTTTTTTACAGAAAATGTGTTTAGCTAATTTTAAACTTTTCTATTTAAAATGTAAATGTTAAATATAATAATATATCTGTGTTTCTACACCTAAGAAAACCTTGAGTAGAATTTTACATCTTTTTCATGGACAAAAAAATAAAAACATATTGTGACGTTTTCTTCAATTTTACCATAGCTATTAATGGAATTTGAATATGTGGGACTTGGGTACAACTGAACAACCTTATTCATATACGTATGTACAGTACATACATTCTTATAAAAACTAAGTTGATAATAAAATTATAAAATTATGTATTATATTATAGAAATTACTTTATTATTTCGGTTCCAAACATTTTAATTGAAAAAAAATTTAAAAACGAAATATTCAAATATAAAAGATATGGTTTGGTTATTGATGTAAGGGTATTTACAAAATATATCCACTCTAAAACTAGATATATATGTATGTCAAATATAAACCATTTGTTAGAAATTGTATTATGTATAAAATTAAATAATGGCAAAGTCAATATCATTGCTCGTTCTCAAGATATTCTAGTCGAAAAACAAATATTACCACTTTTTTGTAGATTTTTTTTATATTTTTGTTAAAACTGTCAATTCGATACTTGTCAAAATTTAACCATGTGTTAATAATTGTATTATGTCGATACCTTCCCGTAAGAATGTACTAAGCGACACTTTTTTCGAAAATGACTTTTTGATGAGGAAATATACTATGTATATGTTAAGGTCCAGGTTTTGGCCTGGGTTTCGCCAACCTATTATGCATGAAAAGGAAACTAGAGTACAAATAAAAAAATTTATCAACTGCCATGTTTTCTCATTAAAATAATGTTGCCCCCTGAAATTTGTATTATCTGCCAAAAAAATTATGCTAAGCGACATTAATAAAGATCTCATTGTCGTGAGCAACAAAAAATTTTGTTAGATGTCACTTAGTTTAACCAAAATTGTCTCTTAGCACACTATGATTCAACTAGAACTTTCTTCGTTTTTTTTCATTTCCTGAACAATTTTAGAAAAGTATCGATGTATAAAACAACATACCTTAGAAGGCACTATCGGTGTTCATTCCCAAGAAATTCGAATTGAAATACAATTTTAACTAGTTTTCACTAGAATTTTTAATAGTTTTTTTATTTAAAAAAAAAGACTATTAATTCAATATTTGTCAACATTTTACCGATTGTACAAAATTATACTATGTATAAAATAAACTAAATTAAAAGTCAATATCACTACTAGTTCTCGAGAAATTTGAGTCGAAAAACAATTTTTACCAATTTTCAATAGAGTTTTATATAGTTTTTTATTTTTTGTAAAAAAACTGTAAACTGATTTTTTTTGAAATTTTCACCAGTTGTCAAACACATTATTTTTCGTAAAATAAGATTATTTTGAGTTTCAAATTGTTTTCCGTTCTTAGAATATCTGGGTTATATCATTTTTTTTTTCAGTTTTTTTTATTTAAAAAAATAACGGTATGTTCATTTTTTTCCAAATTCATACCAAATCTGTATGACCTTATAATGAGTACATTAAATTTTATTTGAAATCAATAGCATTATTTTTTCGTGAGATATTTGAAACTAACCAAAATTTTAACTTTTTTTTTAAACCGTTATAGTGAAAAAACTACTCACTGAATTTTAATAAACGCCCTTTCAGCCTCTTTCGAAGTTATTATCTATTAAACAAAATTTATTTGAAGTCGATATCTTTACTCGTTCTTGAGATATCGACGACGAAAAATGGTACGAGTATAAATCGCAAATTCACCTCATAAAAACTCAATTTGTTGTTGCAAGGTGCAGATTCATTTAGCTATACTCGTCTCGGCCGGCGGCGGCGGCGGCGGCGCACAGTGGGGCGACTTGTATGGCAGAGCGGACAAAAGTCCATAAAAACCGAACCACTTAACCAATTTGAATGAAATTTTCAGAAATGAAAGTAGTTTTGGAAAGAAAGCTCCACAAAAAAATTCCACCCACTGCCACGCCCACTAAAAAAAATACTCAAAATTGATAAAAATCCAGGTTTTGTTTGAAGTAAAGATGGTGCTCTTTTTCAAGTAAGTTGGCCATTCAAATTTTCCACACCCTCTTTTTGGCGTTTTTTTACCTTGTTTTTACTTTTTTGTAGTATTTACTTGTTTTGTATGAAGGCGGTCTTTTTTAGTGCGATAAAATCGGAACCACGTAACTGATTTAAATAAAGTTTTCAAATTTTATAAAGGTTAGCTTGAGAAATGAAAACAAAATGTTTCCACCCAATGACACGCCCACACAAAATTTTATCTAAATTCCAAAGTTAAAAAGTTAAATTTTGAGTAATTTTAAAAATATATTTTCGCAAATAAAATGCTTGATTCATGGAATCATTATGTATGTATGTGTCGGCTTATACGTTAATTTTTTTTTTAGAAAGATAATGGAAAGAAGCGATGCTATACTTATTATCGGATAAAAATTATGAAAATTCAGGGTTTCGTGTTTATTATACCGAAATTGAGTGTATCCAAAGAAGTAACTTATTATGTTGTAGTAAATCAGAAAAATAATGTAACCATTAAAAATTGACAAGTGTTAATTTACAAACGCATAGTCAATGAATGAATTAAACCAGCAACACGTTAAGTGTTTACTACTGAAACTTGCATGAAATAATGGGCAAACTTCAAAGCAGAACCAAAAAACAGCGCGCAAAATTTTTAAGACATTTTTCTCAATTTTGAAAAAGAGGTTTTTGGAAAGAAGTATACGTTACGAAATAGAACCATAAGTATGTATGTGAAAAACAAAGAAAACAAAGAGTTAAATTAATATTAATATTAATTCTAAGTCATTAAAAATGTATATAAGTTCGCCCATTTTACACCTAATTCTTATTGATGTAACATTTAACTCTGGTTTTTGCTTTTTAAATAAAAAAAAAATCACTAATTTGTTCAATATTGTTATCATATATTGCCAGCTGTAAGTTATTATTGTATATTTTTCCTAATTATTGAATAAAGATTATACAGATACAATACAAATATTCCTTTTTAGAAAACAGAAGTGAAAAAAAAAATGATTTTTTTGCAAGATTTCGTAACTTTAAACCTGCTCACTGTGCGGATTTTCAGGTATTTGCAGCTAAATTTTGTTTGAATGTAAAATTGGACATGTCTACATTGAGAAAATAGCTATCTCAGAGCAGAGGAACGTGGAGCTTTTTTTATATGACTACAACTTTCCATTACTGTGGACTGAGTCTTATTATGTGCTGTCGTAATTCGCTCAATTTTTTTTGCCGAGTTTGACCGCTGTATTGTATTACTAGATATCCCAAATAAGCAAACAAAGAACAATCCCATTTTTAGTTCATCCCGAATAGACGTAACACCCTAGGAAAGTCAAATCAAATTCTCACACTATTTCAAATATTTCGACTTTGAGCGTCTTTTTAGGTGTTAAGACTTCAGTTTTGGCCCAAATCCTTAGTGTTCCCAAATTCTCTGGCTAATTTACTGTGAGAAACATGAATCAGCTAATCGAAATCAGCACTTTTGCAAAATCGAGTTTTGTCCGCCTTGGCCCCACTGTGCGGCGCGGCGTGCATTTATATGTGAAGATTTGTTAATCGTAGAGCACTTTCGTACGATTGTTTCGAATTTATAATATTCAGTTATTCAGTCTATTTACAAAAAACATCTTTAAAAAATCGAATAAAACATCAGTAAACATTTTTTCTTCGATTTGCTTTGGTATGAAAAATGACCATTATCAATATGGAATAAAGTATACTTTTAAAAGGTAAACTAGCTATTTGCTGCTGTTAAAGTAAGACGACCTCTTTACTCGTAACGTTAAAGTATAGTTTATGTCCCTTAAAATTAACAAAAAGTCGGTTCTCGTTTTATACTCAATATTTAGAGTCGACTACCATTCTTAAATTGATTTAGGGTAGGTTTTAAATGTTTAAAATTTTGCGCCAAAGTGTTCTATATAGAGGAATGAATCTCATAAACATAAATTATAAATGGTTTAAAGGTTCATTTCATCTTTAATAGTTAGAGCTGAAAAAAGGAATGACATGATTTTGTATACAAATATGAACTTATGCAAGCAAAAAAAGTTTAAATCGCTTAAGTATTTTAAGTTTATACTATTTGCAAATTTATTTATCAACATTTAAAATCAATTTAACATAAATTAAAATAGATAAAACCCAACCTCAAGCTTACTAAAACTATCAGCAAATCAATTTAAATTGATATAGTAATAGTTTAAATCAATTTGCGTTTGGGTTAAGTTTATTTAAATCTTGTTGAATAAATTTGCAAATGGTGTATATAAATTTTTTAAAACAGTTTAAAGAAAAAACAATTGAAATGCCCTTTTAAAATTTTTAAAATTGTGTAATTAAAAAATTGAATTACGGCTCCGTTGGGAAAAATTAGATCTCTTCTCGGTCGCGGCATTATTAATAGTTTTTAAGATTTTTAGTATTAATATAGTTTTTGGACTGAACTTACAATAGTTCTTATGTGCGTGTTTTATTCAATAATTATAGAAATCTTCAATTTCTGCTGATTCCAAGTAACTAAAATGAAGCAATTTTTAAACCTTAGAGTTTGCGACTTTCTCGCACAGTATTCTTGAAAACGTTTGTTTTTAGCAACTTGGAATCAATTCCGAATTGATTGTCAAACGGATTTAACACGATACTACTCCCTAATACGTTCTTAAACTGATGTTTATATGCATGCAATATCTCATAACAAAGGTTTTTCATTAATCGTTTTCTATCATCATTGAAATTTGGTATGGAATATAACATCATTTAAATATTCGCGTGGCTTCGCTCGGTAGATGGCGTGCATCCCAAATGTCAATTTTTTCATTACTCTGACCTCTGACGCATAAATCAAGCTGAATTTCACCAATGGTATTTTTTTTTTATTATTTGGCTTTTAGAGCAGTAGTGTTTTGTTGGCATAGATTTATGACTTAAGAAAAACCCACAGGAAGAAGTTTAACGGGGTTAAATAGCACGAGCTCTTTGGACGATTATGGCGACCATAGAATGGAAAAACCTTGCGAAATGCTAATCGAACTTTCATAAAACAATACAATTATCTGTACATGCTGTTTAACGATATAACTTTCCAGGTTGATTTGAAAAATCAAAATGAATTAAAGACAGACAATTTGACGGATGTAGCTTCTTTAACATGAGAGAAGTCACCTGTCAAAGTTCAAAATTCACCATTGGAAAACCCTTTAAAAAAAAATAATTAAAACTGTACCCCTGACAATTGGCACAAATTCGAATATTTGTTTTTTTTTTTTTTAATGCGACGAATGAGTGTAGCTTGCACCGTATGTAGTTGTATATTCAAACTTCACAAAAAATAACAGGTAGAATGAGTCGTTTACTGTAAAGACAGATTAATTTAATTCATTAATGTTTCACTTATATGTAAAACATCATTCTTGGCCTTCGTATGGAAACGAGAAACGACCGAAAAGTTTCCTCATCAAAACACATTTTCCAAGAATTAATCCTTGTCCGCCGAAGAAGTAATTTAAAAGGATAACACGAGATTCCTTTTTTTTTTGGAAGCTGGAAACGAACAAGAAGATGATGTGTTGCTTGCTTTAAAAATGTACAAGAACAAAACGCACAATTGTGTGGGCATTATTCTTTTCTGATTTCGGCCCTACTTTGATCTCTTCTTTGAACCCCATCAATAATATTTATTTTGTCTTAATTATGGATAAAATTGTCCCTACAAAGCAGGACCTTTTATTGATTTTCCATGAAATCGACTTGGCAATGAATCTCGTTTAAAATAGAAATCAGAATGATGCCCAACAAATATATTGATCACCTTTTTTACGAAAAAAAACTTTAAATAGAATTTCACAAAGGGAATTAAATAAATGAGAATAAAAAGAAAACTATGTATCATATGAAAAAACTGTCATGCGACAAAACTACCATAGACAAAAACTATCATGCAAAAACTTTATCATGCGAGAAAAATATGGTGGGGGAATTCATCATGCGAAAAATCTATCACACGAGAAAAATAACATGTGAGAATACTATCGTGCGAGAAACTATCGTAGGCGAAAACTATCATGCGAAAACACTATAGTGGGCGAAACTATGATGCAAAAAAACGATCATGCGAGAAAACTTCCCTGCGAGAAAACTATCATCCGAGAAACCTATTATGCGAAAGTCCTATGATGGGAGAAAAAATCATGCGAGAAAACTATCATAGGTGAAATCTATCATGCGAGAAATATATCATGCCATAAAAGTAAAGGGCAAGAAAACTTTCGTAAGGGAATAGAAAACAATCGTGCCTGATATCTATCATGTCAGCTTCGAATATAATTACGAAAATCTTCCTATAAAAGCAAATAATAAATTCGAAATTTCGGTCGAAGCTTACATTTGAATTCAACACCCTAAAAAAATAGATAACTCCTCAATAAAGGTTTTGTATTTTGTCTCTTCTTTGTAAAACAAACCAGAACTAATCTTATATCAAAAGTTTCAAAACTATAGGAATCAAATCTGTAACAGGTCTGAAACAATTAAAAATAAAAAAATAAACAAAGCTCCCCATCCCCCCGTCCTCGTCTTTTTCAGCGAATCTTTAGAAATCAACCCCTGCAAATAGAGTCAATTATATTACACCCTATGCACTTGTTCTTCAAAGGGTTGAAGACAAATCGAGTCTATGCAAAGATTATATTTGAAACCAGAAAAGTTTCGTTTTTCATTTAAAGGCAAAGGTAGAATTAAATTTTCACCTCAATTGAACCTTTAAGTATAAGCCAACGATTGAATCTAAAATGCCCCAACCCAAGTTCTTTTCGACTGTGATAACGAGAGACCTCATGAGTAGACTTTAACCATTCAACTGAAAACGAATAAAATACAAAATTAAGTAAGCCATCTCCCATACCGAAGCGGCCCATTCATCAATCACCAGAATTACAACAAAAAGGATCTCCAATATTGAATAATAAATTGGATCCTTAAATATAAATCAAAATCCAAATGATTGATGTCAGAAAGTGGGTAAATGCGCGGCAGCGGCAAAGAAAGAATTACGTTGAATATTTATTCATTATTTTCGGTTTTTTATTTCTGTCCCTATTTAGAAAGTCAATTTATGACTGCGGATTGCTTTTCGAGAAGACATTGGATCCTGTGCTTCAAAATGGAAAAAAAAGCATATCCGCGCCAGCGAAGGGAAGAATGTTGAAATAGCTATCGAATAACTTTCCTTTGAAACAACCGGTAAGTTGATATTATCCTTGTTTTGGGAGGTAGGATTTACGGGCAGAACAGTCTCACTGTTACACGGGTACTTTGAAAGAGTTATTTATTTTAATTCGAATTATGAGGAAGGACTTATTGATTCGAATGGAAGGGCGGTAATTATTTTTGAATTTAATAGATAAGCATGTTTTTGTAGGTAAAGGGTATTTAAGGGATTATTGGAGATAACCTATTTGAGGTGAAATTTTTGAGTTTGAAGTAATTGCGATTAAGGAAAGCAGTTAGAGGCTAGGGTTAAAATATTTGTTTTTAGACTTCAAAAATCTCAAGTTAACCTTTGTCTTAATTTTGTTTTGAAGCTCTAAATTCTTAAGATCATGTAACCAGTTATTCTACTGCCTGAGGGAAAGGTAATATGCCTCCAGGTTCAATTAGTGACAAATAACTTCTAGGAAATGTATCAATCGAGCCCTCTCTTGAGAAACTTTTCCTAGGTTAACTTTGAAAAGTTAATATCTTTGAAAATCCGATGCAAAGTATCTAAGAGAATTTCGAGTGTTTTTCGAGAGTTAAGGTCATGTAAGATTACAGGGGGAGTTGAAAGATTAGATTAGGTTATCAACAATCAATTGTGCTCCTACCATGTCGGAGGGATAAGAAGTTAATGAATGTTGAACTATTAGGTGGCTCGCTGAATCATCCTAAATTTTGAATAAGCTCCGGGATTCTCCTTATTGGAAGAAATCCAACATCACCCGATTCATCGAAAAAGTATTCTATTAAGATAGGCTTCCATTGAGGATTATTCGAAACGCGACAAATATTAATTATAGACTAGTTATCGTCTGCGATTTTCACAACAATCTGGTAATTATTGCTATTTTCTTGAGGATTCGGTTTGGCTCCAATCAAGAGAAAACCCCTTTTCAACCAATGGATCTTGTATAAATAACTGTGCCCTGGGACTTATTATATTATATTGTTGCGGTAATTAATCTCACTTCGTGGGTTTATAAAGATTCAAAATAAACAAACAAAAGGTTTAATGGAAATCCCGGCTGTTTATTAATATATCAATACTAGCCAATCAAGACTTGTTCATATGGTTCAAGATTCTTCGCGGTCAACTACACTTTCTCTTCTTATATTTCCCACACGCTTAAGGATTTATTGAGACCCTTATACTGTTAACCTAGTATGATGGAAGTGGAAATTATGTGATGCATATTGGTACATGGATACCTCGATACCTCCTGTACGTTGGTTAAATTATTCCATGTTCGTGTTGAGCGTCTTAAAAACAAATCTCTTTGTTTGATGATAATTTCAAAATTAAGCTCGATGGTGAACTGATAAGCACTCCTAGAAAAACGGGTGAACTGATTTAAGGAACGAAATCAACTGCCTACTTCGAGAAAGCATTGCTTGTAATTAAAATGATAAAAGGGAATGACATGAAAAATTCCGACGGTTTTCGGTATAGGTGGTCGCAATTTCTAGACGTCCCTACGATTATATTGTAGCTAGATCAGAGGAGTTGAACAATTTCTTACAGCTGAGCAGCGTTTTTGGCATTGGAATATAGTCATTCCAACGAAGATCGTCATTCTGAGCCTTTCGCCTTTTTAAATGCAAAGTGTCTTTCAAGGATAATGGCATATTAGATACAATTTGGTTCAAAGACAAGAGACAGCCTTAAGTTTTCAAAGTATTAAACTGCACACGATATCTTATACCCCATTTGATAATCCTTTAGAGATCCTCGTTTAATGCCATTATCAATCGCTACTGTTGCATTTCCTCTTCCGAAGGAGATGGACGTGAATTTGAAAAAGACTATGCAAATTTGAGGGTATAGTCGTCGCGTCGGCAAAACAACACTGTGGATTGGAAGCTTCACACAACAGATCATTAATTAATATGAGAAATAATGTCGGAGACAAAACGGTGCCCTGTTGAACACCAGCATTTATTTTATGAAGATTAGACTTAAAACCGTCCAATACAATAAGTGTTGACAACTCAGAATTCGTTTTTGGTCCAAAGAATACATTGATACCAAACCTACACATTTTCAATAAAAAACATTGATCCCAAACCCTATCAAATGACTCAGAAATATTAAGCGCAATTATCTTACTTTTTTAAGACAATGTAAAGATCTGTTCCAATGCAAGCAGTTCCGCTTGAAAGTTACTGCAGACATGGAGTTGCGAGGATGACTTATCCGAAAAATATACCAAACCTATCGTCCTAAACAGGATTTGCTATTATGACCCATCTTTTCGTTCCGAATTCCTTTGTGACTGCATTAAAATATGATTGTATGTGCCGTATTGTGAAGTATGTCAGGTGAATGTACATGTCAGTCTTGCAACCGAAATGTACCATCTTTCAATCATGATGCTGTTGGATCTGTAAACCACTATTCACAGCCAATTCTTTAGTAAATAGGTCCAAAAGAGGCAATGAAAGAGATTTGTATAGCTCAGCGCAGGAGCAGTTTTCATGACACTAGTTGTAGCAATTTACGCTAATCTCTGAGTTTTAGATCTTTGTGTCATGTTCATAGAGTGGCCACCAAACCAAGCATGTGTAAACCACAATTAATACCATTATAGATGTGTTTCTAGTAAAAAAAAATTCAAAAGATTCTATTTTTTTGTGCTTAAATCTTACATATGTATGTATAAAACAAAGTCGGGTTTCTTCGAACACTTATAACTCGAGAACGGCTGGACCGATTTTCATGTTTTTTTAATTTTTGTATTTATCTCCGTCCCGAATAGCAGAATAAATATTAAACACACTGGGAAATTGAAGAAAAAATAGCATACAAGAAATCCACTTAATCATTCCAAATATAAATATTTACGTCGCGAAAGTGTAATTTATTTAATTATTGTTGTCTGTGATTTGTTTTGATGTGTGAGTATTATTATTATCGGACCGAGAATAAATTTAAGAAAACACCACTCCAAAACATATCTTTGTTCTTTTGTGTATAGTACATATAAAAGTTACACCAAATCTAATCAAAACTTCGGAAGATAAGCTTCATCTACTTAAAATTAGAACAGTCACATCAGCAATTTTTGGACACTTAACTTGTGTTTAAATTTGTATATCAGTTAGATAACCACCTGCAGCATTTTTCCTGTCACACCCTGTCCCGCCAGTCCAGATCGGACGCAGAGTCCTACTGAACTCTCTGCTTCACCTTGTGCGAGGACGTCGCGACTATAAGCCGTCTATCCACAGTTCTACGATCAACATGGTAGATTAGCGGAATCGCTATTCTATCCTGGACCAGCTCTCGAATGTGTAAGTAGAGGAATATATCGGGCGATATAAAGCCGCTTAGAAGAACACTCTCTTAGTAATTGTGATTATGGTAGTAAGCCCCAAAAAATAGACTATCAGGATATCGCTCTGGCAATGTGACCCAAAATTAGCTTAAACAAAAAATTACCAATTCTCTTAATGTTAGCTCCGTTTTATAGAAAAAGGAATAACTTGGAGTTCTGTGTAATCCAAGGCAACGTCTCAAAAACCCAATCTATTCAATTTGAAATGAAGCAACGTTGAACCACACCGGTCACACATTGGCAATTACCAGCCGAATGACGGCAATGAAGCAAATCACCTTCTGTTAAACAACCGTTTTGTCAGATCAAAGATTGCCCTATCCCTGCCCTATTTCTGTCGAAACACAAAAATTGATCCAACGAAATGCTAAGGTATACTTTTACTTGCCTGTGGCTATTCATGTGGCCCTACAACCACTAGCTTGCACTAGTTTTTTCTAAGCAAAATAGTTTAAGATTTCTAAAAGTTCATTTTCAACTTTCAGTCATCGTATTATCGCTGAATTATAAAAACAAATTAGATCGTCGCCATTCGCAACTGCCTGAGTTTAACTATGTACCTATCAGATCGCTGGTGCAAATGCTGAATAGAATCAGCTACCTGCTAACGCCTATTTTTAATATCGAAGATTGCGGTTGAAATTACTTTCCCACCTTTGACAACAAACTTTCTACCATTGAGCATATCATAAAGCTTTAGATAGAGACCCACTAACCATACGGAGCCGAAAGTCTCCAAATCAACCAGACAAGCACCAGTACACTGCCTATTAGTTTTGTTGCATTTTTATTATTATTATTTTTTTTATTTTATTTTTTTAAATAATATTGATGAAAATCGTAAGCAAGTTTCATTTTCAATGGTACACTACGGCGTATACACACTTTTTATTTTTTATTATTCTTTAATTTTTTGTTTTCCTCGCCTTTCACTTAAACAACCTTATCAATCCTTATTTCAGGGCGTAGCTAAAATTTCCTATCATTCTGTATTTCTATTTGTTTGCTAGAAATTAAATACAGGGTGGGTCATTTAGTGATTTCTTTTTAACTTGACACTGACAGCTATTTCCCGCTCGAAACTGACTAACTTAGTATCATACTAATGATGGGGAATATTGAAAACTTATTTCCAAAGTGAATGCTGTGTACCCCAAACAGTGCGTTTTTTGAAAAGAAATGTTGGCCGAAATGAAGTACCCACCGCGCCTGCCGTACGCAAGTTTGTGCAAAAAATTCGTAAGACTCGTACACTTGTGGACAACATTCATGGTACCCTTCGTGGTACGGTGCGCACAGACGAGAATGTGGCTGATAGTGTGAGATTCAATTCACGAACATCAACTAGCCATCGATCTCTACTGCTCAACATATCACGCACTTGCCTCAGGAGAATTCTGCACAAAGATCTCGGATTATTCGCTTGGAGTGACACAAGGCGCTACTGAGAAGCCAGTTGAGGCAGCCACTTGAATGACGTTGTATTCCATAACTCCGAGTACTATAAAGCCATAATACATGAAAAAAAATTGATTTTGTTAATTTTGAAAAGAAACCTGTATTTGGCCCGCCCTTTACATGTTCAATTAAACAAACTTGAAAAAAATCTTAGAAGTCATTTTCTAGTTTTAACGTTGTCGGATCCGTACAAATCTCTTTAGTACCCTGCTTTCGACCAGGGCCCGGGACTCTATCACAATTCTCAATCTCTGACCGTATTTGTGAATTATTTTCGATCATGGTCGGGGGCTCCATTACAAACTTATTTATGTTTTAATTTCGACGAGGGCCGGTGGTTCTATCCCTATTTTTGTTGTGTGCCACAAGCTTCTGCATAGAGCACGTACTCCCTATCAAGCTTTATGAAATACCGTGCAAGCTTATTAGCCAATAATTTTGTGAAGAACATACATATATGACATGTTTTATTAGTTAGTATAACAGTTCTGAGGTCTCATAATCCTGGATCCTCTGAACTACTGCAGCTATAAGCAAAATAAAATGCACGACTGGGTCGCACGAACTTGCTCCTATGTAATAGACTAGGAATTTTAAAAACGAATGTTATTAGAGAAAAGCTGTTCATAAGCATAAAATTAATTTTTAAATTCTTTTAGTAGTAAGAGACAAAAACATAATGCTATCCAAATATGAATTTATGCAAGAACAAAAATTATAAGTCATTGTAGTGGTTTCTTAAAAAAAAAGCTTTTATGTACAAACTTTTTCAAAACTTTTTAAGAAAAAATTTTGGTACGCCAATTTAAAGTTTTTATTATTGTTCGAATAAAAATAAAATTTACAAAACAAAAATATTGAGCCGTTTCTAAGATATCGAATTTTCAAAAAAAAAGAAAAAATAGATTTTTTTTTTTTCAAAAATTCAAAAATTATTTATTTTAAAGTTTTGAAATGCAATGTGTTTTAGACTTTTTAGAAGCTTCTCTATAAAAATTTTCATTAAGATCCGTTATGTGGATAATGAAAAGTTCAAAATTCGAAAAAATGGTTCTATGGTAGGTACAAGCTGTAATATCTTAATTTCAAATTTTTTTTATTAAATTAAAGATCGTAAAAATTAATTGAAAGAAAAAAAATTTATCAAAATTCTCGGAACCGTTTTCGAGAAAAATACGATTTTTGAAAACCATTTTTTTTAATTTTTTAGCATTTGTATGGTAGGTACCTTTATTTTTAGGTAAAATATTTTTTTTTCTCACGTCTTGTAGATTATATTGAAAAACTTTTATTTATCAAGATTAAAAAAAATCTAGGGAGGGGTTTTCGAAATATTGAGTTATGAAAAAAAAATTTTGAAGTTTTTTTTAAAACTCAAAAAAAAAATTTTTTGAAAATTTGAGTACACAATTCTATTCAGGTTTTTGGGGAGCCTTAGCAAAAAAAAAATTATCAAAATCGGTTGTACCGTTTTTGAGAAAATCAAAAACAAAAAAAATGGTTCCATGGTTCTGAAAATTTTTTTCAACAAATAGTTAGCTTTAATTAAATGAAATTTTTTTGTGTTTTTATTTTTAAAATCTGCCGAACAGTTTTTGAGAAAAAAAAAATGTTTATAAAATTTCGAAAAAAATTCGTATGGCAGGTACCGTTATTATTGGTCTTAAAAAATCAAATCAAAAAACATCCGGGGGAAAAAAATTAAAACCCATATCTACCAAGTTTGACGAAAATCGGCCGAGCCGTTTAGCTGTAATCGAACGGACAGACAGACAGACAGAATTGCGAGACCCACTTTTTTGGTCTTCGCTATCATCGTAATGTCAACTTTGATCAAAATCTCGAGTTCGATTTTTTTTCCGAATGCATAACTTGCCTTATAGTACCTATAAGTCGCAAGTAAAAAAGGAGTAACAAGGGGTACTGTTTGTCGTAAAATTTATTGTATTGTACTGTCGTACTGGAGGTCTGAGTTTGATGGCGAGCCGCTACCACCTCAAACACAATTTTTTTTTCTCAGAGGTTCTGCTTCTTGTGAGTTAATGACAAATCCTATCTTGCCTTGAAGAGGGCTTCTCATCTTAACAATTTGGAGTCGGTAGAAATTTGTAGGGTCTCTCCATTCATTCTCACAGAAAGGAAGTTGTTGTGCCTTAAACTAATTTTTTTACTAGCCCTAATTAGCGAATGATATGGTGTTACCTGCTATGACTTTCTGCTTAAAGCAATTACTCAAGTTTATCAATACAACCCCCTGGAATATTGATTTTTAATATTTATATGTATATTATTTTTTTCCCTAAAATGAATGTACCCAACTTTTACTTTCACAGATAAACCTAACAAGGTTTGGAAGTTCTCTTCTTAGTTCTCGAACCCATACAAAATTTTTGAAAATTAAAACGACCCTCAAATAATCCATGAACCCTTCCATAACTAAAAACTGTGTTACAGAACATGTCTATAGCTAACCACCCTATTTATCAAGCCTTAGAAGTCTACTTTGTTGTTGTTGAAACTTTAAAAATTCAAAAATTCATACCTGCTGATTAGGTTTCTTCTTTTGACTTCCTATATACCTACCAGCACAGTTGGTCATTTTGTTCCTGGTTCTATTACCTCGCAACCATGAATCATAATTGGAGCGAACTATTGTTCGTTCGAACATAATGAAATACTAATAATAATTTTAAGCAGGCCAGAGGAAGACATATTGACACAAGCCCGCATAGTATCTGATATCCAACAAAGCCCAGTGAACATGGAGAAAAGGGAAAGATACGAGGAAACAGCGTCCAAAAGTTGTTAAGGCAGAAGGCGAAGGGCAAGGCAGGAAGAATGAATAAAGACCCCCTGTATAGAGGGAGTGCCGTAAATACTGCTACCAGCCTTGGCTCCAACGTTACTACTTTGTGAAAACTAAGAAGCCAGAAGCAACTGGTGGCAATGAAGGCAGCAAAATTCGAAGGGAAGTGTGTTTGCACGTTGTGCACACTAAGTGGTATATTATGCATCTATACCTGTTGGGAATGTGCTGTGGATATCACTCAAAGTCTATGCTACCAATATGTTTCAAGCTTAATGAGATTTCTTGTACTCAATGAAGTATTCAAATTTACAAATTATGCTTCCCAGACTCAGTCAATTCTTTAAATGCTGGCGCAAAACAATATTGATCGACCCCCATAGATATTGGCCAGACGCGAAGGAGTGCAGCCAAATACTGTCCGGTTTGAATTCAGTGCCACAATATTGACCAGTTCCTGGCTGACTTATCAGGGACCCCAAGGGTTATTGTACCTAACGTAGCAGGAAAATGGCTGAGCGGAAATTATGTTCTATTGATATCGAATTTCATTCATTCTCAAATCCTTTGTCCCCTGCTCTACCTACTCTCCGACAATGACGAATGTATTTATGTGAGCACATGAGATAGAAATGGTTTGATTGGATTCAATGCAGGTTGCACATTTCCATCAGCATCACCATCGATACGGAATGCTGCTTGCCTTTAATCGAATACTATAATTCCAAATCTTGCAGGCAAACCGCTTTGTTCAAACTGGGCCAAAGGCTGTTTTCATATATTGCGGGTGGTATGGATGCTAGCTGCGTCATGTTCTCTCATGCTCTCGTTAGGCACATCTATCGGGGAAAGTAGTGTGCCATGGCAGGTGCATTCATGATGTGAAATTACTAAGTGACATGCTGACTGGGAGCCCGAGTCTCCTGTACTTATAAAAAATGTCCCATTTCAATTAGAAAATGGTTGCTTTAGGTCGTTGTGTGATCTAGCTTTCTTCTGCGGCTGATGGCTACGTCAATTTCACTGCGTCACCGTCATCGGTAGGAAAAGTTACGTTGCTGGCTTTGGCGTTGTCTCATAGTTGGGCATAGCTTCTGTATGTCATCATCATCGGCATAGTCATAATCAGTATCATCATTTCTATCGTCATAATCATAATGAGTGCTTCAATTATATGGCCTCGTTTTCTTCTTTTACCTTCATGTCAGATTCCCTTCTATTTGTCTATCCCGCCTACATACACATACGATTTCCCTGCATCCTCAGAGACAAGGTGTATTTTTGGCAGGCTTTATGCATCAAACAGGATTCATTGATGATCCTTTTGAAAGAGTACGAGTACATCCTATCCTACACACACAACCATAGATATATGATGCTAGAGTAGGTATAATGTGACATGACAAGGCCCAGTAGTCCTGCTGGTTTTTAGGTGGATTCCTCTTTTGATGGGCAAACAGGGGAATTTAAGAACATCACTCACTGCGAGAATTGGTTTGGACGGTTTCATTTTCCTCTTTTTCTGCATTCCGCAAAAAAAGTAGAGCGTTTAATATTTTTGAGTGCAAAAATGGATTCAGACACAATTCATGACGAAAGGCAAAAGAGATATGAAACCAAAAGTAAGTGCACTGGTCCCAGGCCTATTTGTCCTCTTTTTGAATGGTGAATACGAATGTAGAATGTTACTCCAAAGACTGCGATTTTTGTTGATAATCATTGTTTTTTTTTTTCTGTTTTTGTTTCGGTTATAGAGAACATTTTAAATGAAGTGATTTTTAATAAAATCTGAATTTGAGTTTAATTTTTTTAGTTTCGCTTTCAAGTGAAAAGGCATCATCTCACAAACTTTTCTCTGCTTAATTTACAACGAAAAACGAGTTGAGGATACAATGTGCTTAAGCAATTTAAAGTAACGCACAAAAAATGGAGAAAAAAGAACGAAAGTCCTTCTCAAGGGTTCTTAAAAACAGCAACGCTGATATTTCAGTGTTTTTTTTTTTAAGAATTTTACCTGAAACGCTGCATTTAAAGGTTGCCTTGAAAGTATTTCTCTTAGATATTAAATTCTAAGAATTTTTTAACTCGTTGATAATTTTGTGATGGTTTAATGAATCTGTTATTTGAAACTTTTTTGAAGTTTAAGTTAACAAAACACGAAGCAAAACTGCTTTTTTTTAATAATGTGTAGTGATCATATAGGAGTGCTATAAAATTCACATATTTTTTCTTCAAACGCCCATAGAAATGCTGATCAACGATCATCTTCAAAAGTAACTTGAAGAACGAATGTTCTTTAATAAGAGGCAGTACGACTTGGGCCACTATTGTTCTGATGGTATACAGGGTGGACTATCTAGTGGTTTCTTTTAAAAAAACGACCGCTTCCATTTCGTTATCGCACCGCAGTTTGGGCCTTAGAGTAGTTTGAATTGGACAGCGATTTTGGGCGAAAAATCATCTTTTCTGACGAAGGGCATTTTCATCTCGGCGCGGCTACGTTAACTAACAAAATTGCCGCAACTAGGGCTTGGAAAACCCGTACGTTGCTGCCCAGAAGTAAATGCATCAACAGAGAGTGAAAGTTTGGTGCGGATTGGAGGGTGGTGGCATCATTGTACCATTTTTCGTCACGAAGAAAGGAAACATCCATTTTCCTTCGAAAATAATGCTGGGAACAACTTTTCGGTCAGCGGTGGGCGTTACAGAGACATGTTAGCCGACTTTTTTGTAGTGAAATTGAAGACATGCATTTGGACGATCTCTGCTTCATCCAGGATAGCTCGCCATCCAACACAGTCCGAAAATCTTTTGCGCACTAAATTTCCAAATCTTATTATCAGCGGTCTTGGCGATAGTACCCCTTGGCATAATGGTTAGTGCGTTGGACTGTCATGCGGAAGGTCTCGAGTTCGATTCTTAGCCGCTGCGAAGTTTTTTTCAGGGGTGTACTGCCTCTTGCGAGAAATTGACAAATTCTCCAAGAGTATCTCTTGTCATGGAAAGTGCTGCTCATTAGCCGTTCGGAATCGGCAGAAAATTGTAGGTCCCCTCCGTTCCTGGAAACACGCACACAGGAAAGGTTGAGAGTTGTAAGTCACTAGGTCCTGGTTCACTCCGAGCTGTTGCACCACCAAATTTATTTTATTTACTTGGCGATGTCAATTGGCTGCCTCAGAGCTGCGATTTGACCACTTTGGACTTTTTTGTGGCGAACCGTGAAGTACTGATGTTACGCCAGCAATTCGGAAATGATTAAAGAACTTAAGGTCAATATCATCCAGCCCGAAACCATCAACAAGGTCTTAGAAAATTGCAGTGACAGAATGCGCTAACGCGAAGCCAGCCGAGGCAGCCACTTGAAAGATGTTGTATTCCATGTTAATGTTTGCACTTACTAATAAAGCCATAATACATGGACAAAATTTAATTTTGTTAATTTTATTGCGTTTTCAAAAAAAAAACTTGTATTTGGCCCACACTGTACTGAGAAGTTTTTTGAAAAATTTAAAAAAGCTGTTTCATTGTGATTTAATTTCACAAGTGTATACTTTAATGTTGTAATGTAAATATTTTTAACTAACAAATTTAAATATAAATTGTGTGCCAAAAACATACGCACATTCAAATTTACAAATTTTTCGATGTCTGGAATATGAATGAATATAATAGATTTTCCTGGCTGTCAATAATTTGTCTTGCAAATTCAACAGGAAGAGTTGTAGCCCTGGACGATGGTTCGGTCATTTTACGAGCACCATAATCGCCCCGCCGATAGGACTATTCGTAACGTGCTGGATAAATTCTAGTCTGCCGTTTCAGTGAATAATCCGCCAACACCCGCACAGTGATCTGTCGAATATATCGAGTCGGGAGAAAGAAGGATAGGAAAGATGTGTGGCACGATGTTCTGAGACTGAAGGTGGTTGTCTTAGATGCCGTGTCTTATTTCTATGTCACTTATAATTCACATTATTTAATTCGTATTCATCCTTGTTTTTAGTGTTATGCCTGAACAACATGTAATGAGTAAACCAGCAACCCATTGATGATTTTTAGAAGGTTTTTAATGGAATTAAAACGACATAGACGACGGCAGGCATCGAATCTGTGATCATGAGGTTGACAGGCGAGCACACAACCATCGCGACACGGCCACTTGCATCACGACTACAGCTTACGCCTGTACAAACCTCATCTGACTCAGGAGCTCAGAGTTAAAGATCATAGACAACGACATGTGTTCGCTAACTGAACTCTCGAGCTGTTGGAAGTTGATCAAAATTTCGATGGGAAAATCATATTCAACTACGAGACCCATTTCTAGATAACTGGGTTCGTCGGAAGCAAAGTTTTCAAATTTGGAACAGTCACAATTAACACGAGATCCACCAAATTGCAAAGGATCCAGATTAAGACACTATTTCGTATGCTCACACTTCTTTGAGAACAACATTGGAAACGCCATCGACTTCAACGGCGAGCACAATTGGTCGATGACAACCAATTTCATTTGGCCCAAATCAGAGGATAAGGTCTACATGTGGCGGATGCTACTGGATGGCGATAGGTGCCACACAGCTTGTGACAAAATGCACATTTTGCACAAGCGACTGCTGAGCATGAACACGAGATGCTGCCAGTTGTGCTGAAAATATCGCAGCAGTAGCTGCAGATGTCGCAGAGGACCCCGGAGTATCAACCAGATGACGCCGGTGTCACGCAATTGTGCTTCAAGCGGTTGTACGAGTATTTAAAAGAAAATTTGGTGAAATACTTGAATATGTTCCCTTACAAAGTGCCAGACACCGAAAATCTGCGTATATACCACGAAAAGCCACGAGTGTTACTCCTTTGTGTGCCGTTTACACTGGAGGCATCATCGGACCTTATTTATTTTTCTTTTCGAAAACACCAAATAACTAAAATGGAGAGCGGGCGCTTCAGAGCCATGCTCAACGACTTTCTCTTTGCTCAATTGGATGAATTGGGATTAGAAAATGTGCTTCTAACAGGCATGTAGCAATGTTGAATACTGCATTTCCAGGTAACCTAACTTCTCGTTTTAGCGATAGCCCAATTTAACCGCTTCAGACTTCTATTTATGGTTCTATGAACTATGTCAACAGACCTTAGACTCTTGAAGCTCTCAAAGAGAATATTTGCAAAGTATTTGAGGATCTATCACCGGATGTTAAGCTGACGAACTTGCAAAAAACGAAGCAATCTTACCTTTGTTGGATAGCAAATCTAACATCGGTATACCCCTAGCTACTTGTAAACTTATGCTAAAGCACGATACCATGAAGAAAGCTAACCTCAGATGGACCAGCACCCCAACTTGCCGGTCTACTAAACTGATTTGGCCATTGTTTGATGCTAAACGCTCCAAACAACTAATTTCTATTGGTAGATTGCATATTAGCTCCGTTATAGGTGTCCTTACTGGACACTGCCTAATAGGAAGACATGCTTCTCGTCTTGGAGTTCCTGCAAATGATTTTTGCAGAAGCTGCATGGATGAAGAAGAAGAGGAGTCAGTTCCTCACCTTCTATGTTCTTGTCCTGCCCTAGCGCAAAGACGTAGACTCCACTTGGGAGACTACTACTATAACGATCCTAGTGATCTAAATAATTCCGACATTCACTGTTTCAAACGCTTCATTATTAGCTCAAAATGGTTTAGCGAGTAAGGGTGATTTTTGAAATCCTTGTGGTATTAGACAATAAAACAGAGAGAGACACACAGAACGAAGCAACAACAGAACCTAAATGTGTTTAACGTGGAAACATGTTTATTAAGACTTAATTCCACGGTGAGCCTACCCACATCGGAGTCATATTGAGCGCTAACCATGACCATCACACACACACCTCTTGCTATGGGGCGAGGTCTATCTAACACCTCTTGAATTCAAACAAGCTTGAAAACCATGTGTCTCCGCATTCGAAATAAGCCACAGCCACCATGATACTCCCACTAGGAGGCATACCTCATAGATAGTCCAGAATATAGCTTCCGGTGGAGCTTCGTAACCGTGAGGTAACTTCCAGATGAGTATTCGCAAAACTCAGGGCCTGTCAACCCTAGATATACATTCCTACTTTAAGGATACCGTCCAGAATGTTCCCATCTAGTTAGTTCGGTTACTTTCGTAATTTATCCACGGGCACCACGAGGAGGTCGATAGGAACCTGAGTGAAGAAGCGCAACCGTAGCAATACCGGCCCACCGATACAAGTATCAGTGGACGAGCTCGTTAGAGCCCCGGACAACCCTTAAACTACTTCTCGCACCATTATACTCCATCTGCAGAAAGAACAACAGAAGAAACACATGTCAACAGAACGCGGTTGTTTTTTGAACGGTCCCCCATCCAAGTACTAACCACGCACAATGATGCTTGATTTCGCTGATCGATTGGAAGCGATGCTTTCATCAAATCCAAGGCCTTTGACTCAGATAAACATAATACAAAAGAAGAACCGAAGTCTTTCATTCATAAAAAAAAATACAGCCAAGGAACATCACATCGGGTACCACTTTTCCGCCATATTGGGAATTGGCATTTCCTTTTTCCATCAACCAATTTTAAGATGAGAAGAACTTTGTAGGGCAAGGAATATTCTTGTAGAATTTGACACTTGGTCGCAGAAGCAATACCCCCGAAAAATATTTTTATTTTTAGATCTGAGCGACTGGGACGCGAACCCAGGTCTACGACATGCCAATACAACGCACTTGCCACTATACCAAGGGGATCAAAGATTTCTCTGAAACGCAAGAAAGGGTGGTTAGGATACAAAATTAATTTTAAGGGTAATATTATATTTGTAACATATGCTTGAGCATACAAAAACAAATAATTTTTTCAAACTTTCAGATGCCAATATCTCGAAAACGCGAGTAAATTGAACAATTCTGTTTAAGATCCAAAGCTAAGTAAGGTGAGGTACTGCAACTAAAACTAGGCCGCGCCGCCGCGCCGGCCGCCCAGTACGATATATGTATACATTTATTCCATATGCAAATATGAACGATAAAATTAATTAACATGAAGACTAATTCACAATGAATTCTATAATTTAAAATCAAATTGCAAAGCCTCTTAAGGAATGTTGGCTCTTTTTATTTATTTCTGCAATTAAAAAAAAAAAAGGCAATAAATTACAAAACTGAGCTCATTTTTTTTTTCTTACTGCTGCTTGTAATTGCATATATTTTTTTCAAATTAATTTTCCACCCAAAACACATATCGCGTGACACACTATTTTCGAAACACACCTTTTTCAATATAAACGTTGGTATACGTAAAGTGAACTCGTTAATGAAACGCAAATATCCAATTACTCTTTCCACTTAAACGTAAATATGTGTGTGCGTAAGTATACTTATACAGGGTGTTTTAAAAATTCAACGAAAAAAGATCTCGGTTGGCTAACAGTTTCAGGTATGACAACCCAGAGGTAGATTCTACCTAAGTTTCACACATTTTGTGTCAGTTTTACTTACAAAATTGGACATTCTCTTATATTTAATGGGGAAGATTTTACGATCTTGTTTTATCTTTGGGAAAGTATGGCTTCAATTTCTTCGGAGTTAATATTTGTTTAACTTTTGATAAAAATAATTGAATTTGTATGGTCCTTCGCCAGCCGATATATCAGCATCCGAGAAGCTGATTTGTTGATTTCTGGGACGCCCTATAAGTCCGCGGTATGAGTGTAAGTAGGAAGGTACGCACTAATATTAAAATCGAAATGCCTCATTTAACACATAAGCAGTTAATTTTAATTGATTGTTTATTTCGTGATTGAACTTCCCATTGAATTCAATCAATTCTGTCTGAAGTCTCAATTCATATATGGCGCCAAAGTACGAAATTAAAAAAGGAAAAAAAATTAAATTCATTGCCGGTATCTCGTCTGTTTTTTTTGACACGTTAAGCACCACGGTACATACTCTACGAAAAAATAAAAATCGTATTTTAAATGCCTCATCTCATGCACATATGTACATATAAGCTTATAATGGTAACGAATTTTATTTCAGCAATTTTATCCCCCAGCTTGACAAAGTCTCCACCTGTTCCTCCTTGAGCGTTCTTTTCCACTCCACAACCAAACCAATTGCACAATAAATCGAACAACAAAATTGTGATAATAACAGCGATACGTTCGTAATGCCGCATGTACCGTACATGTTTATAACTTAATTTGTATTTTATTATGAGTCCCCAAGGGTAACACAATGCCTATACTTACTCAGATCCGCACGCTAGCATAGAAGAGTCCTTCGTTGGTGAAAATCCCTCTGGGGAGACTCAATGCCAAGCAGGGAAATCATACAAAAAAAAAATGGAAAATATGATGACAAAAATAAATTTCAATTGTAAGGCGCGTCCTTTTTGTCCTTTTCGCGACATGTGTTTTGCAGTCTAGTCCAGCATCGTCCCTACTAAATTTGGGGCCTCAGAAAAATATCAGTGCTTCTTATAGAGGTCTCTTAAATACAGGTTATCCAAAGTCTTTAAGAAATCGTATTGATTGAAGTTTTGGCCAAATATTGAACCAAAAAACTTTTGAAACTTTTGACTTAGTAAAATAACAAAACCTTCATTAATTCGTGCAATTCTGTTTGAGAAAATAAGACTAAACCAAAGACCACTGAAACTGACGTTTATTAAAGAATCACTAACTCGTTAACATGATAAATGTCGGAAAAAAATAGCAGGTATACTTGTTTGTCCGAAAATGTAAGGGTAGGTAGGAAGAAATGGCAACCACCGGCAGTGGTTTACGGTGCGCCCTGCACCGTAAACCACCATGAAGGACCTTAGTCCACTAGCTCGGGATCTAAGGAGTCACACGGAGGGTACGGCACAGAAGTAACCGAAGTTCGTCCTAGAGCCATTTCGTCGCGTTGAAAAAACAGATCAAGTTATTGATCTTCATTTCCTGACGATCCTGACTATGTCTTGCTTAGGTCTGCATAGCAGATCAAGTGTTCGGGACTTATTGTAGGTAGGCCACAATTTTCTAGATATAATGCAGTTAGTTCAACTGCTCCGCCTGCGGTTCGATTCGCTAAGAAAAATTTAAGGAAATTTGCCCTTTATAACTCCGAGTGTAATGATTACCCTTTTCGCAAGTGAGTAACGAAGGGCTGATTCTTGCCTGGCTAGCTCGTCCGCCCGTTTATTCCTATCAATGCCACAATGACCCAGAACCCAGATAAGTGTGGTTCGTATTTAGGAAGTTCAACCCGGCATTGCCGGACCATTCGGAGTATTATCTACTATACTCTGTCCAACAAAAATATGCAGTGTTGGCAAGATAGGACGTTTGCCTCGCATTTTGGCTACAGTGGATTGCATAAATTTGTCCTTCATTAAAGCTCTCACAGTGTTGTCGTAGTGTTAAATTTTACGGGCGCACAAACACTTTTTTATGGAGGAGTTCTTTAAATTTAGTATGGTGCAAAAATATAGCGCGCTACTGATTTTGAAAAAGCTCTCCCGTAAGACGTGTACTGCATATTTTTGTTAGATGAAGTATAGAATGAATGGCCACCTGACTGTCTGTGATAATAGCCGTATTCCTTTTCTGGTTTGGATCTTGTTTGAGTACCTTGCTGCAACGTGAATCAAATTAAAGGAACTATGTAGCTTCAAAATTCTGTAAGCTATGAAATATAGTTGCTCATGGCTCTAAGAAAATATCTGAATCTATGACTTCAAAATTGTAAGGTGTACTTTGATGGAAAGAGCTGTATACACAGTACGGACACTTATTTTTTTAAATGTATGTACTGAATTTCGTATGGACAGTGAAATTGCAAATAAAGTTCTATATATTGAGTATAGTTTATGCGATGTGTACTGGTTACATTTTAATGTACATGTGTACCGAATGCAACTCACTATCGATGAGTAATGACTAATTCAATAAACATGTAGACAGTTTGTAGAAAATGTACCTATCAAGTGTACTGATTACAGAAGATATTTTTACTCAATACATAGCTTTGAATCAGCTGTTGTGAAATATGTAATCGCTACATAAATCATTACAATCCACTATCGAAAGAGAAAAATGTTTTAATCACAGGAAATTATTTAAAGAATACATGCTACGTGCTTCGATTTAGTCATATACATATGTAATAAGTACACTTCTCACTTGAGCAGATTATTTTGACCACAGAATTGTGTAACCTTATTTTACAACTCATTTAAATTTGTATACTTTCACAATAAAGAGGAAACAAGCTGGTTGATAAGCCGTAAAGTTAAGATACAGACGGTTCACTAACATGTAGGGCGTGCAAAAATTAGTTACCAATCGCCGCACATGTAGCTGGCAACAATTTAGGATTCTTTCTGTTTGGTACCATTGACATTGGACATTGATTGGATAATAAGTTTAAGTAATTGTAGATGAAGAGCGTCTAGGCAGTCGGTATTTGGAAGTCATAAAGTGTACGCAATAAATAATTATAATCAAATAATCGAGTTTTTGATTAACTATATACCCACGGTATAATACACCCATTGCATACAACTTTTTCAACACATTGTAGTGAGCACAGCGTATATGTAGTCACTGCAAATGTATGTAATGAGTTCATACAATATGATAGAAAAGTGAACTAAAATTGTAATCACTACGTAGTGATGCACCATCTCATCTCAGATAAACGATACTGTTTATAGAATTTTAACACAGAGCTAGTTACTGTACACTAATTCATGTAATCAGTATATATTTCGCAATGTAATCAGTACATATTCTTTATGTGCAGAATGACATACAAAAAAATCGAATGAGTACAATATTCTATCATAATTCTGTTCTAAATAGAAATAAGGTACAATTTCTAATTCGTTTTCATGACCCCATTTTGTAAATGGGACGAAATTATTTGAGTATATCTCAAGTATTACAAAAGTGTCAGAATGCAAATTTTTCTAGTTGGCAATATTTTCTATATTAACCCAAATTTGGCTAATCGATTGTTGGAATCTCAATTCTGTATATTTTTTATAAAACTTCAAATGAAATTCTTGTCAGTTTTCTATGTGATCCTTTGTGGGGAATGAAATGATTAAGTTTGTTTCAACTAGCGTGTGAGGCACCAAGGACTGAACAGCCAATTCGCCAACTCGCCCTGACCATAGCATTTTCATATATAATTCGTTTATCTAGCCTATGTCAGCCAGCCGACCCTGGATGGGTTTGGCGCACACACCAACCGACATTAAAAGTACTTCAGTATAATTTCGGTTTCAATTGGGAAATTGTCGTGTCACCATTCGTATACTTACATATTTTCCTGTCCAGGAACCTCTTTTCTCGTTTGCAAAATTAATTTCAATTCGGAATGACAGTTTCTGAAGGATTATTATTTCATACTCCTTTTATCCTGGGGAATTTATTCCTTGCCTTTGCGCACACACCCATCATTGCACCCACTCTACTGGTATTAATTTACAAAAGACAAAAAAAAAAACATTCGGACTATTCGGCCCATAATGTCCTTGTTATAGCTAGGTACCCTGTGCCTACATAAAACTGTTGGGTATTTCGTTTTTCGGTCGCTTTAATTTGCGACACATGCTGCAAGCGTATAGGCAGAGCCAACGATAGGCTTTTAACACAATTAGCCTATTAGGTCCTTTTTTTCCGGAAAAATGAAGGCAGGACGAAAGGATCGCTCCAACAGAAAACCAAAAAAGGACGATGGATGGATGGATGTGTTCTGCTTTTGCTTGGTTTATTGAATTTCTGAGGAGGACGATTCTGCGAAAGAGCACTTAATTAAATTTTCAATTTTTTTTCTCAACTGGACGCACTCGTAAGCACTGGAATGTATGTTATCTACGATTTCACGATATAAAAATAAAAAAAAAAGAAAAAAGAAATATGAAAATTCGAATGGTTGTGTGACGGAAAAAATGATTATGCTTTTCAATGAGCAGAGAAAGTAGAAATATAAAACACAGGTTCGTGTGTGCAATGCACAATTTCAAAGAAATTCTGTGAATTCCCGTTTGGCTACACTCGAATAAATTCAATTTAGCTTAAGGGCAGGTGTGCAAAAGGTACTTGAAATCTTTCCAATAAAAAAAGGACACTCAAATATGCTGTGCTTTTTTTTTAATATATTGCATTTAGTGGAGTTTCCTCTTTTTAATTTCACGACAATAAATCGAATTTTAATTGATATTACCCGAAGGACGACCAACATCGACGATCGAAGCGCCCGACACATGGAAAGACTGGACAAAGAGTTTAATTAGTTTTTTTTTCTTCATTAAATGCATTTTATTAAGTTTTTCTTTGAATTTTTGTAGTTTTTTAGGTTGACGCAAAATCGTATTATCTCCTCCATGTGGTGCCCGCTGGATAGCCATAAGGTGAAATTACGACGAACGTTGGATCCATCGGATCCAGGGCTGAGACACATGAGCCATCTTCTCATGAAGTAAGAGCAAAAGAACAGATATCGCTCTGAAGAACCAGCCCTAAAGGTCTCATCAGTCATGCGCAGGCCTCACAAGCCGGCCATGAAAGGAAAACCCATTTGTGATGAAAATACAAATACTAGCCTCGGATTAACGGACTGATAATGTTGACGACCCCCCGCAAACGAAAAGCGGATAACGAAATTCGTGTATGTACATGGAATGTGCGTAAAGCAGAACAGCTTGCCGATGCCCTCACCAAAGTCAAAGCTGATATAACAGCGCTCCAGGAGATGCGATAGAATGGACCGGGTGAGAGGAAGATTGAAGGATGCGATTTTTACTATGGGAAGTGCTTACTCATTAGAAGGCAGTGGAAAACTTAGGCAAAGAGTTTTAAGCTTTCGCGACGTCAGAGAGAGGGTGACTACAATCCGCATCAAAGCCAAATTTCACCAGTGAGCATTATCAACGCACATGCCTCTACGGAAGAGAAGGATGACACTACTAAGGAAGAATTCTACGAGCTCTTCGCCAAAACTTATGAGCAATGTCCCAAAATGACATCAAGATACTCCTGGGAGATTTTAATGCTAAAATTGGTAAAGAAAACATCTTTGGAAGGACAGTCGGAAAACAAAGCCTGCACGACATCACTTCCGGAAACGGACTCAGGCTTATCGACTTCGTAGCGGGAAAAAACATGGTGGTCAGTAGCACTAGATTTTCCCGCCTTGATATTCACAAGGGTACTTGGCATTCCTCCGATGATCTAACGTGCAACCAAATTGATCATGTTGCTATCGACGGAAGGCACTCTTCTAGCATACTGGGCGTACGCACGTACAGATCAGCCAACATTGACTCGGATCACTACCTGGTTGGTGCAAAACTCCGCGTGCGAATATCCATGGAGGCTATTAGGCGAACATCAATCCTGAGGAGGAAATTCAACGTTGGTAGACTGCAATCGGAAGAGACCGCGAAAGCCTATGCCGACCAAATATTTTTAGAGCTTGCGAGATGAGCCCAGAAGACCACTGGCAGCAATGCCAACATGTCATCAAGGCTGCTGCGGAAGAAGTTTGACTCCGAATGCGCTCAGGCAACCAAAGCCAAAACTGAGGCATATAGGTTGTGGCAGCAAAAGAAGACAATGGCCTCCCGTCTGCTCTACGTTGAAAAGAAAAGGGATGAAAACCGCTTGCTCAATAAAAAGAAAGGAAACCATGAACAGATGCGGAGTTTCTACAAAAGAGTCAAAAAGAAAACAACAGGATTCATTAGTCGCCCTGGATGAGAAAGGGAACACCATAGTGGAAACGCAGTCGATGTTGAAAATCTGGAGAGATCATTTTAACCAGCTGCTTAATGGAGATGATGACCCAAATTCCGCCAGCAAGCAGCCACGTCAAGCTAATTTGGTTGATGATCTGGAGTTCCACCCACCCGACCTAAGTGAGATCAAGTTAGCCATCGCCAGGTTAAAAACGAACAAAGCAGCCGGTTCTGATGGTCTATAGGCGTAACTTTTTAAGTACGCTGGAGATGATCTGGTTAGGAGCATACACCAACTTTTCAACAAAATATGGTCGGAGGAAAGTATGCCCGACGAGAGGAACCTTAGTACCATCTGCCCGATCCACAAAAAAGGCGACAGCCTTCTCTGCAGCAACTATAGAGGAATTAGCCTTTTATACATCGCTTATAAGATCTTGTCTAGCGTATTATGTGAACGCCTGAAGCCATTTACTAATAAACTGATTGGCTCCTATCAGTGTGGTTTCAGGCCTGGAAAGTCTACCATCGACCAGATCTTCACACAACGCCAAATCCTGGAGAAGACCCAAGAAATTAATATCGATACACACCACCTATTCATCGATTTTAAAGCAGCTTATGATAGCGTTAATAGAAAAGAGCTGTACCGTGCCATATCGAGTTTTGGTATATCTGCCAAACTGATACGCCTTAACCTTCGAAACCGCCAGAGGACTTCGACAAGGTGACGCGCTTTCATGTAGCTGTTTTAATATTGTCCTTGAGAAAGTAGTGCGCAATACTCGGGCCAACACCAATGGCACTATCTTTAAAAAGTCCACTCAATATCTTGGATACGCGGCTGACTTCGACATAATGGGAAGATCCAAGCGAGCAGTTACGGGTACCTTTTCTAGTATGGAGTCAGAAGCGTGCAAAATGGGTCTTGTGATCAATGAGGAGAAGACGAAGTATATGCTGTCATCAAATAAAAGCCGATTCCCACCGCAGACTTAGTCAGAACATGACAATTGATAGATATAACTTGGAGGTGGTCAGAGAATTTGTCTACCAGGGTACCGCTGTGAACTCTGCAAATGACATCAGTGCTGAAATCAAACGTAGATTAACTCTTGCTAATTGCTGTTTCCTTGCGCTAAGTAAGCAATTGAGGAATAAAGCCCTATAGAGAAATACTGAGGAGACGCTATACAAAACCCTGATCATCCCGGTCTTGCTCTATGGTGCAGAAGCATGGACCCTTTCCCAGGCGGATGAAAGCTGCTTTGGTGTTTTCGAGAGAAAGGTTCTACGCACGATTTATGGTCCAGTTTGTGTTGATAGGCAAAATGACATCTGGCGAAGACGATACAATCATGAATTGTACGAGATGTACAGCGACGTGTCCCTAGTCAAGAAAATACGTATTCAGCGGTTAAGATGTCTAGGGCATGTAGATCGGATGAACATCGACGCTCCATCCCGTAAGGTATTCAACGCTATGCCAGAGGGAACGAGAAACAGAGGCAGACCTCATTTCGGGTGGCGTGATCAAGTTGAGGAAGATTTAAGGCAACTTGGGACTCGAAACTGGAAGCAGCAAGCTAGAGATCGAGACTGCTGGTGTGGTCTACTATTTGAGGAGCAGGGGCAGCCCACGCTGTAGCGCCAACCAAAGTAAAGTAAGTATTACCGGGTTGTGCGACTAAAAAAAGAATCTCTATATTTGACGGTATGACCAAAACTAGGCTCGAGGGGCATTCTTAGCAAAACGGGTACACTGATAAAGGGGAGGAATGCATTTCATTCCAACAGAATGGGCCTCCAGCCCACTATAGTTGGTAGGTTAAGAAGAGGTTAGATAAAGAGTACGGTATTGGATTTCTTTGTATGGGGAAGAATGAAAGAACTTGTTTTTTTCAACCGAAATAGCAAAAAACGAAATTCAAAAATCTGATAAATATTTTTGTTTTAATATTGATATTCAATTGACTAATGCAGAAGGCCTTGAGTTCGATTCTTAGCCGTTGCAAAAAAGGTAAGTATATGGTTGAGAGTTGTTAGTCACTAGGTTAAGACTCTCAACGAGACTTTATGGCCTCCTATTTATTTCGTCAGTAACGTCTTAAAATCAAAATTTATCAATTTATTTTATCAATTGATATCCAGCAATCGTAATAAGGATTAATGTGCAATTAAATACTAATCACCAAACAATTCAGAAAATTAAAAAATCAGTTGTTTAGCTAAATTAGAAGCAATATTATAAAAATCTAATTTGAGGTGTTGTTATATTCATAATTTTGTAAGACAATTCTGACTAAAAATACTATTTTTTAAACTTACCACATAACAACAACTACAAACGAAGTCATCTTCGAAACCCTTTCTTCTTCGTTACCCTGCTAATCATCGTACACAATAAAAATTTCAAGTCTATCGAATATCATTCACACAAACTTTACAAACAGTAATAGATTAATTTCCACCAAAAACAAAACCAAACAAAAATTCACCCCCCCCCCCCCCCCCCCTTCGGTACAAAATAGATACGAGTGTGTTTCAAACAAAATAATAGAAATTCTGCATTGATTAACAAAAGAAAAAAAAAAAAACGATGATAATCTCTACCTCTCGGGTACATTAAAATCACGAAATTCACTAGCGTATCATTAGTGGTGGCATCGTTTCTATATTTTTTTTTTGTTACTATCATCCACCATCACAAAGTTGAGCATAAAAATCTCTTGAACCAAGCACGGAAGGAAGGAAGGAAGGACAGAAAAAAATCATAAAAATGATAATAAAAATTGATAGAAGGCACAAACACAAAAAAAAAAATCAAAATGCAAAAAAGCATACAGATTCTGGAAACTGTTTTGCATACCAAATGAGAGAGTTCGAATCCCACCAACTAAATCGTCTCACCTCAGACTGTCATTTCATCGTTCTAGCTGTCTGATGGTTGTGAAGTTTTACCAACTGACTTAACCGAGTAGGTAGGTATACACGTACGAGTAGATATTCATATATTCGACTTCTACTCATTTTTCACCGGGTAAATTCATTATACAAGAGTTCAATTTCTGTTTTTCTTTTGAAACCCCCAAAATCTAAAAAAAATCATAAATTTAGAATGCCGCATGTGTAGGGACATTTTCTTATTTTATTTCCTAATAATTTCGAATACGAAAAGAACGAGGATACAGTACGAGTATTTTCTGCATAACTATGAACGGGTGTAAGTCAACAGAGCACAGGTGGCGCTGCTCAAGATGGCTAAGGACATGACATTATAAAATATCAGGTCCGTATAAAGCTATATTTTATGTTTGTAAAAATGGCAAACATTTCGAAAAATTTAAAGATTTCCAAAAGGCTTTGTGTGTATGCCTAACTACCATAAAAGCAATTAAAGATAGATTTCAATTTTCGACTTTTCATATTGAGAAACTGGCAATTCCAACTCGAGATCTTGATCAGACTTGACTTAACGCAATTTTTTCTGTCCGTTCGACTACAGCATAAACGGCTCGGCCGATTGTCTTTAAATTTGGTAGATAGCATTTTTGAAATTTTCCCATCACATGTTTTTTTTATTTTTAAGATCAGAAAATAATATACTTGCCATACTTATTTTTTTTTTTTTGAAATTTTATAAAACATTTTTTTTTTTTTTTTTCAAAAACTGTGCATTTTGATTTTAAACACTGTGTTGGCTTTTAATATGTTTAATATAAGCAAAATCGAAAAATTGTCTTTCACACAAAAAATAGGAAATTTACTTCTACACACTTTAAGTGAAGCCAATTTTTTTGTAGGTCTATCATGGGCCTATTGCACCATCTTACAAAATTGTGATTACAAGCATTTTTTTAACAAATTTGTAAAAAATCGAGTTTTTTTCATATGTAATTTTTTTCATCACAAATTTGTACTTGTAATTTGTAGTTGGTGCAATGTCCGATGATTTAATTTTAATTTAAATTAATTTATTATAGGCTTAATACAAGCAGAACTTAAAACTAGACATAATAAACTTAAATCTATACTTTAACATAAATAAAGGGAGTAAAATTCATTATTAATTTGTTTTATTTGGCTTGATACGAAACAAAAGAATTAGTGTTTATTAATTATCGTATAATTGAGACTTAATAATAGCTTAAAACTAAAATGGGAAGAAGGTTTAGTGAGGGGTTTGGGACAGAATTTTTCAATGGGATGCAGAGCTGAGGGAAAAATCAAAAATATCTTGAACAGAGTTGGCTGAACGTAACAATCTGGAGTTTGGGTTGAAGTGTCCGTAGTTGGTGCGGTGTGTAGGGAGGTTGAAAAAGGGGACGGAACGTAAATGACGCGGATTTGTATTGATAATTATTAATTCAAGCAAGGCCGGAGAGTGAATGATACCAGTGATAAGTTGGTGGAAGAATACTATATCGGCGATATGGCGACGTTGAGCAAGGGTATGTAGGTTGATCAATTGTAGACGGTCTTCATACGGGGGTAAGATAAAGGGATCGGACCTAGGCAAATTGCGTAAAGCAAAACGAAGAAATCTTCGTTGTAGGTGACCAAATTTGACTAGCATATTCTATAATGGGTCTGACAAATGTGACATATAAAGATCTAGTAACAAATGGATCGTTAAATTCCTTAGACCAACGCTTGATAAGGCCAAGAGAAGAATTTTTTTATATTGAGTTCAAGAAAGTTTTTATTGCACCAAGTAAAATAAAATGCACGACTGGGTCGCATGAACTTGCTCCTATGTAAAAGACTAATAATTTCAAAAATGAATGTTATTAGAGAAACTGTTCATAAGCATAAAATTCATTTTTTAAATGACTAAAGAAAGTTTCTTTAGTAGTTAAAGGTAAGAATAGGATGCCATGTGATTCAAGCAAATATAGATTTATGCAAGAACAAAAATTATAAGTCTTTGTAGTGGTTTCTTAAAAAATAAGGTTTTATACAAGAAAATTTTAAAACATTTTTAAGAAAAAATGTTGGTACGCCAATTTGAAGTTTTTATTATTGTATGAATAAAAATTAAATTTACAAAAAAAAAGTATTGAGCCGTTTTCGAGACATTGAATTTTCAAAAAAACAAAAAATTGATTTTTTTTTCAAAATTCAAAAAAATATTTTTCTTAAAGTTTTTAAATGCAATGTTTTTTAAACTTTTTAGAAGCTTCCCTCTACGAAATTTCATTAAAATCCGTTGGGCTAATAATAAATTCAAAATTTTAAAAAATCGTTCTATGGTAGGTACAGTCAGTAATATTTTGTTTTCAAATTTTTTTTTATTAAATTACAGATATTAAAAAATAATAGGAAAAAAAAAAATTAAGCAAAATTTTAGGGACCGTTTTCGAGAAAAATACGATTTTCGAAAACCATTTTTTAACTTTTGTATGGAGGGTACCGTTATTTTTAGGTAAAATGAATTTATTTTTCTCATATATTGTAGATTATTTTTCCAAACTTTTATTTATCAAGTTTTGAAAAAATCGAGCATGGGGTTTTCGAAATATTGAGTTTTCAAAAAAAAATTTGAAAGTTTTTTTTTAAATCCAAAAAAGTTGTTTTGGAAAATTTGAATACACAATAATATTCAAACTGCTGGGAAGTTTAAGCATAAAATTATCAAAATCGGTGGTACCGTTTTTGAGAAAATCAAAAACAAAAAAAATGGTCCCAAAACTACTCACTTTTTTGAAAATTTTGTTCGACCATTACCTAGGTTTAACTAAATTAAATTTTTTGGATTTTTTTTTTAAGAAAATCGCAGCGACAGTTTTTGAGAAAAAAAATATTTTTAAAATTTCGGAAAAAAATCGTATGGCAGGTACCGTTATTTTTGGTCATAAAAAATCAAATCAAAAAACATCCGGGGGTAAAAAATCAAAACCCATATCTACCAAGTTTGAAGAAAATCGGCCGAGCCGTTTAGAGCGTAATCGAACAGACAGACAAACAGACAGAATTGCCAGACCCACTTTTTTCGTCTTCGCTATCATCGTAATGTCAACTTTGATCAAAATCTCGAGTTTGATTTTTTTACGAATGTATAACTTGCCTTATAGTACCTATAAGTCGCAAGTAAAAAGTATTTTTTAGGTCATGTTGTAGAAGCGAAGAGTCTTGAGAAGATGCGATTGTTTTGATTATTTTAATGTCGTCAGCATAAATGGAGATATCAGAGAAGGAAATGATGTTACTCACATCATTGATGGCAAGAACAAGTAGGATTGGGCCGAGATGGCTGCCTTGAGGAACCCCTGAGGATGCGAAGATTGGATCGGACACCGCGTTTCTAAAAACAACTCTAAATGTTCGGTTCACTAGGTATGATTTAGTCCACTCAATAAACCATGTTGGAAAACCAAGAGCTTTCAGTTTTATATAGATAATTTGGTGACTGATCTTGTCAAAGGCTTTACTAAAATTAGTAGTTATAACATCAACTTCGAGACTTTTTTCTAAAGATTTTAGTGTTTTGGAGACAAATTGGATAAGCTTAGTTGTGGTGGACCTACCCTTTAAGAATCCGTGTTGAAATGGGGAAACAATAGATTTACAATGGAAGTAAAGAGAATCGTAAACCATACTTTCAAAGAGCTTGGGTAACGCAGAAAGTTTAGCGATCGGTCGGTAATTAGAGATATCATTCTTACAACTTTTTTTGAAAACGGGAAAGGTAAAAGACTCTTTCCAAAGAGAGGAGAACACAGCTTGTGAAAGTGATAATTGGAAACGTTTGGTAAATAAATAATGATATTGGCCACTCCATTATTCTGAACTTGTTCAGATCTCTAACTAGTAATATCGACTACACCACTCTTCATCCAAAATTCAATAAAAACTTTCAAGTGTCCATCCCTTACAGGTCTACCTAGGAAAATGAGTCATTTTTGGTAGACGAAGCGATTCATTTCTACACAAATGGATCTAAAACCGATGACGGGGTCGGTGGAGGCGTATATTCCGAAAGATTAAATCTTTGTCTCTCTTTTCGTCTTCCCAATCACTGTAGCGTGTTCCAGACAGAACTTCTAGCAATCAAAGAAGTCCTCTCTTGGTGACAGTCAAGCTGCCATAAAGTCATTGGACTCTGTCTTCACAAACTCACTAACAGCCCAAAATGGTCGATCATCTCTGGTGGAGATGCCAAAACAGTTTAGCATTCACCTAATATGGGTGCAGGGTCATAGAGACATTCCAGGTAACTGTAAAGCCGACGAACTTGCAAAAAAATGGAACAATCTTACCTTTGTCGGATAGCAAATTTAACATCGGAATACCACTAGCTACTTGTATACTTACGCTAAAGCATGATACCATTAAGAAAGCGAACCATAGATGGACCAGCACCTCAACTTGCCAATCTACAAAACTAATTTGGCCATTGTTTGATGGTGAACGCTCAAAACAACTAATTTCTATTGATAGATTGCATATTAGCTCCGTTATTGGTGTCCTTACTGGACAATGCCTAATAGGTAGACTTGCTTTTCGACTTGGAGTTCCTGCAAATGATTTTTGCAGAAGCTGCATGGATGAAGAAGAAGAGGAGACATTTTCCCACCTTCTATGTTCTTGTCCTGCCCTAGGACAAAGACGTAGACTCCACTTTGGAGACTTTTACTATAACGATCAAGTGATCTAAGAAATTATGACATTCACTGACTCAAACGCTTATTGCTAGCTCCAAATGGTTTAACGAGTAAGAGTGATCTTCTGAATCCTGTGGTATCACAACGGACCAAATATTCGTGTTGGCTTTTCCGGCCAGCAGCCACTTAAACCTAACCTAACCTATCAAGAACTGAGATATTTGATAAAAACTTAAACCTAAGATGGGTCATAGTGCAAAAAATCAAAATAATGAAGCTTGATAAAATCTCGATTATAATTCTAGATAAATTTAGTTTTAGTAAAAATGAAAATTTAATAAAAATCGGTTTAGTTTTTATGGAATTTTCCCAACCACTCGACCCAGAGTTAAGGAAGTTAATCATATATAAAGTTTAAGTCTCATAAAACTACTGGATATCTCGAGCTAGATGCTGATCTATTCACAGCGGCAGCTAAAGGACCTGGTTGGCCATTCAGCTGTAAAATAAGTTTGAATGAAATAGAACCTGAGCATTCTGTGATCGAAGAAAAAAAACAGTTCATAGCTCGCATTGCAGCAACGTCAGCAGCAGGCAGAAACAAGCTAGAGTCTGCATACCGCATGAAGATGAGAGAAGTTCACTGTAGCGTGCGACGTGACAAGCGTAACTATATCAACGCATTGGCAACAGAAGCAGAAGAGGTCGCAAGTAGGTGCGACAGTAGGACCGTCTACAGAATTACCAAAGAGCTAACAGGTGTCCAAAGCTCTAAACAACACCTTGTAAAGGACATAGACGGATCAAAAGGTGGAAGGAACACTTTTCTGCGGTTTTAAATCGCGTTTTCACCAGCGAAGTCAACCTAACACCCAATGATCCGTCCGTAGTAACAAATTCCCGAATACGCACAGTATCCCCCAGTAGAGAAGAAATCTTAACCGCAATCAGAGCACTGAAGAACAAGAAGCGGACTTGACGGTATTCCCGCAGAGCGCTTACGAGTAGCGCCAACAACATCGTCTGAGCTCCTGCACCCACTCATAGAAAGAGCATGCATGCAGCCTTGTCGTTTAAAGTCGACAGTGGAATCTGCTATCACACCTGAAACATCTGGACTACGCGGATGACGTGTGCTTACTCTCTCATAGGATCATGGATCTTCATCAAAGGAACAGCCTCGGAACTTCCTCATCTACTCAAATAGATATTTCTGGACAACCAGTAGAGACGGTAGAGAGTTTTTAATACCTTGGGAGTATTGTCTCTACTGACGGCGGGACCGAACTTGCTATTACCAGCCGATTCGGGAAAACAAAGGCTGCGTTCGCAATGCTGACCAAAATATGAAGAAACAACTCTATGAACCTAAGGACCAAGCTACGACTGTTTCGCTCCAATGTAGAATCCGTGCTTCTTTATGGATGCAGCACTTGGAGAGTAACACCCACTGTCACAAGAAAGCTGCAAACTTTCGTGTCTGCGAAAGATCTTGCCGATTTTTTGGCCTAACCGTATCTCCAATGATGAACTCGATGCGAGGACAGGTCAGGAACCCATTAACCCTATAATACGAAAACGTAAATGGCAGTGGATTGGACACGCGCTTCGAAAAGGCCAAGAGTGCATTGGGAGTCAAGCGATGCAATGGAACCCTCTCACCCAGCGAGGCAGAGGAGTGGGCCGACCCAGAAGTACTTTTGGCGAAGAACGGTCGAAGAGGAATCAGCACAACTGGAAAAAGTTGGAGAGAGCTAAGGTACATCTCTAGAAACCGTACACGATGGCGCGTAGGAGAAGTGGAGGCCCTATGCCCCACAAGGGGAACCACACGGACGTAACAGGTCCGAGGACCTAAGTAAGTAAGTAAGTAAACTGTGTTCGATCCTTAATAAATGAGACTCTTTAAGTTCAGCCAACTTTAGTGACACCAAGAGTCTTCCAAATATTACCTTGAATGTACTGTGAGATTGCCTGAACCCATTAGGAAAAAACGGGAATTTCGAATTGATTGATTTCAATTTTCTATTTCATGTTACTTGTCAAACTCGACGGTTTTTGTATAGAATGACAATGCAGAACGCTCCCTAAAAAGTCTCCAGAACTTAACGGAGACTAGAATATTTATCAAAACCTTTCTCTCACTAAAAAAAAATAGATTTTAACAATAATTTCTCCAAACAATAGTTTGAAAACATCAGTAGATTATTTTATTTCTTATTTTTGAAAATTTCTCTAAACGGTCAGCACTCCCCTCCTCATTGAAAAACCATTGAAAGAACGTTCCTGATGCCAGCTTATCGACAGTTTTATGAATTTCAAAATTGGTTTGTATTTCTTGCATGCGGTCAGGGGACTTTGGGTGTTTTCCTTTGAGGGTTTCTTTCCAAATATTGAGAAAGTTTCCTTTTCTGTTGAAACAGGTGTGTTGTGCGCTTCCGGTTTGACTTTTAATTTTTTGAAAAATGATATAACCACTCATGTCCATGTTTTTGTGTGAAAGGATATGAAGAGTTCCCCAGAGAGTCACTTCAAAAAAAAAACACAAAACAAAACAAACGAATCGAAAATCGAATGTGTCATCGTTCTTAACATGTCTCCAGACTTGTATACATCAGTGAGTGTGGGGAACATGTGTCCCAGGGTTTTTTTTTTATTTGAATGCAAATATCGTGAGTATTGGAATTTTTCTCGACGAATGCAAAACAAAGAAAATGGAAAACATTTTTTCGAAGGACAAGTAAAATGAGCTGTCACATAGCATCTGTGCTAGAAACAACAATTGTGTCGAAGCGGATGGGTGGTGGAGCGGAAGAAATAAATTTCGCCAAGTCACTAAAAGCTAATTTATATCGGTGAATCGTGGAATTTTGGCAGTTAATAGTTGTTGACCCTTTAACTTTTGTCTAAGCATCCACTTCTTTTTCTTTCAATTTTGTTGCGAAAAACTCATCAGGGAAAACCCATTAACAAAGCTCAAATGGGGAGCAACACTTCTTGACTATAGTCTTGTTCGAACAGGAGACAAACACCAGAGACAGTTTTTATTTTTTGTCTCAAATTTAAATGAAGAATTATCGCTGAGAAAACTTTTGGTTAAATGGAAATGACAAATGAGAAATAGGAACTGTGTTAACGTCGGAACTCGACCCTTATCAGAGTAGCAGCAAGCTTCTAACGAAATAAAGAAAGCCCAAAAGCAATTCGACTCCATGTGAAATTTCGATTAAGTTTGTCTGTTGTTTTTGTAATTTGTTTCTGATAGTGACATCTGGTGGTGTTAATATATAAAACTGTACACTTTACTGTCATGCTACGAGAAGGAGTGTGCCAAACGACACACATTAGGCGGATGTGTGGATATGACGTACTTGAAAGCACGATAGTGTCGAGGCCTGAGGCGTTTAGAAAATGAAATATGTTATGCCAGGCAGCAGAGTCCTTGGCAAGCCTGCGAATTGGAACCTGTGAAATTGATATTAAATGGAAATTACTATGAAATTAAGTGCATCTCAAGGGAGTCATTTTAGGGGGACGGAGCATCAGCAATGGCAAACATCACAAGAGTGTATAGTGACGCGTGTTTTTATTCCCTTCAAATGTTTCCACTTGACATGTCAAATTTGTTTGTAAAGGTATTTTATTAAATTAAGGATGATAGTTTGTAATATGTTAAAATATGTTAAATGAACTGCTGCTGACATTGTTAGGTTTAATTACTATTATATTACTTTGGAGAACTGATATCATGTTTGCACTAAAATTGAATTAGAGACTGTTGTACACGGGATGTGACTGTAGTGACTTTAGGAAAACAAAAATGAATAGACCTTGGACCTAACCTGTGTAAAATATTGAAAAGCAAATTGTTGAAGGATTTAAGTTATTTAATTTTGACAGACCAAATTCTAAAAGTTGCAGATAAGTTGAGTCTCAGATAAAATTATAATAGCGCGTTGATTTTATCTCCACTTCAAGGACATTGTATGAAAAAAATATGTCTTACGTCTGATGCGGGTGACACAAAATCTGAAGCTGGACATTAATGAAGAAAAGACAAAGGACATTCTGATGTTATCATCTGGGTGAACAAATATAATGTGTTTATGCAGCTGACGTGGAACTTAACCCCAGTTTTCCATTAAAACCTATCGCCCCCTTACGCCAGAATCATGTATGTTCAAATTAATTTACGAGTATTTTAGTTAATAAGTTGGTTTCATGAAACTTTCGCCACATCATGTCATGCTAGTATACTCGTATGTAGCTTCTGTTGATTTGCGGCCATACATATATGAAAATATACTATTTGAAAAAAATATCAATAAGACCATAACGCGAATTAACCCTTTGCCCAAATCATTTTTGCACATTCATACTCCTAGAAAAAAAGATTGTGGTAAATTGAAAAAAAAGTCACCCATGGAGGACGCTAGCACCTCATTTTCGGGATATTCAAAAAATTAATTTATCATCTACCGACAGTTATACCCTAAAAAAAATATTTATCCGATCGTGGGATATAAATATGTCATCTAAAAGGTCACAAGTTAGACAAAAAACGTCAGTTAATTTCACTAATAGGTCAGTTACCTCCAATTCTTTATGAATTTTTAAGTTTTTTTCTTTTTTTTTTTCAAAAAAAGTCAACCAATAGGACATGATTTGTGAGATATTCATGTTGAGATGCGCGATAAATAAAATATATTCCAATTTATTTTATTAATAAATTTATTGAACAATATAAAAAAACAAACTAATTGAAAGAAAGAAAAATTTAGAATGATGAAAAACTATGACAATATTAATTATTAAATAGCAAAGCTACATGATGAAAATATGATTGTGAAAATGAAAGTAGTTTAAGCAAAGTATTTTTTTGTATTTATAACACCCTCCCTCAATTTCACAATTTTATATTTTATGTTCTGACTTAATCCGAAAAAGACATTCCGAGACGTTTAAAGCATTTCTTGTGAGCTGGTAATGCTAAAGGTTTTGTTAGGGCATCTGCTGGCATTTCTTCTGTGCCAATGAATTCAAGTTTGATTTTTTCATCTGCAACTGCTTCTTTGACAAAATGATACCTGATATCTAAGTGCTTGGTTCGCCCTTGGATACCCATATTACTTGCAATTGCCTGTGCGCTTCGGTTGTCGGTAAAGATCGTCACTGGTCCTTGATGAAGTCCAAGTTCTTCAAGTAAGTTTCTGAAGAATAATGCTTCTTTTGCAACAGAACTGAGGTTGACATATTCAGCTTATGTGCTTGATGTTGTCACGATTTTTTGTTTCCTTGAAGCCCATAAGATTGTTCCTCCTCCATAAATGAATGAGTAACCGCTTTGTGACTTTCGGTCGTTGTAATCACTTGCCCAACTTGCATCAGCATACGCGTGAAGATTCTGTGATGATTTCTTGTAAACGATGCCAACACTTTTGGAGCCTTGTAAGTAGCGAAGGATGTGCATTGCTGCGTTCCAATGCTGTTGCCGGGGATCACCTTGGAACTGTGATAATGCGTTCACTGCATAAGCTATGTCAGGTCTACTGAAAGTTGAAAGATGTAGTAAACTTCCTATCAATTGGCGATACCTTGTTTTGTCAATTTCCGTTCGCTCTCCTTTAATTTTCGGTTCATGTTCCAACTTTAAGCCTATCCGCATTGGTAATCGATCGGGCTTACAGTCCTTAAGCCCATACTTATCTAACAGATTTTTGATAAATCCCACTTGGCTGATAGATAGAACTGTGTTTAAACGTTTAACTTCAAGTCCTACACATAACTCAGGATGTCCAAGATCCCTAATTTCGAAGCAATCGGTTAAACGCTGCTTCAGCAATTCAAATTCTTTGGGAACGTTCGTTGCCACTAGCAGGTCATCGACGTAGACTGTAATTAGTGTTATGTTTTCGTTTTGAAATTTATAGTAGATGCATCTGTCGTATTTGGAGGCACTGAAACCAAGCATCTTTAAGGTTTCGTCCAGCTTCAAGTTCCAAAGTCGTCCGCTCTGTTTCAAACCGTAAATTGCCTTATTTAACTTGCATACCTGGTTTCCTTGTTCAAAACCCTCTGGCTGCTCCATATATACAAGTGTGTCGATGTCACCATTTAGGTATGCTGAAGATACGTCCAGATGATGCAGGTCCAATTCTTTTTCCACCGCGATTGCCATAGTCAATCGGATTGAACTGATATTTGCCACTGGTGAATACGTATCTTGATAATCAATTCCTTGTATTTGATCAAAACCTCTGGCAACGAGGCGCGCCTTCCTCTTTTCAATAGTCCCATCCGGTCTATATTTGGTCTTAAACACCCATTTTGATTTTATGACTTTTCGATCAAGTGGCCTTTCAACCAAAGTCCAAGTGTTGTTTTTGAGTATGTATTCGCTTTTCATCACCTCTCGCCATTCGTCTCCGTCTTCCAAACAAAGGATTCCGTCTACTGTTTTTGGATCAGTGCGTATCTGGTTTGATATTTCTTGTCCAACGCATGATGCATCTTGTCCAACTTTATCGTCCACCAATTCATTTATTTCTGGTCTTGTAGTTGACGTTGGCTAATAAGATGTTATCTGGATATTGCATACAGAATGTGCTGAACTTTTAGCACTATCCTGAAACGAGAAAGAATATAAATTATTGTTTCTAACGTCGATACCTTGTAACTGGGTTTTGCTCTCATGAACAAGTCGGATGCCTCTGCTTCTGATTACGCTTCGCTTATTTGGTATCCAAACTCTATAAGCTTTGGATTCTTCCGCGTAACCAACTAGGATGCCTTCCTCAGATTTGTCCTCGAATTTTCCCAGATTACAATCCTTTTTCAATGTATAGACTTTTGAACCAATCTCCTTCAGAAAAGCGACATTTGGTTTTCTTCCGCTCCACAGCTCTTCTGGTGTAACATCACCGTTGGGTTTCGTTGGACATCTGCTTCGTAAGAACGCTGAAGTGTTAATCAATTCTGCCCACATAAACTCGGGAAGTCCGCTTTCATTCATAAGACACCTTGCCATTTCAGTTAATGTCCGGTTTGCTCTCTCAGCAAGACCATTCTGCTCCGGCGTATGTGGTACAGTCTTCTGATGAAGTATTCCGCTCTCTTCCACGAAGTTTTGGAACTCTTTGCTGCAGTATTCCAACCCATTATCCGTTCGGAGTGTCTTGAGTTTTTCTCCAGATTGTGTTTCAGCAAAAACCTTGAATGCTTTAAAGGCTTGAAGTGCTTCACTCTTTCTTTTGAGAAAATAAACAAATATCTTCCTTGAAAAGTCATCAATGAAAGTTATAAAATATTTTGCTTTTCCCATAGATTCCGTTCGCATCGGTCCACAGATGTCTGAATGGACAAGTTGTAGTCGCTGCGACGTCTTCTTCTCAGTACTGGAATTAGGAAACGGTGTTTGGGTTTGCTTAGCTCGAATACAGGTAGTACAATTGCTCGTGTTGTCATCTTTGAACTTATCGGGTAGTCCACGAACCATCTTTTGTGACAATAGCTGCTTCAATGAGTTTAAATTGACGTGTCCCAGCTTTTTGTGCCACGACATCAACGATCCATATTCTATCCTAGACTTTTCAGTTGTATCTCTGCTCATATGTACCTTTTCTTGAGCTTCTATGTAGTACAAACCATTTCGTTTTTCAGCTTTCACGATCAAGCCATCCGCTTTATCCAATATTTTAGCTCCAGACCCTTCAAAAATTACTTTGTAGCCATGGTCCGTTGCTTTGCTGATTGAAATGAGATTGTCCGATAATTTTGGAACTAGTAAGGTATTGTAGAGGTAGAATGGCTCTTTTGAATTTTTAACATTTATGCCAGATTTAACAGTTCCTGTTCCTTTGACATCGAAAACATGACTGTCGGCTAATTTGACATGGTTAGCCTCTTCAGTTGTGTTAAGAGTAACAAAATTAGATTTATCAGCACACATATGAGATGTTGCTCCGCTGTCCAGGCACCATAATCGCTGACTTGAGCCTGCACATGATACCTTTGCAGATTCTGATGTACATTCCTGTACGATAAAACCTTGCTGATGTACTTCACCACTCTGAGTTAGCCTTGTTTGATTACCGCTAGTCCAGCAATCCTTGGCTATATGACCCCGCTTACCGCATTTTCTGCAATTGTAAGGAAAATTATTGTTTTCGACTTTTACCTTAAATTGAGGTTTCTTCTGGTGCTTTTGTGGACGGAAGTGCTTGGCACTGAGCACGTTGTTGTTCCAAACTTCTTTCTTTCTGTCACCTACTTCCAGCAATCTCGTGCAAACAGTTGAAACTTCAGGATATTGGCTTTGGGCGTCAAAAGCACACCTTATGTCTTTGTAGTTTTCTGACAATCCATCAAGAAGCACTACAACTAGAAGATCATCGTCCAATTTAGCTCCCAATTCCTTCAGTCTGTTGGTTATGGTTTTGAATTCGCGAACATATTCAGCAATTGGGTGCCCTGCACCCATTTGCAGGTTCGTCAACTTTCAATACTCTTCGGTCTTTTGACGTGGTCCTTTTTTATCATAGCTTTCCCCTAAGAAATCCCAGACTGCTTTCGATGTTCTCAGATTCGCTGCCAAAGCAACAATATTAGGTTCCATTGCTATAAGAAGCTCTGCACGGGCGTCCAAATCCTTGTCGTCCCATAGTAACTGGTCCTCTGGCTTCTCCGGGCGTTGGGTCTCGCCCTTCACATGTTGAAGAAATCTTCCTCGATGTAGCACGGCTTCCATCTGCGCCTTCCATGTGTTGTAGTTTTCTCCATTTAGGAGAGGTATCCGGCCATGGACATTCGAAGTACTCATAATGGTTCAATAAAATTACTTTCCAAAATAAATTATATTAAAGCTATCCCTGGGTTATTGTTATGGACTGGGCCCATAACCTGTTGAGATGCGCGATAAATAAAATATATTCCAATTTATTTTATTAATAAATTTATTGAACAATATAAAAAAACAAACTAATTGAAAGAAAGAAAAATTTAGAATGATGAAAAACTATGACAATATTAATTATTAAATAGCAAAGCTACATGATGAAAATATGATTGTGAAAATGAAAGTAGTTTAAGCAAAGTATTTTTTTGTATTTATAACAATTCAAAACTTGAGTGGCATCTACTGTCATGTACAACTTTTAAAGTCTTCTTCAGTAAAGAAATCTATCAAATCTCAGAATAGCAAATGTGGGATATTCAAAAAATATCTTATCCAAAAGGTTACAAACTACGCCAAAGAGACTAGTTAGTGTTAGTAGTTGGTCAGGCGGTATTATGAAGTTTTTAAGTTCTTTTTACCGTTCACCCAATAGAGGATATTCGGACCTCATTTTGGGGATATTCAACAACATTATATGTCATCTTACGTACTCTTTTCAATAAAGACATCTATTATATGTGGGACATAAATATTTCTTTTAAAAGATCACACACTGGCATAAATGTCAGTTGTGTTCAGCATTTAGTCAGTTTCAGATCGCATGTGTGAGATATTCATTTATTCTTCCAGCGTATTCAAGTTAATTAACAGAAGTCGGTCTTGATACGGAGGTAAAATAAAAGTGTTATTCCAAGACAGACCATGAAGTGCTTAACGTTGAAAATGACGTTGAATACTCTCGATTCTGGATATATGAATTTGTTGATAAGAGCGAACAAAGGTTATCTTTAAGGATTGGGTCACGTAGTGGTCAGAGAATTTTTTGGACAAACTTTTCACAAAGCCTAGTGTAGAGTTTACTTTATGTATAATTTCGTCAATATGTGTTGATAATTGAGAAGGTATCGACGGGGAGTAGATTGGATACGTTTTCCTGAAAAAGTGATTGGATGACATTTGGAAGACAGAGAAACTGTTGAGATCAAGTTGTAGAAGAGTGGCATCATGTGTGGAAGAAATTGTTTTGAAAAACTTTGTATCGTAGGCGTAGAGTAAAATATTGGAATGTTTAATGAACACTTCAATATCGTTAATAGTAAGAATAAAGAGGAGAGGCCCTAAGTTGCTGCCTTGTGGGACCCCAGATGTAGCTAAGAAATCATCATAGAAGCAAGATCTGAATCGAGCTTTATAGTAATGGGTTTTTAGGTAAAAAGAAATCCATCTTAGCAAGATAAATTCAATCCCATGGATAGACAGTTTGAATAGAATAAGCGTATGTGATATTTTGTCAAAGGCCTTACTGAAATCGATTGAGACAACGTCGACTTTGATTCCGTTTTTTAAGTCTGAGATGCTAAAGGATACGAATTCAACAGGTTAGTCGTTACAGACCAACCCTTGACAAAGCCGTGTTGTCTAGGGGAATTGAGAGACTTACAACGAAAACTTAAGATATCATACAAAATTTGAGAGAGGAGGAGAGAGTGTTGGAGGGCATTTTTTTGAGAAATATTGCGGGGATACAATCGGGACCGGGAATAAACTCATAATTGAGTTGATTCAGCTGATTTTCGATGGTAAATGGGTCAATGGTGTGAGTTTGAAATGGTCCGAGGGAGAAATTCGGTAAATAATTGAAATAATTACAATCAGGTATAAAGAAGTCGTCGGTAAATTGTTTGAAAAAACTAGCAACAAAGTTGCAAGCAACATAATATGATTCACCGTCAGATACGGTTCATTTAAGATGAAGGAGGTTAAAATCACCGACAAGTAGGATATCATGACGGTGGTCACATAGACCTATATGATCAATTGCAATTTTGGCAAGTTCATAGGATTCAATAGGTCGTGAAGGCCAAATGTAGCAACGTATAGTTTAACGTGACTTGTGAGGAAGAGTTATTTTTATTGAAACAAAGTCGATATTCGGGAAAGAGGATATTGCAATTAAGGCTCAATGTAGGAACTTATTAGTCATCTCCCACCCCACACAATTTAAAAAAAAAAAAACATTTTTTCCAGCTAAGAAACCTATCAAATGAATCCCACGGTGGGATATTCGAAACTTTCGAGAAAAACACTCAACCTTGCATCCACTCGTAAAATTCCAACACGATATCCCCACAGCCCTCAACAGTAATCGTGTCACCGTCGGATGCTTTCTGGATATCGAGATGTGGATAGACGGTCTAATCCGCAAACTTCATCTTATGCAAGTACCTTCGCCATTAATAAAAATTCTCTTTTCTTTCCTATCTTTCAGGAAATTTTTAGTTCAAGTAGATAACTGCAAGTCAAACATGAAGAATATCAGAGCTGGAGTCGCCCAAGGCTCAAAACTAGGCCCCTTCCTCTACAACTTGATGACTTCAGACCAACCTTCATCAATTGGATGCGAGAACCTTCTGTATGCTGATGACTCGCTCACCTACGCAACATCAATGTCACCACTAATCGCTGTCCAAAAAGTAGAAACCCTCATTAACAGACTCTTCCAATTCTACCGGAAATGGGGCATCTGAATTAATACTTCGAAATCGGAACTTGTCTGCTTCAGGAGACCTTCATCTGGTAGAGGCCTTCGCACCGCAACAATTTGCAGAAATCTGGTCCTAAAACTCCCTGACGGATCCTCTATACAGTCAACCGACCTTTTAATATTAATTTTTTTCCTCATGTAAATTTTATATAAAAATAATTAAACTTAAGTCACTGTATATAGTTAGGCCCCCTATGAGCCAACAAATGTAAATTTTCATACATACATATGTAGTATCTTATTAGTTGTAAGCCAAATTGTAAAAAGTATGTTCAATGAAACAAAATTGAATTGAATTAGGATATTCGAAAAAAATATGTCATTTGAAAGGCCACAAAGGTAACAAAGGTTAGTTGGTTTGAGAAGGCAGTACTATAAGTTTTACATTTTTTCATCTTTCACCCAATATAGAATGTGAGCGCCCTATTTGTGGGATATTCAAAAAATGCATTTGTTCTTTGGTACTCTCTATATCTAAGACAGATCTTTAAAAAATCAGTAATTTCTAAAACTTGCTGAACTGGGTGACCTTTTTTATAGCGTATCGTGAATATCCCATAAATGGGATTTTTAGATACCAAAGACCAATAATTGTATTGTTTAAATACTTTGGTCGTGATTTAGATGCTTCCCCTTTTGGGAAGTTAAATAGAATACTAAAACCTTTTTCAAGGTATCTGGATAGTCCAAGAATACATAAAATTTCGTGGTTCGTTAGATGTCAGATACAAGATCAACTTATCAAACTTTTCAAGAACATGCAACATGAAAAGTTGCATGAAAAAGTAACCTTTTTTAACTTCAAAAAAATACACTAGAGGCCAGCGTAGGATGTGGATATCCATGACGTCACAACGACCGACGGAAGCTGTGAAAAGATTCAATGTCGCGAGGTTAAAAGCGCAGGAGGTCGTCAGGACTTTTGCAGACCGCGTCTCTCTTAATCTCTCAGCAAACCCGCCTCGAGCTTCATCTACGGAGGACCTGTGGAAGCACTGCCATCAGTAGTGCCGCCACTGATGTGCTGGGTTTCATAAGGCCACCACAACAAAACCCCTGGTTTGACGAAGAATGCAGGTTGGCGCATGCAGCAAAGAACGAGGCCTACCAATTAATGCTGCAGGCAAGAGCCAGAGCTGCTGAGAGAGCTGCCCGGGAGTTCTACGGGCAAAGACGAAGGGAGGAACGCCGACTTCTAAGGAGGAAAAAGAGAGAGCATGCGAAGCGGGCGGTCGAGTCTATTGAGGACTGCAGGTGGGGATGACTTGGTAGGGAGCATGCACCAACTCATCTCAAAAATTTGGTCGGATGAAAGTATGCCCAATGAATGGAACCTCGGATGGGTCACACTACTCGTATCCATCCACAAGAAAGGAGATGCTCTGACGTGTGCCAATTACAGAGATATAAGTCTCCTCAACGTGGCATAAAAAATCCTGTCGTCTGTACTGTGTGAGCACCTAAAACCGTTTATCAACGAGCTGATCGGCCCCTATCAGTGTGGTTTTAGGCCCGGCAAATCTACCCTGGATCAGATGTTCACACTTCGACAGATTTTGGAAAAAACCCAGGAGTTCCAAATCGATACACACCACCTTTTTATCGATTACAAAGTCGCGTATGATAGCGTGGACAGAGAACAACTATATAGAGCTATGTCTCATCTCGGAATCCCTGCCAAGCTCGTCCGCTTGTGCAGGATGACGATGGAGAAATCTAGCTACTCTGTCAAGGTCACCACCGAACCCTAAGGCAAGGCGACGCGCTATCATGCAACCTATTTAACATCGCTCTTGAAGCAATTGTACGAAACTCAAACGTCAACAATAGAGGTACAATTTTTCAAAAGTCAGTTCAACTGCTTGCTTATGCGGATGATATTGATATCATTGGGAGGACGAAGCGAGCTGTTACCGGTGCGTTTGCAAGTATTGAACTGGAGGCGGCGAAAATGGGTTTGGCTGTTAATGAGGACAAGACGAAGTATATGCTATCATCGAGTAAGGAATCTCAACATCGTCGACTCGGGCAGAACGTCACGATGGCTAGGTATAACTTCGAAGTCGTCAAAGACTTTGTCTACCTGGGCTCCACTATAACATCGCAAACGACATCAGTGCAGAGATCAAGCGAAGAATTACTCTTGCCAACCGCTGTTTCTTCGGGCTAAGAAGACATTTGAGTAATAAAGTCCTACCTCAAAGAACCAAGGAGACCTTGTATAAGACCCTCATCATCCTGGTCCTGCTGTATGGGGCAGAAGCATGGACACTGTCTAAAACGGATGAAAATCTGCTTGGGTGATTTGAAAGAAAAGTTCTTCGTTTGATCTTCGGTCTAGTCTGTATCGATGGAGTATGGAGGAGAAGGTTCAACAACGAGCTGTACGGACTTTACAGCGACGTTGATCTAGTCAAGAAGCTGAAAATACAACGGCTGAGATGGCTGGGACACGTGGAGCGTATGGACACCGACGCATCAGCCCGTCGAATCTTCGAATCCACCCCTGATGGTCTGCGCAGCAGAGGAAGACCCCACCTCAGTTGGCGCCCACAAGTGGAGATCAACCTCAACAAACTTGGAGTGCGTAACTGGAAGCAGCTAGCTAGGGACCGAGCTAGCTGGAGGGGCTTGTTGATTGAGGCCGTAGTCCACCCTGGACTGTGAGCGACATCTAAAGTAAGTAAGTAAGAGACCAACGGCTCATAGACAACAAAGATTTAGTGACTTACAACTCTCAACTATGCCTGTGTGCATGTTGTTGAGAGAACCTACAATTTTTTACCGAGTTTGAAAGGCAAGATACAAGATACACCCCTGGAGAATTTTTCACTTCTTTACAAGAGAAAGTACCCCTTTAAAAAAGGCAGCGACTGGGCATCGGACCCAGACTACCAACACACTAACCATTATGCCAAGAAGAACTACAAACAAAAAATAGGTGTGATTTTGTAAAGAACACATGTTTTATGAGCTGTTCTAAAATGAAAGAAATAATGTTGCCCTTTATGCCTCATTCAACCCAGAAACCTTAACTGGTTTTTTTTTCATTTTTTTATCGTTTGAAATACAATTTTTAAAAGGCAATTTACACTTCGTGGTTTGACTTAAGCAGTTGAAAATTCCAAAGTAAAATTGCATAAAAGCAATTTGAACTCTATATTGCTCTGCTCTATGTAGAATGTAGATTGTACACATACTCCACAGTTCTGCACTCGTGTTGTAATAAACCGACTCAATGTAATCTACTAATTAAAATCTCCCGCAAAATTAAAGAACACCACCAACATCATTCTGTCAAATGTACCTGTTCCTACGCTGAACTCTGATCCCAACACAAGGTCTTTTCTATTTGCATAATCAAGCGCGGTTGTTCAAAAGGGCATACTGATAAAGTTCATGGCCCCTCTAAAAAATTTAAACTCCTCCTTTTCAACTACTGGCAGTTTGGTAAGTATAAAGTAGGATACATTACACAGTAGATCACTGTTAGGTAGTTCACAAAAGGATATTGTGAAGAAGGACTTAAATCAAACTGATAAAGGTAGGTCGACTAAAAGCTCGCCTTCTACCCTCGTAAGTGCGCACCTGAACATGCCCGACCACAAAGGTACTTAACCGCATCGTATACATTAACATACCTACATATACGTTTAATACAATTCAAGCAATTTAAAATAAAACGACTCCTGTCGTTAAATGCAATCGTTTGAGGATACCAATTTTATCCTTGGCACATTGGGACGACAACACAGCGGAAACAAGGATACCCAAACCCATCCGGGAAATGTTCCCTCAAAACATGTCAACAAAGCGTTGTAATTTCCTAGCAGGAATAAAAAAGAAACCATGCGAATTCTCAACCCTCCTCATCCCTTTGGCCATTCGATGTGGTCATATAAATGTCATCGCAAGAGCAACGCTAATAATTAAACTTCGTGGTTTTCTTTTCTTTTTGGTTTTCCTCATATTTGTTTCCATTTTCTTTTTTAAGTTTTTTTTTTCTTTGTGTTTTGGTGATGGCATTTCTTTAATTTATGAAATCATGTTCTCTGTGTTTTTTTTTGTATCCAGCGGAAAATTTGTTATAAAATTTCCTTAGGGCGGAAGTTCATTAAGCACACTTCACTAGCCATTACACACAAAGGAGCACTGCTGAGGAATCAAAACAAGAATACCGAAAAAATAGAGAAGGATGATTCCTTCGCTCGTCGTCGGTGGAATTTTTTATTATTATTATTTTTTTTTATTTAAATTTATTTATTTAAAGTTGTATTTCGTTTCTTCTTTTGATTTCCGTTTTCGACATAACAAAAAAATAAATACTTTTCGTGCTCCGAGGAAGGTCAGAGCTGCTACTGAGAAGGATACTTTCTTTTTAATTTAATTATATTTTTCCTCCTTTCTTTCCAATTTTTTTGTAAAAATAGTATCAAATTAAGTTAAGCTTTGTTTTTTTTTTTTTTGAAGAGGAATATTTAACATTCGAAATGCATTTCTTAGAGGTGCTAATGGGATATGAAAGAAAAACCAAACAACTTAAAAGAGAGAAAAAATGAGAGGAAGTTCTGGTGAATAAAGACGATTTCTAGGGCTTTATTTGGTTGGTAAGATGATGGCCGACGACGACTAGTGATCTGATTTTTGAATTGGGAAAGCAAAAACTTCAAGCGGTGACCTTTTGACTGAGGCTTTTTCGATTAACTGGGCCGTGACATAATTTGTCTGGAAATGAAATTGAGGAGTTTATTTTGATACATAAAACCAAGTCTCGTTGCAAGGATTGAATAGGCAGATTTCGTGTGCACTCAGGATTTTGAATGAATGTTGAATGAAACAGGAACAATCTGAGTACAAGGTGACGCAGAACTAATCACTCTATTGGAAGATGTTATAATTTTTGTAAATGGCGTCGTACGTCAATCATATTTGACATTTGTGAACTTGACAGCTGCAGTATACAAACAGAGAATCCGCAAGAGCGTGGAATAATCGTGTCGATTTTTTTGATCAATAATCGGTCGGTGATGCTAGCGCAGTATGGGAGCAGAAATAAATGCCAGAAGACTGGCGAAAAGGTATAATATGCCTCATACATAAGAAGGGTGATGTCACAACGTGAAGCAATTATAGAGGTATCACGTTGTTGAGTACCGCCTATAAGATACTCTCGTCTATCCTACAAGACCGGATAACACCATACGCTAAAACCATCATCGGACAATATCAGTGTGGTTTCATTCCAGGCAAATCAACAACTGATCAGATCTTTACCCTTAGGCAGGCGATGGAAAAATGTCTAGAATTTAACATCCCAACATACCATTTGTTTATAGACTTTAAGGCCGCCTATTATAGCATAGCCAGGGTAGAACTTTGCAAAGCCATGAGAGAATTTGGCATCCTAAATAAATTGACACGACTATGTAGGTCGACCATGACCAATGTAACAAGCCAAGTAAAAATAGCCGGATTGCTATCCAGACCAATCAACATCTTTAATGGACTCCGACAAGGAGACGGTTTGGCCTGCCTCCTCTTCAACCTGCGGTTGGAGAAAGCAATCCGTGACTCTGGCACGGCAACAAGAGGGACCATCTTCAACAGGTCCAGCCAGTTACTGGCTTACGCAGACGACATCGACATCATCGGAAGAACCGAACAAGCTGTACTCGATTCCTTCATCCAGATCGAGCAGGCGGCACAAAATCTGGGGCTGCACATTAGTGAAGGTAAAACAAAGTAGGTACATGGTGGCGTCGAATGCGAGAGGAACAGTTGGTCAAACAATCAAGGTAGCGGAGCACGAATTTGAAGTGGTGCAATCCTTTAAATACCTTGGGTCAATAGTAGTAGCCGATAGCAATATAGAAGAAGAAGTACGCTGGCGGCTTCTCAAATCCAACAGAGCCTACTATAGTCTGTCAAAGCTCTTCAAATCCAGAAATCTCACCATAACTTCAAAACTGCTGCTGTACAGGACCATGGTCCTGCCAGTACTCACATATGGATTCGAGACTTAGGTGCTTAGCAAAAGCCACTCCGACCTCTTAACTGCGTTCGAGAGAAAAGTCTTAAGGAGAATTGTTGACCCCATATGTGAGGAAGGACGATTCCGGAGACGGTACAATCATGAACTGTACGCAATCTACATTGAAGCAGATATCGTGACAAAAATTAAGCTCGGTAGACTCCGGTGGGCAGGGCACCTAGCTCGCATGAGCGAAGAGGAACCTGCTCGGAAAGTTCTTTGTGATATATTCTATGGTAGACGACAGCGTGGTAGACCATGCTTGCGCTAGAGAGATGGCGTACACCAGGGGCCTATTTCACCATCTTACAAAATTGTGATTACAAGCATTTTTTTAACAAATTTGTAAAAATCGAGTTTTTTTTTATATGTAATTTTTCGTAATCACAAATTTGTACTTGTAATTTGTAGTTGGTGAAATAGGCCCCAGGACGCCCGAAGCCTTGGGCAACTGGATGGCGTCGGCTAGAGACCGGGATAGGTGGAGAGACTTGTTGAAAGAGGCCAGGACCGGTTGTCGAGCCGATGATGATGATGATGATGCTAGCGCAGGGTGAATTTCAACGTCGATTTTTTAATCGTGTGTCGTGCAACTGGGCAAACATTCCGGCGCTTAGCTACTCAACTTGAACAAACGGGGACGCCAAGAAACCATGCAGGGCGTGGCCGCCACCGGAAAATCGGCTGTGGCTGCCGATGTCGCTGAGAACAAAGAAACATCAACCAGACGATAGGTCACGCAATTGGTCCTCACCAGACCTGCGAATTTTAGTGTGAATTCTGCCATAGACCACCAGTAGTATTGCTTTTTCCGATTTGGCGTAAGTTGGATAGTAGAGCAGGTGCCTTCGTCGGTGGGAGACTACTCCAAATCTCCCTTACAGATGATATCATCATGGATTCTAACTGCATGAACAAGAAAACCAATTGAGTCTTCTACACACTGATACGAACTTATAGGTGGAGAACGATGAATTTTCAGATGTTAATTTCACCTTTACTATAATTAATTCAAAATCACTTGACTTAAATATTGCGGTCTCCAAACGGTTAGTGGATGTCTTATAGAACACCAAGACCAGATACTTGTACGTCATTTGTTTCATTTGTTACCATCAGCTCGAAAAGTGAAAAAATCACTGCTTAGAAAATCGTGAGTAAGATTAGTTTCTGTAAAAGAAAAACATCGTGTGTCGCGTCAATAATTTAGTAACGTTTTAGAACGTAGGCTTCTGATGTTTAGATAAATTGAAAGGTTTCTTTTAATTAGTTGAGTTACTCCTAACTCAGTAAGGAACGAAACAAGTTAAGATTTACTCAACTGTGTTGAAGTTGAGAGAGTTCACATATAAACCGAAGGCTATTAGATAGTAAAAGACCACGTTAAGACTTTTGTTAGTTCAATACTGGGTTAAGAGTAAGGTTTTGTAAATTTTAAAATAATTTGGCATAATAATAGGTGATTTTTTTGCTATTTTCTTTTTGGCAACACTGGTTTTGACACCTCAAGCACGTTTCGTGTTTTGTGTCATTGTTAAACATTTTCAGTTTGGTCTATAATTTAACCATGAATAGTCTTAGAAGCAAACAACGCTTCCAAATTATTGAATATTTTTATCAAAATTCGTGCTATGGTAAAAAAAGTTCATCGCGCGCTTCTTCCATGGTCAGTTTAATAGTCCTACTGAGGCGGCTATTAGGGCTATTGTGAATAAATTTCGCATCAAATTTACATTGTTGGACATTAAACTACCAACACGCTTACGTAGAGTGCTAACTGAGGAAAATATCGCAGCTGTATCGACCAGTGTTAGTGATGACCGTGAATTATCGGTTCGGCACCGTTCGCATCCATTAGGGCTCGTTTACTCCACTAAGTGGAAAATTTTGCGGAAGGATTTAGGTGTGAAGCCTTTCAAAATACAGCTGGTGCAAAAATTGAAGCCGAACGAAATACCACAACGCCGAATTTTTGGTGAATAGTCTCTTGAAAAGTAGGCCGAAGATCCACTTTTTTTTATCGAAAAATTGTGTTCAGCGACGAAGCTCGTGAACGACGTGAACAAGCAAAACTGCCATTTTTGGACTGAAGAGCAGCCAGAAGCATTGCAAGAGCTACAAATGCATCCAGAAAAAGTCACTTTTTGGTGTGGATTATGGGCTGGCGGACTCATTGGGCCGTATTTCTTCAAAGATGATGCAAATCGGAACGTTACTGTGAATGGTGAGCGATACCGCGCGATGATAACAAACTTTTTTTCGGACAAAATGGAAGAGCTTGACTTGCATGACATGTGGTTCCAGCAAGACGGTGCGAAATGCCACACAGCACGCGAAACAATGGACCAATTGAGAGGCGAGTTCGATGAACAGTTTATTTCACGTTTGGGGCCGGTCAATTTGCCGCCTATAGATCGTGCGATTTAACGCCTCTAGACTATTTTTTGTGGGGCTATGTTAATGCTCATGTCTATAGCGACAAGCCCGCTTCGATTGACGCACAGGAAGCCAACATTGAAGCATTTATTCCTGAGATAGCGGCCGAAATGTTCGAAAGAGTATGCCAAAATTGGACTAAGCATGGACCATTTGAGGCGCAGCTGCGGCCAACAATCGCATGAAATAATCTTCAAACATTAAATTATATCGACCGTACTATTAATTCAAATAAAAAGATTTCATGCATATTCTGAATTTTATGTTTTTTTTTTTAATTTGCGATACCTCTTAAAAAATCACTCGTTACTTGCTCTAACATTTTATTAAAGCATAAATCATCAAAAGGCGAGAATAGATTTTGACGGCGTGTGGCAGCCATATTGTTTTAGTGACAACTGTCAAATCTGTTGTTTACTTTTGAGTGACAGATGCCAATTCAACGTAGCAAGTAAGACGATTGAACAGCACGTCCAGATGATAAAATGTTATTATCAAAACGTTTGTTCGTTAGTACAAACGTTGAGCCCCTGTTCTTTCGTGTTCTTTCGCAGTAGAATCTTTAACATTTGGTGGCCAAATTTGAAACGACCCTTTCGGTAGTCAATCAGCCAACATTTTTAGGTCAAAATAAGAAAAGATCAGTCGTGAAAATCTCCGTGGTCCGTGAACGTGTACAGCAGAACCCGAGCAGTCGATTCCTCGTCGTGCACAAGGACTCGCCCTTTCACAGATTTCAACTTGGAGAAATTTGCGTCGGTACTTGGGCCTAAGATCAAGAACCAACTGACCCAGGAACTCAAAACAATAGGAGATCATGACAATAGAGAGTGCGGTTTGTTCGCTGACTTGGCTTCGAAGCATTTGGAAGAGGACACCAATTTTGAACGAAAAGTCATCTTTTGGGACGAGGCACATTTTTACATAAATGGCTGTGTTAATATGCAAAATTTTCATATATGAGACGACATCAACCCAAACGAGTTTCAGCAAATGGCAATGCATCCTCAAAACAAACTACACCCTCGAAACAAATACCAGCAAGTGGTACACGGATATGGATGGTGCACAAGCGACATGACTGGGGCCGGAATATTTCGGCCAAGAACCAAACTTTCCATAACGATGGGGCAGTCCACCAGCATCTTCTAAACATTTCCATTGAGAAATGCATAGATCGAAATATTGAAAAGGACTATCGTAACAAGAACATTGCCAGTATGTCAAATAGTCAAGCGGAACTCAATACACTAACGTCACATACCATCGGCTCTAAGTTTGTGTGGGTGTGTACAGGCAGGCTAAATGAACTTGGCAAACAGAACAGGGTCACACTTTACTGGGTTCCTGGTCACGTGGGTGTTCATGGAAACGAAAAGGCAAAAATAGGCGCATCAATCCAACAGGGCCTGCGCTTTATTACGGAATAGGAGAAAATGTCATCAAAAACTAAATTGAACAAGAAGAGAGGGCAATCAGATCCAGGGATTTGAAAGAACTCCCAAAGCTGAAGCGGGCCAAATTACTACTGGGCAATTACAACCAGCATTATCTTACATAAGTAGAACCTAAGAATATTAACAGGTATTCTACTTAAACTTAGAAGACACCTGAGCTTACTTGGTATGGTAATCAGTGCCTTATGTAGATTCTGTAACATGGAAACACCGGACCACATATGTACTTGGAAATGTTGTCTACTCATGGTCCAAAGGAAAACCCATGTGGGATAAAACCAGGCGGAAGAGAGGGATCTGTCCTCTCTGAAGGTGCCCCATATACTAAGATTATTAAAAGCAATAGATTTGGAGGAGGAACTGTAGGATGAGCGAGCTCATTCATTTTTAAGTGGGGGCACAATAGATCTCCAGGTCATAGTGCATTACCCACAATATACATATAATTAATTCATTCGTTCATGCATCCTCAAAATCTAATCGCGCTAGACTTTTTCCTATGAGGTTCCCTGCAGTCGCAGGTCTTTGAAAATAAAGCACAACCAAGCGATATCCTTAAGGTGAACATTAGACTGGCCATCGCTCAAATTTAGACCGGAAAATTAGACCAGTTAGATCCGTGTCATTGAAAGGAGACGAGGGCAGCATTTGAACGGGCATACATGACCTTTCAAATGAAAAATGAATTTTATGATTTATTCCATTTCAACCACCCTTATTGAAAAAGCATTTACCTTTTCACTTGTCCGACAGCGAGGTTAGTAGATACTATGCTTTAAAGGTCACAAAAATTCTCACATTTGAATTCGCTTTTACTAGCATTCTCGTCGTTGTTTTCACATCTGTCATTCAATGACTCATCAAAATATTCACATTAATTTTTAGGAGTAAATTTACAATTTTCTTTAATTTTATAACTTTAAAAATTAATAATAATTATTGTTTACCACTTTGAGTTTTCGTCACGAAAAATGAACAATTACCTGAAAATAAAAGAAAAAAACATTCAGTTAGTTAATTGTAATGTAAGTTTCGGACCTAAAAAAAGTCCTTGAAGAAAATTAAAAGACCTTCCTGAACCTAAGAAGAAAGTCACATACAAACTTATGATTATATGCGATTATTCAAACAAATTTTTAGGAATAAAATATTTGAAAAGACCTGAACTCAAAAAACGACAAATCACTGATTAATCTGAATATTAATAAAAAAATTAATTTAATTAAAATTACGCACGAATTATTTTTCCCCTTCCTATTTCTTAACATAATTTCGAAATGAATTGCATCTTATGTATTCACTCCATTTTTAAGAGAACTGCTTTATTTATAACTAAATTTAAGTGTGTACGCCCTTGACATTCCTGTTCCGCCATCTTTTGTAAGAAATAAAAATTAAATATTAATTCCAGAACTTTGGCAGAATTGCCTTTAATCAAGCACTTCCACTTGAGACAACAACTCAGATAATTAACAGAGATACCTCTGTAATATATCATTCCCTTTCGTATAATAACCAGGCACCTATTTATCCCGACACATACAAGCTCATGCTCACATGAAAACAACCAACAAAAAATCTAACAGTACATTAGAGATCCATTATATTAACAAACAGGCGACGACGACTATACGATAAGTAAGTTGCGGCATCATTTATTAAGGGTATTTCTTCCTTTGACCTCTCTAGCGCGTCCATCGTCCACTAAAGTATCATCAGCTAGCACTCTAGAGGTCAGTAATGGCGGTGGGGTTGATGGTGTTTGAGTTGGCAGTGTCGGAGGAACTCGAACTATTGGACAAGGTTATAACTTCCGCCTCAGTAAATACCTCAGCGCGGAGAGCTAACAGAGCAGCTTTTCCACTCGGGAACGGCTATAAAACTTACTTTCATTTCTCCCAAGATATCTTTCCGCATTGATACATGGCCTCACCATATCATGCACCTAATGCTTCTTCGGTTCCGTTAGGTTTTTTTTTTTCTTTTTCTATTGCTCCTGATTCGTCCTTCACCCGGACATTTTTCTTCGGCTGACCATCGAGCTATGGTTATTGCCTTTTTTCTTCACTTCCTTCAGTGACCATTAATCTCTTCCACTTCTCGAAGCTTATTGTTATTGGGAATGAGAAAAGGATCCTAGTGTGGCCCAGATAGCGGACGCGTTCCGTCACACCCCCACAAACACACATGTATCACATTATCACATTCTTACAGTGTATAGCCCCTACTTAACATCCCCAACACCACCACCCAATCTACTTCATCTTCTTTCTAAATGATGACGACAAAGGCGACGACAACGGAACGTAGACGACTGCGACGGACGGACGGACGGACAGACGAACGGCACAAGGAAGTCCATTACCCATTTTTGGTCTTTAATATAACCGAGGAGCTCTATGAAAATGTGAGAAGAAATGATGAAGGGACGTGCATGAGAGATGCCCTGGTTCTGATTCCACAGATATGTACTTTGGTCTGAAAACTGGGATGAGGGTGGATGTCCTGTCAATAGATGTAGAATTAATATGAAATTAATGACTTTAGATGATTTTTTCGAAAGCCATTGCGATACGGATGGACGATGATGATGGCAGATTGAAACATGATTTGCTACACAACAAAATTTTGGAGCACACGCACACACACATGCATGATTGGTGTATTAATATTTATCCCTTTTCATCTCTCTTGCTCCTTTGATCCTGAAAATAACTTCACTCACATGCATCAACTAATTTTGTCTTGTTTTTATGATGTTCCACTTGAATCAGCAGCATTTGGTAGTTAATTTGATTTGACGTTTGACGTGTGATGTACGGAGACTTGCACATCTCACTCTTTTTCTCTTGTGATTGCTGCTGATGCTGAGGCTCATCGAAGCAGGACATAATTTCTAATCCTGCAAATACTGGGATAGTTATGTACGTGTCGACCGAAACTTTGAACAAAAGAAAATTGTTTTACGTCACAACCAATGGGCCATTAGGAACGCTTTATTTGCTCGTATTTTGTTTTCTATTTAAGGACTATTCACATGAGAGCGACCACCGACCCACCAATGAACGAATATAGGTCCATTTTGACATTTCGTTCATAGAGCGCGAACGACTCATTCGTTGCAAAGTGGACGATATGTGGAACGCGAATAGAGTTTGACAGTTCGTCACTGTCAAATTTGAAATTCGTTACGAGACGACAAAGTTATTTTCTCAAATTTCTCTCATGCAATTAAAACGCACGTTTTAGTATCTTGACTTTAATTTCATTATAATCAACTGCTACTTCTTTCATAAGTGGAAAACGGTAAAAATCGTGACAATTTCAAAGAAAGGTTCTAAAAACCTCGTTTCCAACTAAAGGCCTATATCCCTTTTCAACAATATCAGCAAAATTCTGGAAGAAGTCATACTAAGGAGGCTCAAGAAGTACTGCAATGAAAGCAGCATCAACCTAGACATCCAGTTTGGCTTTCGGGAAGGGCATTCAAGTTCCAGTCTAACGTCTCCTCAACACTCAACAGCCATCGTGCCACCGTAGGATGCTTTCTGGATGTCGAGAAAGCATTCGACAGAGTATGGATAGAAGCCCTTATCCATAAGCTTCGAGTACTTGGATTACCTTCGCCACTAATAAAAATATTATTTTTTTTCTCAAGTCTTCAATCAAATCAATCAAAGCCGGAGTCGCCCAAGGATTGAAGCTGGGTCCCTTCCTATATAGCCTGATGACGTCTGATCAACCCGTGCCAACTGACTGCGAGAACCTGCTTTTTGCTGACGACTCGCTGACCTACGCCTCATCGATAGCGCCAAAAATTTCAGCTAGGAGAGTGGAAGCCAAAGTCTCCAGACTCTACGAGTACTACAGAAAGTGGAGAATCCGATTAAACACTGCCAAATCTGAGCTTGTGTGTTTCAGGAGACCCACCACCAATGGCATCCGATGTCGTTCTGCAGCCACTTGCAGAAATTTGACCGTAAAGCTTCCCGATGGGTCGACGATAGCAGCCAAAAGAAATGCTAAATACTTCGAAGAGTCCACTTCAAGGAGCTGTCCAAATCCAACCCTCACTCGATGCAGGTACTAAGGAAGGCCAACTTCGCGTTTCACCGCTTGCACCCATTGCTAGCCAGAAGAACCGGACTAAGTCAGCCAGTAAACTACTTATATACAAGCAGCTAATCAGACCTGCCATCAGCTATAATTTTCCTGCATGGTACATCATTTCGAAGACACCAATGCAGAAGCTCCAACTCTTGGAAAGGAAAATTCTGAGGATAAGCACCGGACTAATCTTCAATCGACAGCGACAAAAGCACTACGAAGAAGCCAAGATCAAGCCACTGGACCAGTTTCTCGTGCAATTGACAAAGAAGCTTATCCATAACACCACCAACCACCCAAACCCGCTGATGAAAAGGATGACCACCCAGCAACGACATCCAGAGCCTAGATACCTTAGTGCTTTGGATATGTTAGAAAGAATCCCAGCCGACAACGAAGAAGCAGTTCGATTTTATGCTGACGCGGAGTCAGCATACCACCGTGGCTGAAAACATCAAAAAAAAAACAAACCCTCAACAAAAAATATAAGAGTCGGTAAACATCGACCAATATTTGCGTCTGCGTCTTAGAAGGGTACGACAGCATCTAACTGATGAGCCCACTGTCGTACCTGGCCGAAACGCACCTTGGAGAGTCGAGGTCACTTGAGCTTTTAATTGAATTTAATAATTATATGAAATAATTAATGAAATAATTTTCATATCGTCATTGTATACATATATTTAAAGTTCAATAAAAAACCTTGAAAACCTTGAAAAAACCTTGTTTTAAGTCCTATATTTGATCTTTAATTCGTCGGTAATTGGTCGCTCTCATGTGAAAAGTCCTCAAGACTATTACAAAATTACATAATTTTGTATAATTTGATTTATTTGAGTTTATGATTGCTCACCCCTTACCACTGGTGGGGGGGGGGGGGAAGTCATCGATACTCCCTTCTGATATAGTTTTAATTTGATATTTATAGAGCAAATCTAGTTTTAATGTTGATAATGACAAGTGACTGGGGATTTCCATTGTCAACGCCTGATCTTCGCCATATCAATAAATGTTTAACCGCATTCTTAAAACACCACAAAGGCACTACAACCTTCTTAAGAGTGCCCAAAATGGCATAGCTACTGGAACATTGATTGTTATATATGTTGTATAGGCTAAGAACCTGTATAATTGGATTCAAGAAGGACCACCTGGAGACCGATATAATGCTACATTGCTCGTGTGGTTCGACAGCGAAGTGGGTTCTGATTATTTTTAAACAATCTATTCTACACACACTCGAAAGCTAATAGGACCCAAAGCTACCATATCGGTGACAATTTTGACAGCTATTTCTTCTTGAAGAAAACGATATTTAATTTGTTTTTTTTTTCACCTCACAAATTCCACTCATATACCACAGCCTCTAGATTTAGCCTTCTTCCGAGCTTTAAAAATAATATGGCACATAATCTTAAATGCGTACTGGAAAATAATGACGAGAAATAGCACACTCTCAAAATAAGTGTTTTTGAACATTCATAAATAAGTCTGGGACAGTTTGCATTAAAACGATAAGATGACTATTGGGAAAATGGAGTCTACCTATCGATAAACAACAACTTTTAGAAAAGCTCGAAAAAACGTTCCCAAGAACATATATGGATAATCCACTTTCATCAATAGTGATCCTGACCAATTCATTTTTAGACTATTCGAAGAGTTTACCAGAAATTTCCAGTAGAAGGCCAAGAAAAATGAAGATCATCACTGAACCTGGAGGAAGTTTTGACAATTCAGAAAATATTGATTTCACTGATTGGCAAAATAGACCATTGGTGAGTGATAACAAAAAATCATCGAGCACCAAATTATAATGTCAAGGCTTGCGACTACATTTTGGTAAAATTTCACATGAATAAAAACTCAAATTTAAGTCGGATGAATTTTAAAAGCTTGTAAATCATTTGGCAGCAGTGAGTTTCACCAATTAATGATCGAAGTTGAAAATTGGCTTTGGCTACTTAAATTTAATTCTTTTTTTTTAAGAATTGCTCAATTGTTTTAATTAAAAGTTATAGATAGAGTTTAGTCTGAAATGTTCTTAAAATAAAACATTGAAAAAGTTTTTCACATTTTAAAATGAAAAACTGCCAAAATCACCCAGATTCGCGTCAATAGATACAAGCGCAAGGTATGAATTATAAATTGATACACACTTGTGTCAACAATAGAATTTATTTAAAAGTTAATCTTGATTGTTTTGGGCTAGTTTCATTGCGAGAATGATCTTGCAACTATCAATAGAGATGCACACTTGTGTCAACAATGCAAACTTACCTCGAATATATCGGCTCCAATTATGAATCATTATGAAGACTTAAGTTGACTGTAGTCATCGAGTGCATTATGTAAGGGCTGTATGGATTTGATGGAAGTCTGATATAAGGTTATGCCATATGAATGTATAATATTTAAATTATTTTATTCTCCTTTTTTACTTGCGACATACTCGTATAGCTTATTCGAGATATTGATCAGGGTTGACATTTCGATGATAGCAAAGATAAAAGTGGGTATCGCAATTCTGTCTGTCTAACTGTCTTTGTCGACTACAGCTTAAACGGCTCGGTCGAAGAATTTACACGGATATAAAAAATAAAAAGCACGACTGGGTCGCACGAACTTGCTCTAAGAATTTTAGAAATGAATGTTGTCAGAGAAAAACTGTTCATAAGCATATAATTCATTATTTTAAAATGACTAAAACAACTCTTATAGTAGTTGCTAAATACAGCATGCCATGTGTTTTAAGCAAATATTAGTTTATGTAAGAACAAAATTATAATTCGTTGTAGTGGTTTCTTAAAAAGTAAGCTTTTATATACAACATTTTTAAAACATTTTTAAGAAAACATTTTGTCACGCCAGTTTATAGTTTTTATTATGTCTCGAATAAAAATTAAATTTTACAAAAACAATTTTTTTTTTTTTTTCAAAATTCAAAAAAAAAATATTTTTTTTTTTTTTTTCAAAATTCAAAAAAAAAATATTTTTTTTTTCAAGTTTTGAAATGCGATGTTTTTTCAACTTTTTAGAAGCTTCTCAAAAAAAAATTTCATTAAAATCAATTATGCCAATGATGAGAAATTCAAAAATCGAAAATATCGTTCTATGGTAAGTTAGGTACAGCCAGCAATATCTTGTTTTCAATTTTTTTATTAAATTATATATCGCAAAAATTAAACGAAAAAAAAAAATAACCAAATTCTCGGAACCGTTTTCGAGAAAAATACGATTTTCGAAAACCATTTTGTAACATTTGTATGGAGGGTACCGTTATTTTTTGGTAAAATATTTTTTTTTTTCTCATATTTTGTTGATTATTTTAAGAAACTTTTATTTCCTAAGTTTTAAAAAAATCGAGCATGGGGTTTTCGAAATGTTGACCTTTCAAAAAAAATTTTTTATATTTTTTTAAAAAAATCCAAAAAAAAAAATTTTTCAAAATTTGAACACAATAGTAACATAAAAATAAATTATCAAAATCGGTCCGTTTGAGAAAATCAAAAACAAAACAAAAAAAAAATAAACCTTTTTTGGAAATTTTTTTCTAAGCATTACCAAGCTGTAACTAAACGAACTGTATTCAATTTAAAAAAAAAATCTGTGGGACAGTTTTTGAGCAAAAAAAAAAATTTTATAAAATTTCGGAAAAAAATCGCATGGCATGTACCGTTAATTTTGGTCTTAACAAAAAAAAAAAAAAAAAAAAAAAAACGTGTGGGGGGAAAACTTAAAACCAATATCTACCAAGTTTGACGAAAATCCGAATGCATAACTTGCCTTGGAGTACCTATAAGTCACAAGCAAAAATTTGAAGTTAAGATATTACTGACTGGACCTACCATAGAACCATTTTTTTCTAATTTTGAATCTCATTTTTGGCACAATGTCTTTTAAAGAAACTTTTTATAAACAAGCTCCTAGAAAGTTACAAAAAATATTTTTTGAATTATTAAACAGTCAAAAAAAATTTTTTTTGAAAATTCCATATCTGTAAATTATTCGTACAATAATGAAAAGTTCAAGTTGGTGTTCCAAGATTTTTTCTTAAAAATGTTTTGAATATTTTGTATTTCATTCAATCGTGCGTTTTATTTTTAAGATTTTGGTTACTAACTTAAGATGGCCCTACAGCCCGGTGTGGACCAGGGCTTCATCCATTAAGCATTTCCAGTCAGCTATATGTCTATAGCTATAGCTGTCCCAGGTTTCGCATGCTAAGGTGGTTAAGGTTTTCTCCCACCTGTGTGCTCCACCTAAGTCGCAGTCTTCTTCTATTGCCCCGCCCATCCGGATTGGATTCGATTGGATTGACTCAGTCATGTTTTTTTTTTTTTGACTTGAATTCGTTTAACCAAGTCAGTTCTTCTTCTCCTCCATCTGGACAGACGGTACCAAAAATAACAACGAGAATTTCCCTCTCCCAACATCATAAAGGTGCATTTCTCTTCTGGACTATAGACAAGAACTTTACTTTAGTTTAGATTCTTTAGTTGCTCCAAAGAAGCATCGATTAGCAAGTTATTCTTCGTCGAATAGCAGCGAAGCGCTACGTAGGCAAAGTCCTTAACTACTTCAAAGTAATAGCTGTTTTTTGTGATTTTCTGTTCAAAAATGTACATGGTTCTCATTGATCGCTAAATTATGTCAATATCGTTGGCGTATCCGAGTATTTGGACGGAATTTTGAAAAATGCATCTTCATCCTGCACAAACGGACAAGTTTGCCAGGGATTCCAAAAGTAGCCATTGCTTTCTATAGTTCATGCCTCTAGATGCTGTGCAGTTATGCTATAAAATCGATGAAAAGATGGTAGGTATCTTTTTGAAGTTCCTGATGGCTTTTTTCAGTAACATGAATATTTGGTCCGATAGTGGAGTTTCCAGGTATAAAGCCGGACTGATATGGGCTTATCAAGTTGATGATAAGCACAGTCAGCACAGACGGCTTTGTTGGACTTTAGATTCGATACAGCTTTCTTCACTTTTTCCCTAGCGGCTGAATTCTCTTTGCTTTTATATAGTTTGGAGAAATTTTTCTATAATCTTTCTCTAATCTCAGCATTGACTGCGATTCTAGAGCGATGTTCCCTTGATTGTCTATGCAGGCTTCGGCCCGGAGTCTCTATCCTTGAGATGTTCTTTTAACCCTTTGGTTGAACTGCCGAACTTATTAACTGCTATGGTATCCCTCAATTTCCTCGATCGAGTACTTCTCATGCTCCTTCTTTTTCGTGATGAGCAGCCGATGTTCCTCTCATTACTTCCGCTTGTAGAGCTTCAAGTCTTTCAATGCAGAACCGCTTTGTATGTCTCTTATTGAGCTGAATGTCCGGTACTCATCTTCAAGCCAGGCGTTTCGTAATGATGGTCGTGTCAGATACAGCACGTCAGAAGCGGTATCCCTGATGACTTGATGGTGGCAGCACAAGATTAAACGTCTGAGGTTGTTAGGAACTCGATCGAAAAAGGACCTACCAATCTTTTGCAGTTGCAGCCTTCCAAACTTCTTCAAAGTACTTTCTTGTTTTGGCTTCCCATACCTTGGATATAGCTACGCAGAAGCACTAGTCGAAGACATCTTTTAAATTGGAGAAATACCTTGTCATTCGCAATGTGGTCAATCTTGTTTACGGTCGATTGATTAGGAGATCTACATGATGTTTGAACTACGTACTAGCTACTAGAACTTCTCCCCCCATTGGAATAATTTAAAATACTACACACAATTTCCCCAATTTATTTGGAAATACTCTACTTGATGTTTTATCATCTGAGGAATATCCGAATCCTGTGATCGGGTTATCTGCTATTTGATGCTTCCTTTATACCAATACTTTCATAAATATGTTCTTCTTCTTGTTTCAGCGTATAGGTATTCAAGTTTTTTTAAAATACATTCCAAGCATCGGTACGCTTCCAATTCCCCCTAGATCCTTCTTAGTGAAAAGCAAATTTCCATAACTGAGGAAACTCCTTAACTTAAATCATGTGTTCTTTTTTGCTGGCAATTGTATCACAGCTTTAGACAATTATTGCAACCTCGTTAGACGAAATTCCTAAATATTTTTGTGTCCGTACTCAAGAAACTTTAGAAAAAAACTGTAAATGCGTATTAATGAAATAATCCTTGTTAAACTTAGAAAATTCCGAAAAATAAAGAATTCCTTTTCATCAACGAACGGAATTCGTTTCTCTATTGGGCATTCTTTTTTTTTTTATTCAGAAATACTTTTTTCACTTTTAGATTCTCAGGAATTCAAAGTGGAAAAAGTATGTTTGCTCCGAGCTGTCTATATTTTGTTGCTATCATCCGGAATCATCCGGAATGGGTTTAATTAAGTTTGAGGTAAATCCTATCTGAGATATTCCCCCACAAAACACTCACTGATGTGATCCCTTGTTTTGCTGACTTGCCTCTGGCATTGATGGCAGGATTCTCTGGAGGGTCCATTTAAATTCATTGCATTCACCCTTATAAAGGTCGATGAGAATAATTTTTATTACGACTGAGAATAAAGTTCTGTCGCACCTAAACGTGCGTGGCATACTGAATTAGAAGGATGTGAAAAAGGTGGTTCGCAGAGAGGTTATGTAGAACTGTTATGTCGTAGGGGAAGATTTGCGTGACAAATTGTCGTATGTTTGGGTAATATCCTAAGTTTGACTTGCGATGGCTGCTTATTTCCCACATCTCGCAGCCCACTCTGGTATCGAGTGAAAAGGCTCGTTCTCAATGACTTCACACAAATTCTTAAAATGAAAAAGCTTATGAAGCTTGTTTATGTGCACAAAGGTACAAAAAATCTCTTTCAACAAGCATTTCAACTCACATAAAAATTCCAGATAAAAATAAAAATAAAAAGTAAAATTGGAATAAACACGAAAACAAAACGCTTTTCCTCTGGCTGTTTGGCTTAGTTTACCTAAATCTTTGAAATTTAAAAGGTATATATAGAGCTTATATAAGAGGGTTAGGTTATGGATGTTGGGATTTACGAGTATATACGAGGGTAGCAGGGTTGTCTGCGGTGTGAGTGGTGGTTAATTTGTTGCTGTTTCTATTTTATTTGTTTTGGTTAAGCAAATTTTGTGTAAGCTTCAAGTTAGATTTAAATTTTGAGGTAATAGAAAAAATAAACAAGAAGTATAAGTCGTAAAAGCATTCCCCAATAACACGCCACAGTGGTCACAATACGGTAACTAAGCAATTAAAAATTAATTTACTGTGAGTGTTTACACGTGTAATCGTATAATTTCGGCGACGACGTCCGCCAGTTCAAAGAAAAGAACCACCGTATTTGTTGGATATTTTTTTGCCTAATTATTTGTTGACGATACCTATTAACGAGATTTTAAATAATTAAAAATAAGGTAGATTTTTGTTTTGAAAAAAAAAAAAAATAAATGTAAGGTTGCGGAAGTAATAAACAGAATTTAAAAATATTAAATAAGTGTAATTTTAAGCATTGGTTATTTTTTCAAATATATAATGCGCAATATTAGTTGCCCAACTTCGATTTAGTTCGGAACCAATGAATATGATTTTTAATTCGAAATAGGATACAAAGAGATCCTAATAAATGAAGGTACAGGGTGTGTTGGAGTAAGTTGAAGAACTTTGCAAGCAAAGTTCTATAAAATCGTGTGATTTGAAATAAAATGCGAAAATCGATTCATTTCGATAAAACACTGATACTGAACAGCAGTTTGGTTTCTTTATTCATCGAAGATTCAAGCGAAAAAAAAGTTATTAAAGTTTTCGACTCGTGTTTGACAAGCACAGTTTAGAAAAAAAAACATCGGGTTATATCGATGAAATATCGATTTATCTCGATAAGATCTCAATTATCTCGATTAAATTCGATACATTAGCATTTTTTTAATTAGCATCACAAAATTATGATGCAAAAGGTCAAAAAACCCCAAACAAAAATATTGATTCGTTTTTAACTTAAAAATTTAGTATATATCTCGAAACCATGAGGTTAAATAGGAATTCAGAGGTCGTATTTGCGTTAAGGACATAAAATATCTTCTTAAAAATATATACTAGTGCGAAATCGACTAACCTGATAGTTGCATGTTGTTTTTTTTTATAATTCACACCCGCTCAAGGGTATGTAAGAGCACAGCACGGGCGATGGGGAAATTATGGGGGGGGGGAAGGAGGTGTCGATGAACATTGGTTTTGGATATTTGCAATTTGAAATGGCAAGGGAAAACCTTACCGGGTATTTAATTCCATATTCGTATCCTGCGACTAAAAAACGAATATCTATATTTGACCAAAGTTAGGCTCGATGGTGAAGTGATGAGTATTCCTAGCGAAGCGGGTTTCACGGGTGAGCTGATCGACCGTGTTATTTTAGATTGCAAACTATGCTTTAAAATAAATACATTTTTGTGGCACGACAGCTTGTATAGAACCGGGACTTAGAATACGTCTGTGTGAGTATTGTTGGGATGAATGATGGGGCTTACAATTTTCAGTCTGAAAGACTCACATGAGTAACATTTCTTAATGACAAGGGATACAATTTCAGGAGTTTTGTTTCTGTACAAGAGTTTTGGTTTTAGGTGGTAACGGCTGGGAATCGATAGTCAAACTCTCGGTGTTACAGTGAATACGCCAGATTAATCATTAGGCCAAGGGGCACTTTCAACAATTCTTTGTTCTATGTGAAGTGATTTCCATCAACTCACTGAAGCTCACCGCAGGAGTGGCAATCGCTGATGTATAGGCGAAACTACTAGGTTGAATCGAGATTAAACTTATTTTCAATCCCTTTATATATATGAACTGTGTCTTCTCTTTGAGGAGTTGAGTCGAAATCTTTCTATTATATCAAACGAGAGTGACTTTGTATGAATGTAGAACGTTTTGTACTGACTTAAATAGGGAATTTTACGAATCTGACAGCAAAAAATGTAACAGTCATTATGATATAACTTTTAAGGTTTTCGCTGTTGTTAGACATAAAACATAATCAATAAGTATTTTCGGATTAGCCGTGTTATTTAAGAGGTTCTGACTGTCATCCGTGAAAGTATCTCAACTTCCGGCATTAACGACAACTATATGCCACTTTTGGAGTTCTGTTCGTCATCACGGTATTTTTGTTTCAACAAAGATTTTTATTTGCAAGTGGATGGCGTTGCTATGGGTTTACCATTAGCTCCCCTTTGTGGATGGAGTATTTTAAGGACAAAAGCCCTGGGCAATTTTGCAGACAAACTTAAAATATGGTTGAGCTATGTGGATGACACGGATGACGGATAGAGTTGGTAAGGTGCTAAAAAAAAACCAAATAAAATCTATATTTATACCACCAAAAAATGTAAAAAACTATCTTTTGTCACCAAAGGATCAATTTCTTCTCGAAACACCGGGCGTATATGCAGTCTCTTGTAGCTGTGGGTCTTCTTATGTTGGACAAACGCAAAGAAGTATGTATTGCTACAGTCTGAAAGAGCATATTAGTGCTGTGAGCAAAAAACAGCGGGAAAAGTCGGCAATTTGTGAGCATATTTTGGACAATCCAGATGAACCTCACTGGATTCATTTTGACTAAGCAAAGGTTCTAGCTCAGAAACCAATATATCCCACGTTTTGTACGTGAGGCGATTGAAATCCAGCGCCATCAAAATTTCAATCGTGACGACAGTTTTAAGCTCTCTCGCGCATGGGATTCGGTCATCGATACCATACGGGCATTAGGGTGTGTCACTTTTGTATGGCCGCAAAACAGTACTCTTATTTTTAAATGTAATAGTGGTCAAAAGTTGTATTAGGGTCTGAGGTTTAAGAACATGTAAAAAAAAAAATAAGATATCGTTCGTCTTTGGCTCGCTCAAATGGGTTGAAGTTGAAAAAAAAAAATTTAATTTACAGTAAATTTTTTTTTTACGTATACTAAAAAAAAAAACTTAACAAAATACAGAAAGAATTTTTGTCTTTACAAAAAGATATACCACGATATTGTAGGTGATTCCGTTGATTTTTAAGAATTTTTTTTTGTAAAAAAAAAAAAAACGATTTTACATAAAAAAATGATTTTTCTTCCTTCTTTTATTATTTCATAGCTTCTTTATCAAGTGTTCAATTTAAACAAATATAAGCTTAAAAGTGTTTCCTTGCAATAATTTTTGACTTGAAAGCCTAAAAATATTTTATATAATTTTTTTATATCCACACGGTGCAATTTAAAACAACACCTATTTCAAAAATCTCGAAAAATCAAATTTTTTTGGATTTCATCCTATTTTTGAGGGAGCCAAAGATATTAATTAAAATGAAAATTGTAAACGCAGGATTTAATTTTGATAAGCAATGCAACTTTTAAAAGCTATTACATTTGAAAATACTATAGTTGAGCACTTTGACACAACCTACTGTGCGCCGTCTTGTTTGAACAACATGTCCGTATCATCCAATTCGAGTCAAAAGAAATTGCTTATCATAGACCGATAACTCTCACTGTTGGCAGTGATGGCGTGGCTGACGTAGTTCTCAAAAATGTATGGACCGATGATGCTGCCAGCCTACTTGCTGACAAATCTATTCAACCAGAAATGGGCCTCGTCATTGAATCAAAGGGCACGGTAGTGCTCAGCCAAGTTCTGGCACTACACCCTTTTTACAGGAACAAACTCAGGCGACTTTTGACCCCTTCCTATCTTCAGTACCAATGTAGTCAGAAACTTGAAATTCCGAATATTTGCCAAGTTAGTCAGGCACAGGCGCCTCACCAAATTTCAATGTTCTAGCTTAAGCGGTTCCTGAGATATAAGGCCGAAAAATCACAAAAACCGTAACTGACTGACTGACTGACAGATCAACAAAATTATGGAGCACTTCCCGACATCGTAGAATCTTGTAATTTTGCACAACGAAAATTTGATGTTTTCCATTCAGGGGGCGTGGAATCCGCCCACTTTCTCCGAATTGGTGTTGGTTGAATGGAGCACTTCCGACTGCTGTAAAACGATGAAATTTGGTAAAGTGAGAGGGCTTAAATTGCATACAAAGAAAAATATATAAAATTAAAGGTTTCCCATTCAGGGGCGTGGTATCCGCCCAGTTTCACAGAACTAATGTAAATTATATATGGCATACTTGCTATTGCAGTAGAACAATGAAATTTGGTAGAACGGTAGGGCTCAAATTGCATATAAAGGACCAAAAATAAAAATTGGTATTTTCTATTCAGGGGGCGTGGTGTCCACCCACTTTCTGAGAAAATGTTTAATTTATATGGAACACGTAATTAAGTAGGTATGTTAGTGTTATCTATCTTGCCAGGACAAGAAGAAATAAATGAAGCGCAAATCAAAACAATCAATAACAAAAAGAAAATATACCAAAAGAAATAGGAAGCTATAAACTAAGTTGATTTCAGTAGGTAGAGTCCACCCTTCTATCCTTCCGTATCTTTCGAGATTTTGACATGGCAAAATATTAAAATCTTTGCAAAAAGGAGTGAGATCAGACCAAAAACATAAATGTTAAAAAAAGAGCCAAGTTCTTCTATACAAAAACCTTTGTGTAACAAGTCAGCCGTGAAAAGTAGTGAGATCTAAAAGTACGCCAAGTTCTTACTTCATGAAGGTTTAATACCGAATATTTAAAGTAGAATAATATTGAAGCTACAATGTGATAGAGAAATTTTATTATTTAAGGATTACTGACTAAAATTTGACGGGTTCACTGGTCAAGTTTTTATAACCCTTCGAACTGGGCATACAAAAAACTTGCCAAGTAAGCCCATCAAATTTTAGTGAATAATCATTAAATAATAAAATTTCTCTATTACATTGTAGCTGCTTCAATATTATTCTACTTTAAATATTCGCTTTTAAACTTTCATGAAGTAAGAACTTGGCGTACTTTTAGATCTCACTACTTTTAACGGCTGACTTGTTACACAAAGGTTTTTGTATAGAAGAACTTGGCTCTTTTTTTAACATTTATGTTTTTGGTCTGATATGACTTTTCAAGATGTTGCTCGAACAGAAAACTCACTTTAACATTTTGTCGAACGCTATAACTCTCCATGTCGATTTGGCAAGAGAGACCAAATTTATTGGTAACTATTTAAACAGATAAAACTTCAACAGTATGGACGGAATCACCTGCCAAAGTTCGGTTACATTATTATTTGTTGCACTAAATATAATATAATAGTTCAATTTAATAATTTAAAAATACTTTTTCTGTCAAGGAAACCACGGCCGCCGAGGCTCCCGATAGATTTCAATGCAAAAATTTGCATCGTATCGGTCTTATCTCGGATGCTTTTAAGGAAGTCTCGTCTCGGTATTGTCAATAGCGCTTAGAACTTTTTAACTGTAGAACAATCCTTAAATTTGATTGACATACCATATTTGATACATGTTTTTGGTAATTATTACACACTTTCTCTTATCTCTAAGAAGAAAAATGTCGTTTCATTGTATAGCTCCATGAACCCGCTTGACTTAATGTTACTGAAAATACAGTCAAAATTACATATAAGTTGTACACTATAACTTGTTAAAGGGTTTTCATTTCATCTGGATGTTGACCTCCTTAGATTCAGAAAGAAAAAATACTCTAAATCCTAATGGTATATCTTAAGATTGTTCCAAAATAAATATTCTATTTTAAACAGCCTCTGAACTTGAAAAAGTTATGATGCAAAAAACTATTAAAAAAAGGCATACATACTTTTCGGGTCCCTAGCTTTCAAAGTATAATAACCATGTAAAAATATTGTATTCAAAAAATAAAGATATTTTAATTTCCTATCAAAAAGACATCTACAAAAATGTCTGTACAGTCCTTCTTGAGATATAAGACTAAACGCGTTATTTAAAAATGGCAGCTGCAGCACAACACCAGCAGTCGCGCAATTTTTCTTGTGCAACTGGCAAAAGCCACCTACCAACTTGAAACATACAATTTTATCGGAGTATCCAAGGACCTTACGACTGCTCATACTCCTATAGGCTTCAAATTTGCTCTAGCAACCTAAAAATATACTCATCTCATCCAAATACCTAGCAGCAATTTATTAGCTGATGTGTATGATAATTTTCCAGAAGTATACTTCTCTTTAAAGTTCGTAATAAACCCTTTAAGTATAATCCATAATCCAAGACATCTTAGTCTCATCTGGAGACTAAACAATTTTAACAATCATTCAAAGGATTTTCATTTCTTAATTTTTATACCTCGAATAACACTTTCGCCAGTCAATAGTATTTTAAGTGATACTAAAAAAGATATTTAAATATAAATATTTTACGTTTCCGCCCTGGAATTTCCAATAAAAATGTGAACTCTTCTTCACACTATTTTTTTTTTCTATAGATTATAGAAACACCTGTGGTTTGCCTTCACTGAAAATTAAAATACAACCGCAGCTACTTCGGGGAGCTATTTGGGTAATGAAGATTTTTAAGTGACTGGTTTATGACGGTAATGGCTTTAGTTTATTCGCTGAGCGCTTAAGTGCTCGTTAAAAGCACATTCCGGTGCTGAGTTATAGATAGTAACCACGTAACGCCATATAGCTAGCACATTTTATTGCTTTGAGAAATCAAAATGTGCATAAGAATCTATTAAAATTTGAAGAGTGGTTTCAAAACGTTGAGAGCTGAAACACACATGATTTCTGAATGAAGGAGTTATGTGTGGTGTGTGCTCAAAAGTGATGAGTGCACTATTCTGTGCAAGTAGATCTCTTTATTGAAGCTTAAGAGATTTGAATTGAAGTGGTTAAGTTTGTAGTTGAAACTTGAAAAATTATTGATTAGCTAGATGACAATGTTGGACGCCATTTTCGATAAACCAACTATTAAACCAATGGGCGAGAATTTTCAGAAAAAAAAAAACAATAATTTTTCATGACGGAAAATTAAGGAATAAATTTTATAATATTTCAATTGGTAGGTGATTTGCTTTTGAGTAATTGGAGGCAATAGCTTAAGTTTTCAGGTGCAATTATGAAGAAAAACTTTATCATTGAAAGAAAAATAAGTACGTTCGGCTCTATACTCAGACGTTGCTTAAGTCTTTGACAAGGCTTAGAAACATGAGTACAAATTGCATATAGATTTACCTAGGCAGTAGTTAGAAATTCTGAAATTATACTACCGACCGCCTCTTTGGAATATACGTGAGAGTATTTCGAAAGTAAACAGATTGAAACAGGCGTACTATAAGGCAGTGCCCTTGGACCTAAACTGTTTTTCTTATCTTCTAGAGCAGTGTTTTTTCAAACTTAATGAGTACGCGACCGCTTTACTAGTAACAAAATTTTGGCGACCCCCCATTATAATGTGTCAGTTTTTTAAAAAGCTACATACACTGAACCCCTTCCAAGCCCGGTCTAATTACACAAGATTTTACTTATACGCGATGAAATTTTCTCCCGTACTGCAAAAAAAAAATTGTAGCAGGTCTTACAGTAATTTTCATTTTTTTGAATTCTTAAGTGCGCACCAGAATTGTCATTTTTGTTTGTTTGTCATTTTTTTTATTTTGCTACCTACCTACATACATATTGTAATTTTGATTTACTGTTTTGTTTGATACATTCTTTTTGTTTTAAGATTTGTTTTAAGTGCCAATGAGAAAGCGTTGTTAGCTAGCTATCAAGTAGAATACCGAGTCGCTAGAGCAGGGAAGCCTCATACAATTGCTGAGAATCTTGTTTTGCCAGCGGCCTTTGATATGGTTGAAATTAGGAGAGAGTGGGGCACATTTGAACACATTTTGCTTTCCAGACTGATAAAACCTAAAATATTCGAGCAATTGGCCTGATATTTTACTCACATTGAACAGTGGTTAAAATTTTAAATTACTTTTAAAAAAGAGTAATAAAGTAAAATTTTATAAGCATTGTTCAAATGTGCCCCACTCTCCCCTATTTTGGGCGGGCAAACAGGAGGCCGATAAACTTAAAAATATACCATTTTCTGACAATACAATTGAGCAGAGAATAAATGACATGGCTGTTGATATTCAAGAACAATTAATTGAAAAATTCAAGAAGAGTCCAAATTTTGCCTTGCAACTGGATGAATCTACTGATGTTTCAGACTGTGCACAGTGGCATTTGTTCGTTTTTGAAGCAGAGGAAAACATTGAAGAAGAAATTTTATTTTGCAAAGCTCTTCCTGCTTATACTACTGGCCAGTTTTTGAACGATATGTTTTTAGATAGCTCTCGAAACTACGAAATTGATTGGAAAAAATTTTTTGCTATTTGTAGCGATGGTGCTAAAGCTTTGACGGGCAACAAAATTGGACTCATTGCTAAACTAAAATTAATAACGCCAAACGTTTCATGGACACACTACTTTCTTCATCGACAAGTTCGGGCATCTAAGGTGTTACCTTCTGAATTAAATGATGTGATTAAAGATGTGATTAGAGTTGTGAACTCTACAAAAGGCAAGGCCTTGCAAAGTCAGCTGTTTAAGATCCTATGTGATGAAATGGGTTCACTCCATCGAAATCTCCTTTTTCACACAGAGGTCAGATGACTGTCAAAAGGAAAAGTATTGACACGATTTTTGGAATTGAAAGCCGAATTATTGATGTTCTTACAAGATTCAAAATCTGGAAATTTGGATCATTTTTCTGATCCTACTTGCCTCTTAAATTTATCATTTCTTGCTGATCTTTTCAACCACTTAAACATATTGAATAAGAACATCCAAGGGAGAGAAGAAAGTATTATAACTGCCAAAGATAAAATCAAAGGATTGCTCGCAAAACTTCGTTTGTGGTCAGATTCTTTACAAACAAACAGTTTTGATTATTTTCCCTGCTTTCAAAAGATCCTCGAAGAAATTTCATCAGATGAATCGATATCATTAAGCTCTCATATTCATCTCATGGTACAGAGTTTGCATAATTTAGAAAATAAACTATTAAGTTACTTTCCGGAACTCGATTCTGAAAGTCGAGATGGACAAAGGTGGGTATTAAATCCTTTTTTGAATATGTCAGTCAAACTCGCCAATCATCGGTAAAGATGAAATAAAATCTTATAGATTTAGCTTCAGATGGCATACTGAGAAGGGAATTCATTTTGAAAACGATTGAAAATTTCTGGATAAAGAGAAGAGGAGAGTATCCAGAGCTCACAAACGAGGCTTTGAAGTTGTTACTGCCATTCGTCACTTCATACCATTCTCTTCAATATTTAACATTAAACTAAAAAACAAAACAGACTAAATTTGGAAAATGATTTAATCTTAAAAGTGTCAAAAATTAAGCCAAGATTTCAACGTTTATTAAAAAATAAAAAGGCACATATGTCGCACTAAAATTTTTTTGTTTTATTTAATTTTTTTAGCACAGGACCTTTGTCTATCAATCCTACCGGCTTGCGACCGCGACCCCCAAGGAACTCTTCGCGACCCACAGTTTGAAAAACACTGTTCTAGAGATATTCAAATGTAGTACTTTGCGCTCACTGTTATATTTGTAGGAGATACTATGATATTAGTGTTTGATGAATGCATTCTAAACGCAATAAGCAAATTCCAATGTCAAATTAAAAAAATCTAAACAGTACTACAACTTTTAGCAACAGTCAAGTTGTACATTTTAAATGTTGTTTGATCAATAAAGAATTATTTAATAATGTGTGTTTTATTTTGGGCTTCTTGGTCTTTGTTTTTTGTTTTAATCAAAAAACCAATCGAAAACTTTTTGCCAACATCTTCAGGTATGTTAAATTTATTAGGATCTGAAATATACAAAAATAACATTTTCGAGGACATCGTTGTCCACTTGCTTCGAAAAAGATTGGAATAAATTTGAATAAAAAGGAATAGCGGACCAAATAGAAAAGAGATGAAATACATAAGCTTCAAATATTTATATAAAAATGTACTGGTTTCAAATCAAAAATGGGAATGTCGATTTTTCATACATTGGTCCTAACTCTGTGATGCTTCTCTTGTGGTGAAAATTTCAATATACATATTTCAAGATTTTGTTATGCAGAACCAAAAGGATTTCTCACAGATGAGAAGCATGAAAACGTCAGAGTGAGGTTACATGAAAACAAGGAAAATTGGCTAATTAATTAATTACACAGCCCCACAAAAAAAAAAGTCGTCTGACTCTTGGATGAGACCATGTGTCTTATAGGTTTTTGGGTCGCTGATTTCAAATACGTAGTCCGTTTGACCCAATCAGGTCAAGTTTAAGGGCATTTGAAGGTCAAATAGCGAAATATTCGTTGAAAAATCTGAAAACCTATATATATATGTTTTTGGCATCGCTGAATTGGAATCCGGGCTTCTTTTGACCCCAACATTTAAAGGTCAAGGTCAAACGGAGATCAAATCCCTAAAATATAACAATATGATATTTTTGACTCCAGATTCTGAAAGAGCCTTTTCATGTAATAATTGAGAGAAAATGCAAAAATAACGCTGTGGAACCCATACACATCTTTCGCCCGGGAAGAATGTTGAAAGCAATTAGCTGAAATCATGAGCTCAAAATAAAGAACGCAACCAGCGGAAATCCTGATCTATAACATAATGAACGCAACCACCGTCAAAACTTGTAAAACGTCAAATGGATGTCTGACGGATGTCAATTCTATTTGACTTGAATAAAAACGTCAGATTGTGTGTGCCGAATAAAAACCAAAAGCGTGAAATAGTATGGTTTTATTTTCTTTAATTTTATTCTTTAAATTTAAAAATAAATTTTATAAATATTATAAAAGCTAAACAGCCCAACATTTTGCGCGGCTGATGTATCGACAGTAAATCGGGATTTGGGGTCTCGAACCAGTTGATTCATATGTTTTTGGAGTCACTGAATCCGAATATAAGGTGCGTTTAATCCCATTTTGCAGACTCTAGGTCTAGACTCTAGGATTTCTTAAAGGCTTTCGACAGAGTAAACCATGCAATTCTTTTCCAAAAACTTAAATACTATTTTAGCTTTCATGATAGAGCTGTGCTGGTTGAGAAGGCTATAGGCGGGCTTAAACAGAACAAAGCCCCGGGAGCCGAAGGCATACCAGCCGAATTATTTCATCAGGGCGGGCCAGCCTTACGTCAAGCAATTCATGATATTGTAGTGCACGTATAAGAGCAGGAAGAAATGCCAGAAGACTGGCTAAAAGGCATAATATGCCCCATACATCAGAAGGTAGATGTCACAACGTGCAGCAATTATAGGGGTATCACGTTGTTGAGTACCGCCTATAAGACACTCTCCTCTACCCTACAAGACCGGATAACCCCATACGCTAAAACCGTCGGACAATATCAGTGTGGTTTCAATCCAGGCAAATCAACAACTGATCAGATCTTTACCCTTAGGCAGGCGATGGAAAAATGTCTAGAATTTAACATCCCAACATACCATCTGTTTATAGACTTTAAGGCCGCCTATGATAGCATAGCCAGGGTAGAACTTTATAAAGCCATGAGAGAATTCAGCATCCTAAATAAATTGACACGACTATGTAGGTTGACCATGACCAACGTAACAAGCCAAGTAAAAATAGCCGGATTGCTATCCAGACCAATCAACATCTTTAATGGACTCCGACAAGGGGAAGGGCTGGCCTGCCTCCTCTTCAACCTGGCGTTGGAGAAAGCAATCCGTGACTCTGGCACGGCAACAAGAGGGACCATCGTCAACAGGTCCAGCCAGTTACTGGCTTACGCAGACGACATCGACATCATCGGAAGAACCGAACAAGCTGTACACGATTCATTCATCCAGATCGAGCAGGCGGCACAAAATCTGGGGCTGCACATTAGTTAAGGTAAAACAAAGTACATGGCGGCGTCGAATGCGAGAGGAACAGTTGGTCAAATAATCAAGGTAGCGGAGCACGAATTTGAAGTGGTGCAATCCTTTAAATACCTTGGGTCAATAGCAGCAGCCGATAGCAATATAGAAGAAGAAATACGCGGGCGGCTTCTCAAATCCAACAGAGCCTACTATAGTCTGTCAAAGCTTTTCAAATCCAGAAATCTCACCATAACTTCAAAACTGCTGCTGTACAGGACCATGGTCCTGCCAGTACTCACATATGGATCCGAGACTTGGGTGCTTAGCAAAAGGCACTCCGACCTCTTAGCTGCGTTCGAGAGAAAAGTCTTAAGGAGAATTGTTGGCCCCATATGTGAGGAAGGACGATTCCGGAGACGGTACAATAATGAATTGTACGCAATCTACCTAGAAGCAGATATCGTGACAAAAATTAAGCTCGGTAGACTCCGGTGGGCAGGGCACCTAGCTCGCATGAGCGAAGAGGAACCTGCTCGGAAAGTTCTTTGTGGTACATTCTATGGTAGACGACAGCGTGGTAGACCATGCTTGCGCTGGAGAGATGGCGTAGACCAGGACGCCCGAAGCCTTGGGGTGCGCAACTGGATGGCGTCGGCTACCAGTCTTGGTTTTAAAAGCAATCGGTCACCTTCAGGCGAAAATCACATAGTGCGTAGAATCTACACTGGACTACGTATAATCTGGCCATTTACTGCCATAACTTTAGTTAATACCAAACTATGACTAATAAAAACCGTACTAGTGCCTTTAATTGGTTATGCTAATGTGGTCTATTGTAAGCCTGACACAGATTCTCAACATAAAGTCCTTGTGGCTTTTAACGACATGATGAGATACGTTTATGGTTTCCGGAGATGCCAACACATCTCACATTACCATTATCTAGTTCTTGGATGCCCGATAAAGCAGTTTCTAGATACTAGATGCTGTATATTCGTGGACAAAATTATACAAAATAAAGCAACGCTATACATTTATGATAAACTTAAATTTGCCCAATCTATTAGTAGAACTACGAATTTCTTAGCATCGACTTTTAACTACATGTATTCATTTATTCGTCACGTCACGGCTTTTCATTGTTTATGTAACCAAGCTATGGCACTATCTTCAACCTTTAAAATTGCAAAAAAAAAATTTCAAAATTCTGGGTGCCGTTTCCGATAAACATAGAATTTTCGAAAACCAATTTTTAGCAGTTCTGGGTTGGTACACGTATTTTTAGATACAATCATTTTTAAGTTTTTTCTAAATCACACAACCAAATTTTTGTATTAATTTGAATGCACAATATTACCCAAAGTTTTGCAGATTAAAATCGGTAGTACCGTTTTTTTTCAGAAAATTAAAAACAAAAACCATTTTTTGGAATTTTTTTCAACCCTTACCTTGACTAAATAAAATTTTGGGATTTTTTTTTTTTTAATTTTGAAAAAAAAAAATCGTATAACAGGTTACTGTTAGTTTTGGTCTCAAAAAAAAATACCTATACATTCCAACGTTAAGCACTTTATGAAAAACATTCTAGAAAAATACAAAATACATATTAAAAAAAAAAAAACATACAAACGATTTCAAAAATGCTTTTAGCATAAATTCATATTTATTCAAGAAATCATGTGACATTAGTTTTTTATCAAAAGAAAAATTGTTTTGATAAAAGCTATAAAACACAAAAATCTGGGTGGTTTATTTCTAAAATTCGAAAAACGTTACTTGAAAATATACAAATAAAACGTTTATTTAAAAATGAAGAACATTAAGACACACGAAATGCTGAAGGTCGCATAATGACATTTCAATTATACGATACAGGTTTTTATGTAAATTGCCTTAAAGCAAACACATCCCTTGCAAAGAAAAAAAGCATCGCCTTCTGACCCTTAATGCCCATAATGGACTCAATTTAATTCAAAACCCAAACAAACCAATGTCATGGCGCTTAACTAACATTTTCATTGTGCTCACTGCGAAGCTCCCTTGCATTTTTTTTTTAAATACTGCCTCAATTAATGAATTACAATTCAAATCTTGTTACGACCAAAATACACAGAATTAAATTAACAGACCAGCGCGGTGGAATGAGATGAAATTAAAAAAAAAAATATATACATATAAACACAGCAATTTTCCCATTTCACCCTCAGCCCGTTTGTGCAAATATACAATATTCTGTTTGTGATGCTAAGTAATAAACACAATAACACAACCGGAAGCAATTGTTTAACTTTTATTTGAAAATGAACCCTCGGTGAATGCGTCGCGTCGCGTCGAGGGCGACTGCCGCCATAGTATTGCCGGGAGCTATTTTTAATTCTACCATCACTTTTATATACATACTATAGCCCCTTGGCCTTGATCTCTCTCTCCCTCTATCTGTAAAATATGTGGGGGAGCTTAAATTCACACGACCAAAGTACTTATGGTTGCGAGAGATTAAGACCCCATTCAAAGGCTCTAGAATGGCATTGGGAATTAAAGGATTCCACATTTTTGCTTGTTATGGAAACGGAATTTTCGCAAAAGTTTTTACCTCACTCCTGCATCTATCTATATGGAAGTGCGTGAGGCATAAAATGGAAAATTGATTATAGAACCAACCTTTAGGGAACCTTTTGCGAAGGGATTACAAAATGTTGTGTTGTTAACCTATAATATACTTTTTAAGAGTGAACTCATTTTGTCTCATACACCAGTTAAGCAACCCTTCTTCTGGATATGGCCAACCCTACTATACAACTTTATGACTCCCTTCCCGCCTTGTATTTAACATGTCCTCATCATGAGGTATTCATTCTATGCGGTCAGACCTATGAACTCACTTACCACATTCTGAATCACTAGATTGGGGATGGTTGTTTTTCAACCGAAATTGTGGCTAAGACTCCATAAGAGAACATCAAAATCTCAACCGAGCTCCACAACAATATACCACACTTCATAATTTTCTGGCTGGTTCAGAGACGCATACTATCTTTTCACACAGAAGAATCCCCTAATTTAAAAGTTCGAATTCGATGTTCCAGTAATAGGGCTCCATCTACTCTCTCGGCATGACATAACTTCGCCAAGTAGCTCACCATTTGAAACCAGACATCTTCTTTAAAGTTAAAGCGGTTAAAGGGCATGGTTGTGATATTGTGTATGTTTTGTACAATCACTAAAAAGTGGGACACCCACTCGCTATTAGCACCTGTTACCATCTTCTCTGCGAGATAACAATAAGCTTCTTGACTGGTACTGAAACGAAATCAATTGTGTGACCAGCTAGCCATTGGTGCACCTTGAGCTCAATTCTTTGTACATCTGCTGGGAAAGTTCTCTAAAGTCGCCAAAAAAACGATTTCCAAAAAATTTGACGTCTTAATCGAGACAGAGCGACTACGGGGGGTGCTTCATCGAATGTTCTCGTATTAACCAAATTTCAGTACATGTTGGAACTACCCATACTATGTCCCTCATGGGAAAAATGAAGCGTGGGGAACAGCAGCAATACGAAAATGTCATTCAGTTCGTCTGTAAATGTCCTGCTCTGGCTAAAATGAGAGCCCAACTACTTGGAAAGTTATTCCTAGATGACCTTAACAAACAAGCTGAACTGAAGATCAAAGGTGTGATATCTTTTCGACGAAGTGGCTCTGAGACGAACCTCAACTTCTATAACGAGTACTTTTCGATCTAAAGACCGAGACCTGGTAGAAGTTAGCTCATGACCCTCTCATCATATCTCATTGCATCCACAAAGTCAAACGAGTTTGTGTTATCAAACAAAGCACTCGAGCGCTAATTGGGTTGTCTGCGCAAGTTTGCTTGTGGCCCCATTTCTACCTACCATGGTTTCTTGGGTCTGTAGGTATATCAGATTGGGATTTATTTCATGTGAACCATATTTTTTTTTTTTGCTATGAGAAACTCTATATTAACGGCAGCTGTTGAAGGATACGACCTAAAGGTATTATCAGTAATGCCGTGTTCTAGAGCGAAATTCTTCGACTCATTCCGACGGAAGCCAAGAACACGGAATCCTAATGGATTCTGGTTCGGCTGCTGACCATTTAAGGTTAGGCTTGAAGTGTACACGCCGGAGGGTTGATTGCTTACGGATTGCATAATAGCATATGCAATGACACCAAGACAGGGGATTTCTTCATAAAGAAGATGTCTGCTGTCGTCTACACCTTCAGCTAGTTCGATCAAAGGACCGTAGAATCCTCCACACTCTAAGATAGAGCTGGTTGGGAGGGGTGGGAAAAAGGGTAGAAATGTTGGCCTGTTGTAGATACAACATTGCCAAGGGTGCGCAGCTGTACGGTTAGAGGCTCGGGAACAGCAAAGGTAACGGAGTGAAGGATGGTGAGCAAATCTTGCTCTGGTACAGTCAAAGACTGTGCGTTTTTGGCCTTCAAACTAATCATCCGAAACCAGAGGAGGGCTGTTGCGTAGTAATCAACATACTCAGGGAGCAGTATTTTACTAAGGTTGGGTTCGTCAGTGATTAACTCACTGAAGATGCCTCTGGAGATCTCGATGAGACCTGGTGCGCTAGGGGTGAATGAAGTGCGATTACCCATTTCATTGACGGACAGACCTTGAGCGAAAACAGAGTTTTCATAAGGACCTGTGGTGGAGACTTTCACATGACTAGCGTCATGGAGTCTGGTTGGTTTGTTCAAACCAGGGGTTGGACGCTTGGGTTTGGGTTGCGCCCGGGAGCGTGATGCTGGAAGTAATACAGCATTGGGATCATGCTGGTTGTGTGGCTTACCACGATAGGGCTTTCTCTCGCGGGGGTTTTAATTTTCATGAACGCCAGAGATATCGGGTTGTTGATGAGCCATGGGAGAGGATAAATTTAATTTTAAAGAAAAGAAAAGTTATAAAATTATTGGGGAAGGGACGGTTGTGCGATTCTTCGCTCCAGCAATTAAAAATTGGGTATAACCAAATTCTTTGAACTATTCCAACTAGGATTGGGTTCGTTAAGCAAAATTTAAATCATAGATCTTATTTTCGTAAAAAAAGGTCTTCACTAACATGAAGAAGGTTTAGAAATGTTATTACAAACAACACCTTATTGCTCGGGCTGTAATGCATGATGGTAATGTTAGGGTAGTTTCTTTCCAGATTTCTTTGGGCACATTTCTCTTTGGAATTTTGTTCTGCCTGGAAAATTCTTGTAGACTATCATATCGATTCAGAAACTTTGATTGAAGGGTTCCATGCTACCGCACTCTATATTGCTTTCGTATTAATACCGAGAATTGTACTTCGCCAAATTCAATGCACAAGCACCATTGACCCATGACGTCACAGGAAAATCAACTACATTGGTATTTTTCGTTCACCACTTATATATGTAGTTCAAATTAAGTGTTTACTGAAAAGTCATCATGAGGACCTACTTGGGTGAACGAAAAGTACCCTTTCGGTCATACACACAGTCAGGCGGCCTAGTAAATTGATTTGATCAATCATTTGAAATCCAGACGTAGACGAGTGTAGACGAATTGGTCATTAATTGCCACCAGGGGCTTCGGTATACCTGCTGATCAACCAGAGCGTTTAAGCCTGCTGTTCTAGTGCCATCAGGGGCGTATAGTACCTGCTGATTAGTGCCACCAGGGGAGATTTGTACCTGCCGATCAACAAGAGCGTTTAAGCCTGCTATTCTAGTACCACCAGGGGCGCATAGTACCTGCTGATTAGTGCCACCAGGGGCGTTGTACCTTTAGATCCAGTCATAAGCCTAACAGCCGAATAGTGGGGCTAGCTTGAAGCCGAATTATCAGAAAACAGAAGACCCGTTACCAAGTGTCAGATCCAAATCATCAGCAACCAGGAGAACTGACAGCAGCAAGACCAGAACCCGGACGAGTTGATGCCGTGAATCATTCGATTACCAGAACTAAGTGAAATATCAGTAGCAGAATATTGTGTGTTATAGATTTAAGAGTTATTTTCAATAAAGATTTTGTTATAAGGTTTGAAGACTTTTTACTCTGAATTTTCGTGTTTTCTTCAGGACGACCCTGGCGAGACCGACGAGCAGAACCTCGGCTGGAAAGCAAAAAGCACATCAAAGTTCCATTCATTTGAGTCATTCTCATTCATTTAAAAGAGTAATTCTTGATTCGCTTGCACACTCCTTCTTGCAACTTAACTTCGTTCGAAAGTTTCTCTAGGAGTTTTACTTTCTGATTCCACTGCTTGAAATGTCAAGAAGACATGATACACTCTATCTGCAGATAGAATTTCTTGTTCTTATATGTGTCCTAGTTCTCTAACCAATTTTCTCTCCGCGGCGAATCTCATATTAGGTTAAAGGATAACTTCCAAAGCGGCAGAAAAGCAAATTCTCATTCCTCCAGCAATGCATGTGAATGCGAGCTATTGCACTTTTTCTAGAGATGACTTAGTTGTTCCTAGTTCGGTTCTTTTGTGCTAAGCAAGTACACTAAAGTAGTACTCTTTGGCAAAATGGTTAGTGCGTTGGACTGTCATGCAGAAGGTCTTGGGTTCGATTATCAGAAGTTTTTTCCAGGGGTGTACTGCCTCTTACGAGAAATTGGAAAATCCTCTAAGATGGTCTCTTGTCATGAGAAGTGGTGTTCATTAGCCGTTCGGGATCGGCAGAAAATTGCAGGTCCTCTCCATTCCTGGTAACACGCGCACAGGAATGGTTGAGAGTTGTAAGTTACTAGCTCCTGGATCTATTCGAGCTGTTGAACCACAATATTTATTTATTTATTTAAGAACACTAAAGGTAATGATTAGTTTTATCACCAAGTTCCAAATCCATTTACGGATGTTTTCTGTGCAAGCTCATGATCAAGTATCTTAAATATCATAAGGGCTTACTTGGGTTTCCTTGATTAATCTTACTGAAAGATAACATTTCCCCAATTGACTGTCTGTCCTCTTTTGGGATTTCTTAAAATGTTCTCAAGCCTTTATTTACAATGTCATCAGCAAAGCCGAAACAGCGTAGGCCTTGACAAGTGGTACCTTCTGGAAGTTCATCCACTATTAGACCCCACAGTATGTAAGTGTGATAATATTTTTCGACTCTTGTTTTTGTTAATTTCTTCGAAACTTTGTCCTGCGAATCCTTTCCCTCTTCGAATTCTTTGCTTTACATTTTCTTACAAGTGCTTTGTTAACAATATCATGAAAGGTGTTATCAAAAATTAAGAAAAAGCAGGAGGCCATTTTGTTTGTGTCTAAAACTGTTTGCAAGGTGTTTCTTAACTCTGATTGTCAGAACGGAATTTTTATTTGATTAATATCTCAGACCTTTCATATGCAACATTTCAACTTATAAGAAGATTCCAAAAATTGTTACATTTCCAAACGGAGGGTCTTATCGCCAAGCTACAGTAACCCAGAGGCAATTTTTCATTATTACCGAAGTAGCTGTTTTGAGTGATTGAGTGGCATCAAATTTAAAGAATTTTTAAACCCCATTTGGAGAATTTCAAAAATCTCTAGGTGCCAATAAATGAATAAATTGGTTGATACAACAGCTCGTAGAACACTAGGACCTAATGGCTTATAACCTTCAGCCATTATTGTGTCCTTTTTACCAGAAATGGAGGGACCTACAATTTTCGGCCGAGTTCGAACAGCTTACATGAGCAACATTTTGTTTGACAAAATATACTCTCAGAGGATTGTCACTTCCTCGCAAAAAGCAGTATATCCCAAAAAAAACTCTTTCCACTTTTGCAGTATCCGAGAATCGAACACAACACTCTCTGCATGACAATGTAACGCAGAAACTATCATGCGGCATATTAGGTTCCAAATTGTTAGGAAATAGACTCACAGTGAAAACATCAGCTTTGCAGAATCACACGAAGGACTGCTAGATTTAATCCTTTCCTGGTTTTGAAAAAAAAAAAATATCCGACCCAATCAATATACGCAGAGTGTAGGAATATAAAAATTTATACGACTAAAACTTTATTTCAGTTAAAATCCAGTCGGCTATCCACAAAAGCCTTCTACTGGGTTTTTTATTTGATTGGCGAAGGGGTTGCGTTTGTCAGTTTTTTTTTTTTTTTTTATGAATATTTGTGGGTGGTTTAAGCCTTCGCACCTGCTTTCCATTATTTTGATAGAATTGAATTGGGGTCTGAAGTGCCCATACTCTGGACATGAATTTGAAGTGAATCGGACCCATGTGGGGATTCTGTGTGTTTTTTTTTTCTTTTCTGTTATTATTTTAGGAATTAAATTTTAAATTTTTATTGGTATTGAGGTTGGAATGTGGACAGCTGTTGCGATTGGAATCCATTTTCTTTTGCCTAATCGAAAAAAAGAAAGGTTTTCTATCTTTTTTTTTTGCTTACTGAGGTATAGATAGAGGGCTTATGGATAAACTTACGGTTCAGTTACTGATTGAACTGAATTCATGCAGCAACTCAGATTTAATGGCATTTTGTCCCATTTATAGTTTCTTTTTTTGTTGTTGTTGTTGTTTCAATATGACAACGCCGACAGGGCAATCGAAATAAAAGCAGCTTTAGGACATTTTTGATGGGATAATAGACTCTGGCATTATGGCTGGCCATTTCATATACTTCGATTTCGAGCTCTGTGTTTGATGCGGTTCGGTTTGGACGAGGAGTATAAATGATATTGAATAAAGTTTATGGCATCATATTGTATATGTTTAGAAGTTTTATTGGAGTGTATATGTATGTATGTACATGGATCAGTAAAGCTGTTTATTTTTTGCGCATTATTTTTGGTGAATTGCGTAATGTTGGCAACATGTTCTGTAGACAACATTAATATTTATATAGGTATATTTAAGGATTTTTACAGACCATAAGCCTTGCTTAGTTAATTAGGGGAAATGTTTTATGAGACATGGTACTTCGATTAGAGACTTTAAGGGCAGATATTACGATAATTTTAAGACTTTTTTCATGATTTCAAATTGAAATAAATAAAAGAGCAAGCTAGTATACCCAGCAACAAGAAAAAAAACTCGCATTGATCTATTTTAATACTTTTTTGTTTTAACGGTAAAATTCTAACTTTCATCCAATTTTTTTTTTCTCTTCTTTTATAATTTGGTCATTTGTTTCGAGAAACAAGTCAGTTTTTAACAAGTTGTTTGCTTTATTTGGTTATGGTTTAATCTTTAGTAGAAAAGGTTCAAATTGTAGACTTACATGAGTAAAAAAAATATTTTCTAATTGGAAAATAGCACGTCGGATTGGTACCAGTGAGTGGATTGTGCATAGTGTTCCCAAGAATTACCAATCCAGTGATTCCATTTCGCGAAAAATTGGAAGTGGAGGACTTAAATCGACAACTTAAAGAGAAGAGCGTCTTATTTCCCGACTTTCAATTCGCAATCGATTTCAACATGTTGGGGACATCAATAGAAATTTTCAGTCTCAAACTGAAAAAAAAAATAAGTGACAGAAGTACACAAAGACTGCTGAACAATATGTGTTTGAATGTAGGGTGACCTGCAAAAAAGCCTTGGCTTACTTGCAGAATGAAGAAACAAAGGTTGCAATGGACCAACATTTATAAAGATTGGACTGGAAATGAGTAAGGACAAGTTGTTTCATTGGGTGAATTCAAATTTAATTTGTTCGGACCTAATGGTAATGCGATAACCCACAGCAAAAAAGGAGAAAAGTATTCGAATGAATGTGTTTTCGCTACTGTAAAACATTTTCCATATGTGATGGTATTAGGCGCTATTACAATGTTTGGTATTGGGACCATTATTATGCTGGAAGGTACTGTTAATGCTGCAAAATTAAACTCAAAATTGAAATCATTAATGAATGTGATTTGCCAACTTTAGAACAGTTTTTCGAACATTGTGGAAATTTAATTTTCCAAGATGAATCAGCTCCATGCTACAGAGCGAAAACGGTACATTAGAACTAAGTTTAATGGGTTCTTTTAGACACTTTTAGAAACATGGATAAATTCTTTATACTCAGGTAAAAAATCACAAAGATTCTCCTGGGATTTAGTTACTTCCATGGCCAGGAAACAGTCCGGACAATAGTCGCTAAACATCGACCAATATTTGCGTCTTAGAAGGGTGCGACAGCATCTAACTGATGAGCCCACTGTCGTACCTGGGCGAAACGCACCTTGGAGTTGAGGTCACTTGAACTTTTTAATTGAATTTAATTCAATCACTCCACTTAAACAGAAATAATTTTCATTTCTCTATATATTGAAGCTTGATATCAGTAAATAAATGAAAATTATTTGAAAAAGTTGTTTGATTCCATGCCGAAGTGGATTCGTGAGGATATGAAAATAAAATGCACGACTGAGTCGCATGAACTTGCTCCTATGTAATAGACTAGGCATTTTGAAAACGAATGTTATTAGAGAAAAACTGTTCATAAGCATAAAATTAATTTTTTTAATGACTAAAACAACTTCTTTAGTAGTTGGAGGTAAAAATAGGATGGCATTTGATTCAAGCGAATATAGGTTTATGCAAGAACAAAAATTATAAGTATTTGTAGTGGTTTCTTAAAAAATAAGCTTTTTAAGAAAAAATGTTGGTACGCAAATTTAAAGTTTTTATTATTTTTCGAATAACAATTTAATTAAAAAAATAAATATTGAGCCGTTTTCAAAATACCGAATTTTCCAAAAAAAATAAAAATCTATTTTTTTTTTAAATTAAAAGAAAATATTTTTCTTAAAGTTTTGAAATGCTATTTATTTTAAACGTTTTAGAAGCTTCTCTCTAAAAAATTTCATTAAAATCCGATATGTCAATAATGAGAAATTCAAAATTTTAAGAAATCGTTATATGGTAGGTACAGTCAGTAACATCTTGTTTTCAATTTTTTTATTTAATTATAGATCTTAAAAATTAATCAAAGAAAAAAATTTAAGCAAAATTCTCGGAACCGTTTTCGAGAAAAATAAGTTTTTCGAAAAACATTTGTATGGAGGGTACCGTTATTTTTAGGTAAAATAATTTTTTTTTCTCATACCTTGTAGATTATTTTAAGAAACTTTTATGTATCAACTTTTAAAAAAAAAATCGAGCATGGTGTTTTCGAAATATTGAGTTTTCAAAAAAAAATTGATTTTTTGTTTAAATCCAAAACAATTTTTTATTTTGAAAATTTGAACAAACCTTAATATTGAAACTGCTGGGGTGCTTTAATATAAAAAAAAATGATCCAAATCGGTCGTACCGTTTTTGAGAAAATCAAAAACAAAAAAAAAATGATTCCAAGGGGGGTACCAAAAATATATATTTTTTGGAATTTTTTTTCCAACCAATACCTAGGTTTAACTAGATGAAATTTTATGTTTAAAAAAAAAAAAATCTGTGGGATAGTTTTTGAGAAAAAAAAATATTTATAAAATTTCGAAAAAAAAATTGGTATGGCAGGATCCCTTATTTTTGGTCTTAAAAAAAAAAAACAAAAAAAAAAACATCCGGGGGGGGGGGGGGAAATTAAAACCCATATAAGTTTGAAGAAAATCGACCGAGCCGTTTAGCTGTAGTCGAACAGACAGGCAGACAGACAGAATTTCGAGACACACTTTTTTGGTCTTCGTTATCATCGTAATGTCAACTTTGATCAAAATCTCGTGTTTTTTTACGAATGCAGAACTTGCCTTATAGGACCTTTAAGTCGCAGGTAAAAAAGGAGCGGAACGACGAAATATTATTTTCGTCTTTATTGTTGTACGTAATCTTTAAAAAAATAACCGTTAAAATAACTTAACCATTATATTTTTCAAGAAAACAGGGTTTTCTTACCCTAAAATTTTGCAAATACGAATTTTCCAAAATTGAGAAATATGACTAATTTTTTACTTTTAAAAACGAAATGAAAATGAAATATGCCTCAAGAATTATGAACAAAGTCAAGGTTTTATTCAGTAGATTTACTGCGAGGGTTTTTTTTTTTTTGTCGCTGAGTGTATATTTATGATTTCTATCATTTCATACAATTTAAGATCCCGTTTATATAGGTTAAAACGCAGATTTCAAGAATTTTTAACATTTTATTCAAGTTAATATTAGTGAATACCTATTTAATTATTTTTAGTATAGTATCAACTTCATATAATACTTTGACATTTCTAAATGTCAAAAAGGTGTGTTTGCTTAGCTTTTTGTTCGAATAATTGTCAGTGGTTTAGGTTTGTTTAGAAGCAATTTGTTAAAAAAAAGCCTTATCAAGATACTAGTTAAAACATAAATTAAATAAAAAAGAAGTAAGTTAACAGCTTTAAAGATAGCAGACACTCGGCCACTAAAATACATCTCAATCGCGTAATTTCAGGCTATTCGCTTTTAACGTTTTTAACTTGAGATTCAATGATGTAGTATAGAGCAAGCTATAGTTGTCAGTTTTGAGACCGTTTTTGATTTTTGAGCTTTAACGGAAATGTGATAAATAAAAAAGTAGAAATGCCAGAATTAAGTGAAGTTCAAATGAGTACAAGGCGTGCGTTTGATTGATAGTCCACATACGGACTGTCAAATGGCCTAAGCGTTGAAGGCAAAAAAAAAGGGATGACCGATTTCTTGTAACCTACATATATATGTATTTATGTATGTCATAAAATACAGATCCGATATTTTTCACTTAATGCCGAAAAGAAGACAAAAATATACGTCTCGTCTCGGTCTTCGAATTGATATTCGGCCTTATCGAGGTAACCGTCGGAGCGGAATTCTCTCCGATTTCCTACGAATCGGAGACATTTTGCTTCGAGGTAGTTTTTGGATCAGCTGATCGGAATTTCTGTCCGACGAAATTCAACGCATTCCATTTGTAAGTGAGGCCTTGCGATGAAATGCTTCTAATGGTTATTTTTTTGAGTTAACGCAGTTGACGATCATAGACGATCGAACTTGGGACGACAACAATCCACAAGAGCTCCACCAAATTGAAATGTATCTGAAGTTAATCACCGTTTGGTGTGCGTTTTGTGCTAGAGGTATCAACGATCCATACTCCTTTGAAAACTACTTTGGCTAAGCTATCACTGTCAACGGCGAGAGTTACGGTCTATGATAACCAATTTCTTTTGGGTCGAATTGGATGGCATGGACTCCGAAGAGATGTAGTTTCCGATACGTGCCACACAGCCCGTGCCACAATAGACAGTTTGCACGAGCGATTTACGAACGTGGTTATCTCAAGTGGACACCACATGAAATGGCCACCGAGAACGAGAGATTTCACCCCGCTAGACTTATTCTTATGGGATTTTTCTTTAATCAAAGGCAATTAAACCACAAATCACCACTGCCCTAAGAAGTCACTATAATCAAGGCCAATAACAAAAATTAGTCCCATATATGCGCCAGAGTTATGAAAAACTGGACGTTTCGGATGCACGCCCGCCACCCACCCAAGCCGCGGCGAACATTTGAATGTTTTTAAACGCTTAATCGAAAACCTTATATATCCGGATTTGGTCTACAAAAGATTTTACTTATTTTGATCGCTTATCTAGATTCAGTAATAGTCCTTGTATTCAGCAATTATTCAATGATGGGGGCACTCTTGACCAACATCAAGAATTATAATTATTAAATACCTTTAAGCCCTCTCTCTACAACCATGCACTTAGCAGATTTTATGCTTCAACACCGGAATGTTTTGAAATGATTTCAAATGTCGCTATCCCACTATGTAACTATCATATGATACACTGTAACTGATAATTTATTAATATTTGAATAAATTCATAAGCCACATAAAAAAAATTAAAAAAGTTATCTATTTTTTTCCTGGCGCCCAAAGTGATCAAGATACTGCCCATAAATAATAATCATGTCTCGCATGATTACGACTTCAAAAAGATTTCTATTCACGATTACGTTCGGATTTTATAAATTTTTTTCGGAACAAAATCTAAACAAACACTGTTTAAAATTCTAGATAAGAACTTTCCAGAGTTTGATTTTATGGGACTATTAACCCTTAAACTTCCTCAATATGGACAAATAATTAAAACTAATAAACACAATTCAAAAATATGTCTCATATTTATTAAATGAATGAAAAAAGATTGCATCTGAAAACGAACATTCACTTTCATTTAGCTACAAGTGGACAAGTTATCGCTTAACACCCCAAGGGGTTAGATGACCCCTTAGATAACTCACCACACAAACATGCAATTAAATGATTGAGGACAACACAAACACAAACAAAAAAATAGAACAAACTAGCGTAAGGGTGGGAGGGGGTAGTTTGACTTGTGGCAGACAAGATTGTGATAAATTCGAGTTTCATAAAGTGCTTCATTTTTTTCTATAGTCTTCACATGCATGCATGCTTGCTTGCACAACGATATACCATGACGTCAATCAAGTTCCTCCAATAACTCTGCATTCTCATATCCATTTATTTCCAATCCAATTCCCGAGCAATTGAGTGCGAGAAAAAGAAGAAGAAACAGCTGGTGCAGCTGGGATCATCAAGTTGTGCCATGGAATGGGGTTGGTACGAGTAGATAGGGTACTGCAAGCAAACCCTCATATCTCCTCACTCCACAGCGCTACTATCACAATGAATGCAAACAAATCAATCAAAGCAAATATAAATACAATGTAGAGATACTACTGCACAATATACATAACATGTGTACATAAAGAGATGCACTCAGAGAAAAACATCGTACGCACGCAGAGGTTTATTCTTGCCGAAGTAACGCATCTCTCCAACTGGGTTAGAATTGAAAAAAAAAATATTACAAAAATGTTTTTTGAAATTGATGCTAGAAATTTGGTAAGTTCAGTCACGTCCTGAAAGCAGCTTCTGTCAAAATTCGTGTGAACCAGGTTAGATAAGGTTAACAAGAGAGCCGACACAATTAGACAAAAAGTTGATCCATTGTGATATCACATTCAATCTTGGAGACTTTCTCCCTAATCGTTGAACCAACTGGAGTTCCTTATGAAGCGAGCGAAATTCTCCTTATCTATATTTTCCAGATAACTAAGATCAGTCTAGTGGAAATCTACCAGATAGAGTCTACGACTTTGGAATAAAGCAGGACTTTTACAGAGAAAATGAGTGATCGATTCTTCCTTTTATTCGTCCATGTAGCTTCTGCAGAAATTGTTAGAATAAATTCCAAGCCGCGTTGCCTATCAAACATTGTCCTATTATAACACCTATTACCGAGCCTATGAACGATCTGCTTAAAGATATTAAAGCCTTGAAACACTTTACTTTCAGCATTGGGCAAACCTGTTTTGCCACCAAGCAGGTAATGATATTCCACTAAAGGTTTGTTCTCTGTACAGAATCTTGCATAAGTTTACACGTAGTGATGGGAACACCTAAATTGGAACACCTTAATTATCTGGAAATGAAGGTATCATTGTTCCACTATTGTCGAGTTCTTCAGCTTTACAATTTCCTCAAATGTCCCCGTGGCCCGGAACATAGCAGAGGTTAATGCTACGCTGCTGCACCATCTCCATCAGAGACGATCGCTGTTAAGGACTGTGTTATTGAGCTGTTCGAGATGATGAGGATATCTTTGATTGATAGAAGGAGGACAGGACTTCTTTTATCACCAAAAGTTCAGCCTGTATCACACTACAGTGATTGGGAAGCCGAAAAGAGAGACTTAAATTTAGTCTGTCTGAGTATACACCTCAACCAACGCCCTCACTTGTTTTTGATCCATCGGTGTAAAAATGGATTAAATCATCTTCCATGAATACCATGTCCTCCCAGATTCCTCTAGTTACCTGAAAAGTTTTTTACCAAATTGAATCTGAGGGATGGTGTAATGGTTATGGAAGTGAACCAATTAAGTTCAGAATAATGGAGTGGCCAGTTCATTATTGGTCAACTGCTCGGAGGCGTTTAGACGAATAGCTGTGTTTGCATCCATTTTTTTTTTGCGGATTATACCGAGGGGTGTTAGATAGAACAAAACGTCCAGTGCAACGGAGGAAGTCGTGGGAAGTGTCCGCCCATATGCACAGACAAGCTGACCGTTGGAGCATGTTTATTGTTAAACAATTAGTGTTTTTCCTAAAGCTGTCTACCATACTGCCACGCCATACGTTAGAATCAGTCTGATTACTGAGGCGCATAGCCTATAGCCAGTGAAAAATGCCAATGTCTTTTTTGCATAAGAAGAGTGCCACTGTTCACAAACAGTCCAAGCCGATCAGTCCAGTTTGTTACCTTGATTAAAGCACATTGTAAGAGATCTTTTAGGGTATGAAGATGCCTTCCTGGTATGGAAATATCACTGTCATCACTTATCACTTCTTAAGTCTCCAGATATCTCAACAGCTCATTCACTACCAAGTGTAAAAGAAGGGGAGATAGCACATCGCCTTGCGGTCTTCCTCAACTGTCAAAATATTCTTGCACAAAATCCGACCATCTTTGAATTAATAATCCTGATAGTTAGCACTTGATTGATCAATTCTCCAAGCGATCCTTCTACTATCAGAGACGCAATTGCAGATGTATTGACATTGTCTAAAGCGCCCTGTATATCAAGGAAGGCAACCAGAGTATATGTACTATTTGTGATGGAAGCAGTATTAGATGGTTATAAGTTATAACCAATGTATAAAGAGCTGTTTCCACCACCGTAGACAATGGCATCAATGCTTGTTCTTAAATGGATATCAATCATTCGCTCAAAAGTTTTGAGAAGGAACGATGATAGACTAATAGGTCTGAGATCTTTTGGTTCTACATGGGAACATTTGCCATTTTGTGAACCAGAGAAGGGACAAAAATGTGTGGATAATTCACACAACTAGCTCCATTAAAATTTAAAACTCGTTTGTCCACATTAATAGGGGACAATGCTCAAAACCCGTTCCATTGAATTCGAATTCGAGAGTTCCCAAAACCTAGAGTTAATTTTTCTTTCAGTGTACAGATTGTACCTTATACAACATATTTATAATGGAAATAGGAAAATACAAAAAGAAAACAAAAGTATGAATAGTGGGCGGAGGGGAGGGGGAAGAGATAATATCAAATAAAACAAAGAACACAAGAAATCATTGAAACACAATTTCTGTGTTGACATTTATTCCCCAATGGCCTCCAAGCAAAGCAACACAACCAACCATCCGACCACACGGCCAATCGGAACTTCCATCTGCTTCCTTTTATTTCCGACTTTCCGAAGACTATCACACAGTCATCGATGGTGGGTCCATCGTCCTCGTTTGTCCATCCCCATCCTACCAATACACTAGACATAGGCATCACCACGACATTATTTCGATTTGAGTGAGAGCGAGCTGTGGCTAAGCTGGTTCTGGAACTGGAACTCGATCTGTAGCTATGAATACACTCGTATACAAGCTGACCTTATTGTGAATGATCCCTATTTCTCAAACGTTTGTATTCATTCGCCTCTGCTCATCCCTTACAGTCTAGCAACTGCGAAACAGAGCCTCAGTTCGAAGTATATACGAGTGGTATAGAGTGACTTTCGATACTCTTTGGCAATTTTTAATTAAAAGATATTTTCTACTGAACAACTCAAATTGGAGGGCTTGATGGGGGTAGGGGGTCGCTTTTTGAGTGGAAATTAATGGGGATGGGGATGGGGTGTGTTGGTGGTAGGTCATTATTTTCCTAATGCCTGCTTTCTTTCTTCCGCACTCCATCCGAATAGAACTCTCTGTTCTGTGCTCTTTATGGGATGGTTTCGCTTCTTTCGAAAATTGGGACCGATGCCAGAGGTCATGTTATGAAGAATAATGGAAAACGATTAATCCAATGGTTTCAATAGAATCGGAGCGAGGGATGCCTAGGTAAGGCAAAAGGGACCGATTCTGTTAAGGATGTCTTGAAAAATTCAGTAGATAACACTTAAGAAAGTGAATTTATTATCGAGTTCTCGTAATTGAAATGTGAACCTTGCAGCTCGGAGCTGGATGCTCGAAACCTGATCTTAAACACATGGCATTCCATTTGGTACTTGTTATCTGGTGATTAGCCTCTTATCAGGTTTGCTTCTTCGCTCCTCTCCGTTCACAAGTTAAGCAAGTGTTCTCTTCATTGGTTTTTTAATTTTTATCGTTTAGGTTTGAATGTCAGAGTTCAGTCGAGTGACAGATGAGCTTTTTATTTATTGATTCTTAAACGGAGCTTATGTTTTTGTGTTGATAAGTATTGGAAATAAAATTAGGTATTTTAAGTGTCCAATAAGTGCGTGGCTGTGGGATGGGTGGATACAAAAAATCTGAATAGGCTCCTTTGAAAATGATTTAATAATTTAATTGAATCTCGTCGAGGTTTTGTATAATGGAGGGAGGTTTAAGTGGGCACTTAAGACATTATTTGATTTTATCTGACACAATCAACACCAACATGAAAGAAGATCTTTTTTCGTTTGTGGAATGATGAACTTTTCTTTTGACAGATTAGGTAATTTTCGTCTGATTTTGTCTTGTAAAGGTAAACAATGGAACTTTGTGTTCTGAAACAATTGCTTGATGAACTTTCTGTTTCTATGCAGTCGGAGGAGAGAACATTTCTGCAGCATTGCGGTATTGTTGTGTTGCATGACATGTGGTATCATAGGACGACACATGTCCAGTACAGTGCACATGGTTTTTGAAAGTAAAAAAGAACACAACAAATAATATCCTTGCTTGCATGTTTTTGTGGTTTTAATCCTTGAATGTAGTTTTTTTGATGTTTTCATTTTCATTTTAATTTTTTTCAACGTTAACGTTCGTACCATGTTCGGAGGGCACAGATGAAAGTGCGATGCGTGACTAGAAGCAGCTGGGATAAGTATCTAGACGCTTCATTACTTTGCCATGGGTCACGTGATGAATTGTACCTGCATGACGTGTTGTATGTGTTTAACCTTATTCCGCAATATTTATTTTAATAATTATTAAAAGTGTTTTTTTTTGTTGTGGGGACAAAAGCATTCTCCACAATTCCATCCGGTTATTGAAGTTTGGAGATGCCAGTACAGCCTAGGGGATGGTGTTGCAAATGATTAGTCATGGGTTTTCCAAAATGAACAGGTCGATGTGGACGGTCTTTGGGGGACATGACATTTTGGTGACATCTGTCAATCTGTCAAAACTTTACTATCAAAAGTGAGTGTGCTCGTTACTGTAAACATTGTGCCTAATTTAGACAGACGCGGTGGCCCTCCAAAAATGACTTTCCAATATTTGATGGCCAAATTCGAGACGAGTAGTTCGGTATGCAATATTGCAATACCCGTACTTAAAAAGAATGCCTGATCGGCAGAGGAAAAGTGAGACAGAGAACCTGAAGCAGTCGAGTCTTCGCCCTGTACAAGAACTCGGCATTTCGCAGACTTCAACTTACGAATTTATGCACCCATACAATATCCAACTGACCAAGGACCTCAAAGTTAATGCCCATTGAAAAAATTTTGTGCCCTGACTGGGTTTCGAAGTATTTGGAAGGAGAACCCAATTTCCGTCGAAAAGTTAAATTTAACGACAAGGCGCATATTTTAATGAATGGCTGAGTTAAAATTAAAATTATCATACTTTTTTTAATTAAAAAACACTCCAGGAATCGCATTATTTTTTAGGTTAAAATAATCTTAGTAGCTGATCAACTTTACTTAACCTCCTTAACTTGGCGACCTGGAGGTAAAGACTGCTTGATTTTCTCGGCCTTCTGCTTGTCAGGAACGACCAAGGTATATAGGAAACAGGAGGAACGAATCTTTAACTTAGTATTAGATGGGTTCTTCTTTATCTTCACGGCACGTGCTCAGGTGGGAGTGTATGGAAGAGTGCTGATGTGGTAAATAGCTTGACTGGGGCTTCAATGAGCTCGTCCAACTGAGAACCGCCCTCAGATGAACCGGAGTCATTACTACTGATGCGCAATTAAAATGCGCTCCTGGAGTGTGTGGAGGAGTGCTGATGTGGTTGATCCGGGTAAGGCTCTTCGGAGCATTACTCACTGACAAGGGCGCAGTAGGACGGATGGCTGCTGATGCAATTCTATTGTACTCCAGGTTCCTATCGACATCCTCGTGGTGCCTGTGGATAGGTTACTTAAGTAACTGAACCAACTAGATAGGATAGGATTATCGTTCCTAGTTCGTAGCAAGGCGAATAAAGACCAAAAGGAAGTACACTAAGTTGTTCGTTACTACTTCGATCAATTTCTTGGTGTATCCTAAGGGTTGACAGGCCCGGAGTTTTGCAGTAACTCATCTGGAAGTGACCTCGGTTGCGAAGCTCCACCGGAAACTATATTCTGGTACCACGGGAGATAGTACCCAGAAGATTGAGGGCTGTTGCATCTTGGACACTTGGCTCATGCCTACCCCGCTTTCTGCAAGTAATCTATGAGGTAGGCCCCCTTGTAGGAGTATCGTGGTGGCGTGGTTTATTCCGAATGCGGAGACACATGGTTTTCAAGCTTGCTTGAATTCAAGAGGTGTTAGATAGACCTCGCCTGCAAGCAAGAGGTGTACAAATGTTGCAACATATCACAACTTTGCTACTGAGTTGGCTTCGGCTGACTCGGGGTTAATGGTCAGGACCCAATCTGACTCCGATTAGGGTAGGATAAAATCGTAAAGAAAGGTGCTCACGTTAAACCAACCATAGGTTCACGGCACGCGCATCAGATCTGCGGGCTGTGTTTAGGAATTCCTCGACTTCTTTAATTTCACGCGGCATTTTGCCTTGAATTTGTAAAAATTAAACAAATTTTTAGCAGCACGATGTGAAATCCAACTTAATGTTGACGTTTCTACGTTCCATACATGGGATGACATCCACAAAAAGTTACTGTTTGGTTGGGATTATGGGCCAGCTCGGCGGGTCTTTTGGTCTGCACTTCTTCAAAATCAACGTTGGTGAGAAGAGAAATTTAGGCTGCACCTGTTCAAGAAGTGAGTTATACCCGAGTTTTGAACGTCCAAACGCATTAAAAGTTAAAGCAGATCAGAGAGGGTGAAAAATGTGTTACATCGATATGGAAATCCTTAAGATTTAGAAGCAGAACTGAGAGTTTTTCGGCTTCTTCGGTGCAAGTACACATTCAAGGACAATGACATAAGCGAGATATTTTCCTTCAACGGCAATAGACAGCATTGAGTTGTCGAAGGCTTAAGCTCCACATGATTTTTTATACCCCATCTAACAATGCTGTAAGGATCGGAGTTTAATGATCTTATCATACGGTTTTGTTGCAATTCCACTATCGCAGGAAATTGACATGAATTTAAGGCTGAGTATGAAAAGCTTGGAGTTCAGTCATTGGCAAAACAATAAAGTGGATTAGAAGATTCAGACAAGAGATGATTTGTATACATAGATGAGGAAGAGAGTGGGAGACAAAACGGAACGCTGGGGAATACAAGTACATATTTATTTCATGAAGATTAGATTTGAAACTGTCCAATACAATACTATTAAACGATTCAGAAGGTAACTTCTAATCCAAGGAATGAGCGTGTCATTTATAACAAAACAAATGCATTTGCGAAAAGACAGCTTGATGACAAACTCTATCAAATGCTTTAGAAATATTAAGCGCAATTATCTAACTTTCTCCCAAACAATTTAAGGATCTGTTCCACTCTTCGATGAGACATGTCATCAAATCACCAGTGGAACGATTGCTGCGACAACCATATTGCCGGTCATGGAGAAGCTTTCGGTTTTCGAGATATTTCTTGCTGATGATTGATCAGACGTTAGAAGGACAAGACATAAGTGCAATAGGTCGACAGGAAGAAGGGGAGAAAAAAATCGGCCTTTTAAGGAACAGGCTATAAAACAACTGATATCTATGTTCTAGGGAAGATTCTAGAGCAGTGCGAGCAATTGAAAAGCTTAAGTCTAATTTTTTGAACGAGGAAGAACTCATCTTCAGAAGAATGGTTGGTATACCATCTGGACCAGTACATGTTTTAGTATCAAATAGGCCTTTTGCAACTGTACGAGTGCGCAAATATACCCATTCCCTTAATTGATTTACTTTCTCTACTACTTGAGGGTCACTGTTAGTGTCTGGAGCGTGTAGAGCTAACAGCAAAATGGGCTGCGAGACAATGGCCTTATCTGAAGAGCTAGTTTTTAGTGTTATCGTTGTAGATGAGTGTTAGAACCGAAAATCATGAATTTTGTACGTTCTTGACAAATGACCAGAAATTTTTACTGCAGGATTTTCTGCCTTAACTTTTGGTTTGATTCTTTTAATAACAGCATTTTTTTTTTTTGTTTCTGACTTGTTTGTACTTTTTTCTAATTTCCCGAAGTTGGGTTGACTTTGTCAGTGCCGAAACTTAATTCTCTCAACCTGATAGCTTCCTCTGGTTTCATAGTTGTAATTCTGTTAGGAATTAAAGTGCATATCCGAATACAAAGCACTTCTGTGATTATTTCGGCATTGGCAACAACGCCACAATCGAGGAAACATTGTGACAAGTTAAAGATTCAGAATAAGTTATAAAAGTTAAAAGTTGGCTTTCTTGTATACCCAGACAGTACGAGTGGGGTGTTTGCCTTTAACTGTCTGGATGGCACACGAGAAATTGACTGATATTACACAATTGTACGTTATGCCTGAAATCATATTCAAACAATAAAATTTTCTGACAGTTAAACCCAATTTCATTGCATTTAAAACCACTTGTTTCCCAATTTAAAATTTCCCGCCTATACACAAAAGCACCCTTTGTAAAACAATTTCATTTAATTGGCTTTTTGATACTTAATTTATTAGACAGCCCAGTTAAGATATATCAGAACGTTTTTAATGTCTAGAAGGCCTCCGGTTTTTGAGATAATCTAATCAAAATGTCAAAAACCGAACCTTTTTATCGTTACAATACCTCAAATTGCTCCAATTAAGCAGGTTTTCAAGATATTCTAACCCAAAAATTAAAAAAAAAAGTTTTTTTTTTTTCTATTCTTTAAATATGTTTCATTACAAATTCAGTTGCCTCCAAAAAAATTGTCAAAATTAAATTCATGCTTTTTTCTGGAGCTATTAAAGGGGACAGAGAAAAAACTGCAACGGCTGAATTTTGCGAAGCGAGTGGGAGCAGTGCTGTCAGTCCAACTCTAAAGTTGAATTGTTTAAAAGGACAAAGCTAAAGAAGGTCGCCTTCTTTGGTTGAAGTTCAAAAAGTGATTGACTTATTGATTAAATATGGCTTTCTTAACAGCACGAAGAAACATTAGTGTTTGTTTTGTTAACCATTTCAAATTATTACATTTCAACTTTTTAAAGGTAAGACAACTGAGCAAAAATTGTTTGTCGTCTTTTTTATGTGAATTTCAGTATTACGTTTTAACATTTTAAACATTAAAAATAATATAATTGTAAGTTTAGACGAAAGAATCGTTGGACAAAATTATGGTCATTTTATGGATGACTCTATTCTTCTTTTCGCCCTCAATATGAATATTGAATCTTTAAAATAAAAAAGAGGCTGGGTGCGACCCACACTGATAACTTCCCATTTGTGGTCTTGAAAACTTTATATTTAGTTTTTTTTTCAAATAACCAAATTTTCAGCGAAACAAACTTTAGCTGTAAAATTCAAACAAACATTATTTTAAGATTGAAAAGCATTTTAATTATTTAAAGAGATTTGAAATTGAGATTGTTGATGTATAAGTTGTTTCAAAATGTATTATATTATAGAAATTACTTTATTATTTCGGTTCCAAACATTTAAAAACAAAATATTCAAATATAAAAGATATGGTTTGGTTATTGATGGAAGGTCACTTACAAAATATATCCGCTCTAAAACTAGATATATGTCAAATATAAACCATTTGTTAGAAATTTTATTATGTATAAAATTTAATAATGGCAAAGTCAATATCATTGCTCGTTCTCAAGATATTCCAGTCGAAAAACAAATAGTACCACTGTTTAGTAGATTTTTTTTATATTTTTGTTAAAACTGTCAATTCGATACTTGTCAAAATTTAACCATGTGTTAATAATTGTATTATGTCGATACCTTCCCGTAAGAATGTACTAAGCGACACTTTTTTCGAAAATGACTTTTTGATGAGGAAATATACTATATGTTAAGGACCACGTTTTGGCATGGGTTTCGCCAAACTATTATGCATGAAAAGGAAACTAGAGTACAAATAAAAAAATTTATCAACTGCCATGTTTTCTCATTAAAATAATGTTGCCCCCTGAAATTTGTATTATCCGCCAAATAAATTATGCTAAGCGACATTAATAAAGATCTCATTGTCGTGAGCAACAAACAATTTTGTTAGATGTCACTTAGTTTAACCAAAATTGTCTCTTAGCACACTATGATTCAACTAGAACTTTCTTCGTTTTTTTCGTTTCCTGAACAATTTTAGAAATGTCGCTTAATATACATTCTTACGGGAAGGTAACGATGTATAAAATAACATACTTTAGAAGGAACTATCGGTGTTCATTCCCAAGAAATTCGACTTGAAATACAATTTTAACTAGTTTTCACTAGAATTTTTAATATGTAGTTTTTTTTATTAAAAAAAAAAAACTATTAATTCAATATTTGTCAACATTTTATCAATTATACAAAATTATACTATGTATAAAATAAACGAAATTAGAAGTCAATATCACTACTAGTTCTCGAGGAATTTGAGTCGAAAAACAATTTTTACCAATTTTCAATAGAATTTTATATAGTTTTTTATTTTTTGTACGAAAACTGTAAACTGAATTTTTTTGAAATTTTCACCAGTTGTCAAACACATTATTTTTCGTAAAATAAAATTATTTTGAGTTTCAAATTGTTTTCCGTTCTTAGAATATCTGGGTTATGAAATTTTTTTTTCAGTTTTTTTTATTTAAAAAAATAACGGTATGTTCATTTTTTTCCAAATTCATACCAAATCTGTATGTCCTTATAATGAGTACATTAAATTTTATTTGAAATCAATAGCATTATTTTTTCGTGAGATATTTGAAACTAACCAAAATTTTTACTTTTTTTTAAACCGTTATAGTGAAAAAACTACTCACTGAATTTTAATAAACTCCCTTTCAGCCTCTTTCGAAGTTATTATCTATTAAACAAAATTTATTTGAAGTTGATATCTTTACTCGTTCTTGAGATATCGACGACGAAAAATGGTACAAGAACGTACGGACGTACGAACGTACGAACGTACGAACGTACGAACGTACGAACGTACGTACACACACACACACAGACATCTCTCTAAAAATGATTGATATAGCCTCTAGGGACCTTGAAACGTCGAGAAATGTCAAAAATTCCAATTTGACAAATCGGACCGATTACAATAACTCTCTATGGGAAGTTAATAAAACCTGCTATTCGGGTCACTCCATAATAATTGGACCATCTTCGAACCGCACGTTATGCATTCCGTTATTTGTCATATACAAATTTCCCTCTATAACCGGGAAACCTGCTAATCGGAACATGGACCACTAAAATAATAAGCTTTGCTTAATGTATCCACCTGAAATAATCGAAAGGAATACGAAATGTACATATGTATATGCAGCGCATTTGGTTTTTATTTTTCGAATTCTTGATACTGCCAAGTTTAAAAAGACCCACGCCGCCGTTGCTTTTGTTTTATTTGGGGATTTCCCAAAGTGTGTATTTAAATTTACGTTAATTGGCAATGAAACAAATTGAATTTTTAATGTTGCTTATAGTCAGAGGATTTTCAGTCAGTGCAATTGATTTGTTAAAAGTGATGGTTTCTGATTTTCAATAAAGTGATACGTTTTAATAAAAAGTAAAATTAAAATGAGAAAACGAAATTACAGTAAGCTTGATCTGGAAAAAATGATGAAGTTATAGTGTTTAAAAGATGAACATTTGTCTCAGAGGGAGAACATTTGCAAAGAAATTAAATTGCAGCAAATCTCAGATTCAAAGGACAAAAAGGTAACATCAAATTGGCATTTGTTGGCTTGAAATAAGAATTTGTAAGAAATTTCATGCCGAAATCGATGTTTTGACATTCAAATGCGTTGCTTAGCTAGACAAAAGAATGTGTTAATGTCTGGTACAATTCTCCAAACAAATTTTAAAATTGAAAACTTTACTGCTTCTAATGGATGGCTTGAGGCATTTAAGAAGCCACATAACACATAACAAGCTTTCAAAACCATCTGTAATGGCTATGACCCAAAAAAAAACATTTTATAACTTGCATGAAAACGCGCTTTTCTTTAAAGCAACACCTTCAAAGTAACTCCAACTTAAAAATGAAAGATGAAGTGGTGGCAAGATTTCGAAGGAAAGACTGACAGCAGAATTGCTATGCAGCGCAGTCGGAGAAAAAGAACCAGGAAGAGCTGCTTAATCCAGAGCTTTTAAATATATATACATCGAAAAAGTATTGGGAATAACATGACGATGTAATAAGAAGACTTGGATGAACTCTACTTTGTTTCAAAAGAATGGCTAACTATTTTTGACAAGAAAAAAAGCAAAAGCAAAATCGCAGGAGTCTCCTTTTTGCAGACAATACGCGGCGCCATTCCGTGTTGTATGTAGATTAAAAAACATCGAGCTGAAGTTTTTTCCTGCAAATACAACTTTGCATCTACAGCCACTTGATCAAGACATCATACAAAAATTGGAAGTGTCATTATAGAAAATACCTTATGGAGCACTTGATTTCATCCATTGACGACGCAAATAACATATCGGAGTTATCAGCTAAAATTAATCACCCCTATTACAGAGTTCGGCGAATGAGCTAAAGTGACAGTTTCAATTCATTTCCAAACTTTTGCTATTACAGAATCCGAAGAATGAAAGTTGAACGAATGTCGGTAACAATCTCTGCACCACTGACATTGTGTTCAACTTATATGGTATTACAGAATTCGCAATCCATTCGCACTCCATACAATTCCTATCATTTTACATTCGCACCAATTGCGAGACGAATCTGAAGTGAATTTTTGATTAAACGAAAATAAACAATGGAGAGTTTGTTTAACAAATTTTCATAGAAAACGCACAAATAGCAACGCAACCAGAGAGCAAGAAATCTATAAAAAAAAAAAAAAAAAAAAAAAAAAAAAAAAAAGAGCACACGGTTGGTTTTGAACCGTTCCCCATCTTCGTACTAACGAAATCGATACTATTATCACAGCCTAGGCCAGTTGAATAAATGTTTGTAGCTGACAGTGTCGGTTGGTAATTTTAGGAATCGACAATGTAGTTCATCCGACAAATTTGATAATTGAGTCTTACAGAGGATGCGAATCGAGTTAACTCACCGGGAGTAAAATTCTGCAAATTCTGTAATAGACATGAATGTTAGACGCTTCCAACTGACCAAAAAAGACATTGGAAGACGTTACTTCAATAGCAATTTCAAATTGTTTAAAAAAACGTGAGTTTTTCGAGGAAGAGAACAACAATGTGGTTGCTGAAGAGATAATACCCCAACCTGCGATGCCAGAAGATTTTTTGACCATGGACGACAATGTGGCGACATCTAATGGCTGGTCGCAGAATTGGGAAAATGAATTTTGAAACCAGCCAACACCATCTGTTACTGAAGAGGGATTCTTCTTCAGAAGGAGAAATTAAAGCAGTTCCATCTCCTTCAAAATCTCTCTCATACAAAGAGACCTTTTCGCATCTAAACATTTTGAAGCATTTTTCATGCAAAAATGGCTTGGACGAAATATGGATATGTTTGAATAGTTTCAAGGATACAGCTGTCGTTCAGAAAAAATTTACAGATTTGTTTTTCTAAAACAGATTAAAAAGTAAAAAAATACATTGTAACTAATAGGAAAAAAAATTAATGTGCAATGTAACTATGTACATACACATCATCAAAATGTGTTTAATAAAAAAATAAATTAAATACATAATAAAACAATTCCCTGTATTTTAATTCTTAATCGAAGTTAATTTCAAATATATTTTCTGGGAATTTCTATATATATATGCACTGGCCACTATTTTTTATATACATATATGTATGAATATACTTCACTCTTAACGGACAGATATGCATAAGAGAAAAACCTTTGTAGGTGGAGCGGTTGAATTTAAAAGGAACCTCTACAATAGGACCACCTCCTAATCCGACCACATTTCGTTGGTCCCAAGAATGGTCCAATTTGTCAGGTTTTACTGATATTGATATAAGTCTCCTTTAAAGGGGTAAAAATACATAATTACCTTATTATACCAGTTTGAGGTCTTTCTCCCAAGTCCGGAGACTTAATATTTTCAAAGCTAATATTTTACCTGGTTACTGTTTCACTTTCCATAAATAACAGACAAATAGTTACCTGGAAATAAACAAGAGAAATTCATTACAAAGATGTTAACGTTAAACTGATGTAGATTTCTATATGATAATTCTTATGGAATATACATTTCTTAATTTAGAAAAAAATCTTGAATTGAATTTTGAGCTTAAAAAAGATACCATTTTATTTCTTCATAGTTTGTAAAGTATGGCTTGTGTACTTTATTCTGTTAATTGTCAGTACAGAAAAGATAGAATGTTTGTCTTAAAAGATACATCATCAGCTTTCATAAATATGTCCCTTTTCAAAACTGTTCCGGTGAAACTTTTGAATAAAACTGTACCATAGTTTGCCAGGCCTAACCGAAAAAATACAACTTTATTGTTTAATTTGTTTTATTTTGAATGTTTTTTTTTAATAGCTTACATTTTTTTGCTCCTATTTATTTATGCTTATTATACAAAAAAAAAATCAAAATAATTTTTGATAGAAAAGAACATAGATTAAGAGAAACGACCTTTATTTTAATATTTTATGTGTTGACTTTTTGCTGCTATAAGTGCCTTTATTGTTCGGGACATGCTGTTAATATACTATTGAATTGAACTTTTGAGCTTTGATTCTGCCACTCAGAATTAAGCTTTTCCGCAAGTTCAATTTTGTTGATTATATGGTTTTCCGCAATTTTATTTTACGCGTAGACGCTCCCAAGCGTTATATAAGCGATTAATATCCGGGGAGTTGCCAGGCCAGTCCAATACTTTGTTTTTCTTTTTATTGAAAAAGCCTTGACACTTTGGGCTTTAATGCAAGGAACTCCGTCGTGCACGAATATTTTAGAATCGTGCCACACTAACCACTTCGTAATTTGTGGCAATAAAACAGTTTCAAAAACTTTTTTGTATGGCCTTATTTCAAGGCATATTCCACAACATAAAAAGCACCTACTCCCGTTTGTTCTGCTCGCCAAGTCTTCTATGCTTCTACGGCCAAATTTTGTCTTTTCAGTCAAAACTTGAAAAACCGATTCATACGAAAGGCAAACCTGTGAATAATGCATTTTGATTGATTTTTTTGGTTTTATTGTTTAAAGCAAAATAATAGCTAAGTAACAATGCCTTACTCCAATCTTCTACAGTTAAATGTTTGTACTTATGGGCCCAATCCAGCCGCTTCTTAATCATTGCAGGAATTGGTCCTGGCTTTTGAGGAGGTTTCCTTGCGATTAACTTTATTTCTGCTAAGCACCACCGTTGAATAGTTTTTTGCGATATGTTGACTTCTTTAATTATTTTCGTGAGCAAACGCACTGGCAATTTTCTGTTTTTAAGGCAAAAATTTCTGATTATTCGATGTATGTACATATATGTCATTATCGACTTTTCTTCTGGGACTTAAAGTCATCCCTAGGCCAATCTTTGTTTTTAAATTTCTTACTGAACTTTTCGGAACTCCGACTGTAGCTGCAATTTGATATTGGGATAGATTAATAGCATTTGAAAGTTCTGCTTCTTACCCAACTGTCCTTGGAGAGAGGTCAGACGCTCTTTCCATCTTAGGACAATAAATACTCATACTTACCATACATCTTTATAAATTGTAACTATAAAGCAATAACTTTCTCACAAAATGACGTCCGCGAGAGCAATGTGGCGTGTTGCAATTGGTGTAAGCTTTAAAACATGAACTTTATTTTCCAGGTAAAAAACAGTCTTAACTATGAAGAGTAGCAAAACTTTCAATTATTTTAAAGTAAATATTAAGAAAATTATCGAGTTTTTTTTCCGTTTAATTTTTTTTTTTTCGCTTGGCTCAAATAATATGGCAAAGTACTGTAGTGTTTTTAGATAGTATGAAGCTTTCGCTAAGAACCCTCAAACTTGGTAATGTGTGAACATTCAAAACCGGAAAATTACCTAACTAATTTTCAATGGGAATTGTGTCGAATCAAAGGCCTTTCTTACTAAAATTTTGAAAACAACATAAAATTCAACATTTAAACTTAAAGATTGTTAAATCAAATATTCCATTTATCAACAAATGAAAATTCAAATAGGAAAATATAACTAATTATTTATTTTAAAATATGTTATGTATCATTCAAACGAGACTTGAGAACTTTGAATTTTCTTTGTGAACGCACCCTTTACTTTCGATGTCAAAACATTCAAAAATACCGTGCTGGTGACAGAGTTAACGCCAAATTTTGGTCGTAATTCGCATAAGCCATTTCGAGATGTTTCACTCAAAAAATGGTTAAAGTACATCTCTGTTTTCACCCCACAAGATGGTTGTCATCCAAGAATTGTTGTCAAGTGATTTTAAGGACATGCTGGCGCGTTGTCTCAAGCCGCTATCGTTTTCTTCTCTCACGAAGCACATTTCTCTCACGAAGCACATTTTTAGCTCATTGGATGGTGGATGAGTAAAGAAGCAAAATATTTTATACTGAATTGATACGAACACTAGGGGCTCCACCAGGGGCCCCTACATCCACAGAACGGGGATAATCGGTCTTTACTTTTTTGAAGAAAATGATTGAGCGGCGACTGTGACTTCTCCACCTTTACCTGACCATGATTCAGAACTTGTTCTTGCCTGAACTAAAACTGATGGAACTGGAAGATGTCTAATTTCAGTACGACGGAGCCATAGCCAAAGTATGCATGTTCTTTTTACAATACAGAGTCTCCAGGCACGTATCACTCTAAGATTCAATTTAATTTGGCCAGCGCGCTCTCTTGATTTGGACTCTCTAAGATTTTTTCCTCTGGGGATTACTAAAACCTCTTGTTTATAACGATCGTTTTAACCCAGGACTCTGGAAGACCTCAACCAAAACCTGGGCGAAACGCACCTTGGAGTTGAGGTCACTTGAGCTTTTAATTGAATTTAATTCAATCACTCCACTTAAACAGAAATTACTTTCTATCTTCATCAAAACAGTCAACTCCACATCCTGCAAATGCCTGTAACAGTATTTGAAAGAGTGCACGAAAACTTAAAAAATAAAATGCACGACTGGGTCGCACGAACTTGCTCATATGTAATAGACTAGGAATTTAAAAATGAATGTTACTAGAGAAAACTGTTCATAAGGATAAATTTTATTTTTTAAACTCTTTTAGTAGTAAGAGATAGAAACAGAATGTTATGCAAATATGAATTTATGTAAGACCAAAATTATAAGTCGTTGTAGTGGTTTCTTAATAAAATAAGGTTTTATATAAGAAATTTTTAAAACATTTAAAAAAAAAAAATTTGGTACGCCAATTCAAAGTTTTATTGTTCGAATAAAAATTAAATTTGCAAAAAAAAATATTAAGCCGTTTTTTTTTTTAAACCATTTTTTAATTTTTTTTTTACATTTATATGGTGCGTACCTTTATTTTTAGGTAAAATAATTTTTTTTCTCAGATCTTGTAGAATATATTAAGAAACTTTTATTTATCAAGTTTACAAAAAAATTTAGCATGGGGTTTTCGAAATATTGAGTTTTGAAAAAAAAATTTTGAAGTTTTTTTTTTAAATCCAAAATTTTTTTTTTTAAATTTGAATACACAATTCCATTTAAATTTTTGGGAAGCTTTAGTAAAAAAAAAATTATCAAAATCGGTTGTACCGTTTTTTGAGAAAATCATATGAAATAATGAAATATGAAAATAATGCAACCGATAAAATCATTTATGTAAAGATATTAAAAAAAGAAATATAGGTAAATTTCAAAGAGTTTGCGTTTTTTAAATCCATCCGTCTGCCCTTCGTCACCCAACACTTTTAACGAACAATACAAATGGTTTGATTTTTTTTTTTAATAAAGTTGTCAACATAACTAACCCAATATTTTTATCAACCAATTTTATTACGCAAAGGTACACTTCTTAAAATTTTTTGTCTACATATTATACAATTTTTTTGTGATTGTTAATTCAAAAAGTAAAAATTCGAAAAAAATCACTTCTTACTTAAAATTTACTGAAAAAGTTCCAACGATTAGCTTTCTATTGAAGATGCCAACCATGATAATTCTCCCAATGGCAGTGTAGAATTGTCATAACAGGGTGGATCATTTTTTTTTTATTTAATTAAAATGAGTGCTAGGTCATTGCTTATAGGCATCTGTCTCCAAAAATTATTCTTTAATAAGGGAAAAGAAATATGGGGAAGTAATTACAAAATTCGGGTTTTTAACAAAACTTTCCACATTTTGAATTCATGGAAAGATTACGATAGCTTGGGCGGGAGCGGATTTAAAAAGTAGTTTTCGTAATTTACAATTTTGTCAAACACTTTAAGATATAAAATCATCCAGTTGCAAGTCTTCGATTAAGAATATTTAAAGGCAGTAAATCCTGAAAGTCAATTCCCTACCCATAATTATACAATTTTGGAAAAAAAAAATATCAACATTCTTATTTTTTTTAATTTTAAATAATATTTTTATCAAACTATCGGCAGAATTCTTGATAGAAAGATATATGTAGAATTTAAATTATCGTTGCTAATCGTTTCTACCAATGTAATGTCTCAAAACAGTTTGACATTTTAGTCGATTCTCAAACGTTCTTAAGCCATTTATTGGCATAACTAGTTGGATGCAGGATCCATGTGCAGAAAATTGTGAAAATTATTAAAATTCCAGTGCTAACTCTCAATTCATTATTCAGAATCTGCAACTTCTTATTATTTTCCTCAATTAAATATCCTTGTGTCATCACAAAAAAAAACAGAAACATTTACAAACAAAAGGATAACAAATTCTCTTCATTATACTCAACCAATATTGATCAACATCAACATTAATAAAAATGGAATAATTTATTCATTTCATCAAGAATATAATTTCCACATGCTGCTGGCTGTCAAGCAGTCAGTCCTTTATAACGGCAACAATTCCAACCCAGTTCCTCTGTGAGGAGTCATAATAAATTATATATTTACATAAATGTATATGAAAAGTACGCAAATAACTGTGGTAGGTATAGCGCACAGTTACGAGTTGTTCCGTTCATACAATTGAATGGCAAGCCAACAACAACCAAAACGACGGAAGCTATTTCTTGGAACTGAAATATTAATTTAAAGAAGGTTTTCAAACCCGCCCAACATGGTATTGAACCTGCAATCATTTGGATCAACGAAAGTAATATATAGCGAGACTGCTGGTGACCATCTGCCTCTCAATAGACGGAAACATTTTTAGCTGTATAGTTTGCTCGGAAGTTGAGCTCTTTTGTTAGAAATTTTAAGAACAAATTAGGAAGCTCTAAGCTAAAACTCTAATAAACTAAGACCCCGTATCAAACATTTCACCAAGGGTTTGTCATCCATTCAATCAAAATTTTGTAACCCTAGATAAAGTAGCTTCAACGCCATTTTAGATTGCAGTACCTCTCATTTTAGCATTTTATAACATAAGGCATACTCGTACAGAAATTATTATGCCTTGGAAAGGCTGAAAGTCTAATCTGCACTGCAAGAGAAAATTGCACTTTAAACGTGTAAATTTCAAAAACCAAAGAAATTTTATGGCAATTATTCAAAGCTTTTGTTTCCCAGATACAAATGAGAAATATGGTCACCATAAAAATACCACATCGCATTACCGTCCTCCTTCACACACAGAGGGTTAATTATCCTGTTTTGGTCACAAAGAGTGTACTAAACATGCAAAAGGTTATACTCAAACTGATTTAGTAGTTTGATTACAATTTTGTGTTGACGCATCAGACATTTATTTGTTATTGTGATTGTGAATAACCACAATTAAAATTAGAACTCAGGAATCACAATTATTAATATAATTTAGTCTGTCAACACGTGTCGTCCTTTCTACTGAAAAAACAGCTTTATGTGTAGGAGCCACAATTCCAATTTAACTCAACCTAGTTGTTGGATGGTGCAAGTGTGGGTCTTCGGGACAGTAGTCACCAAGAATAGGAAACGAAATTAACACAATCGCCTGGATACGAGTATACATGCAGTGAAAGACAGAGAGAAAATACCAAACACATCCTTTGAGGTGATTAAGAAAATTTAGGTTAGAATTGCAATTAGTATGTACCTAGATAGAGAAACGACACCTGGATAAAGGATCACGTAGAGGCAAATGTTTAACCTACTTGTGCCTGAAGAATTTCACATTTCACAGCAAATTACATAAAAAATTTAAGTAAGCAACATTTACATTTTAATGGCGCTCAATTCTTGCCTTTCTTTCTATACTTTCAATTTAGCAAAGACTCTCGAGAATTTAAAATCACAGAAAAAAAAAGAAATAATGCCCCCACTTCAATCCTCTATAGGAGTCTTACTTAATTAGCAACCATTAGAAAAGTCTTTTGTGCTTAAAAAAAAAAGTTAAATATACGAACAGGGCTGTGCAAAATAAATCTTAATTGTAAAATTTAAAATGAGTGTTTTACATGTGGCATCCATAGAACCCTTAAGAGAAGGGTTACTTTTCTCAAAAATAGTACCGACGAAAAAATGATCGGTTAAAAACAACGTACAACTAATGTACTAAATTAAACCAGTGAGACTGCTTATAACAGCCAGCAAACAAACTCGGTTAAAATAACACGAGTCATCTTGGTTAATTAATAAAATATATTAAATAAATAAGTGATTGATTGTTTTAAACGAATTGGTGTGCAATTTAACAATTTTCAGTCAGTTTAAATATGGAATTGGATGTATTACAATCACAATTCGGTTAAATCAAAAGATATTATTTAGTATTAACATTTTAACCCATTTACTTAGTAAAATTAAATAAATCTGGTTCATTGGTTTAATCTAGATAACCGTTTAATTTTAAGAATGCCACAACCAGTTTAATATAACCAACAAAATTTTTTAATATTTAATAAGAAATGTAATAAGTAAATCAAGTACAGTTATTTGATATAAGCATGTTACTCGGTTAAAGTAAGAAATCTTAGAAATTATGAGATATAACCTAGTTTCTCGATTTATTTGACAATTTGCTTCAATTAAATTAAGATTCTTAGTTATTTTTTTTATCAACTTAATTTCATTGAGTAAACTGCGTTACTTTTTGCAGCAAACACTATGTAGTTTTAACCCGGCACTACATTGTTGTAAATGAATATAATGGGTGATTTGTTTGCTATTTTCTTTTTGGCAACACTGGTT